>OY987249.1:197337-924215 GCA_963920765.1 Ulota crispa | reverse complement strand
TCAACACCATTGCAAATGGTACTTGTTTTTTCTTTATATTTTTGAATATTTTCTAGTGTGTAAATGGATTTTATGTTGTACAAAGTGAAGGCTACCTTGCTACCATTATTGAATAATGCTACACAAACAAGTCAATTAAGAATCAAGTTGGTTCAAACAGAAAATTAATTTGGGTGCATATATAAACAAGGAATAATATGGGTTTCTATAAATGGTTCTCGAAGAAATCTTCTAAAATAAGCCAAACTTTGAGCTTTAAAACCATTATTGATATGGAGCTTCAAATTTTAGTCTTACGATAGAAAATTCCTTCTAAAAATCACTAATAATGAATCCAAAATCAAATTAAAAATAATAATAATCGTAGATTTCAAACAACCTTGATAAACTGATAATCGCAATGATAAATCCAATTGTATGGATCTATACCCTTCTCAAAAGTCACTTCTAAATTGGTACTCATAACATTTATTTATATTTTGCAACAGTTGGACAACCCTTCGGAGTTCTAGAATTTCATATTATCATGCCATTTGTTTGCAATAATTAAACATACATGGCCTTCTATACGCAATCGTGATGTCATTTTTTACTTTCAACAAAATTTAATTGACTTAGCAAATTTACCATTAAATTATTCAGGTTCCACCACCAATTTTAGCTCAATTAGTTCAAGCATCTACCTCTATTGCTGGCTCTAAACTTTTGGTCATCGTTGATTTCGTTGTCTCCTCCATGCCATTTTAGGCTGGGGAGTTGTATTTTAATTTCGCAATTCAAAATTTTATTTATTTGTGTCAAAATCAAAGTAAATGAATATAAAACGTATTAGCACGAATTAGCCAAAGAATTGGACTTTTTTTTGTTACTGTTCACAGACGTGTAAATCTTGTATAATTTCTACTACTGTAACCTGATAGCAGATTCGGTACTTCTCATCTAGTTGCTCCACTACTAGTAGTGAAGCGACTAGATGAGAAATGCCAAATCTGCTATCAAGTTATAATAACCAATTTTTGTAGCTACAGAAAAACTAAGAACCTTGGAGTTAAATTTGAATTTGAAGTTGTTGCACATTTGGGATTATTTTTTGCCTTTGGCTCTTGACCTAATAAATAAAAATACATTTGAGATCCCTACTTTAGGTAGGATTGAGGTAAGTGCATCTTCAACCCAAAGACAATGGATGGGATTACAAACTAGTCACTCATGCCCCTTTCTTTGTTCAATTTTTTTGAAGTCCCAGTAACATGCTAATTTTGTGCATTGTTGCAATTCCAAGCATAAAAAGAGATTGGCTAATATGCTGAAAATTGTTGTGAGTTGTTGCAAAGAAGTTAAGGTATGTACACCCATAAGCGTCAAACTAAGGGTTTTGAACATGATGAGTATCAATAAACGGCTAGCAAATTATAGGATCCAATTAGGAATAGAAAAATAATGAGTTTGCACTTTTGAATGTACTACTTGGATACTTTGAGGATAAGTTGTGAATTTTTAGAGAGCAAATTGCCATTGCGCCCATAACCACTTTTCAGATTTCATGTTTGCATGTTGTACATCCTTGTCATTACATCTTCACTTCCACAGATTTTCCAAGATTTTAGAGGTGACAGTTATGGGGACAGTGGTGCTTATGGATGTACATACCTTACAAGCTGCTCGAGACATTGTGGTTGTCCTAGTTTTTCATTATCATGGTTTAATTGGAGCTGTAAAAGTCCTTCCAACTCCCACATAATTGACCCCATCAATAGAAATGACACTAAGTTAGTGTGCTCATGAACCGTCCATCTAAGGGCTGAAACTAAATAATGGGGAGGTGAAACTTCTTGAACTATTTTTCAGTAAATTTTCCTTGAAAGACAAGAAAAATTGACATCTAACCCAAGTTGTTTCATTTTTTTTGGAGCTTTGTGGAATCAATTATGAAATTTTGAAGTGGAAAGGCCATAGGTCTCTAAAACTGCCCACCTCTTCAAATGTACATCACATGTACATTGTTGAAAGGCTATGAAAAACATCATGTACCAACAAAGTACATTTGGTGAGGTGAGCAGAATATGAGCAGACTACCTTAAGGCAGCTTCACACTATGGCCAAAGGTCAAGAGGCCATCGGACTACACCAATTAGATTGCAAGAAATCAAGAGTCTGGCCTCTCAACCCTTCACACTAGAGGCCAATCTTCAAAGGCCATCATCCTCCAAATGTCTACATGGCAGCACTTTATCATTCAAGGTTGATGGCCTCTTGGTAATAGTTTGGGTCAAGCAAAAATGGAGACCCAAACTATGGATGAGAGGCTGTCACATTGTTTTCAAAAAATAATCAAAAGCTTACAAGACCTTAGCCGTTGGATTTTGAAGGTCTAATAAATACTATAGCTTTGGACTTTGGGCTTGGCCTTTGGAGGCTTCACACTATGACCATTCAAGTTGAGAGAATGTAGAAGCTCATTGCCACAAGTTTGGCTTTTGAACTTGGCCCTTGAAGGCTTCACACTAAGAACAGCCAAAGGTGTCAAAAACAATATTTTATTACCTAATTTCAGCCCATTTGGTTGGCCTCTCACCAAAGTTTGGCCTCTCAATCCCATGGCCTCTTGACTTGGCCGATCGTAGTGTGAAGCGGCCCTTGTCTCATCCACCGTCTGCTCTAACTATCTTTTCTTTTTTTCTTGAGCTTTTAATTTTTTGTTGTTTTTTGATATTTTGTTTCGTGTCAGGCTCCCGAGAAAAGGCAGTAATGTGAAGGCATTTTGAACGCTTGTCAGGAATTCCTATGGGTAGAAAACAAAGCCTAAACACAATATTCAAGGAAGTGGGATTTGGCCTGCTACCCAGGTGCGCACAAATGTCTAGGCTTTCGTACTGCACGTATTTTGCTTGTGTGGGGGCAGGGTCCGGACTCCGGAGAGAACCGGCATTTACTGTATTGTCAGCTGTGTATTGTCAGCTGGTTGAAATTGCAAAGAAACCGATTAAAATTTAAAACTACCTGCTAAAAAGTCAGCCAATTTTTTAAAAAATTAATTAATTAATTAATTACGATACAATCAGAGTTAAACTCATAAATGTCCAAGCCCATTTTTTTCAAAAAAACATTCTAAATTGTCATTTTCAAGTATGTAATCCCAAGAGAACCCCCTTTTTTTTTCCCACAAATTTAAGAGAAGGATCTTACATGAAACTTATGCAAGGAGCCACGATATAAGTTTCATGGTGTCTGACTGTACAAGTTGAGAGATATGAATGTTTGGAGTTAGAATAAAGCATTTTTTGAACTCTGCACAAAATCCTTAGGCCTTTTTGTCCCCATGTTAAGAATACTATCTATAGAGAGTTATCCAACATGTTCTAAATACTCTTATGCATATTTTCAAAAAAATTCAAGGCCAACAGAGACATGGAACACACCCTACATGGCCCTTCATGGCAAACATGTGCTTGAAATTCACTATATATTATAGTTTTTTGCAGACCAAATTTTTGACATCTAATTTTGAAAGATAGAAATCCAAAGGGTAGATTGAGAGATGTTACCTTAATTGGCAACCTCAAAAAAAGAATTTTAAAAAAAACCAAGTCTCTATTAGCTATTGCATTTCAAATACTAGTACTATTGTATTAATCTAATACAATAATGTATTTATCTAGTACACTATTACTTTGGATGTACTCTAATGAAGGGTCATAACTTCAGTGGTTGCTTTTGGGAGAAATCAACGGAAAATAGTTTGCCCAACTACCCCTTGAAACAAAAAATCCTATATAACGCTAATAACTTTTGAACTGTAAATTGAATTTTAATAAAAATTATATCCCCATGTAGCTCTTGCAAAACTCTATCTCAATGTAAGAGTTTAAAGAAACCAATCAAAAACCCCAATAGCATTAACCCGCCCAAAATTCATTTTGTCCCCTATAGGTGCAATGGGTTTTTGGGGACCCCTAAAGGATGTTGCCTACCAAAAATGTTGTTTGTATTTGTACAAGAACCATTTAGTACTTAAAGAAATGACTATATGACAACTGTTAAAAATTCCCCAAAAAATCCTACTTGACAAGTAGTATGTCTATGACTTGGCTTGAAACTTACAACTCCAATGAGGTTCACGTGCTATCCAAATACCCCATTTGCATACAACTTGGGAGTCCATATACAAAACAGCAACATCCTTTAGGGGTTAAAATAGAGAATTTACAGGAAATATCCAATGAATGCAACATCCAAGAAGAAATAGCCACTAGTTCAAAGCTAGCCAGTTGAACTAAAGAAAATATGTTTGCAATTTATAAACACTAGTTTAAAATCTAATTTTTATAACTTACAATGAGAGATTAAAATAATTGACCAAAATAGTTCCTTGATAAACCAATTCAAAACGGGAATTGAAGGAAATCAACCGACTAAACTCAAATATTTCCTGGACAGTCACAACTTTCAGTAGCGCTACTAGGCAGCGCCTCCCTCCAGATGAAATGGTGCAGAATATTCCACACCCATCTTTAGCTATGGGGACACTTGGCTGAATTTGTTAGAGAGTTTATGAAAAAGAGGCTCATGGCGGCTTTACATGTGGGGGCCGGGCCAATTTGGCTAGAGGTCGATTGCCTCAAATTTCAACCCACATTTTGCTTAAGGCCGGCCTCCACTACTAATTAAAATAAGATTATAGTGGGGGCCAATTGTCTCATATGTAAAGGCCTTGAGGCCAAGGAGTTGGGCCAATTCAATAAAGTTTAGCCATCTTTACACTAGAGGTGAGAAGTTGTGATAAAAATCTCTTATGGGCCATGGCTTGTTTTCAAAAAGTTAGCATTTGGAGATAGTGGCTTCTTGTTGCAATGTAAAGTGAGAATAGGTCACAATTTTTTTTAATTAATTGATTTTTTGATTTTTGATTTTTGATTTTGAAACAATGACATGATGATAGATACCAAAAAATAGAGTTGGACAAAGGGGGACGTTGCCAAAATGTGTGTGAACCCTAAACATGAAGTTTGAAACAAACTCTTAAGTTCTTTGTTTACCTTATCAAGGTATATTATACCAATTACCTTTATTATTTTCTTTTTATCAACCACAAAGCATTTATAATATTTTTGCATATTGATTTGTTCTTCCATATATCAAGTTTTATGCAGATAGTATCTAGCAGAATATATACTATGAGTTATGGATCATCAAGAGTATCTTGCATAAAAGATCATAGAAAAAGAAATCAAAATATGAACATATGCAAGTTTGAAAGCTTCATGAGAAGCATAGAAGGAAAAAAATGGTTTGCAAATAGATACTCCCTCTGTTCTATTATAAAGCTCCAAAAAACTTCTCCATGAGGGATTAACTGTAGTTTTAGTCATTATGCTAGTGACAAATGCATTCTAGAATCAACATACCACCTACCAAATGTTTGAAAAATCTCCAATTTTTATGTTGCCGTTGACACCCAAATTCCATGCAAAAAGTATCATATTTGTACATGTTGCTAGCTCCTCATTATCGATGATTTAAATATTAATAGCAACAATGGTATCTCACATGGGCAAGGCCAAATTTGTTAGGAGAGGAATGCTTAGTAATTGCTTAAATTACCCCCATGAGATCATTGGACATGACAAACGCTTTCTCAACCATTGAAATTAGCAAAATGGAGCTTTTTAGTGGGACAAGAACTATGCCTAATTTGGAGCTTTAGATTGGGATGGAGGGAGTACAAAATATACAAGCCTACACAAGTAATTAGTAAACTCATTTAGCAAGCTAAATGCCCCATGCCCCCCATGCCATCCCCCCATCCCCCCATGCCATCCCCCCATCCCCCCATGCCATCCCTTCCTCCATCCCCCCATGCCATCCCCTCCTCCATCCCCCCATGCCATCCCCTCCTCCATCCCCCCATCCTTCCACCCCCCAGCCTCCTATCCCCCCATCCCCTCCATCCCCCCCATCCCCCCATCCCTGTGGCTTCTCTCTCGTGCCTTGGGACTTCTAATATAACAAATTCTATTGGAGAAAATTTAATATTTTATGATTTTTTTATAAAAAAAAACTTGACATTGGCCCCAAGGCCAAGAATTGGCCTCTCATTTTTGGTGCACCCAATTCAAAAAGCTCAAGCCATGTCAGATCTTGTTTTTGTTGAATAAAAAATTCATTCCACCAAATTGGCCCTGTCACTAAGTGTAAGGAAGGGCCTTGGGGCTGATTTTAGCTTTTTATCCAATCAGAGGCAAGATTAGTGGCCTCTAACGCAGTCATATGGCCCAGCCTCCATATGTAAAGCAGGCCTCAGTTTAGTGCACATACGTCGATGTGGGGGCCAGCCATGTCAGAAAAATTAAAAATTAAAAAATTTTAAATTTTAAATTTTAAAAAAAACTTTTTTTGTTTTGTTTTTTGTTTTGGTCAAAATGAAGTTTGTGGATGATACCTGAAGAGAGGGAAAGGCAGCCTCTCTTCAGGCTACTGAATGTTATGGTGAGTGCATGCTTGTGAAGAAACCAATTAAAGATGGGAAATGGTGGATTTTAACTGGTGAAACTAAACCAAATTTTTCCCCAAATACTGAGGGGAGGGGCAGGGTGAAAAAACTAAGATTATTTAATGTACAATGGTGAAAGTAAGAATCAGCCCCTGGTAAGTTTATCTCCTGCCAGGGTTCCTGACAAAATCAGTGCCACTGAATCCAAATGTTAATTCCAAAATACGAATCCCAAATTCAATCTCCTGGTGATATGTTTCCACCCTCTTACATCTTCTGCCGAAATTTTACTTCTCAGAAAAAGAGGGTCCTTTTGTCCGGTGGGTAAGCTTAACAAGTCAGCTTTGTTCTGTGGATCTCTGTTCAACCAATCTTGAGGGCATTATTGGCTATGGATCTGAGGGGAGGAGACTATACATCAAGAGAAGTTACCGTACTCAAAAGCAAGTCAAGTATTACAAGGATAAAATCTCTTGTGGCTTAACTCCTCAGCGCCCAGGCCTTTTTCACCAAAGTCAGAGTTTTGGGAGACTAACAACTTAGATGCATCATATCTCAATCAATTTGATGATTCACAAAAAGTGACCATTGAAAATAGTGGAAAACCTATTTAGAAAATGGCTTGCAAATTTTGGGAACAATTAACAGTGGGAGATGGGAGATTATAACATTTGATCAACCAACATGTGATGGTAAAATCTCATTTTTGGTAAGTAGTTGTTATTTGATGATTTTTACAAAATTCTATAAGCCCCTCATTCATCTCAAATTTTGTGAGCAACAAAATTAGATGTGAATGCACACACTTGTAAAATATTGAAGATAGCACTTCTTTTAAGTCAACTTTTAAGGCTTCAAATTGCTATTACATGGAAAACAGTAACTCGCACAATTGGTGTTGGTTGCCAAAATAAGGGTCTAGAACATACTTGAACCCTTGCCAACAAATTTCCCACTATCACAAAACGCACACAAGGAAGCTTGCAAGGGATATTGACCAGTTGCCGCCTGTAAAATGCTGCTTGCCACCACGCCCCGTATGGTGTTTCACCCAGCCAAATCTCTTGCAGCTCTTGTACAACATTTGGCTTTCCTCACCATTACTCTATTGGGATGGACAACTTGAATACCTTCATAATTGTAGTTCATAGCAAGATCAAACAATTAGATCTAGTCATCTAGTGCCTTAAACAAGCCTTTGAAATTTGCAGCAACCAAAATCTAGTTGCTGGGGCGCTAAGGGGTTAACCCCTAAAGGATCAATCAAAGTTTTTACCAAAAACTCTCCAAAACTGCCATTTTTAGAGCATCAACCAAATTTGAAAACAAAAACATCTTTATGCATATGTGACCATAGGATCTTTATGCATATGTGATTGTAGGATTTTGTAGAAGAACTGTTTTAGAAGATGCGGAAAAAAATTCAAAGTTTTCCATCTTGCAGATTGGAAGTTAGAATGGTTTGAATTGAATACTCAAAAATGTCTTGTGAAAAACCAGGGAGCTACCCTTCATAAGGTGAAATTCCTAAGGAAAAAAAGCCATGTGGTGGTGCTTCTCTAAATTCCTTATTCCACCTAAGTAACGTACATGTCAAAAAAGTTTCAAATCATTTGGAATTGTATAGCATATGAAAAAAAATAAAGAATGGTTCTAAACACTAAATTGTTAAGAATTTAATTATGGAAATGAAAAATGCCAATCCCAATGGTTGTAATGTTGTAATAAACAATCTACATCTTTTGGTTTTGTTTTTTTTCTAACAAAGTGAAAATTGAGCAAAACAAAGGACTTCAAAGTTTATTTTAGAGTAGAGAATCCATAATAGCCTACAAACTAAAAACCCTCATAACTTTCATCTTGTTGAAAAAAACGGAATTATTCAAAGCTTCCTACATTCACATAAATCTCCTAAACCAATTTAAATTTTTTTGTTTTTGAAAAAGGTAACTTCTAAAATTTGCTCAGGTTGCCTACCAAGTGAAAAAATAGGCCATAACTTTTTACTCATAATTCCAAATGTCATTAAATTTAGTACATATAAAAGATAAACCTTGTTCCCACATTCTGTTAAAATTTCAACCTAAAATATGAAAAGCTCCAATCACAAGTACTTGCCCAAAATTGCTATGTTGCTAAAAAAGGGATATGGTCCTCTAGGATTAACGACATGTTAGGGCAACTTTCCCCTAAGCTAATATTTGGTCAAAATGGCCCCAAATTTTCATGACCTTAACTCCTAATGTAAAGTGGCCCTTGGTTTACGCAGGAGAAACTCTCAACCAAACTTTGTATTGTTGACCCAAAACTCATTGGGAAGTCGTTCAAACTATGTCTCCAAGCCCTCCACAAAATTCTCAAATTTGATTGATTGAGAGGTTTCAAATTGGGACTTATTGTTTCACACTATATTCCAAGCAAGAGTTCACTTAGAAACAATGTCTATCAAAAAGCGATAATTATTGTGACGATGATTGCTGCTTTATGCAAATCAAAACATTTTTCTTGATTAAATGGTTGAGTAGGGGGAGTAACCCCATTATTTCAAGAAAAGGTAGTGGAAAGATAGGATATCTTGATGAATGGGGGGAATTTTTTTTACTGAAGTTTCTATTAAGCAAATTTTAGCATGGGACTTGCCTAAACAAGTATCTCTTAATCTTTTTAAGGACATAGAAAATTAATCGTTAGGTGGGTGAATATGAGACCATTATAGTTGCACAAGTTATACAAGCTTGAGCTTAGTACGTAGTTGATATTATGGAATTTCGTTTCTTCCGTGGAATCTCCTAGACTTAGTATCTTCATTGGTATAACTTCATGAAATCTAACTCGATTATTTACCTTGGATGTAGTAAGGATGTCATTGTATAGACCTCCTTTTTTCCTAGACCAACGACAAAGTTATCAAACCTTTAAACATGTTATATGTAGAAAGCACAAAAGTTTGATTTTTGTTTTTCATTGGTCAAGCACACACAATCAAGATTATAAGCATACAAGGAATATAAAGGAATTAAAGTAAGATAAATCCATCCCCCTTACGCACATTCATCCAAACTCCGACTACTATGTGTAACACTAATTCAAAATTTGGCTTACCGTCTGTATCTTTGAAAAGGATTTCACAAATTTTTATAATTCAATCCTTTTTTTCACCTACTCTTTATTAGTTTTTACCCTTTAAGAACAAGGTGATCAAAAAGTAATCAATTTCCAATATGTTTTCAGAACCCTTGTCGTTAGGGACAGCCAGTTTCAGTATGAGGCAGTGTTTTTGTTTAGGGCTACAAAAACCATTAAACTTTTTTTTTAAGAAGCCTAAAATTAGCGCCAGAGCCGATGAAAATACTAAGTGTGATTTGCCAAATTCACCAATGAAGGAAATATTGTTTGTGGACTTTACCATAAAATAAATGAAAGAAGTAAGATTTGCACAAAAAAAAAAGGCAATTGTCAAAGTAGCATCAAACACACAATTCCAATTTAACCCCTAAAGGACCAAGTGGACGTTCAATAGCCACTTGAGAACTTTGGTAGGATCATAAGGAGTTAATTTTTACTGGATGTTCTCAAAATTGTTACACAGGGTTCAAATATGTATCCCCCAAGTGGAAATGTAATTTTTTCCTCAATTGGAGCCTGATTCATAAGTTATGTTGCCCAAAAGAAATTGGGCAGCTTGGGCAACTTGGGCATCTTTGGAGAATCTTATGCTAAAACTCTCACCAACATTTGAAATTTGGCAAGTATGTGACTAACAAAACATGGTGCACAATTGTCAGAAAAATTAATCAATTGAGCTCTCACATCACATTTCAAAGGGAGTCAAACTTTGTTAACTATCTTCAGGCAGTTTCAAGAAAAACTAGTTTTCCCTAGCTTCAAGCCCTACTATCTTTCAATTTGTAAATCCAAAGCTCTTGAAATTTTTTGTCACATATTCCAAAGGCTTGTCTCTAACTTTTCACCATTTAGATTTCAAATAAAAAACTTCCTCATTGCACAAGAAATCATGAAAGAATGACTAATGTGTTGCCAATTCACTATACCTCCTTGCATTGCAAGGTGATTTAGGATAAGCTAGATTATATACTTGCATCAAAAAATTTGCATGAGTGAACCCAACATCATACACATGTGAATGGTCAAAAAGCTCAAATTTGTGAAGAGCAAAAATTTTACTCTAAGAAAGCTCAAAGTCTGCTAACCTTGTTTTGCAAGAATGAAAAAAGTTGTTTTTCTCACTCCAAAAGTTATAATCTTACAATCTGCCTTGTCAAATGGGCTGAAATTTTTCGAGCATATTAATTCATCTGTTTTACACACTTTTGTATGGTTGAAATTGAAAAAAGAAAAAGTTTTTAATTTCAATTTTGGGCAATGCACTAAAAGTTGGCAGTTGGCAGTTTCTGAGATTTTTTCTCAAAAAACAACCTTGGTCCTTTAGGGGTTAAACACTGGTATAAGATTATGTTGTGGTAAAAATTAGCCCAAAAGAATTTCCCTTGTATGAAAGTACACATATACATGTACTTTATACCAATGATGTGGTGAACATACTTGGTTCCCTAAAGTACTTCCCCGAGTTCCAACATAAATTTGCAGGGTGTGAATAATTACTACAACTCAGGAGAGTACTTAGTCATAGTGTAGACAATACTGACAGGAATACAGTGTATTTTAATATATACTGGTAGAAAAGCTTATCCAATCTGCTGGGTTTACAAAAAAAACAAAAGCGTTTTAAATCCTTTGTCTCAGATGAACAGTATTAATTATACGTAAGGTAGGAGCACCCATAAACGTCAAACTAAGGGTTTTGAACATGATGACTATTAATAAACAACTAGCAAATTATAGGATTCTATTAGGAATATTATTAAAAAAAAGTTTGCACTTTTGAATCTATTATTTGGATATTGAGAGAATAAGTTGTGAATTTTTAAAGAGCAAACTACCATTGTACCCATAATCACTTTATAAGTTCATGTTCACATGTTATACATCCTTGTCATTACATCTATTCACTTCCACAGATTTTCCAAGATTTCAAAGGTGATTGTTATGGGGACAATGACGCTTATGGGTGTTCCTACCTTACAGTATGCAAAAAGAAACATACACACTTTTTAGTTCACCCTACCATTGATTCACATTTCACACACCCACCACTTCCTACAATGATCAAATCTTCTTATTTGACTCATACATTATGATTAAGTTTGTACCTTTGCACATGATGTAATGATTACTTGGTGAAAATTAATTAAAAATAAAAAAATGTTTATTTCATAAAATTTGGACACATCAGGTGACAGGAAGTTCTTTGTAGATCAAATTTTTGTTACTTAAGGGGATTTTTTTAGCATGAGAGATGTGCATGTGGGTGTTTCCTACATACACATGCAATCAAACCTCAAAATTTATCACCAATGTTTTTCAATCTATTATCATGTAAAACCATGAGTTTAATACACAAAAAATCATCAAAGATGGGATTCAAGGTTTTTGGAACAAAAATTTGATATGCTTGATGAGGTTTGCATAAGGATTACAAAACTATGATGCAAGGCAATTGCAAGTGTGTATCTTTGTTTCCAAGTACTGTACAATATCCAAAAGAAAGAGTACATAACACCCTTTTATGGCATCCAAAGAAGTATCTATAACAAAGAATATAATTGACATTTCATTCTCTCATTTTTAATATGAGATCCTCATGCAGTCTTGATCAAGCATACCAAATTTCAGTTACTAAAACCCAAAATCCTATTTTTGGTAAATGGTTTTGTGTCAAAATCATGGTTTTACAAGAAAGTTGATTAATAAATAGTGGTGATGAATTTTTGAGATTTGATTGTATGGATATGTAGGAGACATCCATACGCACATCTTCCTTTCAAACAAGCATTTCTAAAAAAATTCAAAATTCCCTCTATAGAGATTTTAATGTCAAGGTGATTATGACCAAATTTCATAAAATACATATTTCTTCATGGAAATTAGTTTTGGTTATTTGACTCATACATTGTGATTAAGTTTGTACCTTTAAACATGATGATATGTTTTTTTTGCCAAAAATTAATTTCCATGAAGAAATATGTATTTTACTAAATTTGGTCATAATCACCTTGACATTAAAATCTCTATAGAGGGAATTTTGAATTTTTTTAGAAATGCTTGTTTGAAAGGAAGATGTGAGTATGGATGTCTCCTACATATCCATACAATCAAATCTCAAAAATTCATCACCACTATTTATTAATCAACTTTCTTGCAAAACCATGATTTTGACACAAAACCATTTACCAAAAATAGGATTTTGGGTTTTAGTAACTGAAATTTGGTATGCTTGATCAAGACTGCATGAGGATCTCATATTAAAAATGAGAGAATGAAATGTCAATTATATTCTTTGTTATAGATACTTCTTTGGATGCCATAAAAGGGTGTTATGTACTCTTTCTTTTGGGTACTGTAAGGTACCCTAAAGAAAGAGTACATAAGTCCCTCTTATGGGATACAAAGAAGTTTGTACTATAAATCAATTAGTTTTTGGCAAAATAAACATATCATTGTGTTTAAAGGTACAAACTTAATCACAATGTACAAGCCAAATAAATTTAAAAACAGTTCATGAAGAAATAAGTATGTTACTAAATTTGCTCACTAACACCCTAACATTAAAATCTCTATAGAAGGAATTTTGAAACTCTTTGGAAATATTTATTTGAAAAAAAGATATGTGTATAGATGTCTCCAACATATCCATGCAATAAAATCTCACAAATTCATCACTAATGTTTTTTAATCAACTTTCTTATAAGACCATGATTTTGGCACAAAATAATTTACCAAAATTAGGATTTTGACTGCTAGTAACTGAAATTTGGTGTGCTTGACTTGGATTGCATGAGGATCACATACCAAAAATGTGAAAATAAAATGCCCATTATATTATTCATTGCACAAACTTCTTTGAATCCCATAAGAGAAACTTATTTACTCTTTCTTTCTGGTACTGTACAATAGGCTGGCTAGGGATACAGTATCTTACAAGGGGGTAATTCACTCTTTGTCCGAGATCCTAACTCTATTCTTCCTAATTGGAGATCCCAACTACTTTTTAGTTGAAATGATCGAAAGAAGTTTAAGCATATTTTTGTGCAAAATTACACAAGATGTTTAGTTTTGGTGTCTAAATTGGGCTCACGTTTTTGTTGCATGTAATTGTTGTATTTCTGTGTTAAATTCACATTGATTTGGTGTTAAAGTTCCAAACAAGGTCATCACGGATACTTGTCTATGTGAATGGGGAATTGGGATCTGAGACAAATTTTGAAGCTATAAGTTTTGGTTTTGCAACCTATTAATGTATGGGATTTTGAAAAGTTATGTGGGGGCATGGGACATAGGATGACCCATACTTAATTTAGGAAAATTCGTATTGTGTCTTGTGCCTAATTTCCAAATCACTTTCATGTCCTAATTTTCAATCCAGTTCATTTTCTACCTATCGTTGAGTTTGTAACAAGAAAAAAGAAAGATTTGAATCTTTTTTGGCAAAAGAATGTTGGGACGTGGCTCCCAAGTTGACTCTCCATTCTTGTCAAACCCAATCTTGAGGAAGGCCCCACTTAGTTGGCACCAAATATTTTACACTAGTAATGTTATTTAGGCATTTCTAAGCTTGGACTTGAGACACAATGCGCAAATGCATACATCCTTATTTGGACCCTTCCCAAATTGTAGGGAGGGAAAGAGGAAGCAAGAGTTTCAATCTAGGGCAAAACGCAAATTGCGGAAAGAGGACAAATCATCAATGAAAGCATAAATCACGACACTACACTCGAGCTTTTCTATTTGAAAAGCTACCATATCAATCCCTATAACACGAGACTCTAGTAAGAAACTAGAATAAGCTTTTTGTGAGGAATGAAAGTTTCATCTTGTAAAATAGAAAATAGCAATTCAATTTGACTTTTCTAATCACTAAAGAACTTTCAATATTTTAATTAAACATTCGTTTTTGACTATTTGGAAGACATTCCCTTCACTTAAGCTTACAAGGGCTACAAGAAGACTCTTTCAGCCAATTAAATACTAAGCTTTCAGTGAAACTTAGGACATGAAACACAATAAGAATCAAAACCCCACCATTTTATTTTCTTACAAGCTACATAAAATAAGGGTGCGAACTCTACTATTAACCCTTAAACAGCTCACGGGGATAGCATATACATTGCCCTGTAATTGACATTGGTTTCCAAAAAGAAGTTTTTAAAAATCTCAAATAGCTCAATAGAACCGTATTGATCTTAGTTCCAACTTTTCTAGTGATTTCAAATGTAGTGAATGTGTGAATTCATTTCAAACACAAGAAAAATACTTTGTATTGAATTGGTCACAAAGACGCTTTGAAACATTTAGGGGTTAACCCTTAGAGGATGTTTTTTGTTTTGTATACGCTCTCATGTGTTGTATATGGACAGGGCAATGTTTTCTTTTTGTCCTAACAGGGAGAGTGTGCCCTCCTAGGAATGGAGAGTTTTGCAATGGAGGCAATCCCATTTGCTGAATTTTTGACAAGGTAGCCTCATGAGGCCCAAAAAAAAGACACTTGGATGGGACACTTGGGTAGCACATGAATCCCATTGGAGCTATAAATTTCAAGTCAAGTGACAAACATACTGCTGATCAATTAGGGTTTTTGGGAAAATTTTGGCATATTTCAGAAAGTCCTTTCATCGAGTACTACATGGTTCTAGTATGAATAAGGTAGCCACACCCATAACCATCAAACTAAGGGTTTTGAACATGATGACTAATAATAAACATCTAGCAAATTATATGATCCTATTAGCAACAGAAAAATAATAAGTTTGCACTTTTGAATCTATTATTTGGATATTGGGAGAATAAGCTGTGAATTTTTAAAGAGCAAAGTGCCATTGCACCCATAACCAACACTAGTGTTCCATGTTCACATATTTTACATTCTTGTCATTACATCTACTTACTTCCACAAATTTTTCAAGATTTCAGAGGCGATGGTTATGGGTACAGTGACGGTTATGGGTGCGGCTACCTTACATCCAACGATTTTGTAGGCAACATCCTTAAGGGGTTAAGATTGAGGTCTTAGCACAGTCAGCAGTCTAATTAAGCCCCTTGAGCTATTTAAGAAAATCACATTTTTGGGACACGGATGCAGAGTACGTGTATCAGTCGAAGCCCTCGATTTGCTGCCACAGGATAAAAAACTTAAAGAAGGGGGGGGGGGCATGTTTGTGATTATTTGATTGTCAGAGAAGTCTGCAGAGATTGATGTGGATGGGCCAGCTAAGATTCACCACGTACTCACAAAAGCATGAGTACAGATACAGTGGATAGTACCAGCAGGGTCACTTTAAAAGATTTAAAGCTTTGCGAAAGATGAACATGTGCAAGAGTGTTTTAAAAAAAGTGTTGGAAAAGACTGGAGAAATCTTTGGGCATACGAGCCAAATCTGTTTATATGACATTTCTAACTACCTAAATAACTGAACATTGTTGAGACCAAAATTGTCAAAATCAACCTTGCAAGGGGCTGTTCATACTGCTTCCCATGTATCATTTTTTGCAAGTCCCACCTCAACATGAGATTTTAGTTTTGATAGGTTATTACCCATAAAGGACCATTGTTGCCTGCGGGATTAATGGGATTTAAGCTAAATTATTTTTTGTGATTTTTTGAAACTTTTATGAAAGATGGGAGATTCAAAGATCTATGTGGCCCTCTAATTTTTACTTCATTCCGACATTTATTGAAGTTTTGCAAGAGTTTATCTAAACTAGGGGAGGAGGGGCAGTTTGGGCAAGGCTTCTCCTTTGTAAGTGAGTGTTGACTCCAAAGAGGGTTAATCCTTCCATGCATAAGGTGTGGACACTTGGGCAAAGGGGAGTGGAGTGGAAAGAGCTTGTCTTGGGGGATTCCCAACCCTCCATTCCTTTTGCCCCTTGTAAAATTTGGTACTTTCATTCTTTAACCCCTAAAGGCCCAAACATCATCTCTTGGCAACATAGCAATTTCAAACAACTCACTACAAATGGATTTTTCATTTTTTTTCTTTGAACTTTTCACACGTGATGTGTCCAAGGAGTGGTTTTAGGGTCCAACAATTTTTGTAACTTTTAACTTCATGGTTCAAAATTTATTGCATGATATGTAGTTTTCTTTGCTTGTCAGGTGGCTCAAGCATCCCAATTTGTATGTTTATTACATTTATATAAACAAAAAAGTGAAATTGGTTCTTTAGATTTATAAATACATGGCAAGCTTTGAATCATTCTATTTTGATCAATAAGATGAAAGTTACAAGGAGATTTTGTCTGCAAGCATGTAGTTATGGATTCTCTACTCTTGAATAAATTTTGAAGTCCTGTATTTTACCCAATTTTCATTAACCCCTAAAGGCCGGCCCAAGGAGCCCACTTTGGGCTTTATGAGAATTTGGGCAGACTCTATTGACTTCATAATTTGGAAGTTTTTCATGAAATTTCTAGGATAGATGCTACTCATCATAATCTACATGGGAAGCTTTATTTCATGTCGTTCCGATAAGTAATGCAAAAGTTAGAAGGTTTTTTCAATTTCAAAGTCAAACCGAGCAACAAAAAATATATTTTTATTTATTTTATTTTTTTATTTATAGAATTGTATAGATTGATACCTACTCAAAAAAATTGAATTGCTCAATTCCAAATAATGAGGTAAGAGTTAAAGGGACTTTTATTTTGCGGGCAATGAAGGTAGGAAGAGGGTAGAAAAAACATATAAAGTTATCTTTTACTCTCAATTTTGAAAATTTTCAAATGAAAATGAAAAGTAAAGTTACTAATTGTCTGTTAGAGCATTCTCGCCATTGGGATTAACAATTTTCAAATTTTTCCAAAACTTATTACCATATTAGTTACATCTTTCATTCATCAATACCTTTCACTTTACAATTTTTGTAAAAATGAATCCAAAGTTTTTTTTGGTTGAATTTTTTGATGTATGCTTTCAACCCATTTTCCAACATATTGCAAAAATTGCACAAGAAATACAACATACGGATTTTTCTCTAAATAGTTTGAAAAACAAAACTTCACCTTTTGGAAGGACTAGAAAATCCTACATTTTGAAGTTTAGGCACATTGATCTTGCAATTGATGGGGATGTTCATTCTGAAATTTTGGGACAATGTACTTGTGCAAGGCAACCAAAGGATCCTACTGTTGGATTTGTTAAAAAGTAAGTTTCAATGGAGACTTTGACCTTGCTTTAGGGACTAGTATTGTGAAGCACTATTGGGCCTCTAAACACAAAATAATTTTAGGGGTTAAATGACAAATATTTTTTACAAATTACAGAGTGGCAAAGTTGGTTTCCCCAAACACAGCCACTTCTTTATAAAAAAGTGAATGATGATTAAGTACGCATAATTCCTGGATGCCCAAGGGGTTTAAAATTTGGCTCCTTTTCATTGTGTTTGGAGTTACCTTGGACGCTGAGGGATTTATTGGTTGGAAGTTGGAACTAGTGTTGATTCTTGTGACATCAAACAATGTAAGATTCGAGTACACTAGTACACAGCCATGCACTTTGCGCATGTTAGACGTTTGCGATAACTACAAGGGGGCTTTTATACTAGGGAGGCGCTCCTTATCCTTACAAATTGTCCCAAATTGTAGAATTTTTTAAGAAAAGTGCACAAAGGAAGAGAGCTCCTGCTTGATAAGGTAAGAGGCTCATCAACTGACCATCTAAGAGCTGAAACTGAATTTTGGGGAGGTGAAACTTCTTGAAATATTTTTCAATAATTTTTTCTTGAAAGACAAGAGGAATTGACATCTAGCTTAAATGTTTTGTATTTTTTAGAACAATGTGGAATTAGTTATGAATTTTTGAAGTGAAAAAATCATAGGGCTCTAAAATGGATCACTTCCTCAAATGTAATTCCAATGTACATCTCTAAAAGACTACAAATAAAGACATGTACCAACGGAGTTCATTTGAAGAGGTGAGTGGTATTAGTGTCCTAACAAAGTTCAAACCTCCTACCTTAGTATAAATGTGATTCTACTCTTACAACCAAACCCAAAAACATGTTAAAATGCAGCAATTCAAAATCAATATTTGAATAGCCAGTGCCCCCACATGTAAAATTTGGGCATTGACTCCTATCATTGACCATCATATTTCATCCATTGTCAGCTGAACTCAAAGGGGGGCTGTGAGCATTGAATGGTAAAAAGGGGAAAAAAGAAAGAAAAAAACGCGTGGAGGTTCAATAATGCCAAACCTATGATTGAGTTCTTACTGGAAAAAACCCCTGAATCATTGTTGGAAGGAGACTCAGGGGGTAAGGCAGGTGCACACAGATGCCACTTCAG
This sequence comes from Ulota crispa, assembly GCA_963920765.1. Taxonomy (NCBI): domain Eukaryota; kingdom Viridiplantae; phylum Streptophyta; class Bryopsida; order Orthotrichales; family Orthotrichaceae; genus Ulota; species Ulota crispa. Next base: position 905,305 of record OY987249.1, on the reverse strand, counting down.
GTAAGGGGCTGAAGATTCTCCCAATTCCCAACTCCCAACTCATCCATTCATCATATTAGATGGTAGCTTTACATCATGACATTTCCAATTAGAATTACTTAGGAGCACGGGTGTCTGTCAGGAAGACCCCCTTTTTACCTTCGTTCAAAGATGCTGAAATTCATTTTTTGACCAACTTTTGACTTCTATTTTGGTTTGACATAAATGAATGAAAACTCATTGCAAGGAATCAAATTCAATATTGTCTAGAGGGGTCAAAGAGAAGCAACAAAGGAAACAACAAAGCTTCGAGAAAGACCTCAACAACAAGCCTACCATAAGGCTCATATATTGATTTGCCAAATTGCAATAAGATAGATATATATCTATAAGAGAAATTGTCCAAGTTGACACATTCAAATTGATTAAATGTGTTTAAATTGACAAAAAAAAGATTCACAATAACAAAAGAATGTTGAAATCAACTAGTCCAAATGATAGAAAATGTTCAAAATTGACATTGTTCCCTTGTAGTATATACCCATGCTTGAGGGTTTAAGGGTTTGGGGTACCATGAGGTCTTGGAAAGTTTAGGAATTTTTTTGCTAAGTTAGCCTCTCAACAAGTTATCATGGAACACTGTTTTTGTGGAAAAGATATTGTGAAATAGTTTACACAAGAGGGCAAAGTTACAACCCATAGGACCCTAAAAGCAAGTGTAGAATAATAGCAAAATTGCTTGGGTGTGTCCCTATGGAAGTTGTTCTCACCATAACAAGCACTTGATGCATCCAATCCCAACCCTCCCAAATTAGCTTAGTAAGTGACTTGTGGCATGACTTGCTTGTGCAAGTTGCATTCACAACTCCACTTTGGTTCACAATGTGCACTGAACATCTCAAACATAAGGTACAAAATTGAGAGCCACTTAGGATTAGGTAGGGTTACCTTAGACGTCAAACCTAGCAACTCCTCCATTATCCCAAGCCACAATTGAGGGTCTAGGCCAGTCCTCTTTAGTTTACATTTTATCATAAATTAACAAATTAGCATAACTTATGCACATCATGAAAGTTAATTTTTGTTTTTGTCATAACTTAACAAACTTAATTTTTATATGCGCATATTAAATATCATATTAACTATGACAAAGCATTAAACTACTTGCACTCCATCACCCCCTCAAGTAAGAGGTTAGTTAGCAATTTACGATGCTCATCCACTACAAGGGAACAATGTCAATTTGGGCATTTTTTGTTAGTTTGAACTTTTCCACTCAATCATTTTTTGTCATGTTGGACTTTTTTTTGTCAATTTGGACGCCTTTAGTCAATCTGCATGTGTCAGTGCAAACAATTCTCTTTAAAGATATTTTTTGAAAGTTTGAGAATAAAAAAGTTTGATTCAACTATGGCCATGTTAAGGAACATGGTGGCCATGCTGTCACAAAAGTTGCATGATGAATACCATGTGGCTTATGCCAAGTGCAGTTTTTTTACAAGGAACTAGTGGGCTTAAATTTTAGCACATTGCTTAGAGTTGATTTATTAATTTGTGCATTTATTTTTATAAAATGTAAATTGCAAAAGACTAGTCTAGGCTCATTTTGACTTTTGACTTAGAATTTTCTCCTTTTTTGATTTTTTAAGAGAACAATTCTCATAACAACTATTGTGGCAACTGAGGGGGTTACCTAATCAATGTTTAGAGAGATCCAAAAATATATCAAACCCTAGATGAACAAGCCGTTTGTTTTGTGAAAATCACTGAAAATTGTCACTTTTAGAATATTGAGTAGAAAGGTAAGAAGCTATTTTTTGAAAATCCAACCATAGGATCTTGCCTAGACTATGGGAGGTACTTGTGGGAAAAAGCTTAGGTCATTTCAGATGGTGGGAGTGAGATATCAAAATTTGAAGTGAAGAAAGAAAGTTTTTTCCCTACTGCCCAAAATTTTTAGAAGCCTTTGACCACTCTTGTACCAAAAAAATTGCTCTACACAAAATTGAATTTTATTTAATCCATGTAGAATACCTAGTAAGATATGTGTGAGAGAACTTTCAAATGAATTGAAGGTGTAGAACATACTTCAAAAATTCTTTGAATGCCGGAAGGCCCTAAAATTGTAAGTACAACTACTTTAATTCTAAATGGTGAAAGGCTAAGGGCTCTTAGCCCACTATAACTAGAAAAGAAACAAAGTAAAAAACAAATACATGAATTGTTTAACCACTAAAGGCTTTTGACTAAGTTTTCAGCAAACGTGCTCCAAAATTGCCATTCTAGTACAAGAATTATATTTTAGAAAAAAAACATTTTTGGACACATGTAACCATAAGATCTTGTAGTACACTAGTTTTGAAAGATGTGACAAAAATTCTGAAATTTCCACCATGTAGATTGATAGATTTTTGAGTTTGAATTGACAAATAGCCATCTTTTGTCTATACAAATATACATGCAGCTACACTTCACAAGGTCATGTTTGTATGAAAAAAAATCCAAAATGGTTGTAACGCTTTGGATTCATTCTTCGAGGCATGTTGGCCACACACCTAAAAATTTTCAAATCATTTGGAATTGTACAACACAAAGAAAAAAATAGTAAATAATGATTCAAAACTCTATATTGTTAAGAACTTAATTATGGAAATGAAAAATGCTAGTCCCAACAGTTGTAACATTGTAATAAAAATATGACATCCTTTGGCTTTGTTTTTTTTTCCCAAATTAACCCCTAAAATTATTTTGTGTTTAGAGGCCCAATAGTGCTTCACAATACTAGTCCCTAAAGCAAGGTCAAAGTCTCCATTGAAACTTACTTTTTAACAAATCCAACAGTAGGATCCTTTGGTTGCCTTGCACAAGTACATTGTCCCAAAATTTCAGAATGAACATCCCCATCAATTGCAAGATCAATGTGCCTAAACTTCAAAATGTAGGATTTTCTAGTCCTTCCAAAAGGTGAAGTTTTGTTTTTCAAACTATTTAGAGAAAAATCCGTATGTTGTATTTCTTGTGCAATTTTTGCAATATGTTGGAAAATGGGTTGAAAGCATACATCAAAAAATTCAACCAAAAAAAACTTTGGATTCATTTTTACAAAAATTGTAAAGTGAAAGGTATTGATGAATGAAAGATGTAACTAATATGGTAATAAGTTTTGGAAAAATTTGAAAATTGTTAATCCCAATGGCGAGAATGCTCTAACAGACAATTAGTAACTTTACTTTTCATTTTCATTTGAAAATTTTCAAAATTGAGAGTAAAAGATAACTTTATATGTTTTTTCTACCCTCTTCCTACCTTCATTGCCCGCAAAATAAAAGTCCCTTTAACTCTTACCTCATTATTTGGAATTGAGCAATTCAATTTTTTTGAGTAGGTATCAATCTATACAATTCTATAAATAAAAAAATAAAATAAATAAAAATATATTTTTTGTTGCTCGGTTTGACTTTGAAATTGAAAAAACCTTCTAACTTTTGCATTACTTATCGGAACGACATGAAATAAAGCTTCCCATGTAGATTATGATGAGTAGCATCTATCCTAGAAATTTCATGAAAAACTTCCAAATTATGAAGTCAATAGAGTCTGCCCAAATTCTCATAAAGCCCAAAGTGGGCTCCTTGGTCCTTTAGGGGTTAACCCATAAACGTCTTCCGACCAATACAATACCAGGTTTTTTCTTGTATTTGGAATGGTTTCACACCTGTACAACATTTGAGATGAACAAAGAAGTTGAAATATAGATGCATATGGTTCTAGTGGGTTATTTGAGATCCCAAATTAAAACTTCTTATTGGTAGCAAATGCCAATTATACAACAGCATATATATTATGCCCTATGGTTATTTAAGGGTTAAGGAGCTAAGAACTAACAAGACAAGGATATTCTGTTTTTAGATATAAGTAAAGTCAATATGTGAGGAAAAGCAGCATATTATTAGCTGCTTAAAATGTCAAAAAAATTGGTTGAACTTTGAAACCACAAGAAAAAAACCAACCGTATTTTCAAATTTATGTATAGTGATAGTATAACTACATGCAATTGCAATATCAAATGCACACAAGATAAAAACCAATAGGAGATGGAAAATGCTTAGTATTAGCTCGTAAACTTCAAATTTTTCGATCAACATTGATTAAAATGCACCTATCCATTATCATTTATTTAACAATTCCACTATCATATATCTTTGCATAGGTATTTAGTTTCTAAGATGTGCACCACCAAGGCATGTGGGCAGATTTGATGTCTAAATTGTCCATTAGACATAAGAAGTTTTTCAGAAGTTAAAAATCTCTATGATGCATTGGTATTGGAACTGGAGGTGAATTACAAAATACGGAGTAGAAGGTAAGTTCAATTTGGAATGTTGTATAGTATTTGTGAAGAAATAAATTAAACTCACACAAAGAATTTTTAGTATATCTAACAAAGCCTCTCATTCATCATAGAGAGAATCACCTTTGAAATAAAGTGGGTGGCGTTTGTGTATTTAACCCAGGATTGTTGTCCCTTCGAGGGACAAGTGGGAGTTTGGGCATGTACCTTTGGATAAGCTACTGTGTGTGATTTTCTGAAACTTTTATTGATGGTGGGGAATTCAAAGATCTACATAGGCATCTAATTCATTCCTCATTTCGACAATTAATTCAAGAAGTTACGCAACAATTTCTGAAAATTTGGGGAGGATTGCCCACTCGGGCAGCCCAAAAATTTCTTTAAAAATTAATTAATTTTTAAATTAAAATTGGAAATGGGTTCTTTAGATTTTTTTATAGGTGAGAAGCTTTGAATCATTCAACTTTATTCAATGAGATGAAAGTTATGAGATGTTAGTTTGTGGACAATTATGGATTCTCTACTCTAAAATAAACTTTGAAGTCCTTTATTTTACTCAATTTTCAATATTTTGGAAAAAAAAATAAACCAAAGGAAGCAGATTGTTTATCACAACATTTTGACCATTAGGATTTGCAGTTTTCATTTTAATAATTAAATTCTTAACAATTTAGTGATCTGACTCATTCTTTACATCTTTTTACATACTGATTTTTCCCATGTGTTGTGTAGTTCCAATTGATTTGAAAATTCTCCAACACATAGCTAACTTGATCTCCTACATGGAAAAAATAAAGCTCAAAGTTGCGTAGAGCAATTATTTTCATATAAGAATGGTTAAAAGCTTCTAAAATTTTGGGGCAACATGAAAAAAAAAACTTTTATTTTCACTTTACATGTAAATATCTCACTCATGTCCATCTGGAATGACCTGATTTTTTCCACAAGTACCTAATCTAATTTAGGACAAGATCCTACAGTTGGATTTCCCAAATTTGCAAAAAAAATCACCTTCTTACTAACCCCCAAAAGTGACAGTTTTGAGTGATTTTCACTGAAAAAATGGCTCAGTCCTTTAGGGGTTAAACAAATGTAGTACTTCAATAAATTGGAGAAATAGTGGCTAGGCATGAGGGCATGTAAGCCTTCTATCGTGTTGTGCCTACAACAAAGTTATTTCTATGAGATTGGCAGAGTCACTTTGAATGCTAGTTTCTTACATTTTGGTCCTTTTCATAAACATAGAGATTTTACTATTGGTATAACAATATCCGAAAAAATGTAAGTTTAGCATGTTGTACATAGAGAAGACCTTCTTACTGCACTAAAAAAGATACAGTAAAAATTAGAGTTTTTGAGTGTTAACATGCAAATCATTATATTAAGTTACACTTTATTCAACAAGAAACAAAATATAAAGCAAACTTGTGAAAGATATACCCCAAATGAGTGTTTCACAATGATTATAAATGTACACAAAGATTGCAATTGAGTTAGTTAACAAGCATTGCTAACATTTGTAATCATTGTGAATTAGTTGTTTATGCAACAAAAAATTGTTTGTCTCCTTCTTGGGTTTGGCATTAGAAAATAAGAGTCATGTTCACCACATTTGTCCTAGCAAATGCATTCTGCCCATGGAAACCATGTTTTTGTTTACAACAAAACAAGCAAACAAGGAAAGAGCTACAAGCAAAGAAAACATGGGTTTTGTAGAGGATAAGGTAGGAGTTTCTAAAATGGAGCGTTTAAGGATTGAAACTGAATTTTGGGGAGGTGAACTTCTTGAAATATTTTTTAGTTAATTTTCCTTAAAAGACAAGAGGGATTGGCATCTAACCCAAGATACTTCATAGTTTTTGGAGCTTTGTGGACTTAGTTATGCAATTTTGAAGTGGAAAGACTATAGGTGCTCTAAAGTGGTGCACCTCCTCAAATGTACATCACCTATATATTGTTGAAGGGCTATAAAAATAACATATACAAATCGAGTACATTTGAGGAAGTGCACCATTTTAGAGCAATGCACCGTTTTAGAGCAATGCACCATTTTAGAACCGCCTACCTTAATGCTCAAGAAAGAGAGCATCATGAAGAAAAGAAAAGTGTCAACGTGTAGAGAAATCATTATAGCAAGAACAAGGGAATGCTAAACCACAAGCAAGGATCTATGAGCAATGAACTTGAATTTGTTTGTCAAAGTACTAAATCTCTTATATAACTATATACATAGGCATTACAATTGTATATTTTAAACTTTCATCTCTTGAAGAACGTGTCATTTTTTAGGATTTTTCATTGACTTTGAACATAAAATTGGTTTTGGCTGAAACATCTTGGCTCACCACTTATGGAGTCATGGCTCACCATTTTATGTTCACAAAATAGTGCCATTTCAAAAGGCCCATAAGTTATCCATTTGACTAGCCCCTTCAAAGCTCTCTCAAACCAAATGAAGAGGCTGCCACCTCATTGATGTTTTGTCATTTTGTGCATGAATCTTTATGGGCATGCGCATTCTTTTTTTTGTCACACACTTAATGTTTTTGTCATCTATGTTTGAGAATGTAATTAGGATAAGAAAAAAGTTCTTTAGTAACTATTTGGAACAAGGCAGAAAATTTATTTGTAGAGCATTGAAAACAACCATTATGTGGCCTCATACATTAACTAATGGCTTGACATGAAAGTGCCTTTTAAAATTAAAAAAATCCAGTAACACTAAGCTAGAAGTCACCCATAGGAAACCACCTTAACCCCTAAATGCCCAAGCCCTATCTAAGCTTCTTGGATTTTCATGAAATTTAACAATCAATCAACCTTTTCATAAATCCCATTGAGATTTTTTCAATTGTAACCGTACAAATTTAAACTAAAAATGTTAGATATTACATGGAAAAAGAAAACACAACAATATCACTTATATTTTGAAAAATTATAACGTTTGAACATGAGGGTGTTAAAACTGCAAAAGTGACTTAAAGTCTTCTAATCCTCATTTCACATGTCAAGTCTAAAAAGTTGGTCACCAAAAAAATATGAGGTTTAAAGTCATTACATGTCCAACTCTAATCAATTTACAATTTTAAAAATCTACTCTTACATTTTTCTTAAATGGATTTCTAATGTGGATTTTTCTCCAAGCTCTAGTGTATTTGAGGCTCATTTTCAAGATCTTCCAACACTAGAAAACTCAAGATTGCAATGGACACCCTTGTACAAAATCTTGAGTAGAAAAACCATCAACTTTCATTTTCAAAATCAAATTTTGAAGTTGAAAGTAGACTTCAAAACAAACTCATATTGAAAAAAATATATATTGAAAATAATGATATAAGAAGGTTTTATTCAACTTCAAAGTTTTGTAAAGACCCAGATTTGGTCATTTGGGCATTTAGGAGTTAAACCAAGGAATGAAGAATCAATCATACTACTAAAATCACAGGGTCTCTATAATATCACATTTAACCTTTGTAACATCACATCTTCAACCTCTATGATATTATCACATAAATACAATTTAAAGACATACTGAAATTTTTAATTTACATTCTATTTAACATGTGAAACTCCTAAAAGAAATAGTAAATGAGTAACGTAGCAAGTGTCAACCGCTAGCCATGTACAAATATGTAAGAACACTTGTGTAAAGCTTCTAAAACCGTAATTTATCGAAAACAACCCATCCCAAAATGACCCAAAAAGGAATAAGAGATTTCTTTGCAATGGTTTATGATGATAGTGACCAGTAAGAAAGAGCTATTAACCCCTAATGCCTAGGCCATTTTCACCAAAATCAAGGTTTTGGAAGACCTTCGACTTTGATGCATCATATCTTAGTCAATCAAATGATCCACAAAAAGTGACCATTGAAAATAGTGAAACACCTATTTAGAAAGTGACTTGCAAATTTTGGGAACAATTAACTGTGGAAGATGGGAGACTATAACATTTGATTGAACAATATGTGATGGCAAAATCTCATTTTTGATGGGTAATTGCTATTTGATGATTTTTACAAAATTCTGAAAGCCCCTTATTCATCTTAAAAAATGTGAGCAGCAAGATTGAATGTGAATGCACACACTTGCAAAATATTGAAAATAGCACTTCTTTTTAAGTCAACTTTTAGGGCTTCAAATTGCTATTGCATGGAATACAATGGCTAGCACAATTGGTGACAATTGCCAAAATAAGGGTCTAGAACATGCTTGAACCCTTGCCAATATAATTCCTATTGTACCTCAAAGCACGCACAAGGAAAATTGCAAGGAATATTGACCAATTGCAGCTTGTAAAATGTTGTTTGCCACCACGCCTCGGATGGTGTTTCACCCAATCAAATCTATTGCAATACTTTTACAACATTTGGCTTTCCTAGCCATCACTCCTTTGACATGAGCAACTTGAATGCCTACATAATTGTAGTTTATAACAAGATCAAAAACGTAGATCTAGTGTCTCAAATAAACCTTTGAAATCATGGAGCTACAAGATCACGTTGCTAGGGCTCTCAGGGATTAACAAAAGTTTTGTTTTCCTTACAAGGCCCCCGGGGGAGGGAAGGGCGCAATTTATTGCACATATGTTGATGTGGGACCAATATGAAAAATCTCAAATTTTCTTACTTATAAGGGTAAAAGTAATAATTCATCCCCTATTTCAATATTGTTCATTTGTATCCTTCTCCAAGTTCCTCACTATTAACCCCTAAAGGCTCATTGTCCCCTTGAGGGACAAATGGGATTTTGGGCAGGTACCTATGGCTAAACTACTTTGCGTGATTTTTTGAAACTTTTATTGAAAATGGGGAATTATAAGATCTATGTGGGAATCTAATTTTTCCTTCATTCTAACAATTATTGAAGAAGTTATGCGTGAATAACTAAAAAACAAGGGAGAATCAGGCAGCAAAAAAATTGCAATTTTTTAAAATAAAATTTTGAAATTGGTTCTTTAAATTTTTATGTATTTGGGAAGCTTTGAATCATTCAATTCTGATAGATGAGATGAAAGTTATGAAAAGTTTTAGTTTGCGGGTAGGTACGGGACTCCCAAACCTCCATTCCTTTTCCCCCTTGTAAAACTTGTTGCTTTACTTTTTTGAGCTCTTTGTGTATTTGTTTTTTGACTTTTTTTTGCAAGTTGTAGTAGACTAAGATTCCTTGGTTTTCACCATTTGGTTCAAAGTAATTTGGGATTTTGAATTTTGCATAAATCCTCCAATTTTGCCTAGTGTATATTGAAATTTCATGACCTTACGGCATTGCAGGATTTTACAAAGTATGATCCACACCTCTATTTCATTTGAAAATTCTCCCACATTTACCTAACTTGATCTTCTACATGGGAAAAATAAACCTCAACTTTGCGTAGAGCAAATTTTTTGATGTAGGAGCCGTCAAAGGCTTCTGAAATTTTTGGGCAATAGGGAAAAAAAATTTATTTTCACTTCAGATGTCAATATCTCACTCTTTTACAGCTAGAATGAGCTGATTTTTTTTCCCACCACTACCTCCCATAGTCTAGGGCAAGATCTTCCGGCTGGATTTCCAAAAAAAAAAAAAAAAAAAAAACATTTCTCCTCACACTGTAAGATTCACATATTTGTTAGCTGTATAGATTTTTATTAGCAAACCTGATAAATTTAGCCAGTTCAAAAATTGTTGGGCTCCTCAGCTAAGTCAGTGTCTTTGCATTCATGTCTGAATTCGAAATTTGCAAAGTCTATCTCCTGATAGGTAAAAACCTAAACTCTAACATTTTCTGGCTGGTGAAAAATCAAAACTTTTTCACCCTGACTCTTCATCTACGTAGTGCAGTGAGCCAAACCGGGAGGGGAGGGGGTGAGGCACAAATGGTGCCACCCCCCAGCCAAGCTCCCAGCCAGCAAGCAGGTGGTTCTCATTTCGCCTTCTACTCATAAAGTGCATTATGATTCTTCGGTGCATTTGTTATTATCCCACCAGCCTGTGCTTGCAGCATGTCTCCACCCATTCTTTGTGACAAGCCAGCTGCTTTCCCTCCTTTCTTGCCATTCTGCACTTTGGCGACATCAAATTATGGCAGCGACATCAAATTATGACAAATTTTGCTAAGAAATATTTCCTCATTTTGACATTGACTAACTCAACTCCCTCTTACTGTACGAGCTAGCTAGCGTCCAACAAGAGCGAGCGAGCATCTAGCAAGAGCTAGGTAGTGTTCAACAAGAGCGAGCTACACTAAATAGTGCATTTAGGTTGACTTAACAGTTAGGTTGCCTTATCCTAGAGAGTGACTTCATGATTCATCGCTCAACCACTAAGAGATGTTATAGATGTTAGGATTTTACATGGTTTATGATTTAGACGTCATTATTTTGTTTTTTCCACAGCTTTGTTGTTGTTGTCAAGCCCTCTAAAAATTATTTATTGTAGTAATTATTCGTGAAAAGTATTGTAGTACCAATAAGTATTTACATCGTGCAAAGTGTCAATAGATTAGTGTGGGCCAACCTAAATGTACTATTTAGTGCAGTGTTCAACAAAAGCTAGCATGCATCCAACAAGAGCTAGGTAGTATCTTCTATGCTAAACAAATTGCATCAAAACAACATTGTATTCATTGTATTAGATGCGTTGTTGGTTGTTATCATCTTGCAATTCAAACAAGGTTTTTTTTTTTGGAAGTTCGGGTTTGTTAGAGTCTTACCTCATTTTGCCATTGACTAACTCAACTCCTAAAGAGAGCTAGCATCTAGAATGCAGATGAGAAACAACTAGTTTCAAAACAATGTTGCATCTATTGTATTGGATGGACCTTGTTACTTAACCCCTAAAGGACCATGGCCTTTATTTTGTCAAAAGACACTCAAAATTGCCACCTCTATGACAAAGAGTAAAAAAGTTTGAAAATTAGGCATTTTGCATATCTGACCGTAGGATCTTGTGCTAGATTATTATAAGAATGTGTCATACAAAACTCAAGAACTTTGACCACACAAATTGCAAGATATTTGCATTTAAAGTGTAAAAACAACTTTTTTTGCACCTTGCTTGCCTAGATTTTTTAACTTTGAACATTTTTAACTTAAAATTTTTGCACCTCAGAGTTTGAAATTCTATTTTTGCATGGTGGGAAGTTGAGTTGGGAATCTTGGGAAAAATTTTCAAAAAAGAATACTTAATTTTCATTCTTTACAAAAACATTAGGTAGAGGAAGGTATGAGATTGAAGAAAAACTTAAATTGCTAATAACCGTGCAATGGAATTGAAACGCAATAATCCCAATGGTGAGATTGTTCTAGAAAGCAAACTTCACCCTTTCCAACAATTTTTTTTGAAAAAATGTTAAATCTGCATTCAAAAATGAAGTTTATAAGTTATTTTTTCAAGAAGATGCTTGAGTTGCCCAAAAAACAAGATTGTCCATAACTTTCTCATAACTAGTCCAAATGGAATGAATCAAAGCTTCAAATGTAGAAAAATTTATAATCTATGAGAAAAAAAAATTAAATTTTTTTTTCAAGTTTTTATAAGAATTTTTTTTGCTGCCCCTAGTCCCCAAATTTGTGCTTATTTGGGCATAACTTTTGCTCCCTAGCATCAATTGGAATAAAATTATATTCCCCAAAAGCTAATGTGTTTTTCTATCTTCAAAAAAAGTTTCAAAAAATCAGGACAAAAATTGAGGCCATGGGTACCTACCCAAAATCCCATTTGTCCCCCAAAGGGACAATGGTCCTTTAGGGGTTAATTAGTTGATCATCATCTTTCAGTTTAACCCCTAAAGGCTCAAGTGGCCCCTCAGGGGCCAAGTGAGGTTTTGGGCATGTACCTACTGCTAAACTACTTTATGTGATTTTTTGAAACTTGTATAGAAGATGGGGAATTATAAAATCTATGGGGACATCTAAATTTTTCTTCATTCTGACATTTATTGAAGAAATTATGCATGAATAACTAAAAAATAGGGGAGAAGCCAGCAACCCCTCCAAAAAAATTGTGTATTTTTTAAACAGAAATTTGAAATTGGTTCTTTAGATTCTTATATATGTGGGAAGCTTTGAATCATTCAATTGTGATTGATGAGATGAAAATTATGAGAAGTTTTAGTTTGCCGGTAGGTATGGACCTCCCAAACCTCCATTCTTTTTGCCCCTTGTAAAATTTCATGCTTAGCAGTTTGTGTATTTGTTTTTTGACTTCTTTTTTTCCGAGTTGTAGTAGACTAAGATTCCTTGGTTTTGACCATTTGTATCACAATAACTCAAATTTCTGAATTTTACATATCTCCTCCAATTTTGCCTAAGTTACATGCAAATTTCATGACCTTATGGCGTTGCAAGATTTAACAAAGTATGATTTCCACCTCCAATTCTTTTGAAAATTTTCCCACATTTACTTGACTTGGTCTTCTACATGAGAAAAAAAGTTCTCAACTCTGCATAGAGCAATTTTTTTGATATAGGAGTGGTCAAAGGCTTCTAAAAGTTTTAGGCAATAGGGAAAAAACTTTTTTTTTTTCACTTTAGATGTCAATATCTCACTCCTTTACATCGAGAATGAGCTGATTTTTTAGCACACGTACCTCCCATAGTCTAGGGCAAGATCTTATGATTGGATTTCCAAAAAAGCTTTGTTTCCTACCTTTCTACTCATTCCCCCAAAAGTGACAATTTTCAGTGACTTTCACAGAAAAAAGAGCTTGGGCCTTTACGGGTTAAAAGTGAGAATACCCGTGATCGAGGCCCTTACCCGTACACAGTCAAAGAACAGTGGGCAATATTGGAAAACGGAAATGGCCACAGGATTCCAATTTCATAGGTCCATTGCAGAACATGCATTTGTTGCAAGAGTTTTTTTCTGTGTGGAACCTGCAAACACTGAGAGCCCGACGGGCCAGCGAAAAAAAAGCAGGACCTACCTCATAAAAACCCCTAAAATTATTTCATGACACAAAATCATGATTCATGTACGTAGGCTGGCTGACTGCAGAGCATGGTACCATGCAGTGACTTAAGTTTAGTGAGGGATGCAGGATGCAGGATTGCAGGTGAGCTCTGTTTGTAGGGACTCGTGCCCCTTTGCAGGCTTTTTTCAAAAGGGTCCAAGGAAATGAAGGAACCGCGCGCGCAACTGAGTCATCATGGGAACTTCAATCAGTCCATCTTCAGCTTCCGAAGACTTTGGCCACATCGTAAGTCTACTGATTTACTCACAACGTCATCATACAAGCCCCTCCTCCCAATGTTTGGGGAGTACCGGCATTTAGTATATGGTCAGCCACAAAAAAACTAGTCGAAATTGCAAAAAAATTGGTTGAAACTTGAAATTATTGTATGAAAAAGGGAATTGATATGTGCACATGAGGGGTTTGGTATATGCACAGAAAGGGGGTAAATTTAGATATTTACTATCAACAAGTTGCATTTGGTAAATTTGAATTCAGAGTAGGAGTTAGAGACCTTGATTTAGTCTAGAACTATAAAAGAGGATACAACTAAACAAAACCCAATCAAAAAGCTTAGTTTTTGTTTACAAACAAAGGTTAAAGTAATCATTTGCCCCCTAGCCAAGCTTTTGCATTGAGTTTTGTTCAATTGTATCCTCTTTTGTGGTTCTAGGCTAAATCAAGGTCTCTAAATCCAGATATGAATTCAAAATTTCCAAATACAACTTTTTGATGGTAAATATCAAAAATTTACCCTCCTCCTACCCCTCGATGTGCATACATCAAACCTCCGGTGTGCACATATCATTTCCCATAAATAAACCAATTGAAACTTGAAACTATTGGATGAAGAACCGGTTGAAACTTGAAAATTGAAACTACTGGGTAAAAATACCGGCCATGTTTTTCAAAAGAAACATAAATATAGTGTGTTATAGTAAAAATATAGTCACTTTATTGAAAGTAATTGGTGCATGCTCATGAAGATCCGGTTGAAACTAAGAACTGCTGGATTTTAATTGATGAGGCTAAAATTTCTCCCCGGACACTGCCCCCCAAACAATCCCCAAACAATCCCCCTCCCCCCTTGGAGGTAATGCTATGCTGTGAGCAGGGATCCGTGAATTGGAAACCTTTGAGCGTAGGCCCTGAGCCTAGATTCTTTTTGTCAAAATAGGAAATTTCAACTATAATTGCGTACAAAGGGCCTTATAATTAGGGAATTACTAAATCAACACCCTAAATTGTCAACGGGACACCCCCTCTGAGTATGAAAATTGATAATTTAGTGCTAATTTTGATTTATTAAGTGGTCCATCATTCATTCAGTCACAACATTATTACCTCCTTGATAGAAAACATGACAAATACAAAAAAAAAAGATTGAAATATTATTGCACCAATACTATTTTTTGATATATTTTGCTATAACTCAAAAGTCCTATATTTTTTGGTTTGAAATTTAAGCACACCTATTTTTTTTAGTATAACCTTAGAATGATAAAGGAGAAACAAATCTTTTGATCCAAATTAAAAAATCAGCAAAATCAATATTAAAAATCACATTTTCATGCTCAGAAGGGGTGTCCCGTTAGCAATTTAGGGTGTCGCTATAGTAATTCCCTATAATTATTGTACATTTAAACCTCTACTCATGAAAAACTTACCATTTTTTTAGTTTTTTCATTCATTTTGAACTCAAAATTGGTTCTTGCTCATAGAAATTTGGTCTCATTACTCATGGCTCATCGTTTCACGCTCACAAAACAACATTGTCTCCCTTGGAAAGATTTTGTTAGCATTTTCATTTCCCAACTGGTATTTCATGGGTATGCACCGGACTGTAATAGTACTATAATTATTTCTTTTTGAGAAACTTGAGTAGTTTTTCTTTGATAATTCCAGGGTGCAACCAGTTCTGTTTTGCAAATCTGATTGGGCTGCCCATATACTAAATGTTGGTTTTCCTTGAATCTTGCTCCCAACCGCGGCATCTCACAAGAGATTTTTGAGC
This sequence comes from Ulota crispa, assembly GCA_963920765.1. NCBI lineage: Eukaryota > Viridiplantae > Streptophyta > Bryopsida > Orthotrichales > Orthotrichaceae > Ulota > Ulota crispa. The sequence continues at coordinate 890,027 of OY987249.1, read as the reverse complement.
TTCATTGGGTAAAATTAAGCATTTCCCATTTCAACTAGTTTTTTACTGCGTATACACATGACATTGCCTATATTGGTATTATAATTAGACATTTTGTTGAAAGTCTAGCCAAATTTTATCACGTGGTTTTAAAGTTCAACCAATATTTGCAAACTTTTATCATCAAATGTCACATTGACTGGCAATTCTCCCCCAAAGATTGGTTCCCCATGCTAAAGCTAATTCCGGTTTGTCAGATTACTTATGGTTTCTCAATTTTGCTCTAAGCTTAATGGCTGCTTTATTTACACTAAGAATTGAGGCCATCTCAATTTTAGACTATCCAAGTTGGGGCCTTTTAATTCACAGATTTTAGCCCATAGAGCCTCAATTCAATCTTAAGTGCTCATATAAATGTTGTTAATTGGGGCTTTATTTTCTTATGTCTAAAAGGCCTCGAGGTCAAAAAGTTGAGGTTAGAAATGCAGACTATTGATAGTTCAAAGAAAAAAAAGAAAAGCAGCTAACTAGGGCCATTGAGCAACCTTAAGCTCTCATAAAATAAGTATACTGGGGAAATATTTTCTCATTTGTAAAAGGCCTTGTGGTAAAAAAACTAAGGATAAAACAACAAGCATTGATTTTGGAAGAGTTTTAGGAAAGTAGCACATGGGTCCATGGAGGTTTGAGTTTCATACTCCGGTTCTCATTCTATAAGAAGTACGTTTAGCAATTTATTTAACCAATTTTTCTCATATGTATATATGTATGTGTGTGTCTATATATATAAATATAGGGAATGACACCCTAAATTGCTACCAAGACACCCCTTTAAGCATGAAAATGTGATTTTTAATCCCGATTTTGTTAATTTTTTTATTTGGACAAAAAGATTTGTTTCACCTTTATCATTCTAAGGCTATATCAAAAAAAAATGGGCTTAAATTTCAAACTAAGAATACAGGGTTTTTGAGTCACTTAAAGCAAAAACAAAAATTGTATTTGTCATGTTTTCTTTCCAAGAGGTGGTAATGTTGTGATTGAATGAATGATGGACCACTTAATAAATAAATAACAGCACTTAGTTATCAAATTTCATGCTTAGAGGGGGTGTCCCGTTAGCAATTTAGGGTGTCGCTTTAGTAATTCCCTATATATATATATATATATATATATATATATATATATATATGTGAAAACTAATAATTATCCCAGAGCAATGAATTGACTTTAAATTGGCAGTGGAAGGCATGATTTGATACTTTTTAGTCTTGACAAGAATCAAGCAAATTTATTTGCTGTTCTTAACCCCTAAAGGACCATTGTCCCTTTGGGGGACAAATGGGATTTTGGGTAGGTACCCATGGCCTCAATTTTTGTCCTGATTTTTTGAAACTTTTTTTGAAGATAGAAAAACACATTAGCTTTTGGGGAATATAATTTTATTCCAATTGATGCTAGGGAGCAAAAGTTATGCCCAAATAAGCACAAATTTGGGGACTAGGGGCAGCAAAAAAAATTCTTATAAAAACTTGAAAAAAAAATTTAATTTTTTTTTCTCATAGATTATAAATTTTTCTACATTTGAAGCTTTGATTCATTCCATTTGGACTAGTTATGAGAAAGTTATGGACAATCTTGTTTTTTGGGCAACTCAAGCATCTTCTTGAAAAAATAACTTATAAACTTCATTTTTGAATGCAGATTTAACATTTTTTCAAAAAAAATTGTTGGAAAGGGTGAAGTTTGCTTTCTAGAACAATCTCACCATTGGGATTATTGCGTTTCAATTCCATTGCACGGTTATTAGCAATTTAAGTTTTTCTTCAATCTCATACCTTCCTCTACCTAATGTTTTTGTAAAGAATGAAAATTAAGTATTCTTTTTTGAAAATTTTTCCCAAGATTCCCAACTCAACTTCCCACCATGCAAAAATAGAATTTCAAACTCTGAGGTGCAAAAATTTTAAGTTAAAAATGTTCAAAGTTAAAAAATCTAGGCAAGCAAGGTGCAAAAAAAGTTGTTTTTACACTTTAAATGCAAATATCTTGCAATTTGTGTGGTCAAAGTTCTTGAGTTTTGTATGACACATTCTTATAATAATCTAGCACAAGATCCTACGGTCAGATATGCAAAATGCCTAATTTTCAAACTTTTTTACTCTTTGTCATAGAGGTGGCAATTTTGAGTGTCTTTTGACAAAATAAAGGCCATGGTCCTTCAGAGGTTAAAAATTCTTTTATAGTCTCAAAATACATCTTGTCCAACAAAGTGAACTGAACATAACATTCAGTAGCAGTCAGGGTGATTGCCCTCCCTCCAACTGAAGAGTGTGGAATATTTTGCACCCATCAGTAGCTAAGAGGACACTTGGCTGAATTTGTTAGAGAATTTATGAAAGAGAGGCTCAGTAGTGCACATACATTGATGTGGAGGTCAGCCATGTTAGAAAGATTTTTATTTATTTATTTATTTATTTTATTCATGAAAAAGTTTGTGGATGATACCTGAAGAGAGGGAAAGGCAACCTCTTTGCAGGCTACTAAATGTTATGAAGGCTACAACTATTGAAAATATTTCACGATAGTAAAAGTGAAATCTTACAAAGTATTCACAATTGTCCTACATTTTCTTAACTTACAACTTCAATGGCACAAATATGTCCTTCAAAAAAATGTTCTAAGCAATGCAACTTGACATATATATACTATCAAAATGTATAGTAAGGAATAGGCTGCAGAAGGTGGATGGATTATAATACAAAAATTGAGTTTGAAATTTTCGTTTTTGATCAAATTGGAGTTTTTAATTTGAAAATCTTGCGTTGCACCTTCTTTATAAATGATACTGTAATCTTGAGAGGGAAACAATGCAATATTTACCTAAAGGTAACGTCATGTTTCATTAAAAATAAAAACAGACTAGAGTATTTATCATAAAATTGTCCATTTCTTGCAAATTCTGCATTTACTTAAGAAACTTGCATCGATTAGAGTTGGCTGGTTGGTATACCTTGCAAATTGGGGTTTTGAGGTGTAGAATTAAGTAACAATAGCATTTTGTTTTAAATAGAGGACTCTTGAGTAGGGGCAATATGTAGAGCCAATGTGGTTCTTGAAAGTTTTGTTGACCAAAATTCATTTGCGCACTCACAATATCAAATATCAATCCTAAAGTCCCTTTGCCTTTCAATGTGGGGTCCTCTATGGGATCCTGTAGGAGTTTACTAACCCCTCATTGACTAAAGAGTTTGTTCTTGCAAGTTAAATGAAAACCAATTAAGTATTTGGTGTAAAGAATCTGCCAGATCCTTGTAGAGATCACAATTAAATGTTCTAATGTACAGTTGATTTATAGCTTTCTCAAGAATAGTTGTCTATTTGGAAGTATGTTTGCTTGAGAAAATTTGATTTGTCTTTGACTTTGAAACCCCCTATTAGCAACAAAACAAAACGAAAAAAAAAAAAAAAAAAAAAAAAAAAAACCATCAAACGGTAAGTTGAAAAATATTCTGTTTCTCTTTTAATTAATTTTGTTATAGATAGTTAGAAGAAATACAAACAGCTTTTCATTCCAAACACATAGTTTTCCAAATTTTTATGGTATATTTTCAATCTTGTTTTAATTCATCCAAGTCCTTCTTAGATAGTCCCTAAAGCTTTTATCCAAAGGCTTAAGTCAAAAAGTATTTTATCTATGCAATAAAAGGATTACTACTATTTTGATATGCAAAAAATATTATTAAACTTTATCCACGCAATTGTCTTACCCACACAATAATTATTTATGCAATTCTTTTTCATTTTTTGTTTTTTACTCACGCATTTTTTATCCACGCTAGTTTTTACTCACATAGATATTTACCCACATAGATTTTTATCCACATAGATTTTTACGCCTGCATTTTTTTACCCATGCAAGTTTATCCCACACGATAAAAGGATTGCTAATTGTATTTGTTTTTATATACCCGCGCAAGTTTTATGCACGCATGTTTTTCTTCACGTAGTAATAAGAATGCAATAAAATGATTGCCACATAGTAAATCATACACTTTTATATAGATTGATTAATTTTAGCAAAGGAAGAAGGGAAGTGGCATGCATAACAAAACAAATGTTTGAAAATTTTAGTCCAAGGGTATTTGTGAAATTAAAAAAAAAAATACAAGGGTATCTATGAAAATATTGCAAACTTTAGGGGTATTCATGAAATTTTCCCCAAAAAAAATTAGCATTAAATTCTCACATTTCATTCTGAAAACATACCTTGGGGTGTGGCATTAGCAATTTTGGATGTGACTTTAGCATTTCCTTTTTTCAATAAAGACATGAGTTTTTTCATCCATGTTTTGCACATGACACCCATTATTGTAGATGTAAATGGCTAGGCCACTTAAACCCTTTAACAGCCACACCCATTTTCACAAAATCCATTGAAAACAAGGGCTGTAAGCTTAGATTTGGAATTGACTCAAATATGGACCCATTTTCAATAATCCAATTGTACAAATGGGCAGTACACCTTGATTATTGTAAAGCACCAAAATTTCAGCTAGATTTACCATTGGTGGTGAAATATTTGAATGATTGAGTGAGCTGTATGCGGAAAATCTCTTTTGTTTCACTCTTGTATAGATTTTAATGTTAACCTTTCATGCAAGCTTTGATTGAGAAGAGCCTTACATTTCTAAAAAGCAAGGTTTCCCACCTTTCCAACAAGACTAGTTTCACACAAAATAGACAAAAATAGCAATCACAGGGTGTAGCTAAGTGGACAAAAAGGGTAAAAATACCCACTTTCTTTGCTACCCTAAAACGGTTCTACAAGAAATTTGATAATTATTCTAGAAAATCCAATTGGTGAAAACAATCAAGAATTGGCCTTAAATGTAGGATGACAAATTTTAAAGCCAAAACGACAACAACATTTCAATAGATCTTCAAATACTACAATTATACTACTACCGTATAGGAAAACAATACAAGCATATTTCTTAAGCAATTTGAATTTTTTTAGAATTGTGCAATTGAAATTTGACATTCTTCTTGCATACTTGATGTATTATGTTGTTACTTTGATCCATCTTTGACAAAAACTGAATACGTATTTTGAAGCCATGCCGTATAAACACCATTATTTGTCAACTCACATACCCGATCGCATTGTTAATTTTTTAGATGGATGCGAAATTCTTGTGATCACATGCGTTCTTCAAGACCAAATTCCAAATTACTAAGCGATTTCAATGTACAGGCCGAAAACCACACCCAGCGACCAAAATATGGTCGCGTGGTCCTTAAAGGGTTAACAAGGATCACTTTCTGCATTGCCAAAGTTGAGTGAACAATTAAACCCTGATTTCGCCTTAAAACACTGATTATGCCGTTGTTGTTTGCATCAACAATGTACCAAAAACGTAACAAAACCGTGTGCTCACATGAGGGTCACGGAACAAAGTGGTCAGATTCATCAATAACTAGGCTCTCTGCCGTAAGGAATAGCACCTTCCTGAGCAGCCAATACCAGAACCTGACCTCTCTCTCTCTCTTTTGGGCCAGCAGTCCAGCACTGCCCTAGTAGTGCCCTGAACTCTGTACCCTGGCTTGCTACAGGCTGGCAAGAATCCTCGGGGACTGAGGACTGAGGAGGTATGGGTCATCGGACTCTGTGGGGCAGTCAAAGCATACCAAACCAGGTCAAAAGATCCAGAATTAATTCACTACCTGCAAAGGCTATTCGGGCTGCCAGTGCAACAGGGCAAGCTGTTCCCGTACGGAAATACAAGAACATGCTAAGCAACAACAGTGTTCATAGACATTTATAAACATCTCTTTACCGTACATCTTCACACATCAATTTCTTGGTAATAAGCTTGGACATACTGAGAGATTTTTCAGATACTTCTCCCTTTCCTGCTTACCACATACATACAGTCGAAATTTGGTAAAAATTTCATTCTTTAACCCCTAAAGGATGTTGCTGTTTTGTATACGGACTCCCAAGTTGTATACGGATGGGGTATTTGGATAGCACATGAACCTCATTGGAGTTGTAAGTTTCAATTCAAGTCATAGACATACTACTTGTCAAGTAGGATTTTTTGGGGAATTTTTAACATTTGTCATATAGTCATTTCTTTAAGTACTAAATGGTTCTTGTACACATACAAACAACACTTTTGGTAGGCAACATCCTTTAGGGGTTAAACTTTACTATATTCCTGCTATGCTAGTTTTTAAAGCATACAAACGTGGGTGGAGATCATTGAGCTATCTCAGAGCTGCTGAACTAAGGTAGGAGGCTCATGAATGGAGCATCTAAGGGCTAGAACTGAATTCTAGGGAGGTGAAAATTCTTGAAATATTTTTGAGTAAATTTTCGTTGAAAGGCAAGAGGAATTGGCATCTAATCCAAGTTGTTTCATTTTTTTTGAAGTTTTGTGGAATTAATTATGAAATTTTGAAGTTGAAATAGCATAGGGCTCTAAAATCGTGCACCTCCTCAAATGTATATTGATTGTACAGTGTTGAAGGGTTATGAAAAACAACATGTACAAAGAAAGTACATTTGAGAAGGTGCACCATTTTAGAGCCTGCACGCTTTTCGAATCTCCTCCCTTAAGTTTGATTACCTGACCTGTCTTAGTCTCACCTCATTGGCTTTTTTATTAGTCCATTTTTTTCTGGATGAAGTCTATTGTACAAGCTTGGTCTCATTATCTACATGCCTGCAAAAATTACATAGCGTTAATCAGATATTTTCGGACTGTATGAGAGTAAATAACCCATTGAACATGCCTTTGGTTTCAAATTGAATTGGCTAAGAAATTGCAATGAGTGTTTGACTGCAGAGGTCTTAAAGAGCAAAAACACAAAAAACAGCATTTATGACTACATTTACCTATTTCTATAGACATGCGTTACAATAATCCTCTGGTGAAACTGAGTTGATGATTAGCTGGGAAGACCTGTATTTGTGCCTTCTGCTATGAAAAATACTTTCAGTTGTGGTAAAAAGTAAAGCTACTGATGCAGGAACCCCCCTTGAAGTTTTTACCTGCACTCAGCCACCACACTCCTCAGGTCTAGTAAGGAATCTCAGTAGCAACTCGCCAGATTGTACAGACGACCATGTGCTTACCGTGTATGTTGCCCAACGCTTTACTCTACACTAGCATGATGTAACCTTTTGTACTTCAAGCTCACTCTCCAAGTGCAATTGGAATTATTAGGTTGATGGAGGATTTGACTCTGTCCTTGCTAAGTTGATTAAGGAAATCACACTGTTTGGCAATGCCCCACTGCCCGAGGCCTCATACTTGATTAGGTAATTAATGTCAGGTATCAATCAGAAGTTGCTACCATAATGCATCATTCTGGAGTCTGACAGAAGTTTTATAGTTTAGCGTTGATTGCTTCATTACCTTAACTAAATGAAGCATTAAACACCCATTAAACATTCACAGAAGCGAAGGTCAACTTGGAAGTACCTGATTACACCGCTTATCATTTCTTGTCCAGAGTTGCTCTTATGCTGGCAGTAAAAATATCTGGAGTATCGCTTAAATATAAAATTAAGTTAAAACAATCGTTGAAAAACAAATAAAAACAAAAGCAAAACAAGACCAGACTTGATTCACTTGAGATCCTCTTTCTCTGTGACAATCTGAAGTCCAACTGCAGCAGAGCAAATATTCAACCTTCCCTTCGATTGCTAACCAAGTAGACATTTACATTGGTGTTGAAGAGCTTGTGGTCTGTTAGATGCCAATTTATCCCAGTGCAACCCGTGAATTTGCCATGTGTCAAAGCCACTTCACGAGTTGCAAAACCAATTGGATAATTGCCAAATCCGTTGTTCTGACCACGTTCGCTTTCATCGACAATTCTGATGTAGCCATATGTAAGCCATGGAATTTAAACAAACTGTTCGGAGAGCACACAATTAGATCATCCATCACTACCTAATCTACTATGTTTTCCATATAGTTTTGCTGTAAGGTCTTGAGGTAGGCCCGCAGGTTGTCTTCACTGAGGTTGGCATACTGCAAGCAAAGGAGTTTCTGGGCTACATGATAATCCTTTCGCAAGTGCCCATACTTGGCGTGGAATATTGAGACATTAGCCTTTTCCTATGCCACAAATTACAAGACAACAAAAGCATTGGTCAGATCCTCGTTGTGATGTAGAAACAAAAACTGGAATCCAAGAACATAGTATTCACTGCTAAGTGGTGTGTTCTATGTAGCATTTTTGGATCCTTTTGGATACTAGTCCATCTCGTAGGAAATGATACATCAATAGCTCTTTGTGACCAGCCCAGGTAAAATGTGTACCTTCGCATCAAATTTTCCTGCTATGATTCTCGCATGATTCACAACAGAAGCAGGAATACCAGCAGCCTCAGCCAAACGAATACCATAATGAGCAACATTCGTAGACCCCTCTCGAAGCAGAAACTGTTTGTCAACGTTTATTGTATTAGTTTAAATGCACTCCGATAATTGTTCACAACCAAAAAGGCAGACGAAGTTGTAAAATTCACGTGGCATGACTCAAAAGCTTCAAGGTATTCGTGAATAACCGTAAAAAATGGGCTTCTTAACCAGTGAGAAATAACAACAGGCTCGCTTGAGTGGAATCTAACCTTGAAATCCAGTCGATTATTTAAGATGCTGACGTCAAAGTAGCAAACCCGCACGTTTGGGTAAACGGTAGATAGCTCTATCAGTCGTTGCACGTGTGTAGCGAAAAGGACATAACTGCCATTCAACTAGCAAGTTACAATTTACAATACCAACAGCTAATGAAAGATCCAATGATTGCACACTTGACCTTACTGAAGTAAAAGTAACATTTAGTTTCGATTGAACAGCCGCTGTGAGCATTTATGCGAAGTGTATGAAACCATCCAGTGAATTGTTCAACTTATTTTAAAGAGTAAAAACTGAGGTAGCTGCTTACGCTTTGAAGGACAACATAAATTCACAACAACTCCATGCAATTGCAAAGCCGTCACCGGTTGACGTCGCCCTCCCGAGCTCATCAACCACTACAAGGCTCCTGAAAAGAAGATCCGTTACGCCAATGTTAATTAACCTCCGAGTAATCACCAATGCAAGATTCAGGATTTACTCGGCAACATCTCTGAAAGACACCAACCACCAGTATCATTGACAACTAACACGAAAAGATGAACCGATTTACCTTGAAGTCAAATTATTCAGCAGATACGCCGTCTCTCTCATCTCGGTCATGAACTGCACACGCGAGGTACACATCCTCAAAGCAAGAAGGAGAATATGCCAAAAGGCGCTGGACCTTTTAGATGCTCCATCGCATACCTTCTAGCGTCAAATTAAGAGAGCACTGGACTATTAACATTCTTGGTAAGCCCGGTTCAGGACCTTGCTAAATCTCCGCAAGACTGAACATGTCGTTTGAGAGTTGAATAGCACTTAAGACCATGAGCGTACAGTGCTGGAGTTGAGCTCTATGTTGTCGTCAGAAGACCCGATTCGAGTGAAAATGTGGTCCACAACTCGAAATGAAGCAAAACGAGCAGGCACGTAACACCCAATATGTGCCATTATCGTTATAAGTACTACTTGACGCAGATAGGTACTCTTGCCACTCCTGCTTAACAAAAATCACCAAATCATTCACAAAAGAACGTTGCTGGTATGAAAATTCTCTGAGGTCTCTGAAGCTTGAATTGACAGTGGTGACATGAACAATTACAAAATCCACAGTTTTTACATGTGTCTGCTCCGGTCAGCTGACACTACACAGGACTAATCAGGTACTTACATGTTAGGACCTGTCACAATCATAGTGTTTGACGCTTCTGACAGAAAAGCGTTGTTCGCCTAAAAATATACCCAAGAGAGTCGTATGAGATGTGGAAAAAAGTCTCACTGAAAATTGGCATCTTCACGAGCACTACCACGAAGTGGTAGCAATACCCTCACCTCAATGAGATTTACCTGTTACTAACCCTAGATTAATAATGCGTACAAATCTGGATGTCGACTACATGCATCAACAGAGGTTACAGTCGAAATACCACAAATTCTTCAGATATGGTGCCTTCCAGCACAGGGTGTCTGCCCTTTTCAATCGCTATAGGACCCATCTCTACAAGAAGGAATTATGTTAGAGACCTCATCTGGTAAAAGCAATCTGTGTGTGCTTAAATCTCCACATCAACGATGAATTATTACCTGTAAACTCTGGCCTGACGTAACTCTCTGCAGGCTTCGTCGATATCAAATTAGCGAAAGAGTTAACCATCATATCAAGCAGGGCAAGGGATTCGGAAAGTGATGTAAGAAGACGGAGGTCCTCCCTTATTCGGTTAATCAGCTCTGCGACAGTCACATTGCCAATTCTGCTGTAAAATATTCCGTTCACGGAGCTTGTAAATTTCTATTCTCCTTCTGGTCCTCCTAGTCTCAATGCCTAAATTTCTCCGAAGGAAGAAAATCGGCATGAACTCATAATTACCAAGGAATCTTAGTTTGTATTTAAAACTGAAACTATTGCGCTCTTTGCAAAAGTACGCTATCCACAGAGAGGGTTGTTCAAGTAAGACCTTCCAGACAGAGAGATGTCCGTCTGTAGCATTCTGCTGCGGCTTCCATATTCCTGCTATTCATCTTTGAACCGAACAGTACGTCAACGACCAAATACTGCAAGTTGTTATGATTTCCTGACTCACACTAAAGCATAATTTAAACCAAATCATTAAATGCTCTGCGTAGCCATTCCAATAACAAATAGTTGATAACCATAATAACAACGTAGTGACTCGTCAGAGACTCTTACGGATGTCAGCTCAGAAGTTGAGCAACAGATGCTTTTCTCTTTCTTAATCACCTGTAGGCACCAAAAAATACTTGCGATCAAGTAAGAAAACAAACTTCAAAAGTTTCCTGCTCAGCCGCCCTCCAATTAGGCCAGACATGAGCGGTTTAAGGGATGAGCACTGGAATCACGTAGTAGAAATTAAGTCGTATCTGAGGTGGCTTGATGACTAAGTTTGGTTTAATCAATCTGGTAATGGGTTGTAGAGGGAAATGTCAGGAGACCTGATTGAATATTGAAGGCATGGAAGCGTCATGCAAATCCTTCTCCGGAAAGCTGATGTAGAACCCTCGATTACTATTGAAGGGCATCTTAAGATTTGGAAGGTTGAGCTCTTCTCTATATTTCCTTGCCAGCTCGTGAATTGCTGCATACAAACAGTCGTCAATAAGAACAAACTCAATCATGCTTCCGAATAACTCTCGCTTGAAACGGAACAGTTATCACAACATATTCATCAAGCAGCGGTAGCATACCTTCACTTGTCGAACAAAAGACTTCACGTGCAACGTCAAGATAGCCATCAATACCACTTTTAACTGCAAAGCATTGCTGCGTGCGTGACACAAAATGTGCTCTTGAATGTGCGATGTCCTCATCGATGACTTCCTCAATTCTATGTTCAAGAACATCAGGATGTTGTCAAGAAATCTTATGCTCTCAGAAATGACTTAAAATAAAATAAATATTTCAGAATGCTAATCCCAGATATGAAAATCTTAAAATTTTCATACCTCTGCAGTAGCCGATTGAAGGATTCGTTTGCACAAATGTCCCGGATGTTGCTCAAAAGAGAGCAGTTGGCATCTTGCAGAGCCTACGGTCATCAATTTGATGTTTTCTAAGGTCTGCTTCTAGCAGGACGAGTTGAACTGTCTGAAATGTACCTATCTAAGATAAGATTCGATGAAAAATAGATAAACATGGGAAGTAGCGAAGGAAGTGGACGAGCCTCTGCACCTCCTGAAGACTGGGTAGCCGATCCAGGGATTCCTTCAAAAGGATGATACTATTGACCATTACTTGGCCAGCTCTTGTGGTCGATTTCGTGCTGGAATCTTTTGGCACCTTAGTCTTGAAACAGAAGGAGCAGAGTATACGATCTTACACAACAAGTGCAAGCGTCGTAAATTAGTTTTAAGTTTTGCAATTCCTCTATATAGATGTAGATAATCTAGATGTAGATGAAAGAGCAGTGGCAGCTCATCTTCGAGTCGAGAACGACTCTACGAAAATCAGTATACATGAGTGATGATCTGTGCAAACCAGTACCTATATCCTTGGGAAACTTCAGAAGAGCTTGTGAGACTCCGAAAAATATTTGGTCATCGCAGGTGAGCTCATCCTGCATATACCAGGGTTGATCAAGGAGATCAGGAGACAGAAATTTGTGGGATGAACTTCCTGGCATTGTATAAACTTGGCAATATACTGACTCCTCCTTTTCCTGAACAGTAGAGCACAAGCTTAGTTTCCTAATCCCATTTTATGGACTCGAGACAAGCTCCAGTACCAAAGTAGTAGCAAGAGTACCCGATTAGGTAGTTGCAGATACAAAGGATAAAAAGAGGATTCTATGAGTTCCTTGTTGGTACCGTGTCCAAGGAAATGGTCTCTTATCTTCTCCGCCACTATGTTCATCTTCGCATCACGTATTACCATATGGTGCCTAATTGTGCAGATATTAAATTTCGAAATACCTACCAAGCAATCAAGACGGGTGTTGATAGTATTTTTGTCTTTCAATGGCTGAAGAAGATTGGCCCTTAGCAGACGGGTTCTGTAAAGTACGCCTGAAATTTGATTAGTCTTGTACAGTTAAATGCCAAATACGAGAACATCCAAATTACGAAGTAATAAATCTGCACCTTAATGCTCATACGCAGGAACCTGACACCTAAAAAAGTCTATGCTAACTTACCCTCCAACAGTCTTGGTGGTCTTAAGCATCTGGAAGAGGCAGCTTCGCTTCTTCTTGGGTCCTACTTGTGTATGAAGAGACTCCACCAACTCCAGATTTTGTACACTGCAAGCTCAATCATCGTTGTTACAAAACGAAAATCTTACGGCATTACCCGCATCTGGTATACATGACATATGTATTGACGAATATGCTGCGCTAGTATCTAAATAAGTATCGAGCAATAAGGCGCGCAGAATTACGAATTAACACGTGACATGTGCTTGGAAATCACTGGAATGAAAATATGACGGTTACTGTTGAGAGCTGAATCTTACAATCTTCAAACTTATGAGAAGCAGGGAATTATGACACAAGCATTACCTAGTTCCGTCAATATTCATGTGGTCGAAGGATCCATTCAACGTAACCTGGTCATTACGTTATTCCAAAGTTTCATCATATACGCTGAATGGATATTTCGTAGAATTTGAGGGTCTAGAATTACAATCAAGATCTCTAAAATCTTCGTGGAAGGTCGGGAATTTCATGTTCAAAGCAGCTCATGTGAGACTTTGCACCAGAATTTACCTCCACAGATCGGTTGGCAAGTGTGATACCCTTCTCATGATCAATCCTGAAGAATTTTAGACTCAATAATCATTGTAGAGTGATCAAGCACCTCGCAAGATATTTGCTTAAAATTTTCGACCTCAACTCGGTCTAGCTCTTGATTAAAGAGGAATGTTCGAAAGCTTAATCCAGCTTACGAACGGTTATCCAGAGAATACCAAGGCAACACCAAGGCAACACCAAGGCAACAGTGCATTCTAAGAACTGAAAATATAATTATAACTGGTTATCTACATCAGCTACCATGATCTTAAATTGTGAAGATACCATCTGAACAATGCCGCAGCTGCACCGAAACTCAGGTAGTGTTGCTTATAGGAAGCTTCCAATGTCGTGTTAAGTGTCTCATTAAGGACCAAGTTCTGTACCAAGATGGCCCCCTACGTGCACAAAGTTTTGAAAATTCAGCAAGTGAGAAACTTCACAATTAAGATCTTCGTCGGGCATCAGCTCATGAACAGCAATCGTATTAGTCCGGAACAGTCACTCGAGTCATTCCAGGGTTTTAACTCCAATGGTCTGTGCATTTAGGGTGTACCTTTTCTAAACTGAGCAATGTTGCACCGAATGTGCGTCAATGTCTAGTCGCTAGAACAGAACAGGCATGCAATGCGCAGACCATTACTATTCCTAGTGAAGAGTCCAGTTAACTGTTATGGAAGCTTAAAAAGACAGGGAGAACAAAAATATCATTGCATTGCAGTCGCAATGTATCACGCATACGCACCTTTGTGTCATCAAACGCACCTCGCGGCAATGTCACCTGTAAAATACGAACATAAATATTACATGTCTTAGTGCCGTGCATGATCGTTTAGCATAAAGGATTTTATGAAATTTATTCTGTGTAAGGATGCGTCAAATAAAATCAAAAATCAAAATCAAATATAAATAAGCACACCTTTGAAGCAGAAGCGCGCTGATTCACCACTGAGATCAGTCCAATCATGTCCTGAGGTTCAATCATATTAACTGGTGTAATGATATCAGTCGGATCAAAGTACTGAAGCAATGTTTCAGTATTCTGATACGAGCGGCTGGTTTCTATGAACTGCGATAGATGGAGCTGTGCAGTTCTCATGTCGAATGCAGCAAGGCCAACCTACAAGAATCAGTCTCACAGCTGTAGTGAAAGGTATCATCTGTAACGCACTCAAACACATATGGCTTCCTAATTCCACTCCAAGTTCAACCTATCTTCATCGTGCCTCCACTGATTGAAATAAATTTATATACAGAGATTAATTCTAGCACCTCGCACACCTTCTTTTTAGCCATGTCTGCGAAATCAAGACTTTCTAAATAGGAGAGACCACGACAATGCAGACTCCTACTATGACATCGCAATTCAACCAAATACACTAAAAACTAAATCTTATTTCCGCAAAAATCAACCGGAACACAGCCTCATTCTCCAGGTCCTTCAATTCACGTCACGCACTTTTAAATCATGCAAGAGTAATCAATTCCACTCGGTTTTGTTTATTTTTGTACCTCCTTAGCTCGATTCTCTATAAGCGAGACAACGAACGAGCTTGTCGCATCCACCATGGCCACACTGTAGATCTCCGCCTCCTTCTAACAAACGTCAAGCAGATCACGCAATGTTTGCCGGCGTGAAGCCGGCTGAACCAGGATTCTAGTAGAAACATTGGCACTTTGGTTCGGCACCGAGGCCTGCCTGCTTTAGGTTCGTGGCAACGGCCAACGGCGTCGGGACCGGTGCTGCGGGGGACCGAAGCTGAGTTTTGGTAACGAACCCGAATATTTTAGGTTCGGTTTTGTGACGAACCTGGATAGTTTAGGTTCGGCGGTGCCGAGCCTAATGCCCAAAATCTTGAACGACAAGGAGCATACTCTGCGTTGCGAAAAACAAACGCGCACGCTTGCCGGATTTCGTGGACAAAGCGAATTGCTTCGATCGACAAGCTGGACAGGCCTTGTTATACAAATATGTCGTTGATTATGTTACAACATTGCCTTTTTGTGGTTTCTATCGTCTATCAAATTAGGTTTCCTGATTCATGGAATTGTTGACGTAGAGAGCTGAGCGAGTATTGACAATTTGGCGATGCTTCAGCATGAAGGTGAGTGGCTTTTTGTTTTCCTTTTGGAAGCGTTTTCTGCACAATTCAAATCCTTTTGAGCTTTGATTGTGCATTTCAGCTCAATTGTTGGAAATTTTGCTGTTGAGACCTGTTAAATTGTCAATGTGTCGTGAGCGGTTTGGAGATCGGCGGCTCTGTAAAGTGAATCCATGTATCGAGTTAATGATCGTGGATATTTCGCATTCTGAGCTGGTCGAGTTGTGATTGTTTTGGCAGCGTCGTAATCAGCCTGATGAAGACGAGACTTCTGAAGGTTTGCACCAGACGAAGGCCCGTCGAATTTCGCCTGCGGGAAGGAGAGTGAGTAATGAGGAAGGATCGGGTGACCTCGACTTGAATGCTATCCCTTTAGGATTCGACCTTAATGCTCCTGTTGAAGAGGAGGAGCCTTTGCAATCGAACAGCGATTGGGAGAGTTCTCGTCAGGATGTCGAGAGCAAGCCTGACATTGCTGAGGAAGGGAGACTAAATCCTCTTCCGTTAGAGACTACGTCGCTTGATCAACCGAAGGTGGAAAATGTGCCTCCTGGAAGCCATGACAGTGTGCAGGCGTTGATTAAGTCGGAGGAGGCCTATGAAACTCGAAAACCAATTCCTGATGAAGGCAATTGTTCCTCTGCCCTATCTGATAAGATTTTGCAAGTCTCTCTTGATGTTGTTTCAGGTTTTACATACTGCTTAGTATCGAGTTTACATTGGAACTTGTAAAGGTTGTTTAAATCATATGCTTGAAGCTCTATCAATGTCCTTTTGTGCGTGCATGTCCTTGCATTATGTGAATAATAATTGACGTGGAATATATGTTTTGCTCGTAGATCTCAGTTTATTATTACAATGATATAACCAGATTGTCAGTGTTCAAGGATTTTTTTTTTTTTTTTTTTTTTTCTCTGGATATTTAGTGCAGTTTTGAATTGATATCTCAGTTCCGGTTTACAACAATCCTTTGTATGGACAAGCAGATATCGTTCCTCTTAGTCAAAAAGAGGAAGAAGGTTCAGATCAAGGGGAGTCTCCGTCTGTGAAAGCAGAAGAAGTTGAGGAGCTGGAGGAGAAACCCCCAGTTATAGTTCCAGCAGTTTTCTGTCGGCCGTTTGAGCCAGTATCCTTTCATTCACGTCGAGGAACTAGTTTTCTAGGAGCAATGAAGCTGCAAACAGTTCCTGACAAAGGTCCAAGGGTCCAAAGCTAGGGTCCATGTCAGATGAAACGCTCAGAATGAAATTACAACAGCTTTCTTTTTCTTACTGGTTTTTTTTTGCTGGTGGAGTTTCTTAACCATATATGATACAGTTGAGCATCACTACTTCCGATGAAGGTACTGATATCTTAGCCGCTTTCTCTGTACATGTATATGTACTAGGTGTTGCATGGTCTTTCTGATGCCAACTTCTACAAAGTAATTTGAGTTGACTTGTGTCCTCAGGCTTTTGCCATTTTGGACACGGGATTGATCGTGCTGTAGGATTCTGAAAGTTTCGCCTTTGTATTTGTTTGCAGATCTAGATATCTTGAAATCTGTGTGGAGCGCATGGCAGCAGGAGGATGCCGAGGCGTTAGACATTACTGTGGCAGACTCATTAGAGGAACTAGGGAAGCATGCTTTGAGCCCTAATCGGTATCTCCTTCTGAATGCTTTGTATGTATCTAAGAAACTTCCAGAAGCGTATTGTCTACCTCGAACCTTGAAGGTGATCCCTTCTTACTCGTCGTTTGCAAAAATACCCTTGAAGGACCTGTAGCTATTGCACATGAGATACATATAAACCACTTTATATCTTCTATTCCTATTGCTCTATAGTTTCTCCATTTGAAATTACTTCGGTCAAAGCTCTCTGTAGGGTGTGCCTTTCCCGTCCTAATTTTAGGCTATTACTCTTCCCTCTTTCTGAATCTTTTCTCCTCAAATGATGCAGGTTTTGCTTGCTTTCTTGGAATCAGCAACAGCGCAAACAGTGATGAAGCGTCAAAGTTTGCTGCCAATATTGGCATGCAAACTTCTCTTTCGAGCTTTTGCAGGAGAATCTGATTGGCCCATTGAGTTTGTGCAAGTTAGTCATCCAAACTGGAATTCAATCTGCATACACCCAATGCTTTCCTATCATTGAAGTGTTGATTAATGCGTAGTACTTTATTTCGCATATAATCGAGTCAGTCAGTTTTTGGCTTGAAAACTGAAAGAGTAACCTTTTGGAAAAATGTCTGTACTGAATGCGTCATACATTGAAGCAGAAGAGCGGTGGATATGTTTTGGGATCTTTCTGACTAATTTTCTTGATTTCATCCGTACACCTCTATAGGTGTGAATATGGTGCCTTCTGTTTTGTGATTCTGAGCCTATGCATAATGTCATTCTTTGTTATTGTGCACCCAAACATTTTACTGTTAATGGGTTAGAAGCCAGTTTCATCTCTTAAACTAACTTTTGTAGTCTGTATTGGCCAGCAATATTGTGTACTAGTCCCGATCATAGGTCTGATAAGATTATCATTACTCAACTCATACGGGAAGTGCTCGAAGTAAACATGGCTGAATGTTTAGCTGCTTGTTATGACTTTGATATTTAAGACAGACGTTTCTTATGAGCATGCATTTGTTATGGTGAAGTGTAACATATATTTCTTTTCAGATAGAAATAATTCATTATGGGAAAGGGTTTGCAATTCCGAGTTCACTTTCGTATTAGTTGTTGTCCGGTTGCCTGATTTTCTGGCATTTGCTCGGTTTGTCGTCTGGACTCTTCCTTGGCAGAAATTGTTATTCGTCGTCTTTACTGAGTGTGTTGTGTGTCAATCAGGCTTATTTGTTGGATTCTACTGGTTCGCGCGCTTGGGTCGACCATGAAGGATGTAAGGAGTTTGTCTCTAATGTACTTACGGCCTTTCCCGATTCAGTGCTCGTAAGTGATCTGGTGTAATATGTAATTAGTTTTTTTTTTCATACGTTACTAAGGGTTTCGTATTTTGTGCTCATTCAAAGTCTTCGGACACATTTCCTTCAAAAGAATTTTTACTCCTTCGACATTTTCCCGTGACTTCAAAAATCTAATGACTTTATTGAACGTTGGGTTTGGCATTGTCCTGTGCTCTAGGATGTTGCTACGGTTGGCGAAGACAACACTGGTCCAAAATTCGCAGAACAAGGGTAAGCTCATTAGACTTCTTTCCATATCTTTTCTTTTGTTACTGTTACGGAATCTGCTCTTGAAATGGATTTTGTTTCCTCTCCAGACTTCTCTCCTCATCAACATTGGTGCCTAGATCCCCTGTACTGCCCGAGTCTATTGGGTCGTCACAATGGTTTTCACTCAAATCTGAACAATGTGTCACTTATGAAGGTCTCCTTCGAAAGTCCTCTAATGTATCGAATTTGCTTCTTATTTTTTCATTTTTCTATGGGGCTCAACGTTATTAGCAAGGAGTACTTACTAGCTTAAATGAAATGTCTTGATATTTTCTCTTGTTTCTGTTATGAACTATTAGAGGAGCAGGAGATACGCAGCAGGTTCAAACTGTTAAAGCAGAAACAAATGGCATGGTATGTTCACTTTGAACTGTTTTGAATTTGAGTTCTGGTTTGAGATGTCATCTCTCTTATGGCAGATCTCTGTACTTAATCACATTAATTTTTTTGCGAGAGAAGATAACCATTGTTGCATCAAGACTTATCTTTTATCATGTGACGCAAGTGGCACGAGATTCTACTCGTAAAATTAAATTGTTGACAGTCACTCATATTGCCTTCTGTCTTTTCTCAAATTAGCAGTCAGCTGTTAAGTATAGATATTCGCAAGGAGAAATTCAGCAGAAGGTTCGAGCAGAGTTTTGCCAGTCTCTGAATCAATTGTTGGGGGCATCTTCGTCGAAGGAGAACCCTCGACAACTTCTGAGGTAATTATGTAAACCCTTGATATTTTCAATCGTTAATTTTTTTGACATTTTGATATTTCAAGGGTTTGCAGTAAACTACCAGGCCGGTGCACTGGTTGTGAATATAACCTTCTTGAAGAACACAAGTCAGTGAAAAGCTTTTTTAGATGCAGATTAAGCATTAAAATTCTTCTCTCTTCTTAAAAATCCTGTTTTGATCAGGTTACTCATGCAAGGTGCTGGATTTGAGGAGGTAAGAGTGGTTGCTTCAAGTATGCTAGAGGGCTGGTTAAACAGCCCAGTTCATTTGCGAGCTGCCAAGAGTCTTCTTGATCGAATCCTTCAGCATACGCGTGGAACCAGTGAGAATGACTTCAACACTGTTGCAAACTTGCTCGCTCTTCGAATTTCCTCAACACAAGCTCCCGGACAGGTTCAAGAATAATTCACCATTCTTTTCTTTTGTCACTGCTTTATTGTTTCCCATAAACTACATGTCATTTTCAGAGCTGTTATCGATTGATATTGGTTGCTCCTTAGTGCTGCACTGGCCCTTAATATTTGGGCTTTTTCACACAATATACTGACCCTTATTGTGCTTATTTTTTTCTCAGATGAAGACTATGCACAACAACATTTTTTCTGAAATGATCACTCAACTTGTGAGGCGTAGACCTGAGTATGCGACGCTTGCTTTAAAGGTCTGGTACTCTCCTGGCTCCTCAGATATCAATTGTGGTAGTCCTCTCAGCACTTAGTACACGTTGATGTGCTGTGGATATACATCGTAGTAATGGAAAGAGATATTGAACATCGTACATCTACTTGCCGAGGCTTATCTTTTCTGTGGGGTATGACAGACATTCGTTACAACCGAGTTGCATATCAAGAATCCCCATAATATTAAGAGTATCATAACGGTTCTTAAAGCTATGCCCTCTGAAGATAATCCTCCAGAGCATGAGCTTGCTAACATTTTACAGGTTTGTTTTCTGACTTAAACAAACTTACACATATGTATGAGTGTATCGTATGCTACCTCACACATACGTGAGCATCTAAATGTGACGACCTCTTATTTTGCACTGAAACCTGTGGTAAAGTCTCTTTTTCGTCTAAAATCTCAGGTTTGGCTTCTTGGTTGCAGGAGTTAGCGGCTAGTGACGACTCCCGAACTCTTTTATGTGATTTTGTACGAAGGTACGTTTACTTCTTCATTTGGAGCTCCTGAGGTTCCTTACGTCATCTTCACTTTCTCTTTTATGCTCCCGAATGCTTCTTCTTTTGTCATACTTTGTTATTCTGGTGCTAGTAGACAGATCTGGCCAGCAATTTGTTGGTATGGAGGGCTTTTGATTGCTTCCTGAAACTGAACGTTGGTTCTCTGGTTGGTTAAGTTTGGTTTTCTCTTATAAGGTACTCTAGAGACTTGCTTTATTGTAAGAGTTGTGCCTCCGCGTGTATTGTGAGATGCACCACAACTAACATGATGAAGTTGTTAATCAGTATCTCTTGACAAAATGCACGATGTGACAGATTGATGAAGCAAGCAGGTGGCGAGTTTGATGTTCATGCTTTATGCCTCGGCTTGATTCAGCCATGGCCACTCATGGCTGAGCAGGACGAATCACTAAAGGAGGCTTGGTTTAATAAGGTATACTTCTTTCTATTTTTAATTTTCAGCTATTCTGATTTGACAATCTACACTTTGCACGGTCTTTTGGTAATTTTGTGCCTTATCTGATTTTCTATATAGAATTATTGCCTATCTGTAGTGATCTAAAATACAGCGCTTGTCATCACCATTTGAATTTCCCATTCTTATGCTTGACAGTTGCATCTATCCTTCTCGTTGTTCCTGACTTGGTATTTTGATCTGCCTCCTGGTTAGCTGGTGGATCTTACATGTCAGTTACTGCTTCATGCTGCTGCCCCCTTTGTAGAGGATGAAGGATTGTTTAATACAATTACCTTATCAGCACACCAACGAACTACTTTAGGAACTTCTCTTCCTGGAGGTGGGTTGGAGAGGTCAATTTCTGGTGGCCCATTAATAGATAAATTGACCATGTTGGAGAAGCTCAGTCTTGAAACACAAAACTTCCAGGTGAATCTTAAAATCTCTGCAGGGACTGCAGTAGATGCTTGTTGTTTTTCAAGTATTGCTGCTAGTTTCCGGGAAGACACATGGTTCCTGAGTATAAGTTAAGAGCCAGTACAATGTAGTCCTGAAGCATGTTGTGACGAAGAAGCATCAATTTAATATTTGGTTTTAGCTCCCATCAATTCACAGGAAATGAAAATAAATCCTGGCATTTGTATAAGTTTTTAAATCAGTACATTGGGTAGAAAGAACATAGCATCTTGTTAAAGGTCAGTTTACTCAAATGACTCCTTATTTTGAGAACTTTGTGCTGGCGACTACCAGATGCAGGCCATGGCCTGGTGCACCGACGTTGTGGCGGTTTATCTTCCTGACATTGGACATGCACATTTCAAAAAGATAGTGCGCCAGCTTCTGTTCTTGGAAGAAACGAAGGTAGTTTGCATTCATTATCGTATCAGTACCTTATGCTCTTGTGGATGTTTTCCTCGTCTAATTGTGTTTTTATTGATCATTGAGGGCTACTTTCCGACGGTAGTATCAGTCAAATTATCCTTGTTCATTTTTTACCTGCAAGTCAAGGTTATACAGCTATACATTCTGGATGTTGATAGGAATGAATTTGATAACTGTTGTTGACATTTCAAAGTTTTTATCTGATGTGCTACCATTCTTATGGAAGATTACTCGAACCTAAATTGGAGGACCATATGCTGTGGAAGACCTTTGTGTCTAATTTATGCTTCTACTTTTCTAGAGGATCAACCTTCTGTGTGAAACCAATGCCAGTGTGTTTGTTGAGTATAAACCTATTCGCTCTTTTAGATATAGTGATATAGATGTGAACATGAATCTTGCAATGAAGTTTAGAAACCATGAATATACAAACTGTCAATCTAACAGCTCCAGATGAAATATAGGCATATTTCACACATTTGGATCCTGCGATGGAGACGGAGGCAAAGTGTGTCAAATTGATGGGAGCATGTACACGAGCGCCAGAGGAGATTGTTGCTCGCTTAATCCTGATGGGTATTTCTGTATGTGTTAACTAGGCCTTTCTGTACCTATTTTGTTGAGTTTGTGAAATTAACGCGGGTTCAGAATCTAATGTGCATGCGTTTGTTGAAACCTTAACTTTGCTTTTGAACTGCAAGAATTGGGTGACTAATGTCTAGATAGTTTGAAGATCTTTGGTGCCCATTTCTTTATCAATATCCTGAGGGTTTGGAGGCTGCCTACTTTTACAAGTAGTCTGGAATGCATTTGGGTTTGTGCTGGTTGAATACTGCATTTATGCCTATATATGGTTAGCGAGTAGAATCCAAGTCTACATTAATGCATAAAAGAGACCCACGCTTCTCCAAGAGGATTATCCAGATTTCACATACCCAGTAGAAGGCTGTGATGATCATCAATTTGGTGCCAAAGATTACACCCTAGCTAGTGGTGTTATTGAGTACAAATACTTTTCAATTGAATTTGTTGTCGCATGGTTACTGTTTTGAGCAGGATTTTTCTATGGAACCAGCTGAGTCACTAAATATCGTAGAGGTTCTCGTCTGCCGAGCTGCTAAGCTTGAAAGATTAATGGAGGGTTCTCTTGTTGCTTCAAGTTCTCAGGTATTCCACCCGTTCCTCCCCGTGGATTGTTAGTACCTTGTTGGAGGTTTCTGCATCCGTTTCTACGCCCATCAATTGTAGTGATTTGTTTCTGGTGGATTGCAGCTACCTGCCGCTATATTCAAACTCTCATCATTTAATCTGCGAGGTGTTACTCGCCAGCCTGTGCCGCAGCTCGTGGTAGGCTCTATATGTTCCTTCCTTGGCAACTTGACGTGGATCTGCAAGCAAATAAGCTAATTGTTAATACTCTTGCTGCAGTCTCTTACCTCGGCTTTAGTTTTGTTGTTTGCTTTGAGGCAGAGTACGACTCAAAACACTAAGGGGCTAAGCAGGAAACATTATGCAAAAATTGCACACCTGAAAGTTGCAGCAAGTATAAAACGTGCCTCACACTTAATAATTTGAAATGCTTGTTTTTCAAATGGATGCACCTACTAAATGTGTTACTCGTTTTGCACAGGTGAAGGATATGTATTGGCAGGCCTGCCTTGTTGTGCTCATTGTAGCTGTCTTCAATCCCTCTACTATTGGTCTTTTTGTGTGGGAAAATATACCGTCCCTCAAAAGCCTTATGGAGGTCCTCATTGCGGGCGATAAGGCTTTCCAATCCAGCAGGTTAAATCTTTTCTCATGCACATTTTTTGTCTTAGGATACTTTAAGGCATGGGGTTTGGTAGGCACCTTCATGACTCAAGTTTGTGGAAGACATTCACGTACAGGAGGAATATTGTCGTGGATTTTGGTGTAACGTGTTTCTTAGGCAATGCCATTTTCAGCCTGACGGCTTTAGCATGAGAGTATTTACGTAAAGAAGTAGCAATATATCTTGTATACCTTCTGCAGCTTTACTGCTTTTCCGTCATAGATTCAGTGCGGGCTTGTTTCATTATTTATCGAGTGCAGATCCAGTGAAACTTCACAGTTGGAATTTGAGAGGACCGAAGCAGACGCAGAGCAATTAGACAAAAAAGCAGAGGATATAGTCAGCAAATTTCTGGCCGAAAAGAGAAGGACAGAAACCGGCATGATGGACGGTGATAACTTGGAAGGATCAGAGACTGAGTGGAAGGGAAAGCTGATGATTCTAAACCATTCGGGCCCCATTCGGAGACCTACCCAAACTGTTTATAACAAACTACGACAGCTTGATGAGACTTACCAACTAGGACATCTTCTGAGAAAATGTCGTTCTCCTGACTTTTTCTCAGAGGTAACTGCTCTTCAGGTATACTCTCTTTGCGTTCACCGTTCCAGCTCAAAGAAACTTACTTTATTTCTGCTCTTAGGTTATAAAGAATAGTGAAAGGTACTCAGCGCTGCAGCCGATTGTGTTGTGAATCGCTATAATATTTTCCATTCTGGTTACAGACTCTGCAACAATCTTGGCCATGGTTACGGAGCATCATATCAAGGGAACCTGAGGTGGTTTCTTATTTTCCCACAGCTTGGAAGGTAAATACCTCCGTCTATGTCTACCAAAATAGTTTGCAATCGCTGGCTTCCTTCTTTTCAGTCAAGGGTTATGTTTCCAACTGATAATTGTTGGTTTCGTCAAAATTGTTTGCTTGTTCTATAAACAGAGTGAACTCCTCTATATGCTGGAAGGGGGTCTTCCGACTCTGCAAAAACTGTCAGTGGATCTTCTGCAACTTCAAGCAGAATTACGGCAGGTACGAGGTTTTTATACGTAGAATGATAAAGGAGCAGCTTTATAGGAAGGCGCTCTATCTAGAAGGAATCACGACTGTCATCTTCATGATGCCCTGCAGTAGCTTAAACAATCGAGGGACTGTTACTAGAGAATTAAGCTTATCTGTGGTTATATTTTTAATTGTTGATTATTCTTGCAGGTTGTCACTACTCTGAGTAGCGAGAAGGAGATTGATACCATAATCGGCTTTCTCGCTCGCAAGCTTGTGGCTAAACAATTTTCTACTAGATACCGAGCACGAAGGTGCTTGAGTAGCCTATTTCAGACCACTTTCAAACAATCCGATATCCAAGTTTCTCTTCCTCCATCACCTCGAGAACACAAACGTGGAGAAACAGCTTTTGGGTTGACAAATAGGTGGTCAGGACATGCTATGGATACTGTAGCATTCCATCACACAAAGAAGCCAACAGTGGGTTCAAGCGGGTCCTCATCATTGCATGTTTCCCCAGGAATTTCCTCTGGATTGGCTATTTCTACATCTTCTGCAGAGAGAACAAGGACAGCTCTGCAAGGTTTAGGGGTGGAGGACTATACAGCTTGGCTTACGTCACTGGAAACCTTACCGACAGCTTCAAGGCTCACGTCTACATTGTTGCCTTCTATCCAAGCTGCTATTCAACAAGAAACCTCTATCACTGTGGTGCGTATTTTTTTCTTCATACTGTGTTTTCGTTAGTGTCTTTGAAATTCAACTAATAGGTGTGAAGTAGTTGTATGGTGAGGCTTTTTCTGTTCCTTTTGTAGGCAATTTGTGAGACTTTACATTCCTCGGCTTCTGACTAATGATACTAAAAGTATGTTAGTGTTTCTGTCGACTGAAATCGGGGTCATTAGGGTTGGATTTTTTTTTAATTGCCTATTTGAGTCCTCATGGCTTTACAAAGTATCGTCTACTTGAAGTTTGCCTGTGTGTTAGCTGTATGTGTTTGTATACTTTATCCCTTATGCCATTTTGGCTTTCGTGGGATCTAAGCAATCGTTAGATCTAGCTAGCTAGTAACCTAGTTTTCCTTGCGCTGCCCAGTGCTTACTGTTCGATTCAGATGAGGTGCATGTGTGTTGTGTTGGCTGGGTTGACTGCAATTCTTTAGGTCTCTAAATGTTGGTTTGTACTTTGATCAGTAGCTGATCAGGTAGTTGGCACTAAGCCCGGACTTCACAGTATCCATGCAATCCAAGTTTAATGAATCACCACTGCTTAATCCTCATGTGACGAGCTTGAATTCGCAGGTGGTGGCATATCTAGACTTTTTGAAAAAACACACATCGGCTCTTCCTGCTCGTCAATCTATGGCGTGCAGTCTTGCATCTTTTCTTATGCATAGAAAAATGCTTACAGCCAGCCTCTTGTCAGGTCCACCTGCACTGCCCAGTGCCTTCACATCAGACTCTATGGAACCAACGTTTCACTCTGGCACAATAGATTTAATTCTGGAGACTCTTTGTGAAGCTTTGGAAAGTGGCACAAGCTCTGATTCATACATAGATGAGACTACCTCTGAATCCGGAATAATAACTCTTGCTTCTCCGCAGTATCTTGGGAATGAACAAGTGGTTCGACGTATATCTATATACAAGATCGTATTGGATGCTTCTATCAAAGTATTGTCTCTTCTAGCCTTCAAGTATGGCAGAGACTCCGATGAGAAACAGGGGTTTTCAAGGCTGTTGAATATTATATTCCCAGATGCACAATTACCCCTTCCTTGGCTTGAAGAAAAGAATGGAGATAAGATTCGTTTACTCACAGAGGAACAAGCACTTCTGTTTGCTCGAAGCAACTTGGAAATACTTATACGTGCAGGTGACATACTACCCCAGAGCCTGTTTCAATAATCGCTGCATATTATGTAGTTGATTGTAGTGTCTCCAAATCGATACCCTTCTATTAGTTTTCCACATGCACTTCTGTAGCTTTCATTTTGGTTGTATGCTTGCTGGCCAATGCATTCCATATTGGCTTCGGTCTTGGAATGCATTCTTTTGTAGTCATCTTCATTATGTTCGAATATTTTGTAGAAAGCTAACTCTTCCGGTGACATCATGTTCAGGTTTGGCAGCATTGTCTCTGAGACAAAAGCTTGACCTGTGTGAGAAGTTAGGTTCATCGCCAGTTGCAGCAGTAATCCTCCTGCAAGATCTTGACACCGTAACTCAAAACAGGTTGGATTCGTTGGATATGTACTCAATCGTACAGTTGCTTGTGTTGAAATTCTAGGTCCTATGTGCAGCAACATCTTATTGCAGTGTTTGGCAGTTCTTTATTTCTACTATGAACACTTGCATCATGGGATTTGGAGATAATCCTGGTTTCAGTAATTGTCGTATTCAGGAAAAGTCTTGCCTTGGCTTGCTTTACATCTGATGATGAGAATGCCAGTGCTTGAAGCCTGCAGTATTATGCTGCTATAGTACAGCTTTACTGATTTGTAATAACCCGCAGGTTGGAAGCAGAACTTGGTCCACGCGGATCCTTCTGTCAGCGTGTTCAGAAACTCCAGAAATGTGTGCGTGCGCTTATGCAAGGAAAGTCATCATCAGGTGTTCAATTTTTAGGGTAAGCATGCGAAGTATGTGGATTAGAGCTAAATGTAATCTTCATGTAATATACGTACAGCCAACGATATACAGTGGCTACCGTTTTAATATTTAGCCGTGGAAATAAACTCACGTATTCCTTTTTAGATTGGTCTTTTGCAGCAGGTATCTAACATCCTTTACTTCTTTTGAGTTTCTGCAGTTTGCTGGATAATTATGCTACATCTACAGTGCGAGACATATCACAAACGCCGATGGTTTTTCCCTCTTCAGAACCTGAATGTGCGAATGATGTGACAAGAACTGAATCCGGAATTGCTAGAATTTCTTCAGGCGAAGAATTGGCTGTTCAGTTGATTCAGTGGCTGCAGGTGCCGCGTGTCGGAGCAGTCTTGGCTGCCTGTACACCGGTTGATCATCCAGACCTTACGATGGCATCAGCTTATTTAGATTTTAGACTGATTTCACAACAAGCCTTACTCTCTGCCGATAACGAAAATGAGAGTAGCATCGTGTCATCAGCCTACAATTTTTTGCGGTTCCTAGCTGGTCCTGGCTTCGATGAGTGCTTGTCATCAATCCTTCCAAACCTCAAAATTCTTCAAAGAATTAGCAATCGTGATCTTCAGGTGGTTTTGCTTACATTATTATCCCGGATTCAGGGAGGAGTTGAGGCTGATATCCTTTTCCGGAAGAGTGTGAAAGCTAAAGTTTTTTCCAAAAAGGACGATGCACCACGAGTGAGTGAGCTTACGTTCAATGAGAATGGTACCGACCAATTAGTTGATAGCGTGAAAGATTTGACATTGAAGAAACTTAGTAAGGTTCCTCTGCACAGATTAGAGAGGTCGTTGCGAGTAGTCCTCAATGCAAAACTAAATCATTTTTTGTGGTTCAATGAAGATACTGATAGAGATGTTCCCAAGTATGGAGGCTCAGAACATGGGAATGGGATATTGCTATTGGAGATGTTAGATCTATTAAACGTTTGGAGGCATGATCATGGAAACATACAGCAGACTTTGGGCCTAAAAGAGCGAATCGAATGGACGGGACGATGTGCTCTTATTCTTGAATATTTGGTGTTGATGGACCCCGAATTTCAATCAACAGCCTTTCTTGCCGCTCTCTTCGAAAACAATGAAACACGCTACGAAAGAGCTGTGTTTTCCATACCTAAACTAGCTCTGAACTTTGTGATTCAGAATAGCTCGTGGCAGAATATTTCGCGGATTCTCAAAGTCATACTTGGAGGATTTACGAAACAAAATGGAGATATTCGTGAGCGTGACATGTACCTTGAAAAGTTGCAGAGGGAAAAGGTCCTTGCTGAGACTGGTACTGTATTGGAATTTATTTTGTTATGTGTACGGCATCCTCGGACTATTCTAGCTTGTCGCTTAAACGAAGAATTGGATCCATTTGTGAGTATTCATCGCCAACCCCTACTGCAAATCATTTTCTTCGTTTGGGCAAGTGAGCATGTGCCATGAGGTCTCTCCCGAAAGATAATGAACTCTGATTTCTGAATTGAATATCTATTCCAGTTTGGTCAGTTTACTTACTTCTGTGTGCCTTGTGCTATGCAGGAAGGTACTGAGACGTTTCTTTCCTTATTCGATTCTGGGTCAGCAGAGGCTTTAGCAATGTTAACCATCGCAGATTTGATGGCTGCAAAATCGCCATCCCTGAGCCCCCGTCTTGATCTAGAAAAGAATGGCTACTTTTGCAAATTGTTTTTGAACAATGGCATGATTGTACATCCGGCATTGATATCATCGAGTAGGGCCATGAAAGTACTTTTGGCTGCCTCTTGTGAAGGAAAACGCATTCTGTCAACAATCATTGAAAAGCTGTAAGATCGACATTTTGTTTTATTCCTTACTTTTTGGTCATGACCGCAATAGACATAGCATGTTTGATTTCTTAACCTTGATTATGGTACGTTATTGTTTTCTGGTCTGTTCTAATAAGTCCTCGAATTTCCCTTAAATGCTCTACTTGGTGTGTTTTTGCAGTCTCGAAATTGGACAAGGAAGCAATGCTGACGCATTTGATTGCCTAAACTTCAAGTCAGAATTGAAGGAAAGCCAAATAACTACAGTTTCTGGTGCAGCTCAAGACCTTCTGGCGGGTCTTTATTTAGCATTTCCAGTTTCGGTTCGAACAGCGTTGCAGTCTGTAAAGGGTCAAAGATGTCAGCCTATCGACACATCCTCATTCCTGCAAGATCGCAAGTTTATTGAAGGGAAATATACGCAGGTCAAAATTTTTTGCGTTGAACCATGTATTCTTCGTACAGTGTTGCAGTTAACAGTGGGTTTTTATTTCAATCTATTTCAGCAATTGAATTCTGTAATGACAGACTTGTACGCTAAGTAGTGTTCTGCACCGGGCACTAAGATCTATTTGCAAAGGCAGTGAGAAGGAAGCCAAAGCGGCTTACGGTACAACCTTCACTTTCTTTCTTTCTCAAACATTTTTCTTGGCTGTATTAACCGTTCATCTGTGC
Source organism: Ulota crispa (assembly GCA_963920765.1). NCBI lineage: Eukaryota > Viridiplantae > Streptophyta > Bryopsida > Orthotrichales > Orthotrichaceae > Ulota > Ulota crispa. The sequence goes on along the minus strand of OY987249.1, from coordinate 860,175 downwards.
ATTAACTTTGTTTTCTTTAGCATTCAGGCTACTTGCTAGGTGAATAGTGACTGCAAGCCTCTTTTCTTACGTGCTAAAATTGAAGTCTTGGATTCTCTCTGGATATTGGTTTCTTGCTTCATGCTTTGTAGGATTCTGCCACGATATGGCGAGACAACATCCAAGTTTGGTTGTACCTCACCTGCCAACTTTGTCCGTCTTGCTAAAGGTACAAGAAATTCCGAGAGAGTTTCTGTCTATATCTTGCATCCTAAAATTTTCATTCTTTATTCATGTTCAAGCTGATTTCAACAATTAAACAGGGGTTTTATGTTTCCAGGGAATCTGGGGGTTCCAAGTTATATCATACATAAAAATTAATGAGTTGCAAACAGCTCCTAAGGGAAAAGCAGAATACTAGATTGTCTTCTACGTTTAATTTTGTGAACCAGCTTTTAACCCTCGCCTCCTACCTCCTACCTTCAACAGGAAACGCTGCCTATGGTGAAGCAACAAGACATTCAAGGTCGAATAACGGTTGCACGTACTTACTCACTTGGTATCAGCCTGCTGGATGCCCTGCGTCCATACTTACTGGCAGAGAACCTGCATAGTTCTCGTATGTCCAGCAGAAGAGCTTGTTTCGAGGTTATACTGGGCTTCTATTTTGAGTTTCTTCAGTGTCTGGAGATACAGGACCGTCCTCATTTTGCAAAAGTGGTTGCTCGTCTAGCAGACTTTCTTTGTCATTGCGTAGATGCAGGTGGTTACTATCGAGACTATGTATTGTCTTATCGAATGCCTGTCATTCAATCCGCCGCTCAAACTTTTGGTAAAATCAAGAAACTAGGCTTCCTTCTTGGAATGCTTGACAAGCCCGTACAGACGTGGGGCAGCACCGTGCCAAAACCTTTAAACGGCGCAGATGAAGGGAAGACTTCAACGGGTGGATACTTAATAGGACCTCCATCACTACCTCTTGAGGATGTTTTGCAGGTTCGAACTCAGCTGCTTCAGTGCATCAGGTGGCAGGGTTCAAAGAAAACACAAGATTCAAGGCTGGAGCTATTCAACACAAGAGTGAACTCATACAGTGTATGGTATGAGATGAAGGTAATCTACATCTTTACAATGATTGATTTTTTTGCATTAGTTTAGTTGCTTTTTCCCCCTCGTGAAGTTTTTGGTCACGCTGACGATCATGGCATCGTAATATCGCATTCAAATGTCCTCCTGACGCTTTGTGAATTTTTGAGACTTGAGAAATTGGATTGTAGACCGATGAAAATATGCTTCCAAAGCGCAGAAAACAGGACTAACATAATGCGTATGAAATCAGGGGCTGGACGTGGAAGAAGTTAATTTGGCAGCTACACTCACTGATCTTGAGAGGGCCTCAGCTCGCATGCCCACAATCCTTTCTGCATTAGAGGATTCCTTGTTAGAATTAACAGAAATCAGTGATGCAAATGTACGAGATCGAGCTTACATACTTCTTGAACGTTTGCTTCTTCATTGTCCAAGGTATGGTCGCAGCCTATGTTTGCTTTTGGGTTTGGTCCGCTTTCTCTGCCCACACCTTTCGAATTTCAAGTATGTCTAATTTCATATGCATAGTTTGTATTTAACCTGTCCTACTCACTACCCTCTTTTAGAGTACCAATGTTTTATCTATGTCACAAGTTTCCTTCAAGCGATCTCTAATGTTGATCTATCTCCTTCGCAATACTTTTTTGTGGTAAGTTGACATGGGATGCAGGCCTTGCTTTCTATATTTTGAACCCGACGTGTATTTGCAACCATGTTCACATGTGACATTCTTAATTTTGTGACAGTGAAAGCAGTGCTACCAACATTTTACAGCGGCTACTTCACCAGCTCTCTTCCTCCGACACTTCTCTTGCTAAGACAGCTGCTAAACAAGCCTCTCGGTTTTTCTACTACTGCTCAGGTATGTCGATTTTTACTCTGGCCTGTATTGTACTTCGGTTTTTCATCTGGCTACACTAGATCGACATTCTTTTTGCTGCACTGTTTTAAGACTAGCCAAAACATTCTTCGATTGCTAAGCGTGATGGCATCGTATGGTTGCAGAATTTCAAGAAACCATACTGGTGGAGATGTTGCAGATGGGTCGCTTTGCTTCAGATGATTTGCAGCAACTGCTACAAGGTCTTTTTACAGTCTCCGGTGGTCCTTTACAATAGTCTGACCACTATAAATTCCAAGTTTCCGTAAACAGACCTTTAAAGATTTATTGAAGGGGGTGATTGTGTGGTCAACCCACACCATGACATTTATTCTTGATGCTTTCAAAACGCGGTCTTTTCCATGCTAGTTGCACTTGAAGCAGTGCAACTCATTCTTGACTTTGAAGTTGATTGATTTCTTTGTTTTGTTTTTCTTTAATCCCAAACAGTTTTTTCTCATTTCAACCGGCTAGCTTTGAACTAGCGGTCGGTTCATCCCGGACCTTGTAACATGCCTGTATATATGCAGAGATTTTAGCCTCCACAATCATCAGTTTCAATACCATCTGATCACACTGTTAGATTACGGTGCATATTTCTACACCCACCTCTATGACTGAACATTAGCTGAATCCTAGAGCCGCTTGATTGTCCCTTTCAAGTCTTCAAAAACAAGCTCTCCAGCATCAGGTTCTATTATTGTGAAATTTTCAAAGTGAAGATGTTGGATCTCCATTTCATTGAGGCAAGTCAGGTACCAGCAGTAAGACATGAGAATGAAAAAAAAGGAAGAAAACTTGTCAAATTTGTTTTGGTAGTATTTGAAACAGGCGCAAATCGAAAGGTCACACAATGATGTAGAATTGTAAAGTATTAGATTGATGTAGGTACCAGAGCTCAACATGTGTTTAGAATAAAAATAGTTAATTTGGATATACGAGTGGATATACAAACCATTGACTGCACGAACTGAAGTATTAATTTGCATTTGTGAGTTAAATATTTTGAAAATCTTGTGCAACTAATGGCAATTCAGTTGTCAAGTATCGGTCATACAAATGCTTCAAGAATCAAGTACGTCTTGCGTGATTTGTGTCGCTTTTGATGATAAACTACCAAAATTTCAATGAAAGAACAAGGTATGTTTTCCCTTTACCAGTAGTTCCTTGCAATTCAGTACTCAATAAGTACATGTATAAAGTGCATAATAAGGAAAGGAACGTCTTTACAACGTGAATAAAAAAAAATTGCACTCTATAATTTGGTTTTACTACATTATATAATTGAGTGTCTATATATGGTTCACAAACATACATATTATGCCCTAAGGACCTTTAACCCTTAAATTTTTTGGCCATTTTGAAGGTGTTTTGGATCTCAATTTTGTAAGTTATGAAAGGGTGAAGTTCAAAGTACAATGAGTCAATTTCAAGCCAAAGTAGCCATAAGATCTTGTAGAAAGCCAAACCCTTATCATCTATACAAAGTTTGGTTTCAATCCAAGTCATAGATTGGAAAACTATAACAAAAATGTAAAGGATACTACAAGGAAATCAATATTTTGGAGTAGTTGAAATTGTGCTTTGACTGGCTCTTTTAGACACATAACATTTTAAAAAGTTGGCACCCTACGCTCATTCTTAAGGGAACCAAGTTCCACATGCATAGAAACAAGTCTTGTATTTTTAGGGTAAAAAATGAGTGAGAAAATGGTCTTGCAATAATGACCACTTCATTGTTAAATTTCAAAAATTATGAGAGAAATAGAAGATTGTCACAAATCTAGGGCCAATATTTAAGACTACAGCTCCAAGACCACCCATGGTTTGAAAATTTCTAATTCAATAGTCACTCGTCTTCTAAATTTGAAAACACCACTACATAGCTAACTTGATTCTCTTTCAAATGAGCCAAAGTTCAAGTAACTCTTAAGTTCATAAATGGCCGTTCTAAAAATCAATCAACCCGTTTTGGGTTGTTGAAAAATTTAAGGGTTAACAATTATCATCACCTCACATATCACATCCTTTGTTTCTCTACCAAATCTTGAAGCATAATCTAAACCCTCATTATGTCTATCTATTTATATTATAAAAGTGGGTTGTCTATCTATCACACAATGTTCAAAATTCTCTATTCACACCAAAAGTTTGAATTTTTATATTTTAATGCATAGGATCATTGGATGTCAAGATCATTGGATGTCAAGTATAGGGTATCTATTGGTCACTCAAATTTTGAAATTTAAAAAGGAGAGAAAGAGAGGAAAAAACTAGAAAGGGAAGGCAAAAAGTCATCAAAAAACCTAGTGGAAATTAAGAGAAAGACAATGCAAAGCGTGTGCAAGGCATATTCATAATCTTAGTTTGTGACCAAAAATTTGCTAAAAGTGTGATATTGATGAGTTCAACAAATTTGCGCCTATAATTGAACAAATTTTGTAAAGCCCAAGTTGGTTGATAAGCACAATCATTTCCCTTTAATGAAATACTTGAAATCCACAATTATTTAAGAGACTAGTTTACTCACCCGTTGTACCAACGGGTTGAGTCTTGTGATCCCTATCTCTGTGCCCCTTGTCCTTATGCCCCCTATTTCCATGCCCCCTATTCCCGTGCCCTCTATCCCCATGCCCCTTAAATATCTCGTGCCCTTAATGTCCATGCCCCCCATCTCCATAATTTGGTTACAAAACCCCAAGCACTCACATCCCCATAATTCAGTTGCAAAACCTCATGCACTCACATCCTCATAATTTGGTTACGGATTTGTTGTCCTTAGTTACGGAATTGTCAAGGACAACCACCAGGGACACTTTTGAAGTGCATTCTATTATATATATAGATGTGCAGTGGGGAAATATGACTCAAATACCTCTTCTCTATTTCCATTTTCTAGGCACCCTGTGATAAATGAAGCTAGAGGAAATCTAAAATAGGGGTATGAAAACATAAAATATTACAAATAAGGGCACAGTTTCAAAATAATTACAAATAGGGGCATGATTTCAAAAAAATTGTAATTTTTTGTAATTTTTTTGGTTTGGATATTGGTTGATTTAGACACATTACATTAAATGTTAGCTAATTTTTAATAATCCTAAAGGTCTCTCCAAATCAAGCCCAAATAAAGAAATTTTAGTAAAGGGGATGATAATGTTTAGAAACTTTAGAATTTTTTGAAAGTTAACTAACATTTAATGTGATGTGTCTAAATCAACCAATGTCCAAATCAAATTAAATTTACAAAAAGTTGTAATTTTTTTGAACCTATGCCCTATTTGTAATTATTCTAAAACTCCACCCCTATCTATAATATTTTATGTTTTTCTGCCTCTATTTGTAATTTCCCCATGAAATTACCTTGAAGAGATCATGAAAAACGTTTCAAATGATCTATTTGTTCTTTTTTGTTGCCAAAAAGTTTGAAAATAATTATATAACCAACTCAAAAATCATTATGTACTCTTAGAGTTGCATTTTGATATGTTGCAAAAAATTACAAAGAAACGTGATAAAAAAAAATTGATATACCGTGTGTGATAAGGGGTTCAAGGTCATTTTCTAGAACCTTCTAGAAGTCTAGGTTGTGGCATTGAAGTGCCACAAGTGCATCAAGGTTTTTTCAAGCAATGCAACTATGGAACCACAAAGAAATAGGAACTCCGTAGGTTTATACAACAATGATCAAACCATACAATCCAGTCTATCTCTTGAATGGAAAGATCCAGGTAGGAGGCTCAAAAATCGCAAGGGCATTTTGAATAGTCCATTAGACTGTACTGAAATGGACATGGGGTGGTTCTTAAATTGGCCTCTTATTATCATTGGATGCATGGAAGAAAAGTTGTTTTTGATTGCAAAGAGTCAATCATTCTCCTTACTTCTTTAAATTTTTTCACAATTTGCAAGTGAACGATTCTTGGAACGTCTAGGATCATAAATTCACTACAAAGAAATCATGGTCAAATTTACAAAAAATAAACAAAAATTGTGACCTAATCTACAGTATACTGTAGATTAGGTCACAAGTTTTGTAAGTTTTTGTTGATTCGATCACAGTTTCCTTCTATTTATAAATAGGGACCTATGACACATGTACTTTGAAAATTCATAAGAAATTCAAAAATGCTTCAAAAAGTATGAAGCTACTTGTGCTACATTCTGCGTCTAGTTCTCTCTGTCTGAAAAATGAACTAAAAATCCTCCTATCCACTGAAAACCATGAAAAAGGGGGATGAGCCCTTAGATGGTCTGTTTTCGAGCATCCTACCTTACAAAGAAACCTACAGTACTGTATGTACAAAGATAGGTGCGCACTGTGCTCCTTATGCCCCAAACTTGCTCTATCAAAGACGTAGACTGTCAAACAATAGCAAAAAACTCTCTCCTCTCTCTTGTGATTAACTGCTGTAGCTAAATTGTGACGAGTGTGACGAAAACTGGATCAAACTATGTACAACTCTCAAGCAAGACAGTGTCAATCGGTGTCAAGGAGTTTAACAAATCTGTCAAAAACTGAAAAACCGCTTTTCTTAAGTTTCCATAACCGGAGAGATGGATCACAGAACGTGAGATCGGATCATGTGAGGAGACGCGCGCGCAGAGAATGCTCGTGTATACTGCGGAGGATGGCACCCTCTCCTGTGCACTTGTAATGAATCGGGCTTGAATGTCCGTCCGCAAGTCCTGCCAAGCAATTTGCGTTTTCAGTCATGTTAGAATAATCTTCAGATCGGAAAATGGACTGTTCTTATTCTTGAACTTCTAATTCGGCAACTATTTGATATGTTTATTAATGATTTATCAATCTTTGCATGTGCACTTCCAGCTTGTGAACAATATTTAGTACCAGAATTGAAAAAAATGCAGTGGAAATTAAAAAAAAGAATTTGAAAATTTGTGAGAGCGAGAATTGTTCTATTTTTCAATGACTTAGGAGTTTAAGGACAAAACTAAAGGGCCATTGATTTCATGTGGAGAAACATAGTGTTTATTAGTAATTATCAATCTTTGCATGTGCACTTACAGTTTACAAACAGTGTTTAGTAACAGAATTGAAAAACATGCGGTGTAAATTAAAAAAGTGCATTTGAAAATATGTGAGAGCGGGAAATTATTCCGTTTTACAATGACTGAGGATTTTAAGGACAAAACTAAAAGCGCCGTTGATATTCATGTGGAGAAACAGAGTGTATATTAATGATTTATCAATCTCTGCGTGTGCACTTACAGCTTGAGTAAGCAAAATTGAAAAACATGCAGTAGAAATGGAAAAGTGCATTTGAAAATTTGTGAGAGCTGGAAATTGTTCCGTTTCTCAATGACTTAGGATTTTAAAGACAAAAATTAAAGCGCCGTTGATGTTCATGTGGCGAAACAGAGATGCAGCGAATAGAAGGTTTTATAAGTTGGAATAAGTGTAGGTTACTTACGCGCACTCCTGAAGGATTTGCCCGAAATTCGATGGTGGCAAGCAATCGGCGACCGCCGCTTGTAAAGCTTTTTCCCAATCTGAGGTCGTCAATCCAGGTATGAGAGGTCTGCATTAAATTGAAAGGCAAGCGATTCAGCACAACAGTTTATTTAATAGAAGGCTGGATTCGCTTTCTAATTCAGTATATTTTGGCCGCTTATTTGACATTGATCGAATGTTTAGATATCTATGTAAGTAGTACACATCAAGAAATTAGTCTTTGGAGACGAATCGAAGAAATCGCTTTGAGAGAGGCGAGCATTGATGCAGTTAATTTAACGAAATAAAACGAAAGGTGCAATGGTACAACATTGTGAGCGGAAATGTGATTATGTTTTCGTGTAAGCTTACCTCTCGTCCCGTTCGTGGAAATCGATGCATTTCTTGATTGATTTCTTCGGGGAAGGAGTAAAGGTGGCGGAGTCCATTTCGAGTGTCTCGGTGATAGCGCCAATGGCGCTGAGGCTTCTGGCTGCGTCCCTGCTCAAGGACCGCCTCAGAGGAGGAGACGCCAGCGGAATGGAGTTGTTCCGGGAGCTTCTTCTCGGTGTGTGAATTTGTTTTGTGTCGTTGGTGCCTTTGTGAAAACCTGGCGGAAGAGGCTTCGGTGATGTCGCCGTCGTCCTCACCTTCGGAAGAGCTTTGCCGGTATCAGTTCTCTTGAAATCAACTCTGCACAAATTGAGAGAAGTAGGAAAATTAAATGTCTGAGCGAATAATGAACAGGAAATTTTAAGCAGTTCTTGCATTTGTTGTGTCTTGAAATCAGCTCTGCTTAAATTGAGAAAAAATGAAAATTAATGTCTTAGCGAATGAACAAGAAATTTTAAGCAGTTCTCACATCATTGTGTCTTGAAATCAGCTCTGAACAAAATGAGAAGAGGAGAATCAACGCGCGGGTGAGCATTCAACCAACGTTAATTAGCAGAAAGATTAATTAGTTTTCGAGATGTGATAGAAAAGAAAATGCGGAAAATTGTTAGTATTATTACCTGGCTATGGCGGGTTTTGGTGTCTCGATTTCCGCTTCTGGAGGCCCGCCTTCTTGCGTGTCGGCGACAAGCACAGCTTGAAACTCTGGAACAATTGGTGCTGACTGATTCATCCTCAATTCCTTTGATTGACAGGACTCTTGTGTTGGTGTCTCCACAACAGCAATTTCTTTCTCCACCTCTGACGTTTCTGGAGCCTTTAATGTGACTGGACTAAGAGCAAGCTCTCCAAAGATTTCTTCTGGAGTCGGTAATCGCTCCTCCTCCTTGGACTTGGTGCGAGACAACAAATTCGGAGTGCTTTCTGGCGTCTTTGCAGCTTTGCAAGGGGATTCTTCACTCGTGCTGGTAGAAATTCGCTTACCTTTGCTGCTGCTTCCGCCAGTCCAACGAGCCCAGAGCAAGCGAATGAGCTGCGAGGTGGATTGCTCAGCCTCCTTCTCTTTGAGTTCCAAGGTATTCACGCTTTTCGACCGGCTGTCTTTCCAAAGGTAAGGATCCTCCTGAGATCTTTGAACAAGTGTCAAAGCCTCTTCTTGCAATGTAGCAGTCTCGGTGCAGACAATCTCGGGCTTCTTAGAGGGAGAACTACTAGCACTTGTGTTTCGTGTTCTGAACAGGCTTTTCTTGATTTCTCTCTTCCACAGTCGTTTCGCACTACCAGGGGAGAACGGTGCTTCAGTCGGAGAAGGTCTGCACGGCAGTGGACCATGTCCTGTTGGTGATTTTGTCATGACAACCAGGCCATGATTGTTTGCAGGATTGCTGCTGCTGCTGCTGCTGTTGGACAGCTTCAGCCGTCGAGGCGAGACTTCATTGTCAGAAGAAGATAAGCAGAAGTCTGACTTCTCCATGTCGATTGTTTCTTGCTCCATTGACAGAGGCTGTAGGCTCTGCAAAATGTCCATCGCAACAACTACACCTTGTTTCTCGCTCGAATTGCCGACAGCAAGATTGCCAGCTGACATTGTCCGAGAATGTCTGTCAGCAGCAGATATCTGCTTTAGTTCGTGCTGGAGTTTGCTCTCAGGCTCTGGCTTAATATCTGCAGTAATTGAATCCATTGACCGATCCTCAGTATGAGTTCAGCGAATCAAAGCTCTTGGTATTAATCTCAGAAATCTGAAATCTGTCTGCATCGAACGAAGAGAGTTGCAATTACAGCACAAAAGGTTCAAATCCTTACTTGCAAAGGTGTCTATAAGCTCGAAGGCTTTCAAGAGGTACTCTCCTGAGCCGCGCAGAGGATAGATCACATCTTCATCGCTCAAATCGTTCCAGATAAATGTGTTCCTATAGTTTCTGCACACACCAGGAACAAACCACATTAGCAATAGTCCGCAATTGACCAGCGCTTTGAAACATCAACAACTCTCGAAGACAATTAGAGCCAGTGACTGTGCTCTCAGAGAAAGGGATTTTGCATGCAGACTGAGCCTCAAATGCTCCATATATTGCCAATCATGGGAGAACCAAAGTCGAACCTCTTGAAAGACCAAGAAAAGGAACGACCGATGCCTTGCCCCCTCAGAGTTGTGAGACGCTTCTTCACATCTGCGAGAAAGAAAGAGGAACATGCTTAGTTAGAATTCCACTACATTTTGCATAACGAATTCAGGTGTTGAATTTGTGCAAGGTATCCAGCATGAAAACAGGAATTTTACCTTTCAAACGCAGGCCACCTTGATTCGATGGATACTGGACTGTGATCATGTGGGGATGCTCAAGTCTACCCTCCCAACTGAGCTGATACAGAACTTGCACATTGGAGAACTCTTCCGCAAAGGCCATGATGGAGTATGTTTCCTTCCCCTCCCACTGCAATGCAGAAACAGCAACAGAGTTGCCGTCTTCACGAAGAAACTGCACGAGCAAAATGGAGGTCAGACCACTAGTGCTCAACTCCAAGAGGAATTGTTCACAGGTTCATAGGCAATCGGAGACAGGACTTGGTAGAAGACTAACATGAGCAAGCATAAATAGCAAATCACTAGTGCAGCTATTAATTGAGCCCCAGGACACAAGTGGTAGTGTCAGAAAGCAGGCAATCTAGTAAGAGCTGTGTAAAATGCACTCACAGAAGAAGAGAGCATCACCTACGGGACTACTTACTCCACGAGTGGGTATTCACCGAATCAGTAAATGCAGGGGAAGGCAAATGCACAAGTGCACTCATCTGATGAACAAGCAGTGATAATTATGTTCAAGCGGCCATGATCACGCATACGGACACTCACTACTATTACAGCAGCAGCAGCAAGAAGGCTGAAGGCTGGACTTCACTTACTACCTTAGAATGGACTGCTCACCGCCCACTCGCAAGCAGGCTGGCCGTGACCAAGAGCTTGAGGACAAAGATGCGTTGAAAACGAGAAGGATCCTCAAACAAATTCGCCGACCATTTGGGCATTCAAGAGACAGAAGAGACAAGAGCTATGCGCCAACCAGATAGATGAAAGAATCAGCAGTGAGAGTGGTGGTGGTATTCCGTTCTGAGGCAACACAACCGGCCATGCAATCTGATCAAGTCGTCAACAAAGGTGACCTTAACTGCAACCTCCACAGGCACAAGTGGGAGATGAGTTCACCACTTGATCAAATAAGCCCCTCAGAGAAACTGCAGTGCTAAGCTTACACTACTTCAAGTGCAGCTCAGGCAGCACCTTTTATGCCCGCAGGGTGGAATCTTCCCATCATCACACTCCGCTGCCGCAAATTTATTGGGTCAGTCTTCTTCTTTTGCCCAGGATCGAATTTCTTTTCATTCTCTCTCTCTCTCTCTCTCATTTAACTTACCTGCTGCACTTTTGGAAGGTCGGGACAATAGTCTATGGCTGAGACGCAGTAGGGTGGGTGGTGAAAACTGAAAAGGGCAGATAGTGCGAAAACCGAGGCCTGTACTGTACTACTAACTGTGCTTTTGTTTTCATCAATGCGCTGCAACTGTACAGTACTGTACACTGGACGTCCATGGGTTTTTACGTTTACCCCGGTATACGAATAGCTGCACTTTTGTGCACCATATTTTCTGCTGTTGCTGCACTTCAGAGACGAGTCTGGTAATGTTACGGATGCAGTCTTGCTAAAGTCCACAACCCAGCTAAAGTGCTGTCCTGGAATGGATAGATCTTTTCTTGTCCTCCCCGGTTTGCGAATTGGCTTCACTTAGGGCATCTCCACCGCACGGGTCAACTGAATAGTAACCAACCAACGAATGTTTGCTGTTAGCATTTAGGAAACTGGCCCCCACTCACACTTGACCAATTGAATGTTGCTGTAAATTTGGGTCACTATCGTCCAATTCTCCATGGGGCGTGGTAGTGTAAGAAGGTGTGGTGTATACAAATAATAATGGAATTGATATATGCACACCGGGGGTGACCAGGGGGTAAATTTTAGATATTTATTATTAACAAGTTGAATTTGGAAAATTTGAATTCATGTTTGGATTTAGAGACCTTGATTTAGGCCCCCTTTACACTAGATTAGAGGTGAGAAGTTGTGAAAAAAATCTTTCATGGGCCATGGCCTCCCTTTGAAAAGCCAGCCTTTGGAGGTAGCAGCTTCTCGTTGTAGTGTAAAGTGAGAAGGGGCCACCAAAACAATTAAAAATTTAACAACTTCTTTTTTTTTAAGATTTTTTCTTTTTTCCTAAAAAAACTTTTTTTGGCAATGGTCCCTTGAAATTTTAGTCAAGCCTGACTGTAATTCTAGGGACCACTTGCTTGTGCTTGTTCATTGCCACAAAGGACAAAAGTGTTGTCCACCTCATTCTCTCCTTCTCTTGTCCCTTGGAAAAAAAATCTCATCTAAAGTGAGGTTTCTTAGTCTTCTCAATTCTTGAAGTTTTCATTGGCTGAAATTTTTGCTTTTCATGGCTTCTTGACTTTGTTGTAAAGGGGCCTTAGTTTAGAACCACAATGGAGGTTACAATTAAACAACGCCCAATGGTAAAGCTTAGCTGTTTTTATAAACAAGGGCAAAAATAATCATTTGCTCCCTAGCTAAGCTTTTCTACTAGGTGTAGTTCTATTATAACCTCCTTTGTTATTCTAAACTAAATCAAGACCTCTAAATCCAAATTTGAGTTCAAATTTTCCAAATTCAACTTATTGATACTGAATATCTAAAATTTACCCTCCCTCCCCCAAGTGTGCATATATCAATTCCCATATTAATATGTTTTAGGGTTTTTAACAAGTAAGTATAAAAACCGAAGGTGTGTTTTTCAGTCTATTGTAAGGAATAATTTTAAATTCTTAAACCTACATGGACAAAAACCCAATCCGTCAATCCAACCATTTGTCAACCCTCAATCAAGCTTCTTGAAAACAACTTGTATTCAATCCAAGCCTTCTTATATTATAAAATTTAACATCATGTGGTTCATCTTTTTGTATTAAAGCAAATTTTTCAGTTCTATTTGTGTTCTCTTTTTCCTTTTCACAACTGACAGTTTTAGTGCTCGCAGTCCTAGCACCATATTTCTAAAAAAGTGTCAATGTTTATCAATAATGTTGAATTTGAACAAATGCGTATTTTAAATGTGATTTTTTTGCAAGATCAATAGAGTTCAATCACGTATACAATGAATGTGATTATTTCCATGCAAAGCTATCATTGTTTATGTCAACTCCTAATTTTGACATTGATATGTTGTTTCTAATAAAGTTCTTCAAGTTTGTCACAATTAGTGTCTTGTTTTTTTTATTTTACAAAAATGCTGATTGTGACATTTTGATACGCCATGTGAGGAGATGCTATATTGTGAGTTGGGATTTGTGAGCCATGAGTCGTGAGCCTAAATTTTTTGGGAAAAAACTAAACTTCACTTATAATAATTGTGTACATTAAGCCCTATATTTGAGCCTTTCAAACTGTTATTTTTTAAAAACTTGCTGTTTTTTGAAATTTTGCCCTAATTTTGAGATTTTCGCTTATTACAGAATCTTGGCTCATTGCTTATTACTCACCATTTTATGGTCACAAAATACCGTCATCCCAGCCATGTGCGGTTTAGTTCAATGAAGTTTTGAAAAAAAATCGAAAAATACATGGGGCTAGTACCATTTTTCCAATAGACATTGTTCATTTTTTGTATTTCATAAAAAGGACTGCCCCGGGTAGCTATGTGAAGTCAAGAGTCCGGGGCTGGGAAAGATTCAATGCACTAACTTAATTCTATGATTTGGCATGTCCAGTCGCACGTCACGTCACGTCTGGTGTCCTGTCCCCTGCAAATTCATGTCCCAATCCACGTCCTAACTGATGTCCTGCTCGTATAATTTGAGAAAGGGAATTGATATGCGTACCACACCGTCTTGACTATCCCACCACACCCCGGGGTAAATTTTAGATTTCTACCATCGAAAAGTTGAATTTGAGAATTTGGAATTCAGATTTGGATTGAGAGACCGTGATTTTGTTTAGAATCACAAAAAAGTTCTAATTGAACAACATCCAATAAAAAAGCTTATCTTTTTTATAAGCAAAAGTAGAAGTAATACTTTTCCCCCAAGCTAAGCTTTTTTGTTGGGTGTTGTTCAATTACAACTTTTTTTTTATGGTTCTAAACAAAATCCAGGTTTGTAAGTCCGAATCTAAATTCCAAATTCTCAAATTCAAACTTTTTGATGGTAGAAATCTAAAATTTATCCCGGGGTGTGGTGGGATAGTCAAGAAGGTGTGGTACGCATATCAATTCCCTTTGAGAAAGTATCATTTGAAAAGTAGAAAAAAAATTGTTGGCAATTTGGCACTTGACCAAAAGGGAGAAGACTTTGTGTTTACAAAAGCTAAACGCAAAGGGAGTTCAAGGTAAGGTAGGAGCACCCATAAGCGTCAAACTAAGGGTTTTGAACATGATGATTGTTAATAAACAACTAGCAAATTATAGGATCCTATTAGGAATAGAAAACAAATAAATTTGCACTTTCAAATGTATTATTTGGATACTGTGAGAATAAGTTGTGAATTTTTAAAGAGCAAACTGCCATTGCACCTATAACCACTTTTAAGATTTCATGTTCACATGTTGTACATCCATGTCATTACATCTATTCACTTCCACAGATTTTCCAAGATTTCAAAGGTGACGGTTATGGGAACACTGACACTTATGGGTGTTCCTACCTTAAAGCAAGTCAATGTTCTAGGGACAAGTGTTTGTAATGTAAACAATTTTTTTGGTGTTTTACCCTTTAAAGACCACACACATTTTCACAAAATCCAGTAGAAATCGGGGTAGTAAACTTGAATGTGTGTTTAAATCAATTATGGACCCAATTTCAATAATCCAACTGTACAAATGAGAAATAAACCTTGTTTACTATAAAGTATCAAATTCTCAATTAGACCTACCATTGGAGATGAAATATTATAATGATTGAGTGAGTTGAAGGCAAGAATTCTTTAGTTCTCATGCTTGTGTGATTTTGGATCTTACTGCTTCATACAAGCTTTGCTTAAGAAGAGCCTTATATTTCTAAAAAGCTGGGTTTCCCACCTTTCCAATAAGACTAGTTTCACACAAAATGGATAAAAATAGCAATCATAAGGTGTAGCTAAGTGGACAAAAAGGGTCAAAAATCCCACTTTCTTCACTACCCAAAAATATCTTTACAAGAAACTTGATAAATGCTATGGAAAATCCAATTGGTGAAAACAATAAAGAATTGGCCTTAAATATAGAACATTTTTTTAAGATGAAATGATAGCATCATTTCAATAGATCTTCAAATACTACAACTATACTACTACCGTATAGGAAAGCAATACAAGCATATTTCTTGATCAATCTGAAATCTTTTAGGATGGCATAATTGAAATTTGGCATTCTTCTTGGATGTCTGATGAATTGTGTTGTTGCTTTTATCCATCTTTCACCAAATATGAATATGTATTTTTAGGCCATGCCGTATAAACACCATTATTTAGGAACTCACATACTTGATTCCAATATTATTTTTTTGGTTGGATGCAAAATTCTTATGATAACAATCTTTCTTCAAGACCAATTTCCAAATTGTTGAGCAATTTTACTCTATACGCCAATAGCCACTTTGCTTTACCAAAATATGGTTTGGTGGTCTCTAAAGGGTTAATTAGGAGAATTGATGTATGCACACCAGGTTTCTTATATGTACACAAGGGGTAAATTTTAGATATTTATCGTCAACAAGTTAAATTTGAAAATTTTGAATTCAAATTTGGATTCAAAGGCCTTGATTTTGTTAGAACCACAAAGGAGGTACAACGTCTAGTGGAAAAGCTTAGCTTGGGAGCAAATTATTACTTTTATCCTTGTTTGTAAAAAAAGCTAAATTTTCCACTAGACATTGTTTGGCTGTAACCTCATGCTTGGTTTTAGACTAAATCAAGGTCTCTAAATCCAAATCTAAATTCAAACTTTCCAAATTCAACTTGTTGATGATAAATTTCTAAAATTTACCTCCCTTGATGTGCATATATCAATTCCCTTGATTAATTATACAAAATATGTCTTTGTTGTTCTTGGATAAATTTGCATTTTGGCCTCAAGAATTGAAAATTTCATTGACAACAAGCGTGTTGTAACTAATATTTGAATTCTAGACCAGCATGGAAGTTTGCCCTTATTCCTTGAAGATTGTCAGGTAACAATGAGTTAACCACATTCCACAATATGTTGTTTCATTGATTTATTAAAATTTTATCCAAATTTTTCAGTAAATGTTGCTTGGTTTAAACACTCAAATGTGTAATGACCACCCTTGCACAATTCACCTAAAATGAAGTTTCTCTTCCCATCGTTCATTAACTTATTGATATGAGGTACAAGAATGCCATATGTCATACTTAGATCAAGCTTTTTTAAAATTGTATTCCACAAGCATTGACTTCTCTTTGTGAGCTTCAAGCACGATTTTATTTTTATTTTTATGTTTTAAAAATGAGAAATAGTTTGTTAAAAGTGTGATTGCAATAACTCTTCTTGGATCCATGGTTCCTTGAAGCCTAATCAATTAATTAAGAACAATGTGATGATATTGTTCATCACTATTCACCCAACTCAATCTTGCACTTTGGATTTTTTATATCAAATTTGCAACAATTTAATCCTCCAAGATCAATTTGCAAACACTACTCTAAGTATTTTGTAGTTTTTCCAAAAAGAAAAACATAATACATTAAAAAGCTCCACTTTTGAAGATAGTGCTAGGATGGGAACTCTAAAGAATAAGGTGTCTCACATTCAAAATAGGGAAATTTTTTATGTATACCCTTGGAGTTTGTAATATTTGTATAGATACCCCTAGTTTTTCAGAAATTACACAAATATATTTGGACCATAATTTTTAGGCATTTGTTCTATTGCACATGCCACTTCTTTTTCCCTTTGTGTGCAAGTTGTTTCATTTTTGTTCTAAAGTACTCCTTGCTTTGACATTGGTCACTAAGAAAGTAGCATGCAAAACAAAACAAAAGCTTGAAAATTATGATCCAAGGATAGTTGTACAATCTTTGAAAATCTAGAGGTATTTATACAAAAATGGCAAACTTCAAGGGTATTCATAAAAAACCTCTTTAAAAATAAAGTAACACTCCTTGAGTATTTAGAAATTTAGGCTCTTAACCATGGTACCTAAGGTAAGTAGTTTGAATTGCAATCCCTCTCTTGAAAAGCATCTTATAGGTAGCTAAGGAATGGACATGAGTGGTCCTTGGATGGATCATGCTTAGTCATAAAAGAAAATGTGTATTCTATTGCAAAAGTCAATCATACTCCTCAATTTCACCTCACCTCTTTACAAGTTGCAAGGAAACAATTATGCACGGAGAGTGCACTATACATGATGTTTGTGGGTAGTATGTGTTCAAGCCCCTATAAGATGGGGGCTATGTAGGATTTTTTTTTTCTATAGGGCTATATTTACCTAAATTTCTAAATTTTGATAATTTCATGTACTTTAGGTTTCAATTGAATTAAGTCCTTGTGATATTTTTGTATACCTAATGTTCATTATAAATCCACAATGACACAAATGAAATTACACACATGCAATCAAAAACCAATCACTTCAAAACTTAAATTTTAACCAGTCACATAATACTTCAAACAAGGGCTTGAGAGAAAACAAAAAGCATGGAAAAGCATATAGTATACCTAAAAGTAAATTTATAAATTCAATATAGGATGAAGGAAAAAGTAGCAAAACCCAGTCCACTTCAAACACAAACCCCTTTTAAGTTGAGCACGCAGAGAAATCATGGAAAGCATGGGAAATGAACTCGCGCGCAAAGTTAGCGTTGCACCTGAACCCTTACAAAGTCCATAATCCGCGCGTGAACATAAAGTGTTGTTGAAGAATCCGAGATAAATCGTGCAATCAAAACCACAAAACATGCAAGTGTGCAAGCTGGAATTGTCAAAGCACAACCCAACCCTCAAAGCCCACGCTAACTTTAAGCCCAAGCCACAAGCCTATAAATGAACAGCAACGGAAGTTTCATCCACATATCAAACCATGTATTATTACATGTACATCATTTATTAACCCTACTACCCTAAGCAATAGCTAAACAAAGTTGACATTGGATACTTAGACAGGAATCATACATAGGATACTTTGTCATACTCAAAACATGGGATACTTTAGCTAACCATTAAATAATTAAAATATATCCAATAAAAGTGTAGACTTTGTTTTTTGAATATTGGCAAGGCTATTGTACAACTAAAAATTTTATAGTTCTCATTATTATGCCCTATTCTTCATTATTTATAAAGAGCCTACACCCATTTCAATGATGCTTACTTTTATAAAGCCATGTCAAAAATTTAGGACCAAGGCAATTATAATAACCCTTCATTTGATTGCAAGTGTACAATAAAAAAAAAGGAGTGCAATCCCCATGCAATTATGGGAGACCTAGAATCACAGATAGTTGCCTATTACAAAAAAACTAAAATTTCATCAACAATTCAATAATGTTTCAAATAATAGGAAAAAATATTTGTTACATTTGGCATCCATTTCTCTTTGTTTAAAAATTAGACAAAAATTTCCTTGTCTCAAAATGTCCATAAAAAGGTAGATAGGCCCTTAACCCCTAAAGGACCGTTGTCCCTTTGGGGGACAAATGGGATTTTGGGCAAGTACCTATAGCCTTGAGTTTTTTCTTGATTTTTTGAAGATAGAAAAACACATTAGCTTTTGGGGAATATAACTTTTATTCCAATCTATGTTCAAGAGCAAAAGTTAAACCCAAATAAGCACAAATTTGGGAAGTTCAGGGAGTAATTTTTTTTACAAAATACAATAATTTGTTTTTCCAATCTATGCTCAAGAGCAAAAGTTATGCCCAAATAAGCACAAATTTGGGAAGTTCAGGGAGCAATTTTTTTTTTTTTACAAAATACAATAATTTGTTTTTCTCATAGATTATATTTATGTTTACATTTAAAGCTTTGATTCATTCCATATGGCCAAGTTATGAGAAATTTATGGACAATCTTGTCTTTTGGGCACTTTAAGCATCTTTTTGAAGAAAAAAAAACTTATAAACCTCATTTTTAAATGCGAGTTTAATATTTTTTCAAAAAAACTTGTTGGAAAGGGTAAAGTTTACTTGCTAGAACAATCTCACCATTGGGGTTATTGTGTTTCAATTCCATTGTAGGGCTATTAACAATCCAAGTTTTTTTTCAATCTCATACCTTTTTCCACCTAATTTTTTTTAAAGAACAAAAATCAAGTATTTTCTGTTTTGATTTTTTTCCAAATATTCTCAACTCAATTTCCCACCATAAAGATTTAAACTTCCAAACTCTATGGTGCAAAAAATTAGTTCAAAGTTCAAAGTCAAATAATCTATGCAAAGTGCAAAAGTTTGTTTTTTATTTTATAAACGCAAGTATCTTGCAATCTCCGCGGTCGAAATTTTTGATATTTTTTTTTACACATTCTTATACTAGTGTAATACAAGATCCTACAGTTAAATATGCAAAAAGACCAATGTTCAAACTTTTTTACTCTTGGTCATAAATATGACAGTTTTGAGTGTCTTTTGACAAATTAAAGACCGCAATCCTTGAGGAGTTGAATTGTCGCTTTTTTAGCTGCCTACCATAGTTGGAGGGTTAGAGGTTAGGACGTAGGGTTTGACTGACCAACTCCACTCAAACCCAGTCCTAGTCCTGGTAGGCTGCTTAGAAACTCTCATAATCAGGCAAGGATTTCTTTGGTCTCCTCGAGTACCACTTGAGCAGTTTGGGTTCATGATTTCGGGAGGCAGGCAATATTTGGCTTTGGGGGACGGATGGATACTAACTGGACTACGGGAGGGTATGTTGCATCATGACACGTCACACCCCCCCAGGGTAGCCTGTCCAAATCCCTTCCATTGTTGTGGGCCGGCGCTGGGGCCTGGCCGCCTGGGGGCATGAGGAACTGGCGGTGTAAAATCAGGCAGAGCCTCGTTTATTCTCAGTCATAACTTCGCCAGGGTGATCATTGTCCAACAAGGGGGCTCCGTGTAAGTTAGTACTGCACATAAGTTACGTGTTTGTGAGGCCAGGGTATAAAATCTCAGTTTCTTTTTTACAAAACATGGGTAAAAAACACCATATTCATTAAATTGGGACAATCAGATTCTCAAGTTGTACCCTAATGGTCAGTTTAAGATGGTAAACTCAGAATGTTACAGAAAATTTAATTTTATGAATATGGTGTTAAAGATAAAAATTTGATCTGATAAGAAGAAAATTTGCAAATACACAATTGTTTCTAAACGATTGTAAATGTCTTAAATAATTATAATTGAGTCATAGTGTAGTTGTTTAGGATATTTGCAATTGTTGTGAATTAATTGTTGAGGACATTGTTTTCCTTCTAGCAATCCTTGTGTTGGAGTTGGTTAATTTTTTCATGTTCCAACTTTTTAGATCGAGTAAGGGGTTGTTTGCACTAAGGTAGTGTGCTCTAATTGCAACCTTCTTATATAAAGCGTCCCATAGGTAGCTTAACCCCTTAAGGACCAAGCCCATTTTTTGTGAAAGTCATTCAAAACTGCCACTTTTGGGAAAATGAGTATAAAAGTAGGAATTTTAAAAAAAAAATTCAACTATGGGATCTTGCCTTAGACTATGGGAGGTACTTGTGGGAAAAAATCATCTCATTTTAGATGTAGAAGGGTGAGATATTGACATCTGAAGTGATAAAAAAAAAATCCTTCTTGCCCAAAATTTTCAAAAGCCTTTGATTGCTCCAATACCAAAAAAAATGATGTACGCAAAGTTGAGGTTTGTTTTTTCCATGTAGAAGACCAAGTTAGGTATGTGTGGGAGAATTTTCAAATGAATTGGAGGTGCAAATCATACTTCATAAAATCTTGCAATGCTGTAAGGCCATGAAATTTGCACGTACACTTGACAAAATTGGAGGATTTATGTAAAATTCAAAAATATGAATTACTTTTATCCAAATGGTGAAAACCAAGGAATCTTAGTCTACTACAACTTGGAAAAAAAGTAAAATAAAAAATCAAAGCCCCAAATTTTACAAGGGGCAAAAGGAATGGAGGTTTGGGAGTCCCACATCTACCCGCAAAACTAAAACTTCTCACTCATCAATCAAAATTGAATAATTCAAAGCTTCCCACATATACAATAATCTAAAGAATCATTTTCAGATTTTTTATTTTTTTTAAACAAAAATTTAAAGAAATTTTTAGGACTGCCAAGATTGCTTGGCCTCCCCCGTTTTTCAAAATTTCATGCGTAACTTCTTTGATAATTGTTGGAATGAAGAAAACATTAGATGTGCACATACATCTTTGAATTCCCTACCACCCTCAAAAGTTTCAAAAACCTACAAAAATTGGTTTAGTCATAGGTACATGCCTGAGGCCCATTTGTCACCCAAAGGGACAATTGGTCCTTTAGAGGTTAAGAATGGATATGAAGTGGTCCTTGAATCAACCTCTATAAGTCATAAAAGAAAAGGTGTACTTAATTGCAAGAGTCAATCATAGACCTTGGTTTCTCCCCATCTTTTTACAAGTTACATGGGGAATAGTTTATGGGAGACCTAGAGTCACAAATAGGTGCCTACTACGAAAAACTTTGAAAATTTATCAACAATTCAATAATGTTTCAAAGACATGAAAACAATTCTCTTACATTTGGCATCCACTTCTTTATGCTTGAATATTAGATAAAAAGTCTTCTTGCCTTGAAAAGCCCTTGAAAAAGCAAATTAGCACTTGCAGTGACGGTTTTAGAGCATAATACCTTAGGTTCCACGTCCCATTTTACCCCCACCTCAATGCTAGATCCCAATTTCATAGGTTGATGAGGGTAAGAAGGAGTACTAATGAAAGTCACAAACATCTTATGTAAAAATGTTGGTGGGATTTGGGCTAAAAGTTGGATGGAGCAAAATGGTCTACTTTAATTTTGAGTTGGAGTTCTACCTCCTTGGCACCATAATTTTCAAAAAAGTGTTGCCAAGCAAAATGCTTTGAACAAGGACATGCAACTTGGGATGCATACCATATTGCCTAGTTCCAACTTTTGGCTCCCAAGCAATCATATTCTAATTTCTTGTTTCTCTTCCTTTTTAGACTAAGATTTCATTTTTTCATCTATGCTCCTTAACCCCTAAGCACCCATACTTGAAACCAAAAAAACTTGCCCTACTTGCAATCAAAGTGCCCCTTGTGGACGAAAAATTATGATCTATAAGATTGGACCATACAAATTGTTAGTAGAAAGCATCTCCATTGTGATGGGCTTGATTGGAGGTGGTTTGACCAAAAGAACAATGAGATTACAACAATCAAACTTGCGTTGACCTAGCTTTTGGAGAGACAGTATAATGTCTCTTGGGAGCTTAGGGGTTAAGAGTATCTCTAGTGGTATGTCAAATTGCTCCCTAGGCTTCTAAATTGGTCACAGGAGGTGAAAGAGCCCCCACCAATGCGGCACCTTTCATGCAAAAAACTCAAGACAAACTTTCCTACTTTCAAGATTGTCAAATATTGAGTATATGCTTGGGTATTATTTAGTTTTACTTAGTGTTTCAAACAACTTTCCAAACTTTAATAAAAAGCGGAGAATGATTACAACAATCTATCTATATAACAAAACACAATTTACCCATTTGGCAAATCCTTTTATTGTGATATTTTTACCACATGAGTGAATAAATACATATGGATAAAACTTGGTTGGGTAAAAAGAATAGTATAGGTAAAAATTCTTGTAGGTAAAAACTTGCATGAGAAAAAAATAGGGGGTAAATATTTGTATGTGTAAAAAAATGCATGAGTAAATAAAATAAAATGTAACAAAATTGCATGGGTATATATATATATATATATATATATATATATATATATATATATATGGGTATAGAACAAAAAATGCTTTACTGCAAAGGAATGTTTTGTAAACAAAAACAAATATTTAATGCATGGATAAAATTTGAAATTGAAATGTGCTAACAAAAAGTAAGAATTATTTTCTTATAGAGGAAATGTTTTGAGCTTGATCTTATTTTGCTTCCAGCCAGACCGGCGGGTGCCTATACTATGATCAATAATACTTTTCTTTGATGCATGTCTATAAACTTAGCACCACGGTGACAATTGTAAGGAAAGTAAGCTTTGCAAAACCATTACCCATGAAAGGCTATATATCCTGCCTTCCCCATCCTACGCTATAAACAGCAGTGAATAAAACAATTAGAAACAATAAGATGTCACAACCTTTTTTTTATTTTTATTTTTTATGCACCCAAGAGGACTTCTTAATGCTTAGTCATTCTTCCAAGGCTTGAATTTTATTTGTCAGCAGAGTACTTCTTCATGTAAACTAAAAAATGCTTTTAAAATGATTAAATGTGGGTACTTGTGTATGCATGAAAAGACATACGTGTTGCCTCATTGTTAAAAAAACTACTATCCCATAGTTACAAACCAAACTCACTCAATAAAATAACCATTCATTGAATATTACAAAAAACAATAAACTCTCAAACAAAGCTTATAATACTTCAGGTCCAAAACAACTGCTTTCTACTTGAGTATACATGGCCGTATTTATGTATGCATGGATGTGTCATAGTACTCTTTTTAAAAATAAAAAATAAAAAATAAAAAAATTACAACCCAAACCACTCAAAGCCTAGTTCGCTCATCCTAGTCTAAACCCCCGTCTTTCAGCAGGTGATAATAGTAAATGCAGGTCTATAAAATGATTTACATGGAGTAAAGGTGGGGTGTTTATGTATGCATAGGAAAGAGGGGTGTGTCACAGACCCTTTTTTTTAAGGAGAATTTATTAATAGGGGCACAAAAATGAAAAATATTACAAATAGAGGCACAATTTCAAAGTAGTTATAAACAACTGAAACAAGGGCACAATTTCATAAAAAAAAGTTGTAAATTCTTATAAATTTTGGTTTGGACGTTAGTTGATTTTGATACATTACATCAAATGTTAGTTAACTTTCAAAAAACTTATATAAAGTGACTCACAAAATTGTCTCATTGTTTGCTTCGATGCCAAGTTTTTTTCAATATCTTCACTATATAGTGCCAAAATATAATTGGCATTTTATCCTTCAATTTTTTGTATGTGATAATTGTGTAATCATGACCAAGTATACCAAATTTCAATAACTAAAAATCAAAATCCTATTTTTGGTAAATTGTTTTGTGTCAAAATCATGGTTTTACAAGAAAGTTGATTAAAAATTGTTGGTGATGAATTTTTGAGATTTGATTGCATGGACATGTAAGAGACATCCATATGCACATCTTTGTTTGAAAGAAACATTTCCAAAAAGTTTCAAAATTCCTTCTAGGGAAATTTTTAATGTTATGGTGATCATGACCAAATTTTAGTAAAATAGATCATTCTTCATGGGAATTAGTTTTTAGCAAAATAAACATATCATCATGTTTAAAGGTACAAACTTAATCAGAGTGTATGAGTCAAAATAACAAAAACTAATTTTCATGAAGAAATACGTATTTTACTAAATTTGGTCATGATAACCCTAACATTAACATCTCTGTAGAAGGAATTTTGAAACTTTTTGGAAATGTTTCTTTCAAACAAAGATGTGCATATGGATGTCTCTTACATGTCCATGCAATCAAATCTCAAAAATTCATCACCAACATTTTTAAATCTACTTTCTTGTAAAACCACGATTTTGACACAAAACAATTTACCAAAAATAGGATTTTGATTTTTAGTAACTGAAATTTGGTATGCTTGATCATCATTGCATGAGGATCACATACAAAAAAATTGAGGATAAAATGTCAATTATATTCTGACATTATATAGTGGAGGTGTCAAAAAAAACTTGGCATTCAAACAAACATTCACTAGTAGAAAACTGCATTGAAAACCACCTTTTATATGAAGTAGTTTTTGTTGAGTTCCTTGTTTTCAATGCAGAATTTTGCTAAACAACGCATAGTTCAGCAAAATTTTGTGTTGGAAACAAGAAACTCAATAAGAACTACTTTATATAAAAAGGTGATTTCCAACACAATTTTTTACAAGGGATTGAGACAATTTTGCGAATCACTGTACCTTTCCAAATCAAACCTAAATAAGTAAATTTTAGTAAAGGAGTTTTGAAAATATGCCCCTACTTATAATATTTTTACCCCTTTTTGTAATGTTTTTCATTTTCGTGTCCCTATTTGTAAATCCTCCTTTTTTTATGATTATTATTACTGTGTTTTTTGTCGGCTGGATTACCACACTCGAAGCCAACTACCTACCCCCACCAGAACAAGTCTGTAGCAAAAGGACAAGCACAATGCAACAAAATAAAATAAAGCAATACTAGGTTTGCTGTTATGGTTTTTAATTAAGTAATAGTCTAAGAGGAGGGGGGGCTTTCAGTCAAGAAGCTGAGGGCACGCTTGCCAAAGCTCTGCTGAGAACAATAATCCTTTGCTGCATGAATTCCAGTTGTCTAATTAATTGAAGTGACCAGACCCCGCTGCAGTCTTGGAAGCCTCCCAAAGTTTATAGAGTTAGGGCATCCTCAGTCTGGCCTAGATGAGGGAACAGTAACAGTATAGTGGAGGACTGGAGGTGGGTCTAGCGTACTAGAAGAAATTGTTTCCAATTTGGCCGCGAAGTTAACTTAAAGGACAGTTGGCATCTTTGGGGGACAAATGGGATTTTGGACATGTATCAATGGTTAAACTACTTTATTTGATTTTTTAGAACTTTTATGGGTGATGGGGAACTCAAAGATCTACGTGAGCATCTAATTTTTTTTCATTCCTACATTTATTAAAGAAGTTAATAATAAAATTTTGGAAAATAAGGGAGGGTGGGCAACCCAAAAATTTCTTCAAATTGTGTTGTTTAAGAATAATAATACAAAATAGGTTCTTTAGACTTATATGTACGTGGGGAGCTTTGAATCATTCAATTTTGATGGATGAGATGAAATTTATGAGAAATTTTGGTTTGCAGGTAGGTTTGTTTTGAGAAATTGAATGATTCAAAGCTCCCCACATACATATAAGTCTAAAGAACCTTTTTTTTTTTAAAAAAAATTTAAATGCAATTTTTGAAGAAGTTTTTGGGTTGCCCACCCTCCCTTGTTTTCCAAAAATTAATTATTAACTTCTTCAATAAATGTGGGAATGAAGAAAAATTAGATGCCCACCTAGATCTTTGAGTTCTCCATTGCCCATAAAAGTTCTAAAAAATCACACAAAGTATTAAAAAAAAAGTCCAACCATAGGATCTTGCCCTAGATTATGGGAGGTAGTTGTGGGAGAAAAATCAGCTCATTCTAGAAGCAAAGGAGTGAGATATTGACAGATGAATTAACATAGAAAAAAAATTATGTGCTTCCTGAAAATTTCAGAAGCTTTTGACCACTCTTATAGCAAAAACATTGCTCCACACAAAATTGAAGTTTAATTGCTTCATGTAGAAGACCAAGTTAGGAATATGTTGGAGAATTTTCAGATCAATTGGAGCTGTATAGCATACTTCAAAAAATCTTTGAGTGCCGGAAGGTCAAGAAATTTGCAAATACACTAGGCAAAATTGGAGGCTTTAAGTAGAATTCAAAAATTCAAATTACATTGATCAAATCAATGAAAACTAAGGGATCTTAGCCTACTACAACTTGAGAAAATTTCATTAAAAAACAAATACTCAAACCGCTCAAAAAATTAAAGCACCAAATTTTAGAAAGGAAAAAAAGGAATGGAGGTTTGTGAGTCCCCCAAGATGGGCGTCTTCCACTCCACTCCCCTTTGCTCAAGTGTCCACACCTTGTGCCCACAAGGGCTGACCCTCTTTGTAATCAACACTCACTTACAAAAGATAGGCCTTGCCCAAGCTGCCCCTTGTAGCTTAGTTTCAAAAAATTACTAATAACTTCTTCATTGAATGTCAAAATGAAGAAAAAATTAGATGCTTGCATAGGTCTTGCAATTCTTCACCTTCCCAAAAAGTTTTAAAAATCCACACAAACTAGTTTAGTTGTAGATACATGCTTGAAATCCATTGGTCCCATCAAGGGACAAATGGGCCTTGGGGTTAAAATTCGTCCATCCTTCTTGCAATCAACATGTGTAACACTAGAAGGAAACGCTAGTAAATCTGACTGATAGCAAACGACTTACTTTCCTCAAGGATTGGACAACAACAACAAAGCAACTCTAGTCATGGCTGAAGTTGTAGTAGTTGTAGTGCAGTTGTTTATTTGACTTGAGGGATGATGTCTGTTGTGTACATTTTGGGATGAACAATTTTGGAACAATTCTGGGTCCATGATCACATGAAATCTTTGCTACCGTTAGAGCAATTTGACATCTTTGACTTTGAGTTGTATGTGAGTCGTATGAAACAACAACTCCTTCTTTACAACTAGAGTATAGTAGGACGACTATAAAACTACTCTTGATAGAATTAAATTAATAATTAATAATTTATGTATTTAGGATGTCCGTGTTGCAGCTCCCAATAGCATTCTTATTTTGGTTGGAAAGTGTACACATTAATGAGTGGTTTTCTAGTTGTTCTATAGTCATTGATTAGTGCTAAAATGCTACATTTGATTCTTTCAAATTAGGGACTATACTAATGCGGTTGTATTGTAGATGCAATGCATTTCTTCTTCTCAATTGAAATATTTTGCTACTTGTGATACATTTTTGAGGTTTCATCTTCAAATTTGGTCATGAAACAACTAGGTAATTGTCACTGCTAAACAACTACTCGACTATAAATTGACTTGATACCAACTACACAACAACTACAAGACTAAACACCAACTTTATATTGACTAAACAATAACTACAAGACTATACACCAACTACTAAGCGACCCCAAACTGACTCAGTTACTCATGCAGTTGTTATGTACTTGTTGGATAGTTGTTCTTACCGAGTCATTTATTGCTTATTCTTCTTCTACGCCCTTTCTCTTGAGTTGTTTAAGACGTCTGGACTAGCTCATCTTATCAATGTTAGCTATGAGTGCATTACATAGAGTGTCAATAACCAAATGTTTACTAATACCTTGCACATGCTAATAAGTTGTTGAAGAAAACGCTCTCACAAGACTTACTTTTGTACTAATATCGTAGACATCACTTGTACATACATTCATCCAGCCTTAGGCATCATTAGCTGGTTAGCAGCCACTTAAGTAACCTCTCTCATAACCAGACATCATTAGTCAGTTAGTAACTGACCTTATCTAGTCTTAGGCTTAACGTGTCTGTGTTTACGCTATATAACCTTTAATCATGTACACTTACTATCATCTTAATACAATCAAGTTCTCACACGTTGCTTAGTCTTTATTATTTATTATTTTTTACATAAGTCCTCTTTGGCGGACAATTCAATAGCACCCACCAGAGAAGGTTTACAAAACAAAACAAAATCATATTCTTCCTACTTTAATTCCAACCAACTATTTAGAAAGGGTGCAACGTGTATTTTGATTAGCTCACTAAACTGTAGGTTTTGGAGTTTAGTCGTATTTTAGATTTACATGAGTTGTAATGAGATCTTTATAATATTCTTTGAGCATGTGCTAGTTGTATCTTACTTATATTTTAGTCATAAATTCAATTAATAATAATAATAATAATAATATATTATTAACAATAATTAAAAGGCTACAATTAAAGCTCTTTGAAAGCTTAATAATTTATGTTTCATAATAAATAAATAAAAATTCATAAATTTGGTTTTTTTTAAAGATAGAAGACAGAATTTTCAAAAAATATTATTTATTTATTAATTTTTTTAACACATTCAAATATTAGAAGTTAGAATTTTAGAATTTGCAAAAAAGTTTGTTTCTAATGCTTTGCAATTTGGATTTTAACATGTAAATAGTTCATATTGAGGTAAATATGTGTTTTAAACACATTGTTGATGTTAAATTTGCCAAAAAATATATACATATTTAAGTTTAAGAGCAATCAACCTTGAAATCAAGTTGTAGTTTTAGAATCAATTTGGACCCTTCATTGAGATTAGGGTTGGTAATTTGTAGGGTGAAGATGCAGCCGCCACCTTTGAGTTTAGAGTTTAGCTCCACAAACTGCCTCCATGCTTTGTATAAGGGTTTGTTGACTCTGTGCACTTGTCAAGGTTTGTTGACTCTAAGCGTTCTTCTCAGGTTTGCTGTTTTGCGATCTTCTGTGGTTTGTTTGCTTTGCAATCTACTTAGATTTGCTTGCAGCGAGCACTTATCAAAGTTTGTTGGCTCCGTGCACTTCTCTAGGTTTGTTGATTCCATGCTCTTCGTATGTTTGCTTGTTCCGTGCACTTGTTAAGGTTTTTTGACTTCATGCGCTACCACATTGTAATTAATTTTGAAGTTTTGCTTTCATTGTCTATAGGGGTGATTGCAAGAATGACTTGTACTACATTATGTCCCCCTCACCTTCTGCGGCTTGTTTTTTGCTTGTAACTTTTGCAAAAGAAGTCATATTGACTCGTCCTTTTAGAATAACGTGAACATGCAAGTTATTGACGTTCAATGATTTTTTAGTTTTTTTTAAAATTATTTTGCTATTTTTAAGATGCCCCTGATTAGGTGTCTACCTTGGCCATTTTTGGGGTTTTTAGTACTATTTTGGGTCCAAAAAAGCTTTTCTAGGGCTACAAATTAGGGATGTTGTTTATGGAACATGCTTATATGCATTTATAGAAGGATTTTGCAAAATTATAAACTCCATGGCATCTACATTGTCTCAAAGTGGGCATCCTATCTCCCTTCATTGGCAAAATATGAAAAAATTCCTCAGCAAAGCAATTGTACCATGTGAATGTGTTTAATGGGATCTCAAGTGGCTAGTTTTTATTTTATTTTTTTGAATTATTTTACTATTTTCTAAAAAGCAAGAAAGAAATTGGCATTTTGTTGGTGATTTTGTTTTGTGCATAACTTTTAGAATAAAATTTTTCTAGGTCTGAATTTTCATGAGTATGCTATTTTAAGTGCTTTAAAAATTTTTTGTGTTATAATTTCTTTTAAAAAAAATTATTTTAGAAGCTCATAGTACTCCAAAGTACTACATAGTACTAAGGTTGTTTGAGACAAAACTAGCCGGTCATTCTTGCAACTATCCATTGGGAGTTGCAAATTTATGCACATAATGTTGAGTGGGTATAGAAAGCAATGTGTAATAGTTTGTGCTAAATAAAAAGTGAATGCATTATGAGATTTTGAAAGTCAACTCCATGCTTCATGACCTTGAATTGTTGATCTATATTTTACATGGAGTTTGCAATTGATTGAACAACGATAGCAAGTTGACTGGCCATTGCGCCTTGACTGCATTATGACCACATTGTAATTGCATTATGACTGTGATGGGTCTTCACAATGATTGCAAAATGACCTAATTGTGATTTTAGAGTGACCTCAATTTGATTGTGTGGTTAGACTATATTGTGACCATGTAATGTTTAAATGGGGTTTGCATTTGTGACTGGTGTGTGACTACAATTTGTATGATTTTGTGGTTGGTTTGTGACTATATTTTATTGGAATAGTTACTACACTCTGAAGCCTAAACCTATGATTGTATGTTTACTATGCCTTGATTGAGTGATCACTCAAATAAAACTTTACTATGTCTCACTGATCAGTTTGTTACTACTATTTAATGACTCATTAGCCAGTGGCCTACAACTTTAGAGTCACTCACTTGACTATTGTGGTACAACTTTGTGGCAACTAGAAATCAACTATTTCATTACTCTCATGCCACTTGGATTGAATTGGACCAAGACTAATAGCCCACAAAATTACCACTATAAACCCAACTCAACGGCAACTAAGCTACAACTATATGACAATCCATACAACTCTACCATGATTCAGTTACAACTAAGTGACGACTCTACCATGACTCACTGACAACTAAGTGACGACTCTATCATGACTCACTGACAACTAAGTGACGACAGTCTCATGACTTTATGACCACCACGTGCTACTAATACCATATTCATTAAATTGGGTCAAAACATGCATTTGGGACTTTTGAAGATTTGGGGTGATCACCCCAAACCAAGCTCCATTGTTTTTTTTTGATACATGTGCCCTCACCTAAGAGGAGGAATTTGTGAGGGAAAAAATCTTAGTGGCTCATACTGAATTTGATACTTTTGAATTTGGTTTGAGGTAACTTTTTGGGTTTAAGGTAGAGTACAAAATGATACCTCCAATTTTCCCAATCTAACAAGTATGGCAGTTACTACTACATGACTCAATAGTTATTGGATTGCGGCTCTGTTATAACTAATTGGCCACTAGTCTAGGAGTGTACTACAACTAGTTGGCAACCTTGTTACAACTTGATGGTCAATCTAGTTGCAACTGCATAACAACTCTCTTGCAACTCAATTATATGGCAAGTAAGTTGTTTTACAATAAGTAATTTCAAATCCCAACCGGAAACAACTATAATGCAATGATGGATCTACACATTCATTACTGGAAAGTAAACTCTTACTCTTTACACACAACTTTAAATCAACTAGGTTGGAACTAAATTGCAACTCTCATGTGCACGTGCAATGTCCACATCCATGTGTATTTTAAGTCACAACAATTCTGCTCTTAGCAAATAGACATACAACACCTGGTACAAGAAACCTTCCACCATGAGTTGTAAATGAGTTGTAACCGTACTTGTAAACAATTGTGTTGGAGTTGGGAGAGTATTTTTTGGACGCGTATATAGAGGAGAATGGGGCAATATTGATGGCTGACAAAAAAAAAAAAATCTGACACCCACCTAACACCGATTGAAAAACTTTTGTGGCAGAAGTGTCAGAAGGATGAGAAATACTTCTCAGCTATTGTGTCCTAAACAACAAGTTTTGCATGACTGGGACCGATTGGAAGTGGTGTAGTTGTAATACAGTAGTTTGTGACCCAAACAACTATGAAATGAGTCGTTTCCATAGTCAAATTTTTCTTGTTTTCTTCTAGCGGTTATAATCACTTGCTCCCACATTCCTAGTTGCTTTAGAGCTAGCTGCGCATTGGAGTTGCAAACTCCTCAAAAAGACCGCGGCAAGAAATGCATGCATAACATGGACCTCTATTTGTTGTTTTTGAGGCTCTTACCCATGCTTGGACTAAGGACGCCCTCCTAACCACCATTACAAGGGATTTGGACTTAAGAAAGGGCCCATTTTCCCAAAACTATGGAAGCTTTGGGAACACTTCCACAACACTTCCACATAGGCAATCAACAATAGTATGACGTGACATTGAGGCGACTATGTCAGATAATGTTGTTTAATTATCAATTTTTTGAGGAAAAAAATCATTTTTTTTCCCAAAAACTTTTTGTTTTTTTTATGTTTTTAATTTTTTTAAATTTGGCAACTAGCATTGTTTGGTTCACAACATCAGGAACAACCAAACTCACAACCCATTCTTGGGCCCAAATCCCTTGTAATGACACCATTAGCATAATTTCTTGTTCTATTGTGCTAAAACAACCTTCTGAATGTGCCTGAATAATGCAAAAAATAAGACTCAATATCTTTATGGGCACAAAACATGTGTGAACACTCAAAAAAAATGGGTATACTATATGCACCATTTATGGGACATACCCCTCTACGACAACTAGATCAAGACAATCCAACCTTGGAGATTTACGACTATCTCAAAAAGTGAATAAAAGAAAGGGTTACAACATTCCATCACTATCCCTCTTTTAATTGCCACATGACATATGATAAGGAAAGTGACAATAGAGGGTTATGAGTACATTAGTGCACCTAGTGTTTAGATTGCAATGTGCAAAGTGAATGCAATCCAAAATTTTAACCCTTAAAGTATCTAACCTTTTTTTATAGCAAAATAACAATTTTGGGCAAGTATCGGTGATTGGAGATTTTCATGTTTTAGGCTAAAATTTGAACATAATGTCGAAACAAGGTTTATCTTTCATGTGCACTAAATTACATGACATTTGGAAGTATGAATAAGAAGATATGGCCTAACATGTTGTTTTTTTTACTTAGCAGGCAGGCTGGGCAAATTTTAAAAAACCTTTTTTTCAAAAACAAAAATCCAAAATTGGTTTAGAAGATTTATGTGAATTTGCAAAGCTTTGAATCATTCAATTTTGATCAATGTGATGAAAGTTATGAGGAGTTTTTGTTTGCGGGTAGTTATAGATTCTCTACTCTAAAATACACTTTTAACCCCTAAATGCCCAAGGGTGTAAGGGCAAAACATAAATGTCTTATGAAAGGATACTTTTGTAATTTTGATGAAGTTTGTTCTAAAAAAGAAAACAAAAATCATAATGTTTGGTAATTGTTCATATGGTCAAACATTCAAAAAAAGTTTTGGGCTCTTATTTAACCCCTAAATGCCTAATTGACTATATTCTGATTGCTACCCTTTTTTTGGGCTGCTCAAGATGAAAAAAATATTTTCATATAGGAAAGCAAGTTTGTTTTCCAACCCAATTTGAATCATGTCAATCCAAGTTAAATTCCACCAAGGAGAATTTTTCAAAGACAAACACTTCAATATTTGCTAGTGTAATGAAATCTACTATTTCAAGAAACAAATGATGTTCTCTCCTTCAAAAACATAGCATTTTTTAGTTTTTTAAAAAAATATTTATTTTAAACCAATCATACCAAATTTTAAATTCTAGAATAAAATTTGTAATTTTGATGAATACTAAATGGCAAATGCTTCTAAATTCATTAAATAAGAGTCCTTTTTTTTTTTAATGTTTGACAATATAGATAAATACCAAATATCATGATTCTTATTTTCTCTTTTAAAACAAACTTCATCAAAGTTACAAAACTATCATTTTATAATACAAATATGTTTTGCCCTTACCCCCTTGGGTGTTTAGGGGTTAATGGATTTAGAAGCATTTACTATTTAATCCCTAAAGGACATCGGCCTTTAATTTGTCAAAAGACAATCAAAAAATTGCTATTGCTATGGCAAAGAGTAAAAAGTTTGAAAATTGGTCTTTTTGCTTATCTAACTGTAGGATCTTGCACTAGATTAGTATAAGAATGTGTATAAAAATATTCAAAAACTTTGACAGCACAAATTGCAAGATATTTGTGTTTATAAAGTAAAAAAACAAACATTTTTGCACCTTGCATGACTAGATTATTTGATTTTGAACTTTGAACTAATTTTTTTGCACCATAGAGTTTGGAAGTTTCAATCTTTATAATGGGAAATTGAGTTGAGAATCCTTGGAAAAAAATCAAAACAAAAAATACTTGATTTTTGTTCTTTAAAAAAAATTAGGTGGAAGAAGGTATGAGATTGAAAAAAAACTTGAATTGTTAATAAAATGTTAAATTTGCATTTAAAAATGAACTTTATGAGTTTCTTTTCGAGAAGATGCTTAAGTTGCACAAAAAAAAAGATTATCCATAATTTTTTCATAACTAGTCCAAATGGAATGAATCAAAGCTTTAAACGTAGATAAAAGTATAGTCTATTAGAAAAATATATTAAAAAAAGTTCTAAATTTTTGCAAAATTGTTTCTGTTGTCCAAACTTCCCAAATTTGTGCTTGTTTGGTCATAACTTTTGATTCCGGGCATCGATTGGAATAAAAATTATAATCCCCAAAAGCTAATTTGTTTTTCTATCTTCAAAATAAAGGTCCAAAGATTAGAACAAAAATTGAGGCCGTAGGTACTAGCCCAAAATCCCATTTGTCCTCCAAAGGGACAATAGTCTTTTAGGGTTAGTATTCATTAAACTAACACACTTTATTTATAGAATTTAAAATGTGATACAATTGGTTAAAAATAGACATTATATTCCAAAACTCAAAATGCAATACATTTGAAGGAGAAAACATCATCAATTTCCAAAAATAGTAAATTTTATAACACTAGCAAATATTGAAGTGTTTGTCTTTGAAAATTTCTCCTTGGTGGAGTTTAACTTGGATTGACATGATTCAAATTGGTTGAAAAGTAGACTTGCTTTCTTGTTTGAGAATATATTTCTTTGTTTACAAAAAATATGTTTTTTCATCTTGGGCAGTGACCAAAAAATGGCTGACTAGGCGTTTAGGGGTTAAGTCCTTTATTTTACTCAATTTTTAGTATTTTGGTCAAAAATTATAGCCAATGGATGTAGATTTTTATCACAACATTACAACCATTGGGATTGGCATTGTTTTCATTTTTGTGACTAAGTTCTAAACAATTTAGTGTTTCAAATCACTCTCTATTTCTTTTTACTTAGTATCTTTTTCCCATGTGTTGTACAATTCCAAATGATTTGAAAATTTTCAAGTGTGTACCCAACTTGCCTTGAAGAATGAATCCAAAGAGTCAAAACTATCTTAACAAAAAATTCATACAAATATGAATTTGTGAAGTTCAGCTGCTTGAGTTTTTGCAAGGACAAAAAATGGCTTTTTGTCAATTCAAACTCAAATGTCTACCAATCTACTTAGTGGAAATTTCTGAAAATTTTCTCACATCTTTTTATACTAGTGTATGACAAGATCTCACAATTAAGGTAGGAGGCTCATAAATCTCCTAGGCTCTAAAATTGTTCACCTTCTCAAATGTACCCCATTTGTACATATTATTTTTCATAGGTTTCAACAGTGTACAAGCAGTGCACATTTGAGGAGGTGGACAAGTTTTAGAGCCCCATGCCACTTCAACTTCAAAATTTCAAAACTAATTCTATAAAGTTCCAAAAAATATGAAACAACTTGAGTTAAGGTAGGAACACCCACAAGCGTTAGTTTAAGGGTTTTGAACTTGATGACTATCAATAAACATCTAGCAAATTATAGGATCTTGTTAGCAACAAAAAAAATAATGAGTTTGCACTTTTGAATGTATTATTTGGATACTATGAGTATAAGTTGTGAATTTTTAAAGAGCAAACTGCCATTGTACCTAAAACCAACACTAAGGTTTCAATTCAAATGTTGTATAGAACATCCTTGTAATTACATCTATTTACTTCTACAAATTTTCCAAGATTTTAGAGGTGACAATTATGGAGACACTAATGCTTATGGGTGTTCCTCTTAGATGTTTATTCTTATTGTCTTTCAAGGAAAATTTATTGAAAAATATTTCAAAAAAGTTCATCTCCCCAAACTTTTGTTTCAGCCCTTAGATGGTTGATTTATGGGCCTCTGACCTTACATGTGTCCAAAATGATTTTTTTCCAAAATTTGATACTTGACGTACTAGAAATGACATTTTTGGAGCAGTTTTGGTGAAAACTTAGTCAAAAGCTTTCAAGGGTTAAATTTGATTTTGGCATATTTTCTATGTTTGGCAGAGATTTTCTTTGTTTTTCTTCAAAAAGAATTGCTGTATGTTAAATCACTCACCAAAAATGTCTAGAAATTTTATAGCATGTACAATTCATGTGGTTTCATCTCCAAGGGATGGCTCACTCTACATCCCATGTCTCTTGTGCGCAAATCCCACCTCAACATAAGATCTCAACTGCATTGGGTTATTAACCCTTTAACCCCTCAAGGCCCAAGGGGCTCAAAAAGTGCCCCTATGCATTGTTTTTTGAGATGCCTGACTTTCTTCAAGAGAATTTTTAGTGGTTATTGTTTTAAATATTGTTATTGAAGTCTTGCCTTAGTATCAAAAATCCAATTTTGAAAATGAATGATTATGATTTGTCTATTCAAGATTTTATGCAAGGGTGTCCATTGCAAATCTTCACTTTCTAGTGTTGAGAGCTCTTGGAAATGAGCCTGAAGGTACACTAGAACTCGGAGAAATAATCACACATTAGAAACTTAATTTAAAAAGTTTTAGAATAGATTTTGAGAAGCTGTAAATTGATTACGGTTATGCATGTTGTACTTTATATACTCACATCTTTTTGGTATCCTCAATTTTAAATTTGAGATGTGAAAAGAGGATTGAAAGACTTGAAACTACAAAAGTGATTTGAACACCCTCATGGTCAAATCTTATAATCTATTAATCTATAAGTGATGTTTTTGTGTTTTCTTTTCCCGTATAATCTCTAACATGTCTAGCTAGAATATGTACAATTATAGTTCCAAAAAAATTGATAAAATTTATCAAAATGTTGGCATTTTATTCATCCTATTGTAGATTTTGAAACACTTGGAGAACCCTAGGGGTGTTGAGGGGTTAAGGACCACACTCATTTTCACAAAATCCACTAAAAACAAGGGCGATAAGCTTAGATGTGCAATTGAATCAATCATAAACCTAATTTTAATAATCCAACCATACAAATGTAAATGACACCTTGTTTGTTGTAATGTATCAAAATTTCAACTAGATCTACCATTGAAGATGAAACATTATAATCATTGAGTGAGTAGTATGTGGGAAATCTTTAGTTTTTCATGCTTGTGTGGTATTGAATGTTAATGCTTCATGCAAGCTTTGCTTGAGAAGAGCCTTATATTTCTAAAAAGCAAGGTTTTCCACCTTTCCAATAAGACTATTTCACACAAAATGGATAAAAACACCCATCATAAGGTGTAGCTAAGTGGACAAAAGGTAAAAAATCCCACTTTCTTTGCTACCTTAAAACAATTCTACAAAAAATTTGATATATGCTGTGGACAATCCAATTGGCAAAAACAATCAAGAATTGGCCTTAAATGTAGAATAATAAATTTTAAAGATGAATTGACAACATCCTTTTAGTATATCTTCAATTACTACAATTATATTGCTACCATATAGAGAAGCAATACAAGCATTCTAAGAAGCATTCTTAAGCAATTTGAAAAATAATAGGACCATGCAATTGAAATTTGACATTCTCCTTGGATATTTGATGTATTATAGTGTTGCTTGATCCATCTTTGACCAAAAATGGATTCATTAAGTGAAGCCATGTAGTATAAACACCATCATTTGTCAACTCACATACCCAATCCCATTATTGTTGTTTTAGATGGATGCAAAATCATTGTGGTCATATGCGTGCTTCAAGACCAAATTCCAAATTAATGAGTGATCTTACTCTATAGGCCAAAAACTACTCCCTGCGACCAAAACATGGTCACATGGTCCTTAAAGGGTTAAGGGTGAAAATGAGTAACAAAGATAGTCATGAACATTTTATGCAAAAATATTGGTGAGACTTGGATTAAAATCCGGGTCTAGTAATGTAGTTGATCCAAACTTTGAGTGAAATCTTGCCTTCTTTGGAGTCAAAACTCCTAGAAAGTGCTACCATGGAAGCAACCAAGATGTGAGACTTGGCACATAATGTGGGACTTGGGATGTGACATGGGACTTGGAACGTAGTGTGAATCGCCAAATCCCAATTTCCAAATTTACACCAATTGCTAAACCCAACTCTTAGCCCAAGTCTCACCAATATTTTTCCATAAACTACTTTTTACCATCTTTAGGACTCCTTTTTGCCCTTAATAATCCAATAAAATTGGGTTCTTACTTAGAGGTGAGACTTGCACATATGGGACATGCTACGTAGTGCAAACCGCCCTTAAGAATACGTAGAAAGCAAGAATTTATCCATGTTTTAATAGTGATAAAATGGAGTGTACAAAGTGAGGATTATGAAGCATAACTTCATGGTCATAGGGGTTCTTGAAGGATTAAATATTTAATGGCACAACTCTCATTAGGAGGGATTTGGACCCCCAAAGAGGCCCCTTCCTCCAAATCCATGGGAGCTTTAGGAACACCTTCCACATGGGCAGTGTGCTGAAGGCCAGGCTGGCACTATGTCAACCACGTCAGCCTGTATTATTTTTTTATTTTTATTTTTTCAAAAAAAAAATCCAATTTTTTTTTTTTCAAATTTTTTTTTTTTCTAAGCCTTTTTTTTTGATTTTTTTTTAATTAATTTTTTTGACAACAAGCAGGGGCTGGTTCCCAACATCGGGAACAGAAAAACTCACAGCCCCTTTGGGGGTCCAAATCCCTTGTAATGCTATAGCCAACACTCCAATATCATGCATTCTCTAGCTGACTATTGTTAGAAGTGCTTTGCATGCTTACACCCAAAGTGTAAACTGGAACAAAGATCCTAAAAATCTTTAAGGTAGGAACACCCATAAGTGTGGAACACCCATAAGCGTGGAACTAAGGGTTTTGGAGTAGGTAAAACAATCAACTAACTTTGAAAAAAAAAATTGTAGGTTAGCAAGAGGAAATTAAAAATATTGGCATCAATTTCAAGGTTCCAAGTGCAAGCATTTGTTCACAAAGAAATTTCAAAGTCCAAAATCAGTGAAAATGTAAAGCCATGTGTAGGAGATGCTACAAGCAAGGCTTACTGGTTCTTAAGTAGTGAGATGAGGTACTCAAAATCGTCATGGCAATCACCCAAAACCATCACTTTATCACCTAGAACCATTGCTTAATCACCCAAAACCATCACTCTAGCACCCATAACCAATTATTTTTCAATGTCAATCCTTGATAAGAGCCATGACACAATTGGCCACGAGGATGGGGACACCCATGGAGAGGGGTGTTCCTACCTTAAGTCAAAAGTTTAGGGCTCATGCAAGAGTTTGTCCAATTCTTGTTGAATTCTTTGTAAGTTAGTAGAGGAAAAAAAGCTTGGGGATTAATATATTAGCAAAAAAATTCCAAGTCTAGATTAGCCCTTAAAGGACCATTGTCCCTTTGGGGGACAAATGGGATTTTGGGCAAGTACCTACGGCCTCAATTTTTGTCTTAATTTTTTGAAACTTTTTTTGAAGATAGAAAAACACATTAGCTTTTGGGGAATATAATTCTTATTCCAATCAATGATAGGGAGCAAAAGTTATGCCCAAATAAGCACAAATTTGGGGACTAGGGGTAGCAAAAAAAAATCTTATAAAAACTTGAATTTTTTTATTTTTATTTTTATTTTTATAGATTATATCTTTATCTACATCTGAGGCTTTGATTCATTCCATTTGGAATAGTTATCAGAAAGTTATTGACAATCTTGTTTTTTGGGCAACTCAAGCATCTTCTTGAAAAAGTAATTTATAAACTTCATTTTTGAATGTAAGTTTAAAATTTTTTCAAAAAAAAATGTTGGAGAGAGTGAAGTTTGCTTTCTAAAACAATCTCACCATTGGGATCATTGCATTTCAATTCCATTGCAGGGTTATTAGCAATTTAAGTTTTTGTTCAATCTCATACCTTCTTCTACCTAATGTTTTTTTAAAGAATGAAAATTAAGTATTCTTTTTTTAAAATATTTTCCCAAGATTCCCAACTCAACTTCCCACCATGCAAAAATAGTGTTCCAAACTCAATGGTGCAAAAATTTTAATTTGAAAATGTTCAAAGTTAAAAATCTAATCAAGCAAGGTGCAAAAAAAGTTGTTTTTTACACTTTAAATGCAACTATCTTCCAAACTGTGTGATCAAAGTTCTTGAGTTTTGTATGACACATTCTTATAGTAGTTTAGCACAAGATCCTATGGTCGGATATGCAAAATGCCTGATTTTCAAACTTTTTTACTTTTTGCCATAGAGGTGACAATTTTGAATGTCTTTTGACAAAATAAAGGCCATGGTCCTTTACAGGTTAAGGATTGATATAGATGATCCAACTACGTGTTTGCAAAGACAATTGGATGTCTCTATCTATATGTGTTCAAGTGCTTAAATTTTCATTTCATTGAAACTGACTATGAACTTAATGATTTTAACATTTCTTTTGTGAAATCACGATACGCAAACTCCTTTGTTTTACAACCAAGAGTAATAATAAGAAATTGCCCCTATTTTGGAGTTGGTCCTTTTTGTCCCCTCCTAAAGTTCCTAAACTAAAAGAATGATTCTAAATTCTAAATTACCGGATTTTTAGTCCCTTGATAGTAGATCTCTGAACTCTTGAATTTTATGACATGTGAAAACGTGGAACATTTTCACAAGGACCCCACAAATGAGGTGTTGGAATCACTAAGTCTAGCTTGAGATTTAGCATGCTCCCTTAAAAATGCCTACAATGGTATAGGAAGATGTATCTTATTGAATGCTTTCCATTTCTATGGAAATGTCAATATGTACTATCTTAGATACCCCTTCTTAGGGTTTAATTTTTGTTTTTGCCGTGCTAGAGCGACCAGCACCCCAAAATGCACGCAAGTAAGGAAAATTTGGCTAAAATTGGAAAGAACAAAAGACAAGCAAATTTTCATCCAAGTAACTACTAATATAGGCTACTTTCATCCCAACTTTAGTAAATTGGATTCTTGCTCAAGGAAGGATCTGGTTATACACTCAAATTTCTTAGTGTATTGGTAGCCAATGGCCTTGAAAGGTACCTCATATGGGCAAGGCCAAGCTTGTTAGGAGAGGAATGCTCTTTAATTGCTTAACTTGCCCCCATGAGATCATTGAACATGACAAACGCTTTCTCAACAATTGAAATTAGCAAAGGGAGCTTTTTAGTGGGACAAGAACTATGCCTAATTTGAAGCGTTATGAGTAAAATTTAGGCAAAAAATTGCCAAGAAATGAAACGCTGCCCCTCCTTACACTATCCTGAAGGATTAAGCATGTACAAAATAGGGCCATCCTTTTTCTTTTTACCCCTTGATCAAATAAAAAACAACTGGAGGGTCTGGGGTCCATGTATGGGTGATCAGAACTCTGAGCCTTGTTGTTTCTAGGAGGTCTTGCATGCTCTTGGGAACAGGAAATGGAAAACGAAGGGGTTGTCCTTGTAGTTATTTCGGTACTTAAAGCCAAAGTCTGCAAACAAAAAGACAGAAAAAGAGAATTGGCACTTTAAAAAAGCCTTCAGCCTGCAAAACCGAGCTCCTAGGGGGATTTCCTGACCCCTTGATCGCACTCATTCTGAGCACTTCTCTCTTGGGAAACCACACCAAAAAACAAACCAGGAAAAAGCAAACAAAAAAGATCCGTCTTTGCCTTCATGTGGCCATTGCATGGCCACTTAACTTACACTGAATCAACTTTAGGATAAGCTTGCCTTATGACCACAAATTAGCTCGTCATCTCACAATACTAAAAACTACGTATATTTCTAAGGAATTACTACCACTACACCCTAAATTGCTAACTGGACACCCTAGTGAGCATGAAATTTAAAAATGTAGTGTTATTTTCTATTTATTCAAGTGGTCCATCATTCATTCAACCACTCCATTCCACTTAAGAAAACATGACAATTATAAATTTTTGTTAAAGTATTATTGCACCAATACTATTTTTTGATGTATTTTTGCTTTAAGTAACTCAAAAGTCTTATATTTGTAATTTCAAATTTAAGCACACTTTCTTTTTTTTGATTGAGTATAGCCTTAGAATGATAAAAGGTGAAACAAATTTATTGATCCAAATAAAATATTCAACATTAAAAATCACATTTCATGCTCACAAGGAGTGTCATGTTAGCAATTTAGGGTGTTGCGGTAGTAATTCCCTATTTATATAAGGAGCAATTAGGGGATATTCCTAGTTGCTATGAGGACACCCCCACTGCCCAACTTATTAAATTTGAGATTATTACTATGTTGAAATATGAAATTAAATCAAAGTAATGCTTTAGAGTATATATGATCTATAAATGACATTGCAAACATACAACAAATGTGCCTCATTTGTGACATGGTCAGGAGTTAAACCAATAAATGAAGGGAGACGCTCATCTAACTCTTGACTGTGTCACAAATGAAGCATCTTTTTTGTATATTTGTAACACTTGTAGATCACATGTATGCTAAAGTATTACTTTGATTTTGTTTCATATTTCAACATAGTAATAATCCCAAATTTAATAGGATGAATAATGGGGTGTTTGCATAGCAACTAGGGGGTGTCTCCCCAGTAGCTCCTTTTATATATAGATGTACACACATGCAAGGAATTTTT
Source organism: Ulota crispa (assembly GCA_963920765.1). Classification (NCBI taxonomy): domain Eukaryota; kingdom Viridiplantae; phylum Streptophyta; class Bryopsida; order Orthotrichales; family Orthotrichaceae; genus Ulota; species Ulota crispa. Next base: position 817,361 of record OY987249.1, on the reverse strand, counting down.
AAAGTAATATCATAGATTGTTAGTGACACACTCCAAGGTCCATTGTGAGCATGTGCATTGAGAATACTACAAAAATCACAAAGCCCTCTATAATATTACATCTATAATCTCTGTGATTTTATAGAAACAATCATATTGATTTTTGTAATATCACATCTCCAATCTTTGTAAATATTGTATCTCCAATCTCAGTAAATATCACATCTCCAATTTGGATCTTGTCACATAGATAAAATTTGAAGACTTACCGAAATATTTATTTTGCATTCTATCCAACTTACAAAAACGTAATAAAATTCTAATGGTGATTGCATAATGTAGCAAGCATCAACCGCCAGTTTAATGCTAAAATTCTTGGCATGGACTTAAAAGGTTTTTTCATCTCTTTTGTATTTGGACGGTATCCTAAAATTCAATTTGCAATTGCAAATACAAGACTTTTGAACTATGTAAAGCAAGAATATATCAAAAGAAAGAGCAATGGTAGAGGAAAGGTTCAACAAAACGTTGTGTTTATTCTTCTTTCATTCAAGGAGGTGGTAATGTCATGATTAAAGGAATGATAAACCATTTGGATCAAGAATTTTAGCATTAAACTCTCAATTTGCTTGCCCACATTGGATCTTGGAGTGTAGTTAACATTTTGAGGTGTTTCTTTTATAATTCCCTATATCCATATATATATAGATATGTGTTTTGAATTTAAAAGAACTATTGTGCCCCTTGGTAAAGTAAGAAGCCTGAAAATAGTTTTGGCTCTTGATCCCTAAATGCGTAAGGCCTTTTTTGAGCTTTTAGGAATTTGCTCAAAATTGAACAAAAACCCAACATTTTGATAAGTTCTTTCAATTTAAACAAAAAATGTCACCATACAAATTCAAACTAGATATGTTAAAGATTACATAGGAAAAAAACACAACAATATCACTTATGGATTGAAATGTTATAATGTTTGCTGGATCTTAAGGGTGTTAAAGTTGCAAAAAAGACTTGAAGTCTTTCATTCCTCTTTTCACATATCAAATCTTAAAAATTGGTTACTAATAAAAGATGAGGTTAAAATTCATAACATACATAACTTTAATCAATTTTCAACTTTCCAAAATCTCTTCTACTACTTTCTAAAACGACTTTCTAATGTAAATTTTTCTCCAAGATCTAGTGTATTTGAGGCTCATTTCCAAATTCCAACAGCTCTTAACATTACAAAAAGTCAAGACTACAGTGGACACCCTTGCACAAAATCTTGAATAGAAGAATCATAATCAATCATTTTCAAAATTAAATTTTTGACACAAACTACATTTCAAAAAGAGTATTTCAAAAATATAAGTTACTAAAAATAACAATTTAGTTAGGTTTTATTGAATTTCAAAGTATTGATGACACCATAATTTGGTGCCTTAGGTATTTAGGGGCTAATGTGTCATTAACCCTTGAGCGCCCCACAGACATTATAATGTCTCTCAAAATTTAGAGAAAAGGATTTTGACCCGCACAATATACTATAACTGGTACAAGGCTGGCACAGAGTGGGTTCAGCATGGCACTCGAGTGATTTCATAGGTTTTAGTCGGGTCTCGTGGATCGTGTTTTGTAGCTCACATGAGCACCTCAAATGCAAGTATGTTGCTTGATAAAAAAAAATTATGAAAAAAGTTAGGACGCTCAGGGGTTAACATAGACTTACATGTTGGGTTCCTCAATGTATTGCTAGTAACCATTTTAAATTGCAGAGATTTTTAAAGCTTTATACCATTGCAACTTCAAAAAACATCGTTAACTTCACATACACGAGGTCAAAAAACATGAACAAAAATGAATTAAAAGCAACCATCACCTTTCTACTATGATAAAATATATTAGAAAATGTTAGAGAGGTGCAAGCCTTGCAATAAAATTGAATTATGCATTCAATAAGGCTTTTAGCATCTACTCCTTGAATAGAAAATTTAAAATAAAAAAAAAAAAACTGCACATAAGCTTACATTTTAGTTTCTGTATTTGTTGCAATAAGCTTACTAGTACTTCTAACAAGGGTACCAAAAGAAATGTTTGTTCTAGAAATGATGATAGAAAACAGAGCACGTCAATAATATCCAAGTAAGTTAATGTTTGATATCATTAATAAAATGCATAGGTGTCGGTTATGGTCACGCCTATTCAAATCAAGCATTTTGAAAATAGATGCCGATTTTGCCTATTTCCGTTTGAATATTGAATTTAATTATAGAAAAGTAACTACAAGAAACCGAGTGAAACATTAGTTTTTGAGGTTTATTAACCATGTTTTTCTGTAAAATGTCTAGTATGCCTTCTTCTTTTCAAGTTTGATGCCTAATTGAACCAAAATCATGCATATTAGACCTAAACTTAATTCCTAATTTTGGTGTGCTCATGCTAAAAGATCAAGGCCTTATTGTTACAAAACTCAAAATATAAAAAAATTCAAATGTCAAGAAGTTGCTCAACACAATCAACCGCTTAGAATGGGTTTAAGGTAGCAACACCCATAACCATTTTTGTACCCATAATCACCACCTCTAAAATCTTGGAAAGTCTGTGGAAGTGAAGAGATGTAATTACAAGGACATACAACATGTGAACATGAAACCTTAGTGTTGGTATTAGGTGCAATTGCATCCGGCTCTTTAAAAATTCACAACTTATTCTCACAATATTCAAATAATACATTTGAAAGTGCAAACTCATTATTTTTCTCTTGCTAATAGAATCCTATAATTTGCTAGATGTTAATTAGTAATTATCATGTTCAAAACCCTTAATTTGATGGTTATGGGTGCTGCTACTTTACATTAAAAAAACACAAACAATTTGCCATGAGGCTAAAAACATTTAAGGTTGATTCCAATACAGTTAAAGAAGATTAACTCCAAGTTTTGCAATGACATAAATCACACTTTTAGGTTTGTTTTTTTTTGTTTTTTTTGTTTGTTTCTCTTCTCTTCTTTTTGTTGTTTATTTTTCTCTTCTTTTCTAAGGCTTTTTTGTTTCTTTTATTTCTTATTTTAAGGTGTTTTTCTTTTTGTGGGGTGTCTTGATTTGGTCAAGTGATGTGCATCAATTGCGTTTGAAAGGTGGGAGCATGCCTTTCTTTGTACTACAACAAGTGCAAAAGCCTTCCAAGGACTTGTAGTGAATGATGTAACTTTGTACTGGGGGGTGTGCATTGTGTGTTGTTAAAGCTTTCTTTTGAACTTGGTTTCAGAGGGCGAGTTATGTGTGGTTGGCAACAGAAAATAATGAAAGTAATATTGTAACTGACCTATATCCCCTCATTCTATCTACATTGAAGGAGTATGAAAAAGTAAGGGACAATTTCACACCATGTCCCAAGTCCCACTAAACTCTCAAAAATAAGGTTGATTGAGAGGTTGGAAATAGGAACTTGGGTTGGAGATATGGCATCTCACACTATGTGTTAAGCTTTAACCTTTTAACGACCACACCCATTTTCACAGGATCCATTGAAAACAGGGGTTGTAAGCTTAGATTTGGAATTGACTCAAATATGGACCCACTTTCAATAATCCAACCGTATAAATGGGAAGTACACCTTGTTTATTGTAAAGCACCAAAATTTTAGTTAGATTTACCGTTGGAGGTGAAACAATATAATGATTGAGTGAGCCGTATATGGAAAATCTCTTGTGTTTCATTCTTGTTTAGTTTTGAATGTTAACCTTCCACGCAAGCTTTGATTGAGAAGAGCCTTACATTTCTAGAAAGCAGGGTTTCCCACCTTTCCAACAAGACTAGTTTCACACAAAATAAACAAAAATAGCAATCACAAGGTGTAGCTAAGTGGACAAAAAGGGTAAAAAAACCCACTTTCTTTGCTACCCTAAAACGGTTCTACAAGAAATTTGATAATTATTCTAGAAAATCCAATTGGTGAAAACAATCAAGAATTGGCCTTAAATGTAGGATGACAAATTTTAAAGCCAAAATGACAACAACATTTCAGTAGATCTTCAAATACTACAATTATACTACTATTGTATATGAAAACAATACAAGCGTATTTCTTAAGCAGTTTGAATTTTTTAGAATTGTGCAATTGAAATTTGACATTCTTCTTGCATACTTGATGTATTGTTTTGTTGCTTTGATCCATCTTTGACAAAAATTGGATAAGTATCTTGAAACCATGCCGTATAAACACCATTATTTATCAACTTACATACCCAATTGCATTGTTATTTTTTTAGATGGATGCAAAATTCTTGTGATCACATGCGTACTTCAAGACCAAATTTCAAAATATTGAGCGTTTTCAACGTACATGCCAAAAACCACTCCCAGCGACCAAAATATGGTCGCGTGGTCCTTAAAGAGTTAATAGGTTTAGCAATGTTCACATGGTGTGTTTTTAAAAATTTGGCACAAAAAGAGGGTTGACTCTAATCTAAATAATTTGTGTAAATGAAGTTATTATTGAGAAGGGTTTAGTTATCTAATCCTTGTGGATTAACCCCTAAAGGACCAAGCCAGGATTTATTACTTGTTTTTGTCAGGGTAGAGCGACCCCCACCCAAGAATGCAGGCAGGTAAGGTAAATTTAGCTAAATTGAAATGAATGAATGATCAGCAAAAAATTATCCAAAAACTACTAATGTAAACTACTATCATTCAAAATATGGCAAATTTAGTTTCTGCTCAAGTAGGGCTCTGGCGATTTCGTCTATGTTTGCTCACTTTAGAGGTAAGATTTAGGAAAAATTTTGTCAACAAATTAAATTCTAGACCAAGCCATCTCTTTTAGCAACATAGTAAGTTTGTGCAAGTACTTGTGATTGGAGATCTTCATATTTTAGGCTGAAATTTTAACAAAATGTGAGAACAAGGCTTATCTTTCATATACATTAAATTTCATGACATTTGGACATCACAACCATTGGGATTGGCATTTTTAATTTCCAAAACTAAATTCTTAACAATTTAGTGTTTTGAATCATTTTCTACTTCTTTTACTTACTATTTTTTTCCCATATATTGTATACCGGATGATTTGAAACTTTTTTGACATGTACCCTACTTAGGTGGAGTAAGGAATTTAGAGAAACACCACCCACATGGCCTTTTTTCTTTAGGAATTTCACCTTCTAAAGGGTAGCTGCCCGATTTTTGACTTGACATTTTTGAATATTCAAACCATTCTATCTTCCAATGCATGCAATCAAAAATTTTGAATTTTTTTCCAAGTCTTCTAAAGCTATCCTACTACAAGATTTTAGGGTTACATATGCATAGAAATGTTTTTGTTTTCAAATTTGATTGATGCTCTAAAAATGGTAGTTTTGGAGAGTTTTTGGTGAAATTGGTACTTGGTCCTTTAGGGGTAGAGATGACAAATATCATTCTTAATGCCTTTGTTAGGCAATAAACCTTGTAAAGAACTGACATGCTCCTTCTTCCTATAAATTCTCCAAGTCATCATGAGACACCTAGGTTGTTTAGTCCTATATTATATTTGAGTGTCCTATGGTGGTAAGCACCTCATCAACATCAAGGTTTGAACTCATGACCAATTCATTGGTGTGCAAATGCCAAAGCCATTCACCAAGACTAGAGGTGTCTCTTTTGGGATTAAAGGAGTAAAGCTTTGTTGCAAAAGTTGGGTCTATGAAAAGCATAAATCCAACTCAAGATCCACATCCCAATTTTATTTTCTTGCATAAAATACTAAAGAGTTCTTATTGGTATTTTGTGCAACTAAAAAGTTGGGATATGGACTTGAAATTGGGACTTGTAAAGCGGGAATATGGAGTGGAGTGTGATTGTAGAAAGCTCTATATTTTGTTGTTTTGGTTGCATTCATGAGTTCACTTTTTTATTGACTTTGGAGAAAATTTAATAAACTTCTATCCAAATCAACAAAAAAGTGAACTCATCAATTCAACCAAAACAATAAAAAAAACGATTTTTTTTACTATTGTGAACTAATTCTAAGTGTGCAATCCATTTAAAGTCTTGTCTCTTGAATCCAAAACTTATACTGAATTATAAATACACGTTATTCACTTTAAAAATTAATTGTCAATTTTGTCCTCATATACTACTGTACTGTAGTGGTACAAGTTTATACACTGAGAAAGGTCACCACAAAATCATAAAAGGCAAAATTGAGTATTTGGTGGTAATAGATATGCTAAACATGATTTAAAAAATCTAAGTAAGTAGGTGTGATTAGTCAGACGCAATGTAAAAATATGAATTTGCTCTTTTGTATCCAAAACATGCATGCTATTGAGTAATTGGAACTTTTGTATTGTTAAAAATTATGGTTTGCCATAACGAAACATGGTTTTGACATTATTTAAAGATTCAAACACTATATTGTAAATGAGGCCAATTTTACTGTAATTTTTTAATTTTTTTATAAAATCTTTAAAATCACTCAATTATTGCATCACTTGTAATACAAATACTCAAGTTCATAAAATAAAATCAAAGACATAAATATTTGAGGATCTAAGCTCTAGGTTTCACTATAATCCATTTAGCAATTGGAGGACTTAGTTGTAATATTTATCTCAAAGCCTCCTAAATCCAAGTAGTCCAATACTTCTAAAAAAGATGACGTTTGAATCCACAAACCAATCACAAATGCAAGGACAACAAAAAATATAGTTATAAAGTTGGGTTGTCACTCAAGTTTGATCTTTTAAATGACATTTTAAACAGTAATAAAGGCCCTCTTCTCTTTTTTATCTGATCACATAATCAAAACCTCAATCTATCCAATTGATGGGCTTTTCTTATCTTTTCTAAACTTGTATTAAGTTTTCAACGAGCTCATTTCTCTTTTGTCAAGACCCGTTTTGTTGAACTTCTAGCCCCTCAGAACCCCAATGTATTCTACCTTTTGAGCTTTATTGCAAAGAACTTTGTTCCACTGTAGACAAACTTTAATTTATGAGAATGACCAAAAACTTGTTCACAAATAAAACGTCTATGAATCTTTGGGGCAATTCTCATTCAACTCCATATCCAAATTCTACAAGTTTCAAGTTCAACTCCATTGACCAACTTTGTAAGGTTCTAAAGAGGCAAAACAAAAACACTACAAAAATGAGTGAAATTTGTATGCAAAAATACTGTTGTGACTTGGCTCTCAAGTTGGACTTTTGCTTTTGCCATTTTCAACACTCACAACAAAGTTTCATTTCTTGGTGTCAAAACTCTCAAAAATGCCACCAAGTATGAGTTTCTAAGCAAACTAGGACTTGGGGGTGCAACATCTTCCACACATTGTGGAATCAAAGTATGTGCTTGCAAAATCTTTGTAAAATTTTAACCATTGTGTTGTTGAATCATTTGGCAATTCAACAAACTTATAAAGTTCACAATAGCAGTCATGATGTTTGAGATAGTATTTAAACGTTGTAGTCAAAATCAAATTTCAGATGTGTAAATTAGAACTTACAACGTTATTGATGGGCATTGCAAATTCACCTGTTTCCTAGAGTTAATTGGCCGAGCCTAACATAATGAGTGCAAGGTGCAATATTGGAAAGAACGTGTCAAAATCAATATTCATCAAAACATAATGAGTTAATCACTTTGAATTTTCCTTCAGACCCTATGTATTCCTTTGCAATAAAAGCGACCTTTCTAAACTACAACTTCCAATAATTTCATATAAAAAATCAGTACTAGAAATTTAAAAATGCTGGACATTTGACGATTAATTTTTCAAGGCTGTCAGAATTTTATTTAGAAAACAAATTTATACTTACAAAATGGTTTTGTACAAATTACAAAAAAAAAAATCATGACTCTAGATATCTTGAATGTTTAATTCACAAAAGGTTCAAATAGGGATTTGAATATTTTTTACCTTTTTGTTTATTTATCTTTTAAAACGACATGAATACGTGTTTCTCAACAAAAGTAGGAAAGTTGTCTAAAACTGTTTTCTTCGTATTTTTATATTTATATACACAAAAACTTTCAAGTCTAGCTTAGGTTTCTACATTAAGTTACCAACAAGAAAACATTTTGCAATGCTTTACGTACACGTTAGTATATATTCAAATTTATCTCAGTACAAAAACATTGACATTTGGGAAGTGTCCCTTATTTCCTATATAAACATGTGGCTTGTTCTTTAGTTATTTATCCAATTTTCTCTACATTCTTTTTAGATTCCAAAAATTCATGTGAAATTCACTACACTAATAATGAAATTGAGTGTTTACAACAATTATGAACTTTAACACTAAAGGGCAACAACTTCACCAATGTTACAACACTAAATGTTAACATGAACACCCTTTATCAACAAAAATTTCAACCAAAAAAAGCTAAATTAGTACCAAGATCACTTTGCACTAAAGTAGTATTCTACAAGAATAATAATTGTTAACACAAATATTCATTTTCAACTAAATGAGAATTAGAGTACATTATGTGATAGGGTAAATAATACTATAAGTACCAAAACACTAAATTACGCTATTGTAGTCATTAACCCTAAATGCCCATGGTGCCAGATTCCAGTGTTAAAATCACCACATTTTGGTGTCGTGGGCATTTAGGGGTTAAAAGGAACTAAAAAGCACATTAGAACACCAATTATTGATGCTCCATTTTGATGAAATGCAATCCATTTCTTAAATCTCCCAAATATAAGCTTCAATGTAATAATAAATCAAAATCAAAATTACACTTACCAGATTAGTTTTGCAAATGGCCCAAAAACATGAGAAAAAAATGCATAAAACTCTTTTAAAATCAAGAAATCCAACTAAGTATTATTAGTGCAAGGAATATTACAAAAATACAATTCTCTAATTTCTCTCTTGGTCAATTACTCTTTCTATAGAAATCGATTTTTCACAAACTTCTAAGAAAACATTTGGAAAATTTGATAGGTTTTTGTACTTTTTACATCTATGATCATTTCTACCTTTGTGGCTCATAATTTCTACTAATTGTATTTGCAATTGTCATTTTTAAGTTGTTTCAATTAGAGGGGTCAAGTTGCCAAGTGTGTCATTAGCTTCCAAATTCAGTGTGTAATGCTAATTCAATTGCTTAGTATTGCATTAGAATCCTTAAACGTTAAACCTAACCCAAGGGGTTGGATCTCCACATTAATTTTTTTGTGGAGGAGTACTGTACTAATTACTCGTGATAATTTGAACAAGGGTGTTTCAATTCAATTTATCACAAGTCATTTTGCTTGCACCTATTTTGCAACATCAAATCCTTCCATGGTTAATTGGAATGTGCGGATAAGAAATTCCAAAAATTATTCAATTCTGGCATACAAATTTGGGTTGATTCTAACATGCTTGTTTCTTTGTGATTGATCATGCATCCATGCTCAACCTCTATGTTTTCTCTTTATTCATTATAAGATTATTATCCAAACCTAAAATGACGTTTATGACCTAAAATGACATTTACGGTGTAACTTTGTTCAATGGATTGATCTCCGTTAGCCCCTAAAGGCCCAAGGAACCCACTTTGAGCTTTATGAGAAGTCGGGCAGGTTCTATTGACTTCATAATTTGGAATCTTTTCATGAAATTTTTAGGATGGATGTTACTCATCATAATCTACATGTGAAGCTTTATTTCATGTCATTTAGATAAGTATTGCAAAAGTTATAAGGTTTTTTCAATTTCAATGTTAAACCGGGCAGCAAAAATTACATTCTAAATTTTTTTTAAATTTTTTTACAGAATTGTATAGATTGATACCTACTCAAAAAAAGTTGAATCACTCAATTCCAAATAATGAGGTAAGAGTTAAAAGGACTTTTCTTTTGCGGGCAATGAAGGTAGGAAGAGGATAGAAAAAACATATGAAGTTATCTTTTACTCTCAATTTTGAAAAATTACAAATGAAAATGAAATTTAAAGTTACTAATTGTTTGTTAGAGCAATCTCACCATTGGGATTTACAATTTTCAAATTCTTCCAAAACTTATTAGCATATTAGTTATATCTTTCATTCATCAATACCTTTCACTTTACATTTTTTGTAAAAATGAATCCGATTTTTTTTTTGGTCAAATTTTTTTACATATGCTTTCAACCCATTTTCCAACATATTGCCAAAATTGCACAAGAATTACAACATATGTGTTTTTTTCTAAAAAGTTTGAAAATCAAAACTTCACCTGTTGGAAGGACTAGAAAAACCTACATTTTAGAGTTTAGGCACATGGGTCTTGCAATTGGTGAGGTATTCATTCTGAAATTTTGGGACAATATACTTAAGCAAGTCAACCAAAGGATCCAACGGTTGGATTTGTTAAAAAATAAGTTTCAATGAAGATTTTGACCCTGGTTTGGGGACTAGTATTTTGAAGCAGTTTTGGGCCTCTAAACACAAAAGAACTTTAGGAGTTAAGGGTTGTTTTCATTGGAGGGTCATTTCATTAGAGGATTATTTTCTTTCACACAAAAATTTGATGGGTATCCTTGAAATTTATAATATTTGTACGGAATGCACAAATGCCCTTGACAAATTTTCATATTTGCATATATGCCCTTCTGTGCACAAATAACTTGGACATACTTTCATAATTGCGGAAATGCTTTTTTTTCACATTTATCAAAAGGTACATGTCACGTAGTTTTGGGCACGACTTGTGACGTGATCAAGTAACCTTTCAATTTCTTAGTAAAACATTGTTTCTTGATGAGACATAACTAGTGCTTTCTATGAAAATATGTGTAGGGCATTTGTGCAGTTTCTGATAAACCAAATGTATATGTACAAATATCACAAATTTTAGGAGTATCATCAAATTTACCCTATTTTCATTTGAGGGTTGGTTTTCATTTGAGGGTTAATTTCCAAGTGGGATCCGAAAAAGAGCATTGTAGTATTGTCCTTTAACTCCTGGGCACCCATGCCATATTCACTCAAATTCATATCCTTGTGTATTTAGTCCAAAAAAAGTATTACTTAAGTAGAGTCAAATAGTTTGAATTTCTTTTGAGTGGTAGTAGACATATGCTTGAAGGTACATGAAAAAGTGCAAGTCCTTTGACTTGACCATTAAAAAGAGGATAAGAGTCAAACATGGATATCTTTCAAAACTGAGCGACCATTATTAGTTGCTGGGGTGCTTAGGGGTTAACAGTAACAAAGCCATACCGGTAGTCACATTGCCGGTAAATAACTTCCAGAATGATGATCTGACGAGCCAGGAATTAAAGTTACTGGTACCAAGACCGGACCCCAGGGCACGGCCAGCATCAAATAAACTCAAAGATAAAGAAAAAGAAAAAAACCGTAAAAAGATAACAGAAACTTATAAAATAATGTGATTTTGACATTGGCCAAACCTTAATTTTCCAAATAATTTAATTATTTTGGCAGGGGTGTGGCGACAGATCCTTGGGTAGTTTTTAAAAGATCTTGCCAGCACTCACTTTGAGCATCCCCAATCGAGCCGTAATAGAGGCACTGAAAAGCGAGAATTCATTTGGACTTGAGTGAAAACTAGGGTTCCAATTTAGCAAGTACTGGTAATTGCAATTTCAAGGCTATCCATGCAAGTGTCCCTCCCTTGTATATTTGCATTCTTTGAAGAGTCTTGAATATCACTCTAGAGTGTTTGATTCTCTGACCTTAATGCAATTTCAAATGTTTCTGACATGAGCCTCCTCACACAAACGCATAAAAGAGGCATAAACAATTAAAAAGTAGTGTTTAGTGAGTGCCATAATGTGTTGGCATTGGGAGTTGGTGAGCTAAGAAATGGCCTTGCCCTCCTCCTATCCCACTATCAGACTTGGTCTAACAACATGGTGGCGTCTTCAATTACGACTCAATTGGGGATGCTCTTAGGGCATCGCCAATGTAAATGTAAACAAGTCCGGTACAACAAACATTGATTTTTAATTAATAATTTATTACCATATAAAAATTATATGATTTGAATAGCATGGCTTTTTTCTTGTTGTAAAAACACTAGAAAATTTAGGTTTAGGGTTTAGGGTGATTTAGATACATGGCATCAAATTTTAGGTAGCTAGCTTCCAAAAAATTTAGAGGCCTTACCAAATCAAGCCTAGAAGGGGAGAAATCAGCCAAGGGCACAATATACATCATATTGTGTCCTTAATTGGTTTTCCCCTTTTAGGCTTGATTTGGTGAGGCCTCTAAATTTTTTGGAAGCTAGCTAGCTAACATTTGATGCTCAATTTGATGCCATGTATCTAAATCACCCTAAACCCTAAACCTAAATTTTATGATGTTTTTACAACAAGAAAAGTCATACCATTCGAATCATATAGTTTTTATGTTATGATAAATTAGTAATTAAAAATTTAGTGTTTGTTATACCGGGCTTGTTTATGGTTACATTGGCAATGCTCTTAGTATTTAATTTCCGTTTTGCCCGTTCAAATATAATTTGTAAGGGCATCCCAATGTAGTTGTAACAAGGCACACAAAAGTTTGTACAAACTATTAAACAAGGCTTGAGTAAAAATTAGGGCTCCAATGCAGCAGTTACTTGCTATTGAATTTTTCAAGCCTCCCCACATAAGAGCCCCTCCCTTGCATATTTGCACATTTTGGAGAGTCATGCATACCACTCTAGAGTGTCTAATTCTCTAACCTTGACCCAATTTCAGATGTTTTTGGAATGAATCTCCTCACATAAAAAAGACATAAACAATTAAAAAATTGTGTTCAGTGAGTGTCATAACTTGTTTGCATTGGGGGCTGGGGGGTTGGGAAATACCCTTGCCATATAAGTGCGCCGCAGACAAAGATTGTCTGAGAAGGTTTTCCGTGCATGTGTTCCGGCTGCATTGTTATGCTCTAAGGAACTTTTGAGGTTTATTTCATGTTATAGATAAAAAAAAACAATCTAAGTCAAACCACTAAGATAAACCAATGCATATCTCAATTATAAAGTATAAGTGAATATCTATCAATAGATATTTGAAAATCTGTGTTAACATTGTAAATTCGAATGGCTCTAGAGAGGGGGGAGGGAGCGGAAAAGGCAAGGAAAGGGAGGGTGAAAAGTTATCAAAAATTTGAAGGGGGAGGTGAAGGAAAAGGCAAGTAAAGGGAGGGTAAAAAATAGAAGATAGAGAGAGGATCAAATTATATTAAATAATCAACAAGTAAAATAGTGCAAAATGTGGGCAAGACATACTTGTTGATGAAAAGCTCAAAAAGAGAACTTGGGGTATTGGTTAGTTTGATTTAACCCCTAAAGGACCAAGCCCCCTTTTCGGGGACAAATGGGATTTTGGGCACTTATCTATGGCTAAACTACTTTGCGTGATTTTTTGAAACTTTTATAGGAGATGGAGAATTCAAAGATCTGTGTGGGCATCTAATTTTTTCCTCATTCCAACATTTATTGAAGAAGTTAAAAATGAATTTATGAGAATTTTAGTTTGGCGGGCAGCCCAAAAACTTCTTTTAAAATTGCATTTTTTAAATATAAAAAATTGAGGTTAGTTCTTTAGACTTATGTATATGCGGGAAGCTTTGAATCATTCAATTCTTATTGATGAGATGAAAGTTATGAGAAGTTTTAGTTTGCGGGTAGGTGTGGAGAATCTCAAAACAATGCCTACATGCAAACTAAAACTTCTCATAAATTTCATCTCATCAATCAGAATTGAATTATTCAAAGCTTCCCACATATACGTAAGTCTAAAGAACTAACCTTGAATTTTTATTTTTAAAAAATGCAAATTTTAAAAAAGTTTTTGGGTTGCCCATCAAACTAAAATTCTCATATATTCATTTTTAACTTCTTCAATAAATGTCAAAATGAGGTAAAAATTAGATGCCCACCCAGATTTTTGAATTCTCCATCTTCCATAAAAATTTCAAAAAATTACACAAAATAGTTTAACCATAAGTACATGCCTGAAATCCCAAAGTCCCCTCGGGGGACTTTGGTCCTTTAGTCCTTTAGGGGTTAATATCTAACTTTAGATATTAGCTTAAGTGCAAAAATGCAAATAGTGTTTGTCCACGTTTCCAATTTGAGAATTGCATGTTGACTCAACCTAGAGTTTGGACGATCATCATTCCAAGAGATGTATTTGTTTTCCGGACCAACTTGCTTGTAGATCTCTAAATAACTTCAACCTGCTTTACACTAGTAATAGGAGTAGAAGTAGTACAATTTTTAAAATCACCTCCAAGACCTTTGCACTAGTAGTCAAGTCCTTTTTTTCTTTTTATTTTCAATAATATGAATGTTTAAAATACAAGATCCAACGTGGTCCTAAGGTCAAGAACTGGATCTGCTACAAATTAAATATATATGTCAGTTTGTGAAGGTGAGGCCATTCTTTTATTTGTTAAAATGCACATGTATTCATACACATATACATAGTGTATACATACACACATGTGCATGTATATATTCTCCATCATCCGTAGCTCCAAGTTTGGCCTTGCCGGGCTCAAGCTGTTAAGGTAGGTATATCCAATACCAATCATGTATCTAATGGTGTTGCTATGTACAAATAGTAGTCATTTTAAAACTCAAATTTAGAAAATCTGAAAATAACTTATTTTTTGTGTCACAAATGATAAGACCTAAATTTGAATTTTAAAATGACCACCACGTGTACATAGGGATGCCATTAGATACATGATTGGTATTGGGTACACCTACCTTACCGATGTTGACCTGCAAACGCATGCATTGCACAACACTCGCCTTTGTGCACGCTCTGTAAGTTACTGCATGATTCTCCCAACATTCAACCCCTGCTGGCAATGGCATGAGTTACATTTTCCCATTCAATTGTGTTGTGGGGATGGGTTGGCACAGCTCAGCAGCCTCAGCCACGCGTTTCCAATCATGGGAAGCGCCCGCCAGGTGGCACGGGCAGTATGCCTGGCCTCTCTCTCAAGTTCAGAATCCTCAGTGGGCAGGAGGACGGTCAGGGGTGAACCCACCCCCTCATTACCCCCTGCTTGGATGAAAGGATGAAAGGGGCCGGGAGCTCAGTCAACTGTTTCATGAGTTTGTGGGGTTAGAGCAACCTCAATACAACAGGTAGAGAGATGTGGACAAAAAGATCCATTCCTCACTCAAACCCTTCCCATTTAACCAAATTTTCATCAAATCTAAAACCAATTACGTAACCTCTAAAGGACTAACTGTCCGTTTAGGGGACAATATGTATTAAAATTTGAGGAGTAGACTATTCCAACTCCATGCCTTTAACTCATGCCAAGTGCTATTTTGCATGATTGAATATGCTATATTCATCAACTTTTACTCTTCCATCAACAATTTTTTGTAGCTTTTAACCACCTTTTAGAGCTTGAAATTACCTCAATTTTAAGCAAGCCTCTTGTAGATAGAAAGAGGGACACAATGTGCCAAACTTGGCATGAATCAAATTAAGAGATGTGCTAATAAAAAACGTTTGAAAAAAGCACCAAAATTTGATCAAATTGCTTTCAAAATGACTACAAATTCACAATCAATTTGAAACCAACACATTCTCAATCTATTTTAAGAGCTTTCAAGATATCTAATTTTAAATTTTAGATTTAGTGAACTATTGATTGTGTGGGAGGGGTGTGAGTTGGGAATGGATCTTTGTGTCCCCGTCTCTATATCAAATATGTAGCGGCACTCTCATGGTGGGTGTTGGCTTGAGAATTGCGGACCTAGTCCAATGCATCCTACATGTGGGACATGATCTTAACCCCTAAAGGACCATTTTTTCCTTCTTAGGACAAATGGGATTATGGGCAAGGTCATGCTACTATAATTTATGATCAAATTCTATATATTTTTTCTCCAAAGGTAGAGTTTTGCAAGAGTTGTGTGGGGGAACAATTTTTATTGAATTTTGATTTACAGTTCAAAAGTTATAAGGGTAAACATGTGAATTTTAGTTGGAGGGGCAGCTTGGGCATGCCATTTTTTGTTGACTTCTCCCAAGGGGAACCAATGAAGGGATGACCCTTCATTGGAATCTATTCAAAGCAGTAGTGTACTAAATAAATACATTATTGTATTTGATAAGTACATTAACCTTTGAATAGCAATAGCTACTAGAGATTTGGTTTTTTTTTTTCTAATTTACTTTCTTAAGATTGTCAATGAAGCTAAACTCTTCCAATCCACTGCTTGGATTTTTCTTTTCTTTAATATATCTTTAGAAAACTTGGTTGGCAAAAAACCTCAGTGTAGTGTGAATTTCAAACACTCGTTTGCAATGCACGGCCATGGGGGGTGTGTTCCATGTCTTGGTTGATCATAAAAACTTGGAGAGATATGCCTAACATGATTTAGAGCATGTTAGACAAATGTCTTGAGCACCTATAATGCAAAAATTGTTCACCGCATGGTCAAAGGCACTTGAAAATTTTGGGCAGGGGTAAGAAAAACTTTATGTACTACCTTCATATGAACATATATCTTAATCCAAATTGTCAAACTTCACAAAATTTTCAAAGTATGTTCTTAAATGAGTCTACTACAAGGTCCTAAGGTTATATTTAATTTTTTTTCACAAAGAGTATGTTCACGACTATGTTTGGGATCAAATCACTGAATATGACAGTTTTGAGTCTTTTTTGAGAAAAAATGTGCTTGGTCCTTTAGGGATTAAAGGGGATAGCAAATTTTGGGTTACACTTGGTAGTTTCAGTAGTTATGGAGAGTCTTTCAAATTGCTCTATGTATTGCTGTCAAATACATGATGACTATTTTGCAAGTCAAAAATAGAGATCTTGTCAAAAAAATTTGACAAAAATGGAGTTTACATTTCTCTCTACCGGTGTGCGCTTAGTCAAAGGAGTCGGAATGTTGCCCGCTTTGCTTGAGGCCGTGCAAGAAAGCTTTGTAATTGTCATTGCCAAGCCACAATGCAAGGTCCAAACTAGGAATGCACTTAAGGTGATTTTTTTAATCTTTTCACAATTCAAAAATTCTAAGAGCTCAAAAAATATGCAAATATCAATTTAGAGAATTTAAATTCACATTTGAATTTACAAACCTTGATTTAGACTTGGTACCCCCAATAAAACAAAATAGAATCGACTCCAAAATAAGAACATGTTTTTTTACTTTAATCCTTGTGCATGCAAAAGACAAACGAAGCTTTTTCACACTCACTGGCTTGAGGACACGGATGTGGTTTACGATAAGAGGCTCATAAACCGACTGGTCATTAAAACCAATCAAGGCCTAAAGGTACATTTTGCGTTTTCTTACATATCGATGGTGTACCGTAGCCTACAACTGAATTTCGTTCATTGTGTTGTACGTTTCAAGATCCTAGGCATTTTATAGAAAAAATTCAGTATTTTAGAATCTTATATCACTAGTATTTAATTCTTACTCAATTCCAATCAAGCATAGCAAATTTTGAGTTTCAAAAAATAAGAATCTTATTTTTGGTGAATTATTTAACATAATATTCATGGTTTTACATGATAAATGATTTAAAAAAATTGGTAATGAATTTTTGACTTTTTATTGCATAGATGTGTAGGAAACATTCATATGCACATCTTTCCTTCTAATAAGCATTTCCAAAAAAATTAAATTTCTTCTATGTAGATTTTAATGTTGAAGTGATTACAATTAAGTCTTGTAAATTAGATATTTCTACATAGTAATCAATTTTTTCTATTTGACTTTTACAATGAGATAAGGTTTGAATCTTTAAGCATAATAATATGGTTCTTTTGCCAAAATCTAGTTTAAAAAAATACAGATATATATTTTATAAGGTTTTATTATGACCACTGCAACATTAAAATCTACATAGAAGAAATTTTAAATTATTTTGGAGATGCTTGTTAGAAAGAAAGATGTGCATATGGATGTTTCCTACACATCCATTCAATCAAATGTCAAAAACTCATCACCAATCTTTTTTAATCATTTATCATGTAAAACCATGAATATTATGTTAAATAATTCACCAAAAATAAGATTCTTATTTTTTGAAACCCAAAATTTGCTATGCTTGATTGGGATTGAGTAAGAATTAAATGCTAGTGATATAAGATTCTAAAATACTAAATTTTTTCTATAAAATGCCTAGGTTCTTGAAACATACAACACAATGAACAAAATTCAGTTGTAGGCTGCAGTACATTTCAAGGGGTGATTGGTTTCAATGACCATTGCATTTGAACTTCAAAAATTCATAACTAATTTTACAAAGGTCCAAAAAATATGAAATGACTTAGGTTAGATGCAAATTCCATTTTTCTTTGTACTAGAATTTATTGAAAATTGTTCCAAGTAGTTTAGCTTCCCACAATGGCAAGCAACTCTTAGATGTGTGGTTTATGAGCCTCCTACCTTACATAGCACCCAACCCCATTCTTCCAAGCAGCGGGTAATGGGCTTGGTATGTTGCACATACTTTAATGTGAGGCTAGGATGGAAAAGTGTAATATACATTTTCTCAAATAAGGGTACAAGTGATAATTTGGTCCTTATTTTGGAATTGTTTAATGATATTTTCTTCTAGGATTCTAGATGAAAATAGCACTTGTGAGTCCAAATGTGAATTCAAAATTCCCTAGATCAATCTTGTAATGGTAAATATCCAAACTCTTACATTTCCCTGAAGAGTGAAAAATTAGAGCTTTTCCACTCTAGCCCCACATCAACATATGGGCACTAAGAGCTGGGGGAAGAGCATAGCCACCATAAACAAAATGGTAGACACAACCTGTACTTTAGCGAGAGGGTTTGGAGGTTAGGCCTTCATTGCTTTGCCACAACCAATTCCCAATAATGTGGAGAGACAATATAAGCTTCTGTTCACACTATTGTGATCTTTTTCACCCATGCTAGAATTCACAGAACAAGAAGAAGAAGTTGAAAATTGCTGCTAAAAGGTGCTAGCAACGATGCAAGAGGCAAAAATACTATGGGTTAGCACAAGTGCGCAATGGTAATGTTTCAGCAAAAGCATAGCTACTGCAAAAATTGACATGTTTCATGGCCTTGCAAATCACTTTTTATGTTCTCTATTCAGGAAAAGCAATGGAGCTGCTCTAATGAGAAACTCAATCCATCATGGCCCAAGAAAAACCCAACAAAGCATTTTGCAAACATTGGCATTGTGTTTTTAAAATAGAGCCAATAAGGTAGCAACACCCCTAACTGTGACTATCCCCATTGGCATGACCTACATTTGCACCCATATCTGTGTTATTTGGTCCCATGATTGACAGATACAAAAAAAAATAGTTATATGTGACAAAGTAATGGTTTTGTGTGACAAGATAGTGGTTATGGGTGACAAGTGCAATGCATTTGAATGCCCAATGGGTTTGGAAATAGGTTCAATGGATGACATTAAATAGTTTTGCAATGCCGTGAGAAAAAAAACAAAGTAGGTGAACACACCATTCAAGTACCCCAAGCAAAATATTTTGTCATCTTTCATGATGGTAATGGGTGCTTCATCTTACTATTTTAACTGCTCAAGCTAGTTTTTCAAGTATATGAGCACATTGAAGGCTTCAATGAGAGTCATTCTTAGCATCTCTTAGACACAACTACACATTTTAAATAATACTAGGCTTTGAAATATCTTTGTGAACAAATGCTTGCAATTGGAACTTTTAAATTAATGCCAATATTTTGGTTTCCTCTTGCTTACTTAACATATTTATTCAAAGTTCATCAGTTCATTTTTCTACTCCAAAGTCCTTAGTTTCACGCTTATAGGTGTTGCTACCTTATATCTTGGTAGCATGGACTAGGGGCCTGAATCTCCATACGAGCCATGCCATTCATGGTAGGGTTTTTATTTTTACATTTTTTAAGAAATGCCAAAGTGGCAATTTAAAATGTTATAGTGGTGTTCCAAATTTCAACATTCATCCACATATTGAATAGAAAATGTCACATTTGCACATAATACATGTCTATAATTTGGTTTTCATCCACAATTTGACAATTTTATCCAATTTTTTTTTTTTAATTTGAAACTTTTTTTGACAATTTCATCCAAGTATTCATGTTTTTTTTCTATAGGCTTGGTGCCAGTCAAAAAAATTGTGCTTTTCTGCTCCACATCGGCAAAAAAAAAATACACTGATTCATGGCACTCTCAAAATTCTATAATAAACTACCACCTGTCTGTCTGTCTGAGCACCCATCCCCCAAGTGTTATCAGGTCGATTGCGGCCCTTTGCAGGATGTGGGATGATTTGTGCAGCGTGGCTTTTTAAGAGCATCCGCACCCACGCTCACCAAAGGGTCTGACGCCCGCTAAAAATGGATGTCTGAGTTTACTGTATAGACGCGTTTTGTGGGGCCATGGTGGAAAAGCTATGATTATTCACTCATTTAGGGTCAATGTGCAAAACGTCAAGAGTTTGTCAATTTTCACCAATCATGTTGCAAGAAACTAAGATTTTGGTCTTTTGACTCTTGACACTAGAAGTTAAAGTTCAAACTCTATCGCCTCCAAATTACCTACATGATTTTTGCATCCAAAGCAATAGCTTCTCAAAAGAAGTGTAGGTTTAGGGAAAAATGGAGATTCAAACTATGATCAAGAGGTAATCAAATAATTTTCATAAAATTATCAAAACTTGATAAGATCTTGGTTGTTAAGTTGGATGATCTAATAAATGTTATGGATTTGGACTTTGGGCTTGGTCTTTGGATACTTCACTGTATGGTCAGCCAAAGATTTCAAAAACAATATTTTATTGCCTATTTTCATCCCATTTCTTTGACCTTTAAAAAATATTTGGTCATTCAATTCCATGGCCTCTCAACTTGGTCAGATACAGTGTGAAGTAACTCTTATCATCTGAAGCTTGGGTTTGGTGATTTTGAATGTCACATTGAGATTTGAAGACCTTGATTTTGTTTAGAAGCACAAAAGTGGATAAATTTAACCAACACCAAAGTAGTAGGGGATGAGCTTTTCTACCTTGACTCCACAAACAAGTATTTTCATTACACCAAGCCAACTTGGATGCAAATGATATGGGCCCCGAAGATAGAGTCTTGGACCGAAAGTCCTTTTTTATTATTTTCTCACACAATCGATACTTTATCAAATCTAAAACTAATCACATACTTGAAAACCTAGAAAAGGGAGCAAATTTTGTTAAAATTTGAAGTAAATCTAATTAGGAGAAGTGTTAGAAAAAAAACATTTGAAAAAGACATGCACTTATGATTTAAATGCTTTCAAAATCACTACAAGTTTGTCAACAATTTACCACCAATATATTCTAAATCTATTCTCAATGTACAATAAGCTTGCTTGAGTTGAGACAATTTCAAGTTCTAAAAGGAGATTAAAAGCCACAAATTTTTTAATGATGCTGATAAAAGTTGATAAATATGGCATACTCATTTATGCAAAATTGCATTTGACATGGATTAAAAGCATGAAATAAGAAGAATCTAATTTTCAAATTCTAACACATTTTATCCCCCTTAGCAGACTTTTCAAATATGTGACCACTTTTAAATTTGATGAAGAATTGAATAAATGGGAGGGATTTAAAAAGAACTACAACTTTATGTCCAAGACTCTATTCTCGTAGCACTCAATCCTACATTGTCAAACATTAGACCTTAAAATTGTTATACATGAGATTTTTAATGAATTTTATCTTATGTTTTATATTTTGATTAATCAGTTGACTATTAAGGGATTTCAAATATGCCATTCACCACCAATTTTGTTTATGTGAACAAAATTGGTGGTGAACGGCATATTTAAAACCCTGTATTATATAGGCACACTTGATAAACAAGGGCGGGAGATAAGAAATTGTATAGGCACTTCAAAATCAGATGTGAGCTTTTTAGCGTGCCACTTTTGGCAAGTATATAAATGTTTTAAGAGCTTAGTGTAGTTTCTCATTGATTGATGGAAGCTCTTATGGGAAAGACAACAAAGTTGGCTTTGTAATTGTTGCTTATGTGGTAATTTTAGTTAGTGAAATTGGAAAAATTCATAGGAGTTTGAAAATGTCATATTGTGCAGCTGGTATTGCAAAAAGCGGGAGCCCATTTGATGTGAAAAGTTGATTCCAAAAGTAGAAGCGTTTCCGTACCCTAGTTTTTCATTGATTGAGCAATACTTTCCCTAGAATACATATAATAGAGAGAAGAAAAGAAAAACGGGATAAGAATGTGGAGAAAATTTATGAAAAAAAACGCACATAAACGCACAATAATTATAAATAGTGACACACCCACAATTTTGGTTTTGGCTTAGGGCATCTCTACCGGTCTAGACTTGCTCAAAGATTTTCATCTAGTTTGGCAAGGCCTGAAGGCTCTCAATCTCCACCCATGTTTTTTGAAAAGGTGGCCTTACACTTTAACACACCCCATAAATAAGCATTTGACCACTTATTTAGGGAAGTAGAGAATAAAGCTCACTAAACTTAAGGTGAATAGTGCATGAATAGTGGCTTGAAGAGTGGCTTGCTAGACTTGCCAAATAAAAAAATTTGAGAGGGTTTTGAGAGGGGTCTGGCTACTTTTCATCCACTTTGAGTGAGGCAGAGCCACTGGTGGAAATACCCTTAGAGTATCTCCACCGGTCAAGACTCACTCAAAGATTTTCATCTAGTCTGGCGAGGCTTGAAGGCTCTCAATCTCCACCCATGCTTTTTGAAAAGGTGGCTTTACACTCCAATACACTCCATACACTCCATAAATAAGTAGTTGACCACTTATTTAAGGAAGTAGAGAATAAAGCTCACTAAACTTAGGGTGAATAGTGCATGAATAGTGACTTGGAAAGTGGCTTGCTAACCTGCCAAATAAGAGAGTTGGAGAGGGTTTTGAGAGGGGCCTGTCTACTTTTCATCCACTTTGAGCAAGCCAGAACCACCGGTGGAGATGCTCTTAGCCAGCCAAAGAAGATTTTGCCTCTTGAACTACAAAAAAAAGAAAAAAACATTCAATGGAGATTGGAATGCATTGTGAAAAATGTGGTAAAAAGGGACACAACGTCAACACGTATGACAAAAGAGTTGTTAAATATATAAGAGGTCGGATGATAAAGAGCTACAAATAGCTAGCAAAGGGCATTGAATGATGTGGATGTGCCCCATTTGTATTCACGTTCAAAGCGTGCCCTTGTTTATATTCATTTGGTGACTTTGTACCAGTATTTGAGTATCTTTTGTACGTCCAAATATTGCAAAATCAAAATTTGTACTGTGAAGCGATTAGCATTGTCATTTGGTATCACCCAAGAAATTGTCAAAAATCACATAATTTTGGTCTGTTGATGTAAAATAGAAAGAAAAAAACTTATATTTGGAACTTCAACCATACAAACCAAAAAAAAATTCAAAATTTGAACGGCAAGAGTTTTACCGTTTAGCTGGCTTCTAAGGAGGAAAAACAAAAGAAGGAAATTGGCCAAAAACTATGGATGGCTGTGATAAGTTTGATCAATATAGGGCCACTTTTAACAAAGGGGAAGTGAAAGTCAGTAAGCAAAAAATATTGCTTTCATGGAATGAGGTCAAATTGGATTTGACAAGGGAATATCTTTGTCCCTCAACTTTCGGGCAA
Source organism: Ulota crispa (assembly GCA_963920765.1). Classification (NCBI taxonomy): domain Eukaryota; kingdom Viridiplantae; phylum Streptophyta; class Bryopsida; order Orthotrichales; family Orthotrichaceae; genus Ulota; species Ulota crispa. The sequence continues at coordinate 793,822 of OY987249.1, read as the reverse complement.
GATCCCAAAATTTCAAATGTAGTGTAAATTATTTTGTCCATCTTGCTCAACAAACAAGTAAAAGTACATATTCCACCATAACTTTTTTTTCTTCTACAAATCAAAGTGAATTGAAATGGTATGAAAATTGTTGCATTGGAAAACAACTCCTTGAACACACATTATATTACTTTTTTGTGGGAATATACTTATTATTGTACAAGTAATAGCTTGCCCCAAATTGCTATATTGCCCAAAAAAAACCAAACGCTTTGATCCTTTTGGGATTATAGTATAAAGTTTTGAATTTCCCTTGGCAGACATACACTTGTCTATACATATAATGGATTAGGTTGTCTATTTGTTTGTATTAGTTGAGGGTAAAAAAACTTGCGTATGCAAAACCCGCTGCGTGGGTCATGAGTAGAAAATGGCATGTGTAAAAAAAATGTGTGGTCAAAAACCAAAAAATAAAAAAAAATAGCGTGAATAATTATTACGTGGGTAAAATATTTGTGTAGGTCAAAAACAAATAATGTTTTTATGCGTATAGGTATAAAATTAGGTTGTTTATCATTTTGTATTAGTTGCAGCATAATGAAAACTTAAGGGTAAAAAAACTTGCTTATGGAAAAACTTGCTTATGGAAAAACTTGCTTATGGAAAAACTTGCTGCATGGGTAAAAAATTGCATGAGTAAATACTGGCATGTGTAAAAAAATTGCTTGGGTGAAAAAAAGTAAAATAATAGCGTGAATGATTACTACGTGGATAAAAAAGGTGTGGAGGTAAAAAGTAAAATAATATTTTTGTGCGTGAGAAAATAGTGATGTTCCTTTTATTGTGTGGGTAAAAGTCTCTGTGGGTATAAAACAAAAAATGATTTGATGCAAGGGAATGCTTGCTAAACAAAGATAATTTTTTTTGCATGGGTAAAGTTTAAAATTGGAATGCGTGGATAAAAAGTAAGAATTATTTTCTTACAAGAGAGATGTTCTACGTAATTGGGATCAAAATGGTTTTGCGTCTCCTTAGACTGACGAGTGCCTATAACTATTGTCAAACATTTAAAATACATTGTGGTGAAACTCATTTACTTATTCATACATTTACAGTCAAAAGACCTTGGGAGACAGGTTTGAGCATCTAACCCCTAAATGTTGAGGAGGACAAAAAACGTCCTCCAACTTTGAAAAAAGATCATGTGATTCAGAAAAAGCTGTTTTTCATCTGATTTTTTTCAAAAGTGACCATAAAGACATGGTCCACTGTGGAAGACAAAAAATTACCTCTTGAGATGCAATCATTTTTTTTGTAACCTAATTTGTGATAAGATTTAGAAACATGGTGTTAGCTCCCAAGTTGCACTTGTTGTAATTTTCATGAGGGCACCATGCATTGTTGACTTTTCCAACTTTTTGAAGCAATCCTATTGGTGTCCATGTGCAAAACAGTGTAGACTATTACACGTAGGGCAAGCCACGGTGATCTATCCACCCTTTAAGAGTTAATGGATTATTTCCCAAAGTGTGTCCATAGGACACACATGCTATACTAGTTTCTTTATAATAGAGATTGGTCATTCATGGATGGCTTCTATATCTACTCTTTATTCTTTTCGTGCTTCTTGGGGCCACCCGCACACACAAGGACCTAAAATTTTGTTTAAAGGTTGACTTTGTAAACTCTATGGGCACTTAGAAAATATACAATTAGAACTGACATCCTCAAGGTCTATTTATTTATTTATTTTAATTTCTTGTTTTATATCGAATAAATTTGCAAGGGGGTAAATAAATTAGTCACATGCTCAATGCAGGAAGAACTGCACTGTCCTGTAAATAACCCATCATGATTGGTGGGTATCTACTACCCAAAAGCCACTTTCTGCACCACTTTACACTGGGAAAATTTACTCATGTCCCATGATAGCCTGTTGCTTTAGAAGTTACTGTAGAAGCTCTGGTGACCATATAACTTACATCAATCAAGTGTGTCATACCACATGAAACGCTCTGAAAACACACTCGAAAGTTGAACAAACCATAAAATTCCAACAAATAAGCTCAAGCTTTGCAGCAAAAAAAAACAAAGAAAAAAACACCAAAGAAAAAAACTGCATTGTAAGCTTGGTACCAGTATAATCACCAGTATTTTTCTCTTGACGATGATGGTACACGTGGCAGGGTAATTACCTCAAAGTCAGTCTTTATAAAAAAAGTTCTACATGCATGACAAAATTTTAACTTCTATGGGCGTCCTTATTCCAGCCGGGATGAGGGTACAGCAACGGTACATTGGAGGTGGGTCTCAGAGCATCCTCAATCTAGCTCAATCTAGCTGGGTTAATAACCTTGCATCGGTACTCTCCCAGTGGAGAATTGTAAACTTGATCCAATGCACCCTGCAAATGGGATGTGATCTTGAAGGGGACAACAAATTCTATCTCACACTTTGTAGTTTAGTGTTCTTCAAGAGTCCTTCAATTCTTCAAATTGCTATGTATATTGCTGTTAAGGAAATGATGACTATCTTGCAAGTCAAAAATAGAGATTATGTTAGAAACACCTAACAGAAGTATGACATAGTGAAGTTTATAGTCTTGCTATCTTCACGCGTGTTGGGTCAAAGGAGTCGGTGTCCCGCCCGTGTCAGTTGAGGCCATCCAACAAAGCTCTGTAATCATCTTTAGCCGAGCCTGATGGAGGCTCTAGATTGAGGATGCTCTCAGTGTATTGTGGGAAGACTGTCTCCAATCTGGCCGTAAAACCAAAGGGAAAGCCTGTATTGGCACAAGAGCAATCCTAGCTAGGGCATTGACTTGCAAAACTCAAAGAATTGGTTGTTATTGGTGTGGCTGGCAAGTGCGTCTGATTCTTTAACAATTCTTATTTGTAAAATTTTCATCCTTTTGCAATCAACTTCCTTGACCACATGCTCCCATGTTCATGGCAACTTCCTTGATGGTTGTGCATTGGGGCCGTATACTCCTTAGGGAGGTTGTTATGGGAAATGCATACTTAATCCCTAAATGCCCATGGCCCCATTTTGTTTGGTGTTCAAGAAACTTTGAGACCTTGTTGGAGGTAAAAGATCTGAATGAATTATTTCTTTTTCATTTGGAGAAGTTACTAGTTGAAGTTAGCTTCAATATTCAATTTGAATGTCCTCCATGTTATATTCCAATTATTTTTAGTGGAAGCTAAAATGTAAGAATACTTGTTGCACATTGAAAAGTATACCAAAGAATTTCATTAAAAAACCTATACAAGTTGCCACTTTGGAAAAACGTGCATCAAATTGAAAATCACGTCAAGATCTCCCCTTGGGCAATGAAGGACCTTATATCAAAAAAAATCATCTAATAAAATCTTGATGTGTTTTTGCGCTAATTCCACTAGGAATATCTCTCTAATAGAAATTGGAATTCATCCACCGTTGAATTTTCTTTGTTTATAATGATTTTTGGCCAATAATTAAAGCTAAAATCTCCCCTTGTGTAAGGTGGTAGCTCTTTGCTTGTTACATTGTAGGGTCATTTGTCAAAAATTTGTCATGAATTTGAAGGGGAGTCATTATTTTTGAAGTAACAAACATATATACTAAAGTATCATAAGTGGGTGTTTCCCAATTTTATACAAAAAAATTACCATTTTGGCATAACAAGTTTTGAGCCATAGCAAAAAAATAAAAACAATAAATTCCATGCTCATCCATAATCAATCTCAAAAACGTTAACATCCACATGACTTTTTTGAAATGTTTTTTTGGCAGTGCCATTTAAAAATCTTGAAGTTCAAGATCTTATGGTTACAATTTCTTTTCAATGTTTAATAACAATCTTACAGCTATAGTTCAATAACATCCAAATACTTTTTTGAAATAAGGAAAGTAGCCTTGGACATTTAGGGGTTAAACCTTAACCCTTGAGAATCCTAACGACCACTATTTGGTCGCTTAGTTTTGAAAAATGTCCATGTTTGACTCTTATCCTCTTCTTAATGGTAGAGTCAAAGGACTTGTACTTTTTCATGTACCTCCAGGCATGTGTCTACTACCACTCAAAAAATTCAAGCTATTTGACTCTACTTAGGTAATTGTTTAATTGGATTAAGTACACAAGGGTATGAATTTGAATGAATATGGCCTAGGCGCTTAGGGGTTAAACAACCATAGGGCATAGTATACAAGATGCCGCATAATTGACATTTCCTACCAACAAGAAGTTTTAATTTGGGATCCCAAATAGCTCACTAAAATCACATTAATCTATATTCCAAATTCTTTGTTGATTTCAAATGAAGTGAAGATGTGGATCTATTCCAAATACAAAAAAAATACCTTAGGCCACCTTAGACTTGAAGGGTTAACAAGGTCCTCCTTTTATTGTATCCAAGGCTCTTACCCATGCCTAGACCGAATACGCCCTTACGCTACCTGCATTATAGGCTACGTGTTGTTTGACCAATGAAAAAATCAAACGATCAAAATCCCTGAGCAGAGTACTGGATGGAGTTGCTGTTGCCAGTAGGGAAAGACAAACTTCTTTTTTCCTTTTTTCTTTTCATGTTGATTTGGGTGTGTTGTTGTACTACTGGATATAAGTAGCTGTTGTAGGGACGAAAAGAGAAGATTTTTGTTTGTTTGTTGTATTTTGTATGTTTTCATTTTGGGTGTGGCTGTGTTGGAGGCATTGATGCATATGTGGTGATTGTGGACCCACTTTCAAAATGGTCAATGGGGGTGTGCCCTTTGTATGTGGGCATAACTACTAGAAACAGCTGGAACAACGGCAGGCCTTCAAGATTGGCAGCCAGGATGGAAATGCGGGTGCCCCCCATGGCAAGGAAGATTGGAAAAATTAATATTTGCACATCTGATTGCTCAATCAATGAAAGTGCCAGCCTGAGGCCACTCAGGAGCCCCTCCTCAGGCTTGCCTACTGTTTGAGGTTGGGTGCTTGGCAAAATGTCAAAGTCCGAACTTTGTTAGAGCATCTTCTGCAACCCTCCAAATGTCCCTACTTCTCTAATTTTTGGATGATAGCAATCAACTCAAGTGTGTGTCAACCTTTACCTTTATTTCTCCCCTTCAAATAAGTCATATTTAAAAGGGTCACTAAACCCTCTACAAGCTGTATTTTCTTTTGGGATCAACAGGTCGTCATAACTTACTTATTGTTTTGGAAGTTTCTTGATTTGTGATTGGTTGGAATTTTAATTAGCAAGTTGCATTGTGGGGATACAAGTGGCCATCCCCTCTTACAGGTACAAATTGCAGTTGAAGGGGCCTTGGTAATTGGAGGGTTGCAAGAGATGCTCTTCAAGCAATAGCAATGGCAAGCCGGTACATGGGCACAATAAAAGGCCTATAGTGTTGAAATCCTAGGCTCCTTAAGTTGAGGTGTAGAATTTGGGATGGATGGATCCAACGGTATAGATATATTAGGCTTGCCAAATGGAGGGACTAGTGCTAGTGGCTCAATAAGCAACCTCACACAAGCTTGGTGGTTGCTGAGACGATGTTAATTACGCTTTATTACCTCCCTTGACTTGCTCATCAACAAGTTCCAAAATATCATTCCATGGCTCTTTGTTGGTGCACATGTCAACCACAAGCTCTATTTACCATTCATATTGGATCCTTTGTATTTGCAAATCTAGGTTGCCACCTCCACAATATTGTTGTGGTGCCTACATGGTGCAACTATCGAGGCTACTCTTAGAGCATCCACACCTTTACTTGCCAAATTTGACGTTGCTAAAGAGTTATTAAAATTCTTGGTACTTCCATGCACCCTTGCTTAACAAATATCATTTGATGTATTGCACATACGTGTTTGTGGGGCCAAGGTAGAAATCTCTAATTTTTCACCTTCCAAAAACTTTACAATTTACATTCAAGAGATTGATTTTAAAAATTTTGAATTCATATTTGGATTCAAAAATCCTAATTTAGTATAGAATCACAAAGAAACAGACCATTGAACAATGCTAAATAAGGAACAAATTATTACTTTCTTTTACCCTTGTCTGTAGTTTTGTGGAGCTTTTCCACCCTATCCCAAAAACATGGATGTGCAGTAGATAGAAACATGGATGTGCAATAGATAGAAACATGGATGTGCAGTAGACAGAAACATGAATGTGCAGTAGACAGAAACATGAATGTGCAGTAGACAGAAACATGAATGTGCAGTAGACAGAAACATGAATGTGCAGTAGACAGAAACATGAATGTGCAGTAGACAGAAACATGAATGTGCAGTAGACAGAAACATGGATTTGCAGTAGATGGAACCCCGCAGCCCCATTCATCCCGGCGGGGGGGGCAATGAGGGGGTCAGTTCACCCCGGCCGCCGCAACTCGAGGTTCTCAGCAAAAACCCGGAACTGAAGGTTCTCAGCAAAATATCCGGAACCAGAGGTTCTCAGTAATAACCCGTAACCGGTAGTTCTCAGCAAAAACCTGGAACTGGAGGTTCTCACAATATACCCGGAACGAGGCAACGGTAGTCCTGCGACCGGCGGTCGGGGGTAAAAACCGTAGGACGCTGGAATTGAAATTGATCGCAACCTCTCCTCCGCACTTCGTGCCTTCCCGACCTTTTCCAACGATCGCTTGCAGTTTCATCGTTTCCCTTTCGACACATCGATACCCTAAATCGCAGAACCGCACGCGTGATTGAGGAGCTCTGAATCGGGAAAAACTCCACGTCGCCAACCATGGTAAAGCTCTCTCTCTTTCTCTCTCTCTCTTCCAATTCTCAGCTTCTGAAACGAAGAAGCCTTTTCCCCTAATTCTTGTCTTTCACCGTTCTTTTGAAAAATGTAGGGGAGATTTTCTCTCGTAACCTAAAGATCGGTTATTTCTTCGTGCTTAGACGAGGATTTAAGTCTCTATCTTCTGTTTTTCTGAGATCTTTTGGCGTGTTCAGTAATATGTTGTGGTTTTTGGATAGTGTCGAGGTGTAAGACAGGCCATTCGGGATTCTGGACTAATTATCAATCTATTCACTCTACATTTCCTTATCATTTTTCACATCCTACTTACATTTGAAATGCTAAAATATCTTAATTTTTTTCATCCAGAACTTTTTTAATCCGAATTTTGCGTCGACGAAGGGGATTGTGTGAGGGTTTTATGGTATTCTTTGGTACTCGTTTTTGAAGCGGTATGCCGTGGATGTTGTGTGTAGTGTAGAAGGTCGTATTGATTACTGGATGTGGTCGGAATAGGTGGTCGTATTTTTACTTTTGAGCAAGATTAGGGTTAGAGGTCTTGGAGTTTCTTGTACAAGATGCCGTGAAATGTTGAAATTGATGAGGGGATGATGTTTGCAGAAGTGAACTTTGACGACTGATGACGACGTTTGGTTTTGGATGCAGATTCGGTTTATACTTCTGCAGAATCGGCAGGGCAAAACTCGCCTGGCCAAATATTACATTCCGTTGGAGGATTCTGAAAAGCACAAGTTGGAGTACGAGGTAGTGAGAACAGCATAACTTATCTGGAGATGTTTTCTAGCTCGTGTTTTCATCTGAACTTTGACATCTGGCTCATGTTGGAAAAGAAAGGAAGTTCGTTATATGCAAAGGCTTTATGTGCGTGGTTTATTTGATGGCCTGTCCCTGTTAACAAGGAAGGTCAGTTTTGTGTTTCTTTAGTAGGCCATGTTTTATGTTGATTGGTGGATACTGATTACTGTAGGGTTGGATACCAGATATAGAAAAGTGTGAGAGAGGACCGACTTTTAAGGCTTGTTTCAAACTTTTCCAATGTTTTCGTGCAGGTTCACAGGCTGGTTGTGAACAGAGACCCGAAATACACTAATTTCGTAGAGGTAAGCCGTTAATTGTAATGATAAGTTGATGCTGTGTCTAGAATTAATATTGCATATAAAATTGTCATCCAGTAGCATTGACTTGAGATGATCAGACATGTATTTATTCCAGATGAGAGCTGATTTTTTTTTTTATAGAGGCGCTTTAGAACCGAGAATATGTCATTTTTAGGTATGCCTCTCAATTGTTGCAGGGGTAATATTTGTGTACTCGTTCAGGTCGTTAGACTCAAAATCTTTAAAGCTTGTCACCAGATGGGTTGTAAGGGAACTGGTTTATATAATTACAATGAGGGGTCTCATGAAGTACAAGTGTCCTCTCCAGATGAGTCCGATGTAAAATACAACAAATTCGCTGATTCTCATTGACCATTGTTTGTGACAGTTTCGAACACATAAAGTGATATATCGACGCTATGCCGGCCTTTTCTTCTCAATGTGTGTTGATATCACGGACAACGAGCTGGCCTATCTTGAAAGTATTCATCTGTTTGTGGAGATATTAGATCACTTCTTCAGTAACGTTTGTGAGCTGGATTTGGTCTTCAACTTTCACAAGGTAAAACAAAAATTGTATTACGTCTTATTACAGGTTTTCATCTGCTTGTTTCGTATGATAGCAGTTTTGGTTCTTCATGGAATACATATTTTCATGCTTGCAGTAAGAAGGTTAATGTTAACAGTTTCTTCAAATGACTGGTTGGCAGGTATATTTGATATTGGACGAGTTTATTCTTGCTGGTGAATTGCAAGAAACCAGTAAAAAGGTAAGCACTGGAAAATCATGCTCCGTGCGGAGCGATAAGTTCTTCATATGCTAGTAACTCATTTTAAAAACAGTTAGTTTGAAGAAGATAACTATATTTGATGCCAATCAATATTTGGTCAAGTTTATGTCAAATTTTTTGTTGTTGTTGTGCCTCCTCTCAAATATGTAGAGGGATTGTGTGCTGCAGGCCATCATTGAAAGAATGGGCGAATTGGAGAAGCAAGACTAGCTATCGCTCTTCGACTTTTGATGTTGCTTTTTTCACAATTTCGTATTGGATAGGATTTGCCTCATGAGGCTGTTTGAAATTTAGTTAGCTTTGAACAGGTGGGTGGAGCTTTTAGAGAATGTAAGGCTTGATCTGGTAATACTATATTTTGGGGTCAATAATCTTGAATGTAGGCAAAATAAATATATTCTGAGTGGTGTTCGTTTATGGTAGTCATTGTCATTGTTGCCAGCAGCCTTGGTAGTGCAAAAGTTATTCCAATTACTGTAAAACTAGAGTAAGATTCCCTCACGTTAATATCGGTGACTTTTGCATGTGGCATGCCTCACATCCTTACTCTCCAAGTTACGTTTTGACCACGACTTTTCACCGCCCCTTAAGTTGCCACCTGGAGGCGGAGCGTCTGTAATGCGGCATCCTTCGAGTTGAACCAAGTGTTTGCAAAATCTCCTTCAAATTTTGGGCACTTGAATCACACTATTTGAGATAGTACTCAAATACTCTAATCCACAATGTGTTGAATTAACCTAAATTACTTCTGACCTACTTTGTTAAAGTGCCTTGCAAGTTCTCTTATTTCTTCCATGTTAGTGGTATTAGTGGGAAGGGTAAAATAACTTGTGTACCAGGAGTTCATCATTCAAGATAAGCATATTATTGGCGTTTCCTAAGTCATAAATAGTCCGTAGCTTCATGCTATTTACATTAGGTTACTGAATTTCTTCCTTTTCAAGTTTTTTCCAGACCGACCTCTGGATTGCTATAGCATGGTTTGGTTGGGAGTTGTGGCATAAAATAGTGAACTTAACATAAATGTTAAATATAAACTTTAGTGAGACTATTGAACGTTGTAAGTTTGATTTTGAAAGATAACGAGCAAGAGTGGAAGAGCCTTCGGTTTTTAAAATCACATTTACGCGGTCTCTATCTGCTTTGAAGAACTTTATTGTTCCACATCTCATTATCATTTGGTGAACTGTAAAGTGAAAAATAGTTCATTTGATTAAGAATCAATAATGTTTTCCTCAGCTTATTGAAATTGGTGCAACAAAAATATACAGTTTGCAGTGTAGGATAGTTGAAACCAGGTTAGAAAACAATTAAGCCCAATCCTTTGGTTTTACACAGGTATGAAAATACAATTCAATCCTGTTTCAGATCTGGTGCACTTGCATGATGAGCAAAGGTGGAATAACCTAAAAGAGAGCTTGTATTAAAAAACATGCTCTATTAGATCGAAAAAATAAAGATATTCTTCAAAATCGAGTTAAATTTTTTAAACAATGTTAGACAGATCATTGTTTTCAGATAGAATCGGACTCAAAACATGACAATCTTTTAGAATCACTTCTCAACTATTTCAATGCATGATTTTCTAAACGACCATCTGAAATAATCTATCAGCAAAAAAACCGGTTAAAAATTAAAAGAAATTACTTATAGTATGAAATAGAGAAAATAACTGAAAGAGTTTCTTAATATATTGGTTCAATACAAGTATTGAAAGAAATCAACTGAAAAATCTCAAATATTTTTTATACGCGTTGCGTGTATACCTGAATAGCCTCTGGGGAGTGGGATGTAGCCCTAGGTTGTTACTCTAAAAGTGGGCTCAAAACTAGGTTCCTTAAAACTAGTAAAAAACACATCTAAATTGGTTAAATGTACACCTTGACAACCTTCTCAATTGAAGCTCAGCATATGGGACAAATCGAACAATTCATTTTGGAAATACAATCCATACACATCACCAAATGGCCACAAGGAACGTAGACACCCTTGCGAGGATTGGTCATGCAAACCACACACATACCAATTGTCTTCGAAGCTTGACTTCTTGAATTCTTGACTCTGAGCTCTTTGTCCTTTGAATCTTCCTTGTCAACCTTGGCATTATTGATTGTGATTGTGATTTCCTCCACACTAGAATGCTCTTCTTCTGCATAAATATACTTGATATGCTGTTTCACAAGCGGACAAATGATTGTGGCACCGCATTTGCAAGTTGAATTTCCCTTGTCAACCTTGGTGTCATTGATTGTGATTGTCGTCTCCTCCACACTAGATTGCTCTTCATCCGCATAAATATACTTGATATGTTGTTTTGCAGGTGGACAAATGATTGGGGCTCTGCATTTGCAAGTTATGGCTGTCATCTAGCCACCAACCTTCAAGACTCCTTCAATGTTGTTGTGTGGGGAAGACCACTTTTTTTTCATAAAGTTTGATCAAGAATTATGAAGAATAAATAAAAACTTTTAAAACTTTACTTTCTCAAATATACATACATACATGTAAACATATATTCATAAATATAAGAACTCACATGTATATCTATAAAAGAATTGGATGAAAAGTAAAGAGTTTGAGTGCAACTATGAGTTGCATTCCATGCATGTAAGTTGCGCCTTTTACATTTTCTTTATTTAACAAGTTGCACCTTTTATGTTTTCTATTGTTGCACCTTTTACATTTTCTAATTAATGCCTCTGTTGGTACAACAGGTACGTAAACTAGTAATACATAATAACCGTCATCCTTTCTCTTATTATTGTCATAGTCTACCTTTACTTTTACTTTTATCTTTTACTTTGTTTTTAGGTTATTTCTCTAACTACTAGTTTGTTGCCCCATTTAGAAAACCTAAAATTAACCAATGATGATTCCATTTAGCATACTATAGGTTATGTTTTATACAAAAAAAAAAAAAAAAACCTATTTAGCATAGGTTAAGATTTATATAAAAATTCCTTCTATAACTTTTGTATTTTTGTTTTTGTTCAAATTTTACTTTTTGTTATCCCTTGAACAACGACCTTAGGGAACCGTAACATAACATTATTAACCGGCTGGTATTCCTCCCCTTAGGTGGAGGCATAGTCCCCCTTGATACCTGAAGGGAGAATTTAGTTTAAGATGAACCAATTGATTGGCTCGATTGGCTTGGGTGGGGACCTTGTGGTTCAGATTCGCTGGGATCCCCATATTGGGGAGCAAAAGGGAACCCCCAGTGAGGTTAACAATGTTATGAGCTTGCGCTTCGTCTTGCCACAGTTTTGGTTTACCCAGTACTGTAGCGGTCTAGGGTTTAGGGCGCTGCATGATAAAACCACAGGGATGCAGCGATTGTGCTCTGGCGACAGTCATTGAGCTTGTGCAGGAAGATCGATCGGTCGAAGCAAATCAGAATCGAAACATCACTACTTTTGAACCTCAAAGCGATCTTCCAAGCAGGCTGGGGCTTGCTGTGAGTGAGTGAACGATGCAAGCTTTGAAAGGTGGAGATCGGAAAGAACGCTACCCAGGCATTCGGTAAGTGGAAGGGAAAATTTCATGGATACCCCTGAAGTTTGTACAATTTTCATAGATACCCCTGCTTTTTCAGATATATCACAAATACCCTTGGACCAAAAATTTTAGGCGCTTGTTTCGTTGTGTATGTCACTTCTTTTCTTCCTTTGTGCATATGTATAACAAAGAAAGAAGTAGTGTGCGCACAAAGGGAGAAGGAAGTGACATGCATAACCCAACAAACGCCTTTAATTTTTGTTCCAAGGGTATTTATGATATTTCTGAAAAAGCAGGGGTATCTATGAAAATACTGTATTGATTTCTATCCAATTCAAGCAGCGAGAGATTGTCCCCACCAAACTTTTTCGCACATGGCCAAGTCCTGCTCTTCTAGCTAGAGGACTGCGGAAGAGTTGCAGTAATATATATCCAAATTTGCCCAGCTCATATATGATCAGCATACTATAGCTCTGCTAAACGAAGATTTAGTCTCACTCTGCCTAAAACCCTTTCTCACAACTACAATCTCAAGTCAAAGCGGACCAACCATGCAAACTTATGCTCTTCTATTCTTCTTAGCGACGAATATTCTAAGCTATTATTTCGTTACCGAAACATGACTGCATTCACGCGGATATTGAGGGACAGTTGTCCTCCCAGATCATGAGCTAGATACATGCAGTGTATCGATGAGTCCACTGAATTGCGCACGTCGAACCTCAAAACCTCCACTCAGCTTTACATGGCCAACCCCTTGAAAATACCCCTCTTGAAAGCTAATGCCGACCGAACAAGTAATCTTGAGAGCCATGGCGGTCATTTCACATACAAAAAGTACGCCATTGTCACGCACATCATTCAATTTAGAGGGGCTCCTCGCGGAAGACTACTTCAATCAACTCTTCAATACAACCTGTGCCTTGATTCTAGATATCGTCTCTTTGAATTTGGGACGCGCAGGCAGCTCGTCCTCACCAATTTAGCAATTCCATGGGATATTCATGTGCTGAGATAGTTTCAATGAAAAATGGGACTGAGGTTTCAGAAAGCAACTTACGAGTCCTGACATGAAACACGTGATCATTTGCTGGGTTTAGGCAAGAGGCCTGCGACTCTAGCCTTGCAAATTCAATTCACTAAGAGCTGCTTTCACCACGATGTTTTTTGCGACTACTACTGTGGCGCTCTTTACGACCTTTCTCGTCACGGTGTTTTCGTTTCTTGTGCTTCTCCTTGTCACCATCTCTAGACTTGTGACGCTCTTCTTTCTTTGATTTGTGCTTTTCGTCTCTTTCCTTGTGGCGTTTCTCTTTTTTCTTGTGACGCTCTTCTTTCCTTCTGTGCTTCTCTTCCTTGAGCAGAGCAAGTACCGCCAACGCATCTCCCACATTTTCCAGTTTCTCTGGTAACGCTGAAACTTGCTTCAGTTTTGGGTCATCCTCCTCTGGTGGAGCAGGACCCCCAACTCCAATCCCGTGCTTCATCCAGGCTGGTTGCACCACCGCACGGCCTCTACCCACAGATCCCCTGGCCAGCAAGTGGTTGGAGATACCAATGACCGGCTTGGGAGGTTGCGTGTGTTTTAAGTTCTCTCTCGGTAATCTGTCCTCCATATTCATGCGATTTTGGACCGTCAAATCAACGTCCTCATCATCCGACAATAACTTGTATGTCTTCTCACCAGAAGAGTAGCACTCTTTCTTCAAGTGCCCATGACCACCACAACGTTGGCATTGTACATTTAATACAGCCTCCAACTTGAACTGGTGACATAGCCAACAAAGAAACAAATATTTAACTCTTAAAATCTCCACAGATCATCCACAATAATAAAGATTTTGATTTGCATATATATAGAGACGCTTAATTGGTTCATGAATGTTCTATTCCATTCTTTCCTAACCGATTGATTGTTCCACCAACAACCATTGCTATGTCTCCACGACAGTTTACACATGGTTTCTTTGCATATAGATGGCCTTCCACCTCTCCCAATATTGCCATGTATAAGTCAAGGTTAGATTAGCCAGCACTTGACATTCATCATCTAAGAAATAGTCTAAGCCCGATGTACTGAATTAGAACATGAACACTGCAAGTTTTTTATTGGTCTCCAACATTAGCAATGGCACCAAACTCACCTACGGAGAACAGTATACATGGAAATCAAACCTCAAGAACTGAAACTGCAAGTAGCCACAAGTGATCTTACAAATTAATTGACACATTTTCAAAAGTTCAGGGATGGTGCAAACCTTTTGAGGCTCTTTCCACGCAGGTCGTGACTGCTGCTTCTCGGCTTGGATGTTGTTTGGATCTAAGTCTTCCCCGTCACCCTGGCGTACATATTTCATTGAACAGCCCGTCTTAGTGTTCCCGTTTTCTTCCACATTTATAGAAATCACTTTAACCCACACCTGCTCTCCTTCACTAGCTATAGAAGACAGAGCCTTCACTTTTGCCTCCTCTGAATCGTCCCTATTAGTGACCTGAAAAAACAAAAACAAAAAAAAGAGACAACCCCACTTTAGGTCATGCACAAAGACTTGCATCCAATCATGGTTTCTGAAATCTCACTTCGTCCCCTAATTCCGTTGCTCAGGAGCATCAGCAGTATTATAACAGCTGGTAAGCAAATTTCCACAATGATTTAGAAATAAAAGCAGCTTGAAAGTGTTGGTGAGAGAACCTCATGGTCGCTGACTTGAGAGAGGTGAACAAGTCCATGATTCCGATACCCCTCCATTTGAACAAAAATGCCAAACGGTCGAATTGAATGCACTGTCGCTCTGAGAATGCTATACAGAGGTGGCGCTGCTGGTTTGTCATTGTTACTGTCTCCTCGACCTCCTCGACCCCGACCCCGACCTCCACCCATTGGTCTCCTCTCATCATCTTCATATGCCCCACCCCCATCCCTGCTCATCCACTGCCGCTCTTCGTCGAACTCTCGACCTCTGTCCCTGCCCATGTGCCTCCGATCATCATCTTCATATTCTCGACCCCTGTCCTTGCCCATGGACCTCTGGTCATCGTCGTCATATCCTCGACCTTGATCTCTGCTCACTGGCCTTTGGTCATCTTCATCGTATCCTCGACCTCGATCTATACTGATTGGCTTTTGGTCATCGTAGGCATCTTGCTTCCTCAAATCAGCTGCATCATTGTCATTGTAACGACGTGATCTGTCCCGAGATGACTGTCTGAACTCTTCTCTCCTACCACCAGATGTTTGAATCCCTATGCGCCGATCCCTATCAACATCGCCTCTATCTCTGGAGCTTTCTCTTCCTCTGCCTCTGTCTCTGGAGCTTTCTCTTCCTCTACCTCTGTCTCTGGAGCTTTCTCTTTCTCTTCCTCTGTCTCTGGAGCTTTCTCTTTCTCTTCCTCTGTCTCTGGAGCTTTCTCTTTCTCTTCCTCTGTCTCTGGAGCTTTCTCTTCCTCTACCTCTGTCTCTGGAGCTTTCTCTTTCTCTTCCTCTGTCTCTGGAGCTTTCTCTTCCTGTGCCTCTGTCTCTGGAGCTTTCTCTTTCTCTTCCTCTGTCTTTGGAGCTTTCTCTTCCTCTGCCTCTATCTCGGTCCCTCGGAAGCTTTAGCACCAGCTCAGACATTACCTGACAGAAGCATACAAGTTATAAAACTCCAATTTATCAAGTAAGACCAAATCATCATTCACTTAAGCCGTTCAAAGGACCTCCGTGTATGGGACTCGTGTGATCGTGTAGCAATTAAGAATCCCTTCCTTTAATTATTTTCAACATCAAGACTGACCTAAAAGGCATAACAGATCACCACAAGGAATCGAACTGGAGAAGGCACAACATGAAGATTCTCTAAAAGGTAAAACGTAAGCCCATTGAATCTAAAATTTGCATTTCAACAACCAGAAAAGTTGATTATCCGTTTTTTCTGGAATGGAGAATCAACTAACCGGCGGAGGAAAGGCATCATCATGTGCAGGCGCCATCTCTTTACAGAACCTTGTTGATTAATATCCTGTTCACAAAACAAGAGAGACAATTGACTTTCTATATCTCAATGCCAGAAGAAACGAGCAATCCAAACGCAATTGGCCACCACACAAAAAAATTCCAGACTTGCAAGATATCATTGCCCTAAAAACTTCCTCTCGCTCCCTTTCAGCAATTCGAAGCTCTTGAATAAACATGAAAGTCAGATTAACCAGTTGAATTACACGACATTCTCTTTAACAAATTTTTGAGCTACACACGAAATGACAGAAAATAGCGTTTTTAAGAAATGTGATATTAATATTCAGCAAATCAAGTAAGCTTATGCAACAACAAAGCACTCTGTGTTGCCAGCAAGGGGACAGGCAAAAGCATCAACATTACTTGTTGTTTAATCCGTACTGAATACTAAAAACTCGGCCGCATTGAGATTTCAAGATACAAGACTAACAGCGATCATCACTCGAAGTATAAAAAATTTCTAGTTCAGCTCACAACGTTTAATTGTCTCACTACAAAATCCGCAAACATCAAACCCTAACACCTTAAATGAAAACATAAAAACTGCGTACTCATTCCACGGATCGAAAACTTAAATCCAGAAACAAACACGCCAATCAATCAATCAACCGTACGCTGTCTGACGCTCGATTCTTCAAAGCTTAAAGCTCCAAGAACTCACAAACTACAAAATTATCAAATTCAACAATTAAGCGACTATGAAATATACAAGCACAACAATACACAAGAGTGATGTTCTCGTACCGGCTTGTGAGCTAAAACAATTTGCGAGAGACTTCGAAAGAAATAAAATGAGTAGAGAAAGACTCTTTGATTCTGTATAGTGGTGAGGAAACACTAACAAGGGTGAGGGAAAGCGTCTCATGCGACGAGGACGACATATATTGAACTGGAAATGGTCACCCTAATTCAACGATCGCACGTTCCAGACAGAATCGGTACGGGACACCCTGGACTCACTTTAAAATGATTTAACCCCTAAAGGACGAGGCAGCCTTTGCAACCAGTACAATACGGTGTATATTTCTTGTATTTGGAGTGCATCCACACCTTTATTACATTTGAGATCAACAAAAAAGCTAGAATACAAATCAATGATGTTCTAGTGAGGTAGTCAAGATCCTAAATTAAATTTTTTTGTTGGTAACAAATGTCAATTATACAGCAGCGTACATACTATGTATTATAGTAGTTCCATCCTTTAAGGGTTAACTCCTGCACATCACAAAAGCCCTTTGCGGCCGTATGTATGGCCATATGTATAGACGTATTTGGGCTGCTCTAAGGGCTTTCCCAGTTTTTTTATGCACCCATCATCATACAATTCTTCAATATGTATGATAGTAACACTTAATTTCTAACTGATTCAAACTTTTGAATATTGGTTGCAACTGATACCGTAGCTCTAGAGTCCAAGGACCCTTTAGGAGTTAAATTAACCTTTCTTCTTCAGAAGCTTGAGTCTCGCTGACGTGGCATACACTTGATATCTACAACAACATTATATAAGGGTCAATATTCATGTTGCATTGAAATTGGAGAAATATAAAAATAATAAAGGAGTTACAAGGTATTGCACGGGAGTGTCTCAAAAAACAATTAAATTAGAAATGGCAATTTTTGCAACTTTCTTGCAAGAAGCAAGGGAATTTGGGGTTTCCTAATTCTCAAAGTTTGGAAATGTAAATCACCATGACCAAATCCAATGCAAATTTGAAAAGTTGCTCTAATTCTTGACTTTAGATCTTGTTGAAATTGGGGGGAGATTCTCTTCTAGAGGCTTAGATGTTTATATTTTAAACTCATAAAGAAGCTCGCCACAATGTACAAATGTTTCTACAACCAATGAAGATGTATAAACACATATTTGAATGTATGTTTGTAAGAAATTCTTGTGTGAAATGAATTTCAAAATTTGTCTTGATTTATGGCACTCTTTGTAGTGATGTATAATTTCTATTTATAGAAATGGGGGTTTTGGATTTCAAGCAGTAGAAAAGTATTAAGAGTAACCCTTGAATATGTCTTTAAAATATCTATGTCAAGAGGTGCTTTTACTTTTGTGATTTTTTTCAACCTATCTAGTTTGTATGCAACCTACACGGTGATGCAACACATCCATATTTATCATCACGTATAAATGATAACATTTGTATCCATTTGCATTCATAGCTAACAACAAGCACAAATTTCTCATGCATACAAGCAAATAAATTCCAGAATACAAAACACAGGTTTTTTTAATCCTCCAATCTCATAATACAATTTAAAAAAAAACACATTGTATAGTTAGATTCTAAGCAACCGCATATGTGATCGCAAGTAATTTTATATTCTTAATGTAACATGTAAGAGTATATATTTCACTTAGTTAAACTAAACATTTAATAGCAGTTTATTTAATAAACAAAAATTTAAGATTGTTAATTTAAATATGAATTATTAAAAGAAACTATTACATTTTATAATAAAATAAAATAAAACTCCTTAAATGATTTTTTTTGAATGTATGGGCTTTACACATGAAACCCAATTAAGCTTTGCATTTTGCCTAGGCCTTAAACAACTAATTCAACTCCTAGTGGATCACAACGAGTTGACCGTGTTATGGAGTTAGAGTAGTGCTTATTATAGGCTAATCAAAGGCTAGTCAAAAAAATCTTACAACATAAAGGTTTATACACGTGAAATAATGATTTTGGACCATCCTTACTAAAAGTGGGTTCAATGGCTGTTGATATTGACATTTCTTTGCGATCAATCAATGATATTTTTAAATCAATTTTTTTAATGAAATCCTAGATGAAGAATCAATACATTTCTCAAGTACAGGGGTCCCTTGATCAATGGCCCTTGGTACTCCATTAGCTTTCGCTATCTCACTTAGCAAGGCATCCATAGCATTAATCCTTAAACAATTGAAAGGCCCTTTGCGACCAATACAATACGGGGTATTTTTCTTGTATTTGGAATGGATCCACACTTCTACTACATTTGAGACCAACAAAGAAGTTGGAGAATAGATCAATGCGGTTCTAGGGAGCTACTTGAGATCCCAAATTATAATTTCTTATAGGTAGCAAATGACAATTATATGTCAGCGTATATACTATTCCCTATGGTTGTTTAAGTGTTAGCCCTTAAAGGACCTAGCTACTATAATACATAGTATATATGGTGCTATATAACTGGCATTAGGTACCAACAAAAAGTTTTAATTTGGGATCTTGACTACCTCACTAGAATAGCATTGATCTATATTCTAACTTCTTTGTTGATCTCAAATGTAATTAAGGTGTGGATGCAATCCAAATACAAGAAAAATACTCTGTATTGTATTGGTCGCAAAGGGCTGCTTGGTCATTCAAGGGTTAAATCATGTCCACTTTGATCCCCCATTGTCACGAGAGACATTGAAAATTTTCTTGTCCTCGTAATACTTGTTCTGCAACCTTTCCCATTTGTTCTTGACATGCTTGGGCTCTCAAAATGACTCATTTGGATAGGACACAACAATTTTGTCATGAAACCTTTCCCAATCTTTTGGACGAAATAAAGCGTAAGCTTACCCAGAGTCCACCATGTGTTCTCCCACAGTCTTTATAAGTTTCTTTCTTTGTTGCCTCCATGGCTGCGATCATCTCCACCACCACCATCTAAGGTAGCACCATCCATAAACGTTGTGTCCCCATGTCCATCACGTGACAGTAGCAGGGGCTAACCAATAAAAAAACAAATGGTTGTGGGTGACTGAGTGATGGTTATGGGTGATGAAGTGATGGTTGTGAGTGGCTAGCATGAGGTTTTGAGTACCCATCTCATTATTTAAGAACCAACAAGCCTTATTTTTAGCATCTCGTGCACATGGTTCCTACAATTTTAGTGATTTTGGATTTTGAAAAATCTTTGTGAACAAATGCTTGCAGTTGGAACCTTGAAATTGATGCCAATATTTTTGATTTCCACTTCCTAACTTACAATATTTTTTTCAAAGTTAGTCAATTGTTTTACCTACTCCAAAACCCTTATTTCCACGCTTAGGGCATCTCCTGCAGCACGCTTTCCAAGCAAAATGAGGTTTCACAGGGAGAATGACACAAACCTTCACGGCCAGGCTTGAAGTTCTCTTGCAACCTTGAAACCTTTTGGACTTGCATTTGCGTTACAACAAATTGCCCGGGTACACCCGGCTATGGAGTGGGGTCCTGCATGAATAGTGTGTGTGAACAATGCTTGAGAGGAACCGTGAAGGGGGCCTGGAAAAAGCTTGAATTTGACGAGAACAAGGCTCAATCTAAAAACCCCGCAACATGCACAAGGACGCATTGAGTACTATTGGGGATTTGAGAAACGCGAAAGCCCTTAAAGCTAAAGAGGGCGGGGCTATTTTGACGTGCTGCAGGAAATGCTCTTAAGGGTGCGCCTACCTTAGTAAGTGTGGTAAGTCACCACCACCGACGATCTCTAACGAAGGGCTTGTTGCGTTCTCTCTCTGTGGGCATGACGGACGTCCACCCTCTTGTCGACCTCCTCCTTGCTGCCTCCTTCCTTCCTTGTGCCTCGTGCGTTGCTCTTTCTTCCTCCCTTCCTCCCTTGCTTGCTTGCTTGCACAGCTTCTTTGCCTAAGGTGGGTTGTGTCTCCTCTTGGAACTCTTCTTCTTCAAAACTATACTCATCTTCTTCGGACTCCTCAAACAAGCTAAGCTAGCTAAGAAACCTGGTCGATGCTCTGCTCTGCTCTGCTGCCATAATTAGGGTTAGGGTTTTGAGAAAGGAGAGAAGAAAGTGTGAGATCAGTTGTGAGCAGAGCAGATGGTGGTTGTGTAGAAATTATACCTTCAGCTGAAAACAACGTGTTTCCTGTTTGAATTCACCAGGCTGCAAAGCTGCCCACAGCCGCGGTGGGTGGGATTAGGAACGCGGTTGGGCTGCAGCTCCGAGTTGCATTTCGAGTTCCTGTTTTTAGGGTTTAGTGGAGTGAGTCCAATGGCGGTTTTCGTCGGAGCTGCGACGCAGACGTTGGCCAATGGACAGCAATTGCAATTGCAGCATTCGCATTCTCCACAGCTGCCGTTATCGCATTTGCTTCGAGTCGGCTCTGCTCAAGCATGCAGGTATTCATTCTCTGCATTTTGAACTGGAGAAGCCGATTCTTCTAGGATGAAGTATATTTGTAATTGTCAAACTTCAATATGTTTGAATTTGCTGGTAAAATTTTGGAAAAATCTGTTTTGTACGAACAGGTAGGAGAGCAAGCAGAATTAATCGGATGGCTGAAATTGTATTTTTTTTTGTTGCACCACACATTCTGAATGGACCATGGGTTGATTGATTGGGCCATTCAGGGTAATTCTGAAGACTTCGGAAACCATGCATTGTTCTTCAATTTGGAGGCCGAAATAAAATTCGAAGCAAAGTTAGTCACTCTGTATGATGTGGAACTCGCAGGATACGAGGCCATGGCTTCTTCCGCGGCTATTCCTCTGATGTGTTACTTGCATCAGAAACAGCTCCCACTTTCGTGACTACTCGTCCTATGCAACAACAGCGACGGAATGGAAGCCTCTTAGTGCATGCCAATGCTGTAAGATCTTCGCACTTTTAAACCCTAAACCGTGTAATTTAGGGTTTAGGATTCGACCTACAGATTAAATGATTTGTGTCCTTTTATTCTTCTAACACCATATTAGGTAAGTTGGGAAAAAAGAAGGGACCATTTTGTACTCCGCCTAAATCCCACATCAGTAAATGTAGGCATAGCTACTGCTCAAAAGTTGTAATTTTTGAAGATCTTGGAAGATATCACGGAGACTTCACTATTGTACAAGAAAATGCATGCTCATGTTTTTGTGATATGCTAATATATACATAATGGCAGAAATAGTGAAAGCCCCAGAATGTATTGTTTTTCCCAGTTTACCTAATACGGTGTTTTCTTCATCTGCGATTATGGAACTTTAAGTTGTCTTGGTTGGTTGGATAGATGTTGACAAGAGGAAAGCTCTTTTTTGGAAGTTCAGGCTGTTCATTTTTATCTACGAGTTAAAATTGTTAGGCGGTTTTCAGAACGGTTATTTATAAGTCTTCATGTGCTTAAACATCTAGTTCATTTTAGTTGTGAGGACATTTTAGAGATCTGAAGAATCAAACTGAATGTGTTGTACTCGGTCTAATATTTCTGTATATCACATTCTTGGCTCCAATCATTATTCGGTCAAGCACGTCTGGTATGTTTGTTTTGTTCTTCCAGCCTTTCTTATCCTTTATGTTCTACTTTTGCTAAAAATACTGGACTGGAGATATTGTATATTCTCTAACCTCTGTTGTGTTACAATTCTGATGCAGCTGAAGAGCAGTAGTAGAAGAACTCTGCAGGGCTGTTTAAGCTTCGACGGACGTTTGCAGAGTCAAAATGCAGGGCAAAGGAGAAATGTTGAGAGTTTGGTTGTGAGAGCTGGTTCTAAGCGGGGAGTAACTGGAGCAGATGGAGGGCAAACTCTCGATATTCCATTGCTGGGCGAGTTTAACCTTCCCGACTTTAACAAAGGTATGCAGAACCTTTCTGAACTAACTCCACTGAAGGCGGCGAAGTGGACGACAATCGTGGCGACAGCCTATGCAGCTGTATCTGCAATTGCTGGTCTGACCGTATTTAATTCCAGTTTCTGGATGTATGGGAGTTGGCTTGGTGTGGTATGGCCATGGCCAGCAGCAATTCTTTTGGGCGTCTGGACATTGCTGACAGCAATAAGACAAGCCAAATCAGGAACCAAGGAGCGAGAGCAAGTTCTTGTCTTGGCGGGGACCCTGGTTTGGTTGATTCTGGTACCACTTGCCCATGTACACGGGTTCGTAGACGGATGGCCTATCCTTCTTTATACCATGTATTACTTCTTCTTCTCTATTAGCTCTATTGTTCGGGAGCGAATGTACGGAACGCTCAGCACTGTACATGAAGAGCCGAGATGGCAAAGTAGTCCTTCTCAGGTGGCTCAAATCGCCTTCGTAGTGGCCATTATAGGGGGTCACTGGGCAGCAGCTTTTGAATCTCCTTTCCTGGCAGAAACTTGGAATTGGGCGTGGCAATCCAAGTTGGCAGGGGCTATTTTTGGCCTTGCAGTAGTGGTTCATTGGAATGCAATTTATTTCTTAGGGAAATACTCAGATCGACTAGTCAACCCCATGGCTGTTGTAATGTTTGGGCCTTACAGGTGGATTCGTCATCCCATGTACGCGAGCTACATACTCTTGTGTGCTGGTTATTGCCTTGCCCTAAGGTCGTACTTCAGCCTGTTGTTCCTTATGGTTTCCTGCATCGCTTACTACGAGCAGCGAACGAAGTTGGAAGAGAAGAATTTGGTAGAGGTTTTTGGATCAGCGTACACCTCTTACAAGGAGAAGACCAAGCATAAATATCTACCCTGGTTGTACTGAATTGGAGCTAGTAAAGAGACATTCTGAATCTTCATGACTGTTTTCTCTACTTTCTTGTCCAATATTAGCGTCTCCCAATTTTTTATCTTCAGTACTAATGTTTTTATGGCTGTCTTTGATTTTGGTATCTGCAAGAGAACTTTTTCGCTTAGAAGATTGTGTAGTAGTACTAATTTGATTCTTGATTCAATGCAGCAATACATCTGGAGACTGTAGTGCCGTGTAGTTTGTGTGCTTGAAGCTTTTGTTTTGCAGCTGCTAACTTACTTAGGCTTTCGAAAGAGTAGGGAGGAGAGGAATTACGAGAAGCTCTTGCTGCCACTTGGACAGTAAATCCACTCTCTAGTCTACTCGCCCAGGATGCCTCAAAATTTGTATCTCTAATTGTTCTGGATTAATTGTTGTCTGTTTAAATTGGGGAATGATATGACCGGAAGGTGAGGACAAGTAGGATTTCATGAGATTAATGGGGGTGTGCTGCCGTTAATTTCATTGATTTTTAATGAATGAGAGTAATGGTGTTAGAGTACGGGCTTTTGGTTCCAGAAATAGAGGCGCTTTGTTCTGAGAACTGGAATTCTATGCTGGGCCAAGGCAGGTGTTCTGACCATGAAATTTTGGGCTCAAAATCGCACAGGGCCAAAAACTGTAAAGAGAAAGTGAAATCTGACTGTAGAAACTGTGACATTCTTTCATTAGTTTTTTTTGAGGGTGTACTGTACAAGAGGTCTAGGTAGAAATGCCAATGAAGAGGATAACTGACAACTCGAGTGCGTTACTTTTCATGTATGTTTCAAAGTTTAGTCATCTACAATAGGTAAATAAAAGTACTTTTCCCTTGTACTCCCCCATTGCATCCCTGAAGCAGCCTGCATCAATGGGGCATATCGAGTAGAATACCATAAACCGCCTACTTTAAGTTTTTGGTTGCAATTCTAGTAGTAAACTTGTAGTGTTAGCAGGAGAATGTTAAGTACTAGAGATATGTAGCATATAAGATGGATGTAATACTGTAACGCGTTGTCAAGACTTTTGAATAATATTGAAAGACCATATTTTAAAATGAATATAGGACAACAAACAATGAAGAAAATGATCAATACAATTGGGTACCTATACATATGCAAAAAGTTCTTATACCTACCATATCTCTTAGAACAAATTCTATAATTAGTACACAACACCAGACATGAGGCAATAGAAAGCTAGTTCTTGTACTACTTCGATACACAAATTCTTCACAACTTGGGAATTCTCCATATTTTAAAATGCTATTCGCTGGTTTTCAGATACTTTGCCAAGCTGCATTAAGGATGCACTTGTAGCAATCTCCTCATATGACCCTTTAAAGTAGCTTTAAGTGAATTTCTTGTATTGGTCTACATGGCTTGGTATATTGCACAAATGTGTTCGTGGAGCCACAAACGCGATATTCATTAATTTGGGAAAAACAGGGGTCCCACTTTGTTTTCCCCTCAAACCCAAAAAGTTACTTTAAAATCAGACTCAAAGATATCAGATTCAATCTGAACCACTAAGATTTTTTCCCTCACAAATCCCTCCTCTCAAGTGAGGGCATGTGTTGGTTTGAGGTGACCACCTCAAACTTCTTGACTCACTTCTTGAAAGTCCCAAAATGTACCATTTTTCCCAAATTAACAAATATTGCGTTCACAATGGAAAAGCTCAGATCTTTCACAAAGCAAAAAATGTTACATCCTAGAAAACGACTGCTAAAAGATTGAATTTGAATTTATATTTAGTTCCTAAGACTTGAATTTAGACCAAAACCCCAAAAGGAGATAAAAACCAACCAACTCCAAAATGGTGAGGGTGAATTGACCCCCTCATTTTCCATGCCTAGATATATGAGGCCGGGAGCTTGATCAATTGTTTTATGAGTTTGTGAGTTTAGACATTCTAGAAATTGTAAAAATTTAGAAATTTACCATCACAAGATTGAATTTGGGAAATTTAAGTTTGCATTTGGATTTAGAGGCCGATATAGATTAGGAATGCTTGAAGATATTGAAATTGACCAACTCTAGAATAAGAATAGATTTTTACTTTTACCTTATTTGTAAAAAAATGGAACTTTTCCACCATGGCCTCACAAACAAGCACGTGCAGTATACCAAGCCGTTCTAAGGTAGGTAACTTGAATTATGTCCCCTCTCTTGAAAAGCGTCATATAGGTAGGTCAAGAATGGATATGAGGTGGTCCATCAATGGACCTTCTTTAGTCATAGAAGAAGAAAACACCATATTAGGTAAATTGAGAAAAAAGGGTGTCCCACTTTTTTTTTTCCCCCAAACCCAAAAAGCTAGATTCAAAGGTATCAGATTTAGTCTCAACCACTAAGATTTTTCCCTCGCAAATCCCTCCTCTTAGGTGAGGACACGTGTGCAAAAAAAAGCGCTGGAGTTCAGATTGAGGAGATCACCTCAAACTTTTGAAAGCGAGTCTGAAAGTCCCAAATTATACCCTTTTTCCCAATTTTCCTAATATGGTGTTAGAATTGTATCCTATGGCAAGAGCCAATCATACTCCTTGCTTTCACTTCATCTCTTTTCAAGTTGCAAGGAAATGGTTTATGGGAGACCTAGAATCACAAATAGGTGCCTACTACATAAAACTTTGAAAATGCATCAACAATTCAATAATGCTTCAAAAAATATGAAAAAAATAGTGTAACATTTGGCATCCATTTCTCTTTGTCTGAAAATTAGAAAAAAAATCTTTTTACCTCAAAAAGCCCATGAAAAGGTAGATCAACCCTTAAAGTGTTGGTTTTGAAGCTATGTACCTTAGATCCATCTTCTACTATTCTGTAGCTTGCAGGGGCAAATGGGCAGTAGCAAGGTTTTTTTTTCTAGCAAAAATTCCCCTAAATCTTACTTCAACTCTTCATTGGCAATTGTAACCCTACAAAAAAGTGATGGAACAGTGGATGACATTGCCAATTTCCTCTCTAAACAAACACCAAATTTGTCAAATTTTGGATGAAGATTACTAATATTAGTGCAGTTTATGTATGAATGTGCACTTATCACTGATTCTATCCAATTCTGGCCATTGAACTTCCTTACCTACTTATATTGCTGGATGCTAACGAAAAAACAAAAAAAAAACCCTGGGCAGGATTAGGACTGTAGGATGAATTCACAGATCAAGTTTTTTCAACACACGTGGGGAATTAAAAGATTCCCGACTAAAGAATTACCGACAGGGTACTAGAGGTCCACCATTCAAAAACGGGGCAACCACCAGCCGCACAAGATGCTCACCTGAAATGCTACTTTCCTTCACCAGTTCCTGTTTGTTCCTTTTCTTTGACATATTTTATAGGACGGGGTGATAGAATGGCCATAATAAAGGAGTACAGTGCAACTACGTGTCTGCGTATCTGTGTAACTTTTCAATGGAGTTAATTACACTGAATTTTACGTGTACTGTGGCCCACACTAATTTCTTGACATTTTATATTTCTTAAATACATATTGTTACTACAAGAAATTTCATCAATAATTACTGTAATTTTTTTTTGAAAAGGCTTGACAACAACAAAAAAGCTGCTGAAAAACAACCTAGATGTGTGCAAGTTGTAAACCATGTGAATTCCTAATTTTTTAAGAGTTGCATACATCTCCAAGTTGATAAGCATTAAATCATGAGGTAACATTCCAAGGTAAGACAATCTAATTGTTAAGGCAACTTAAATGTAATATTTAGTGTAGTTCTTAACTTCTTATACATACATATAATTCTCTTTTCATTTAAATGAAGATATTTCAACCAATAGTCCAATACTTCATTAGAAATGAGAGTTCGATCAATTTTGCAAGCAAGCAACTCAACATTCTCATCAGCATGTTTTATTTTCCTCATATTCTAAAGTGTACTAAATACCATATTCATTAAATTGGGAAAAACAAAGGTACCATTTTGTACTCCACCTTAAACTCAAAAAGTTACCTTCAACTAGATTTGAAGGTATCAAATTTAGTCTGAGCCATTAAGATTTTTCTCCTTGCAAATTCCTCCTCTTAGGTGAGGGCATGTGTACCAAAAAACGCCGCGAGCTTGGTTTTAGGTGGCCACCTAAAACCTTCAGAAGTCCCAAAATGTACTATTTTTCCCAATTTGACGAATATGGAGTTACTAGAGTTAACAAAAATAGATATTATGGCTTACACAAGTGTTTGTGTTCTCATATATACTTTGGCTAAGTAGCATTAGTTCATCTAGATTCTAGAACTCCATATGTTATACTCTTTTGATCAAACTCTATAAATTCACCCCATGGAAACCGGAGTTTCATTAGCACAGCAGAAAACAAGCTTGTCTTCGAGCATACCCACCAACCCCTCTGTTTCTGTTTTTCTTCATATTTCAAAGAGTGTTAACTTTCTGATAAAGGGTTCCCACCAAGTTCCAATGTCCCACGTTTCATTTCTGCAAGTCCCATCTCAATGAAAAAGATCCTAACTTTGTTGAGTTATTAAGGGCAACAAGGAGTATTAAAGGAAGCCATGAACACCGGATTAGGTAAAGTGGGAAAAAAGGTGTCCCACTTTGTTTCCCCCCAAACTCAAAATGTTAGATTCAAAGGTATTAGATTTAGTTTGAGCCACTAAGTTTTTTTCCCTCGCAAATCCCTCCTCTCAAATGAGGACACATGTGCAAAAAAAAATTCTGAGCTCAAATTGAGGTGATCACCTCAAACTTTTGAAGGCAAATCTGAAAGTCCCAAATTATACCTTTTTTCCCACTTCACCTAATATGGTATTCATGAGTATTTCATGCTAAAGAATTGATGAGATTTGGGCTAAAAGTTGGGTCAAGCAATACGATTGAACCCAAATTTTTTAGTAAAATTCCACCTTTGACACCAAAATTTCCAAAAATGCTATCACATAGAGCCATAGGCAAAATGCAACAAAATTAGATGTGAAACTTGAAAAATAATGTGAATTGCAAAGTCCCAACTTCTGGCTCTCAACCAATATTTTGAGATTTTTTAGTGGGACGTGGAAGCAAACAGCTTTTGAGTATGGTGAAATTGAA
The DNA here is from genome assembly GCA_963920765.1 of Ulota crispa. Lineage (NCBI taxonomy): Eukaryota > Viridiplantae > Streptophyta > Bryopsida > Orthotrichales > Orthotrichaceae > Ulota > Ulota crispa. Next base: position 765,218 of record OY987249.1, on the reverse strand, counting down.
GATTATGATCAAACCTAATCCAGCTTTTAATAACCAAACCAAACTCCAATTTGGATTTCAGTTTACACGTAGGTATTGGTGCATACTAATACTTTTATACATAAAAACACTATAGACATATGCTCATGGGAGTCCAGTCAGCTGATACGCTTTAGAAGGGAATAGGCGGCTCATGCAAAACAGACAAACAACCAAACTCAGGAGCTGCTTTCCAACCTTGGTCATCTATACACTCAGACCTTTTTATACAACTTTTTCATAGAAACTACAATTCTGCAAAAATGTTTGAACATTTGTCATGATATCATTGAGGACCCTAGGGGCTAGGGTTACCCCCTAAGAGAGCCAGCCAGCGTCCATTAGGTGGACAACGAATTTATTCAAACATGGAGGAGCGGTTCACACTACGTCTCATACTCTCATGTCCCATTGATGATTGACATCTCAGAATTTGGCTGTAAAATTTGAGTCTTGGCAATTATTCACAGTGCGTCTTAAATCCTAGTTTGTGATTCACTAAAATAAATGCCTATATGATAACATTTTTTGAAAGTTCTAAACACCATGTTAGGTAAATTGGGAAAAATAATACATTCTCGGATTTTTACTACTTCTGTCATTATGTACAATTTAGCATATTACAAAAAAACAAGTGCACAATTTCTTGTACAATAGTGAAGTCTTAGTGATTGTTTTCAAGAATTTCAAATAATTACAACTTTGAGTTATAGTTGTGCCTGCATTTACTATATGTAAGACTAAAGTGGAGTACAAAATTGTCCCTTCATTTTTCCCAATTTACCTAATATGGTGTTTTTGGCATCAAGAAGGTGGAACCTCTTTACTTGTAGAAATTGGGTGTTTGAGTGTAGCATTTTGCCTAACCCGACTGAACCCAATTACCAGAAATATTTATTTGCATAAAATATTCAAGGCTTTCATTGGTATTCTTTTTGCCCTTTACAATCCAACAAAGTTGGATTTTTGAGTTAAGGTGCAACTTGTATAAATGGGACATGGGAAGTAAGTGGAAACAAGTTCAAACAACCCCATACTAAAGAAGCTATATGAAACAAATTTAGTATAATTATCCAAGAAGACTTAGAAACCAAGTTTTGCTTATTCTTCAACCAATCATGTATTTAGTTTGGGTGCTTCATGATTTTTGTGTAAGACTCTACATCAATTCAAGTACACATGGGAATGAAAAGGATTAAAATGAAGGTACTGAATTTAATGCGATATTTGTTAATTTGGGAAAAATGGTACATTTTGGGACTTTCAGGAAGTGAGTCAGGAAATTTGAGGTGATCACCTCAAACCGACACATGCCCTCACCTAAGAGGAGAGATTTGCAAGGGAAAAAATCTTAGTGGCTCAAATTGAATTTGATACCTTCACGTGTGGTTTTAAAGTAACTTTTTGAGTTTGAGGGGAAAACAAAGTGGGACCCCTGTTTTTCCCAAATTAACGAATATCGCGTTATTTGGAATCTTCAAAGACAAGTATTTATTTATCTCAAAGGCTCCAAATCTTCAACTCCACATGCTCAGTCATCCTGATAAGGACTTTTAGGAAACAATAAAGAGTGAAGATTATACTTTGTCTTGAACAAAATAGTGACTAATAGCCTTGAGTGGAACATGATTGAGGTAAAAAAGTGAATACAGTATCAACATATGACCTTCCAAATGCCAATTTTTTGCACGTTTGCAATTTTGCTAAGTTAAGTTAGTTAACCATACTCATGTGCAAAAAGGTGTGATAAACATCTTCACGAAAGTCTAATTTCAGTCCACAAATTATAACAAATGTAGATTTTAGGTTTAGACTAAAGTCATGGCACATTTTCTATATAAAAATTGCCAACCCTGGGCAGCTGGGTCGGATTGGACATACGAAACCCGTTGAGCCACGTTACGCAACGTCCAGTGGCGGCGACTCCGACTGCTTGCCAACCAACCATCGCTCACTGCTGGTGGCTGATCAACTTTCCTTCAAAATGTAGGCTTGATATCTACATTTTTTTCTACCAGTTACCCACACTACTGCTGCTTGCACTTGCAGTATAAATATTTCAGCAACTAACTTGACACCAAAAACTATGTTGTATAGACACTACTACACCTGCTCTTGCCTCTAGATATATGCTCTAGAACTTGTATCACGTTCAACAGGTATGTGTACATATTTCCTTTCTTAATATTCGGCGCTCTCACATCCATCAACCAGTTCCAGACTTTCATAAACCTGTTTCATTGTTATCTTTCGTAACAATACAGAAGCTGCATGCCGCAATTTGAATCTATACATCGCAACAATTGCAAAGGTTTGAAGTTTGAACGAGGTCACGGCCAAACAGTTTCAGGCATTTTGCTATATTTCTTTCTTTTCCAGACCAGTAGCTGCTAATGAAACGGTAGAGATTCAAAGCTCGACTTGCTTTCATGAGTTAATCCGTGGCTTCAAATTCAGGGTTTAGGAATTAAAACTGTTTTACAGGTTGCGAATTCACAGCAAACTCTCGTCAAATTTCTTGTCAATTTTCTTGAAGGGATCTGCATATGAATTCCCCGTGTACTAACAGGGAAATGTGACAGAGGGAAAAATCACAGAAGAAATAGTCAAAAATATTTGACCACTCACAGGGAAAATGTGAAGAATTTCACTTTGGAATTTAACAAAAATTTGCTGTGATTTGCCGCATGCTACAGGTTGGATCGATACTGTTATCGATAGATCAGGAGCTAGAAAGTGATCGTGTTCAAAGGATTGCAGCAATGCCGGACAGTTCCGCGTCCAATTACAATGTCGGAGTGGAGAAGAAAATCCAGGAGCATGCAACGCCGTGGGCTGCGGAATCAGATTCCCCGTCTCAGAAGAAGCCAGGGGCAGTCGTGTCGGAGACCTTTCTGTTGCCGGATAACAAGCGACCGACAGTGAAGCACGACGAGTTCACCGACCTCGAGATTCCAGTGATCGACTTGGCAGCTTGCTTTGACTGTGACGGTGACGATGTCGACGTCGAGGGGGCCATGGAGACCGTGGTGTCGCAAGTGAGAGACGCGTGCTTGAACTGGGGGTTCTTCCAAATCATCAACCACGGCATCGACGAGGAGCTGTTGGCCCGAGTCCAGAGCCAGGCGCACCTCTTCTTCAATCTCCCGTACGAGGAGAAGGTGATGGAAACACCGCTCAAACACCATATTCAATAAATTGGGGGAAAGCATACATTTTGGGACTTCTGAATAATGCATTTTTGAGAGTATTTTTGTCATATAGAGTGCATTTCACAATGACTTCTTCAAGATCTTATAGCAATGATGTAGGGTCTTGAAAAATCTATTATAAAACTCGCCGTAAATGACCAAAATACTCTCTAAAATGCAATGTTCAGAAGTCCCAAAATGTATCCTTTTTCCCAATTTATTGAATATGGTGTTGCTCACTCCTTTCATCTAGTCGATTCTGTTCATCACTAGTTCATCCATAGCCCTCATCACTAGTTCATCCATAGCCCTCATCACTAGTTCATCCATAGCCCTCATCACTAGTTCATCCATAGCCCTCATCACTAGTTCATCCATAGCCCTCATCACTAGTTCATCCATAGCCCTCATCACTAGTTCATCCATAGCCCTCATCACTAGTTCGTCCATAACTCATCACTAGTTCATCCATAACTCATCACTAGTTCATCCATAACTCATCACTAGTTCATCCAGAATTGCGGTATATATTCCACTGCTCAATGTAAGACATACTGCACAATTGATATTCCACACAGAAAGAGAAGTACCGTGGCAGTACCTAAAGCATTGTTTCAGTATATGTTTATCAGTGTCAGTTTTACAACAGGTGAAGGTGAGCAAACCCCCGGGGAAGTTCGCAGGGTATGGACATGCAACTGTGAAGGAGGGTGACGTTCGCCCTTGGTCGGAAGGATTCTACTTCACTGACGTGGAATCTACGGCTGAGATGGTGCAGAAACTCTGGCCTCCAGGCAGCAACAACGACTTCGTGTACGTGGACTTTATTTCTACTGTATTCCTCTCATCACAGCTGCTTGCTCCAGGGGTCATTGTATATTAAGAAAATGTTGCAACATTCGTCTGTATCTTTGTTCGTTCCCAAGTGTCATACATTTTATCAAGGTTCAGAGAATATTTTATCAATTACAGAGTTTTAGTTACTTGAAACGTTTGTTATCATGATGCAAACGAATGTTCAATTTCACCTATGAGTTTGTAATACAGAGAATACAAAGTTGTTGAAGTGCTGTACAGAGAAACCAAGAGCGTGTCCACCTGACAGTCTAATGAGACCAGTCCATCTCCAGAGTTTAGCTTTTTGGAGGCTTTAAACAACCAGTCAGAATTTTGGTTTTAAAGGAAGTAGAATATGAAGGGTTCTTGTCAATGAAAAGCATGTGCATGGTACCGCACTGGCATGGTCACCCGGCAAATGAGTTTCAATTGCTACGACGTCTGTCTGTGCAACTGCACAGTGTCTTGGGCATGCATCAAGCGGGCACATTCCAGACATATTAGACAAAAGCATTTCCGGAAGTTTGAGGCGCAACAGACCATGTCCGTGCCTTCTAATCCGGGTTCAAACTTGCATTAATGAATAGAAAGACTGAGATTTTCAATGCGTGATATATACTGCAGCTTAGATATCTACCCAGCCAAAATTGGGGAATTTGTTCACCCAGATACGCTCTGAGTCTGAGCTCCTGGTACGTACAGAGCAGAACCGTGAGGAGAGGAGAGTCTTCTGGAAAGCCCTCACAGTCACTCAGCCCAGGGCCCTTACTAGCTCCTCAAGCGTTCAAGCCTCTAGAACAGGCGGACTGTTTTTTTGGGATGCTCTCACTAAGAGTATGTATCGGGAGTCTGTATTCTCAGAGAGAAGTTCACACTACTAAAGTAGTAGCACAAGTCCGTAACTCTGTTATAAATCGACTCCGTTACTAATTTAAGACACACAGTGATTATTGTTCACTCTATTGAATCTTCCTTGGCAAGAGTTCTGATTTTGGAGCTGCAGCAGTTTCAATCGACAGAGACTAGGGAAATGAACTGAACTTAATTGACTTCTTAAATACTACTCCCTCTGTGACTCTGTCCCTCTAAAAACGTCCGAATCGTACCACTAAAAAGCTCCCTTCTGCTGATTTCAAACGCTGAGAAAGCCTTTATCATGATCAATGATCTAATGGAGGCAAGTTAAGTAGGGAGCGTTCCTCTCCCGGAAAGCTTGGCCTTGCCCATATGAGGTACCATTATTACTACTAATTTTTAAATCTGCAATAATAAAGAGTGCACATATAAAATACTTTTTGCATGGAATTTGGGTGCCCAAATGACAAAGATTTTGCATACATTTGATAGATGGTATATTGATTCTAGAATGCCTGTGTTGCTAGTACAAAGACTAAAAACACACTTAATCCTTTGCAAGGAAGCTTTTTTTTCACGCTTTTAGAGGGACAGAGGGTGTAGTTACCCTTGAATGATGCCTTAATTAAATTCTGCAAGAGTGGGCCGATCGATCAAGCCGGCAGTGGAAGGAAGGAATCTGGTCTCACAGCCAGGTGACTGTGTGGTGGGATGCATGGAAATATGTGGCAGCGATTCTTACAGCGAGTACAACGACGAGGTGCGGCGATTATCCGGGCGCTTGATGCAGATCGTCGTGGCAGGGCTGGTGGACGTGAACCCGGGGCACTTCAGGCAGTACACGCGCAGCACCGGCGGCCTGCTGCGTTGGAACTTCTACCCGGCCTGCCCGGAGCCGCTCAAGACGCTGGGCTTGACTGAGCACACGGACTTCAACCTCTTGACTGTCGTGCACCAGGGCCATATCGGCGGGCTGCAGATCCTCAAGGATGGCCACTGGATTGCTGTCAGGCCTCGCCCCGGCGCCCTGGCAGTGAACATCGGCGACACTCTCCAGGCACGCATTCTTTCACGCTTTCACCCCTTTCTCCTTTCCCTTCCCTTTCCCTTCCCTTCTCTTCCCTTACCTTACCTTTCCCCCTTTTTTCTTACCAAACGAACTCACTCAACACTACTCCCAATCTATATATATGTATAAAAGAATGCATCCTTTTGAGCTAGTCATTCTAATTGGTTGAAAGAATGTAGTAGCGCAACTTCTAGCCCAACTTCTAGCGACTCATTTGTCTTTTTTTTTTTAAAAGTACAAACTCACTTAACTCAACATTCCCAATCCATAGATATAAAAGAATACATCATTTTGAGCTGCTCATTCTAATTGACTGAAAAAATGTTGTGATGCAATTTCCAATGACTCAATTGTCTGAGGGATACATGCGTAGAGTGGTTAACAGTGAGGTCTTTTTAGCCAAGGACCAAACAAAAGAGAGCGATACATGCATAAATTGGTTCACATTGAGTTCTTTTAACGGAAGACCAACACAAAAGAGAAGAATACATGTGTAAAGTGGTTTACATTGAGAAGTTGTTTTTAAATAATCAAGTTGACATTTGTGAGTTAATCAGTCACTTGTGGTTTCAATGTTTGAGTTGGCCACATTTTGTGATAAGATTGCTACCTTAGAGTAGAATGTGCTTATTGCAGGCTGGGATATGCCTTGTTGCCTCCCTTGGTACAACAACGGGTCCCTAAACTTGTTATCGCCATAACCTAATTAGAAGAAGCCTTTTTCCAAATAAAGGAAAGGTCAGTAGGCGAAACTGCCCATCAAGGAAACCCAAAGTCTGCATATATGGCAGAGAGTCCAGATACCCCAGTACACTCGGGCGATCGTGTACGCAACACTGGAACCAATTGGGGGTGGAGGGGAAGTCCCTGTCAATCCGGGCCGGATCGTATAGTATGATTCGGGTGCAGAAAAACCAGATTGTTCCTAGTACTAGACACTTGCGCATGAGCTGATCATGTACACTGATCACTGACCATGTAGAATTAACTTGTCGACGACTTGATTTGATTGTGTTTTTTTTCCTTATCGTTGAATACTCCCTCTGTCCCTCTAAAAAAAGTCCAAATCAGACTAGTACCACTAAAAAGCTCCCATTTGCTGATTTCAAACGGTAAGAAAGAGTTTGTCATGTTCAATGATCTCATGGGGCAAGTTTAGTGATTAGGGAGCATCCCTCTCCTAGAAAACTTGGCCTCGCCCATATGAGATATCATTGTTGTTACTAATTTTTAAATCATCAATAATGAGGAGTTGGTAACATACACAAATATGATATTTTTTGCATGGAATATGGATGTTCAAACGGCAACATCAAAACTGGAGATTTTACATACTTTTGGTAGACGGTATATACCATATATTGATTCTAGAATATATATGTCACTAACAGAAAGACTAAAAACACAATTAATCCTTTGCAAGGAAGGATGTTTTTAGAGGGACAGAGGGAGTAATTGGTAACTAAGGGTACTGACTCTTCTCTTGTGCCACGTGGAATTCCTCCTCACAGGTGCTTACCAATTCCAAATACAAGAGCGTGCCTCACAGGGCTGTTGTGAACGCCACCCAGTCTCGACTCTCGCTGGTGTATTTCTACGTGCCTCTACCGTCCATCGACATCGTCCCTGCTCCCGAACTCGTGGATGAGCAACACCCTTGCCAATTCAAGCCTTTCGACTTCCAGAGCATCACCAAAATGAAACAGATGTACTTCATGGACACGTTGGATCACTTCCGCATCGACCAGTTCAAGCTCAACTCAACCGTAGCATAAATCCATGAGCACGTATGTAAATTAGCATAGTTTGCACAAATACGTACAAAAAACTGCTCTTTAACCCTTCAACGTCTGAGCGTGCTGCTGCCAGCAGTACAATACTACAAGGTATTTTTTTTGTATTTGGAATAGATCCACACCTTTACTACATTTGAGATCAACAAAGAAGTTAGAAAATAAATCAAAGTGGTTCTAGTGAATTGCTTCAGAACCCAGATTAAAACTTCTTATGGGTAGCAAATGCCAATTATATGACAGCGTATATACTATGCCCTATCAAGCTTGTTTTTGCACAACAGTATGTACATGAGATGATGAGACACCACTCACTGCTAATTTGCAAAACTTTAGAGAAAAAGCTCTGGAAATTCGGACGGGTGCTTTGAAGTTTGCGAGAGACAGTAAACCCTGTCCCTGCTGATATAATATAGACCCGGTTTGTACACAATATATTATATTAATATAAGAGCTGTTTCGTGATACTGTATGTACGTACGGTACTACGATCTAAACAGCTTGTCCAGAAAGTATCAATATATATAGTTTTTACAATTTAGACCTTTTTTTTTGCAGTGTTTTAAGACCTGTTGTTTGTCACAGTTAAGCTTAAGTAAAGCAGCTTTATGTTGGGATGTTTGCACGTTTGAATATTTCTTTTCTTTTCAAGTGCGGTTGAATGCAACTTTCGTGTAGACAGAGAATTTGGACTTGGGACATTTGTTTCGAGGATCTGAGGTTTAATGGTGGGGATGTTAAAGAGGTTTGAATGTGAGCTGTGAACGACATTTTAGAGCTGTAAAGGTTGAAGCTTGCAAGCATCAGCCTGTGTGGCAAGTGATGAATCATAATTTAAACCAAACAGTTACCGGCGTGAGAGTTTTTACTTGCGGCCTGCTTTGGGAAAACCGTTACCCGTGCGGGACACAAGGATTTAGGTAGTAAGAGCCTTGGTGCGTGAGTGGTACACTGGTTTTTATTCCATAAGTGTGTGTGACACTATTTACAACATATGACACTATACAAGTTATTTCAACTACTACGCCTCACACTTGTAAAGATAGCTTGCAATAACCCAATCAATAAGTGGGTTTTCAAGGCATACTAATACAGCTGTTCACAATTATCTAGGTTCATTCAGTATGCTTTGGGCCATAATATTTATAAATTATTTCACATAATAAGACTCATGTGGTCAACATTCCAAGGAAATTTGGCTAGCACAAATCTCAACTATTAAGAAAGTATGTGAAAGGTTTAGGAGGTTGCTCCACCAAGTAGCTATTTGAGGGATAGCAAAAAGTGTAGCCAAAAATACACCACAACAAAAATGGAGTATTTAATTGATTCTTGAACATCTTAAGTCAAGAAGTAATAATCCAATAAAAAATTAGCTTAGAGATTTATGCAAAAATTTGGAAGATCTTAAAATGATTTGTTTGAATAGCAAGAGTTTTCTTAATGTCTTGCATAATTTAGAATTATGTCAATAATCCAAAATTTTGTCAACTGTCCAAATTACTACATTTTTACACTAGTTAGGAAAAGTATACCCAAATTAGTGTGAAGGGGTTTTGCACTACTCAATTTGAATGAACGTTTTTGTGCCTATGTGTAATTTGTTTTAAGTTACAATAGAAGTATTTTTGGAAAACCAACACATGACAAGTGAAAATGACATAAGTGATTTTTTTACAAATCTCATCATCACAAGTAAGCACTACATTAGATGTTCTTCATTTCTTGTGATTGAATGTTGATGTACAATTGTCAAACAATGATGTACATATTCTTCATAGAAAATAATGTAGGAGTGGCACAAATATGTTTAGGGAACCACCTTTGTAAAGGCAATTCCATGGCACTATGAACTAATACTATTCATGAAAAAGATCACTACTTACAATACTACTAAAGCTCACAATTAAAGGAAACATACATTGTATACAAAGAATCTAATTCATTTATGTAGCTTGAAATTTGATTGGTCTAAAAAGAAAATATCACATACCAATGTGACATCTTCATGGATACAGTGTTTCATTGCAACAAAAATAAATTTTCTACTATAATAATTTTCACAAATAAAACAAGTTTTTTATAAATTTGTAAATTTTGGCAATAATAACAAAATATTTTTTCAAGGTTCATACTAAAGATAATTTATCAACATTGGGGAAATTAAATAATTATAAAGAACATTTATAGTTGAGTGAACCTTATACTATATAACAAAAGAGACTTCTCTTACATGGGTGATTGCAAGAAACACTTGTACTATTTTTTGTCCCCTTCAGCTCCTGCAGGTGGTTTTTGGTTCCTATCTTTTGCGTACCAAGTCAATTTGACCTCAAATTTTAGAATAATGTTCACTTCAAAGTTATAGACGTCTAGTAATTATTATTATTTTTTAAATTACTTTATTATTTTTAAACAACCCCCAAATAGGTGTCTACCTTGGCCATTTTGGGGGTTTTTAGTACTATTTTGGGTCCAAAAAAGCAAATCTTGTGCCACAAATTAGGAAAGTTGTTTATCATAGAGCATTACATGGATGCGTAGAAGGGTTTCACAAAATTCTAAATTCCATGCCATGCACATTGTCTCAAAGTGGGCATCCATTCTCCCACTAGAAGAAAAACAAGGATAAACGACTAGGTCACCAAAACTGCCTTGCAACTGCACAACAACTCCACAACATTTGCACAACTACAATGTAGTCGTGCAGTTGTTGTGCAGTTGTTTGTGGAGTTGCAAGGCAATTCTGGTGACCTAGTCGTTGTGATTTGTGGAGTCGTTTATCCTTGTTTTCTTCTAGTGTCCCTACATTGGTGAAATAAAAAAAATTCCTCCAAAAACCATTTGCATCAAGTGAAGCTACTCAAAGAGACCAAAAATGGCCATTCTTTGCTTTATTTTTTTGAAAATTTTACTATTTTCTAAAAAGCAAAAACAAAATTTTCTTTTTATTGGTAATTTTTGTCCCTCTATTTTTGTGCATAACTTTTAGAATAAGTTTTTTCTAGGTTTGAAAGTTCACAAGTATGCTATTTTAAGTGCTTTACAAATTTTTCATATTTTATTTTAATTAACCCCTAAAGGACCAACTGTCCCCTTGGGAGACAAATGAGATTTTGGGCATGCACCTATGGCTAAACTACTTTGCATGATTTTTTGAAACTTTTATGGAAGATGGGGAACTCAAAGATTTACATGGGCATCTAATTTTTTCTTCATTTTGACATTTATTGAAGAAGTCAAAAATGAATTTCTAAGAGAAGGTCCATATTGGGCAGCCCAAAAATTTCTTTAAAATTGTATTAAAAGAAAAAAAAATGAAATAGGTTCTTAAGGCTTATTTATAGGTGGAAAGTTTTGAATCATTCAATTTTCATTAATGAGATGAAAGTTATGAGAAGTTTTTGTTTGTGTGTAGGTATGGTTTCTCTTAAAATCACACCTACCCGCAAAACAAAAACTTCTCATAACTTTCATCTCATCAATGAAAATTGAATGATTCAAAGCTCCCCATCTACATATATGTCTAAAGAACCTATTTCATGTTTTTTTTTATTTTTTATGCAATTTCTAAGAAATTCTTGGGCTGCCCAATCTAGACCTTTTCCCAGAAATTCATTTTTAACTTCTTCAATAAATGTCAAAATGAAGAAAAAATTAGATGCTTACATAGATCTTTGAGTTTCCCATCTTCCATAAAAGTTTCAAAAAATCACGCAAAGTAGTTTAGCCATAGGTGCATGCCCAAAATCTCATTTGTCCCCAGAAAGAGGGCTTGATCCTTTAGGGGTTAAAAAAACATTATTTCAAAAGCTCATAGTATTGCCTAGTACTACCAATTTTAAGGGTGTTTGAGACAAAATTGTGAAATGTCTCTTGCAACTACCCACATGCTCTTTGACTTCATGATGCAAGTGCATATTGTGTACTTCTTCCAAGAAGTCCAATGTATTGTATAATAAAACTCCCGTAAGCTAATATCCTCTAAGCTAATATGTTTTGTAAACTAATATATAACACAAATCACAATATCAGACCATATGTCAGTCATAAACCAAAGTAATTAATTCAATAGTAATAATACTCTTTGGTGGTATCTTGGCACTAACCTCAAGGTAATTAACTAATAACTTACTTAAATTAATCTAGCTCTTAGGGTCCTAACAATATCAGTTTAGAGGAGTTCTACTGTTGAATTTTCAACTTGTGACAAGCTGTATTGTCACGTAGTCACATTTGGCAAATTTGGATCTTTGGTCTGCTTACACAAATAGATAATGTAGCTAATTCATAACCTTGGATTGTGACATTGGACATTTGCGGGGGTTTAGGTCCATTAGAAAAAAATTGAGCACTCAAAGAGCCCCTCCAAAGTCTCAAAAAGATTTCAAGATATGTACGGAGTACTTATTACAACAACTAATCATTAATTCCCTATAATTTTTTCACTTTTTGAGTTTTATGTAATTGTGAAAGTTGTATTGTTATGCCATTTGGACAAAGATGTGGGTACAATAGAACCACAAATTTGATTTTACTCTATTGTATAAATGAGTGAAGTACTTGGATAGTGACTAGTGAGTTCATCTACATATTTTATTAATGCAAATTTTTTTGTATAATTGTTTCAAATTGTGCATGTGCCACTTGCTAAGGTTCTTCATACAAGATAGCAATAGGTATGAGTTGTTTTTTCCATACTTGCGCTAGCATGCCTAGCCCCCAAATAACAACTTGCTTTGTCAAATATTGGAGGACTTTTTGAGGGCTCAAATCTTTCCTAATGATTGGACAAGCAAATGAACTGAAGTCACATGAAATCTTTAACACTCCCAATGATGCAGAAAAAAATTTGTATCTTAAATTTCATTTAAAATTGCTATCTGCCTTGCTTGCTATCTTATATTGCTAATCTTATACCATGTTTAAGTTATTTAATCAAATCTAAACTATTTGTAATATTTTGGATTTTGCTTGCAAAATATAAGAAATCTTCCAATGTTAAGTGAACCTCATGTTCAGTAAAATGGGAGATTGGGCACCTCCCAAAATAACCAAAGGAGACATAAAACTTTTTGATTTGAGGTTAGTTTTGAAAGCTTTTATTGCAATTTAAGTCAAGTAGACCTAAATTGCAGTAAAAACCATTTAATCTTAAGTAAAATCTAAAAGGTTATATGTCAATTCAGCTCAAATTGAGTTGAATTGACATAAAACCTTTCATTGACTTTCCATTACATTACCTCTCATTTCAATGAAAAACTCCCATTTTACTGAATATGAGGTTAGTGGCATATATCTACCAATGTTTTGCACAAATCTTCCAAAAAATTCATACAATGCTAGCGGAAAAGAAAAAAAAAGAAAAAAAAACCTTGCATTTATGTTATTAAATGTGCACTTTATATAGTCCAAAATTAGTTAAATACTTCATTTTTGCTAATTAACGCAATTCAAAGTCTCTAATTGTGACGCTCAAAATTCAAAGAGCACAAACTTTAAAATCTGAGATTAGAGATTTCCTTTCTAACAGATACGCCATAAAATCTGCCAAATTGCCAATATCATTATTGTTCACCAATCTCATGAAAAAATATTGCACGCTCTTGATTTTATTGCGTCAAGATATTTAAATATTAGGCTCTGAGTAACAATATAAATCAAGGTCCTTGGTCAATTTGTCAACAGTTTGAGCTTCTTGTATTTACTTGAAGACATATGATCCTAAGCTAAAGAGGATGTTAAAAGCCCTTCTATAACCCCCTCTATAACCCCCTCTATAACCCCCTCTATAACCCCCTCTATAACCCCCTCTATAACCCCCTCTATAACCCCCTCTATAACCCCCTCTATAACCCCCTCTATAACCCCCTCTATAACCCCCTCTATAACCCCCTCTATAACCCCCTCTATAACCCCCTCTATAACCCCCTCTATAACCCCCTCTATAACCCCCTCTATAACCCCCTCTATAACCCCCTCTATAACCCCCTCTATAACCCCCTCTATAACCCCCTCTATAACCCCCTCTATAACCCCCTCTATAGCCTCCTACGGTACTAGAAAAGCATACAAAACAAAGGTAAAGTAGGTAGCTCAAATTGCAACCCCTCTCTTGTAAAGTGTCCCATAGGTAGCTTAGGAATAGATATGAAGTGATTCTCAAATGGATCCTCTTTAAGGTAGATGTACCCAATCTCGACCTGTCCCCAATGCCGACCATTAGTGTACTCACTGTGTACATATCAAGTTTGAAATGTACCCACTGGGAACAGATGGTCAAAATTGGGGACGGGCTGCTAAAGGATCAGGAATGGGCACAGTTACCTTAGTCATAGAAGAAAAAATGTATCCTATTGCAAGAGCCAATCATATTACTTGATATTATCTCATCTCTTCACAAGTTATAAGGAACAATCTATGAGAGACATAGAATCACAAATAGGTGCCTACTACTAGAAAACTTTGAAAATTCATAAAAAAATCAATAATGCTTCAAAAATATGAAAAAAATGGTATTACATATGACATTAATATTTTTTTTTGTCTGAAAATTAGACAAAAATCTTCTTGACCTAAAAATCCCATAAAAAAGCAGATCAGCCTTTGAAGTGTCGCTTTTCAAGCGACCTCCCTTACCGGTTATCACCATCACCAGGTTAACCCGTTTTTACCATAGTTTATGCAGTTTTAACAACACAGTTAGCCCCCTCCAGCAACTGGAAGTTGGAACGCTTTTGTGAGGAAGTCCATTTACCACATTTTCACCATGTTAACAAAGGACTAGCCCCAGCTGCCTGACAGTCGAAATTTTACGCTATTGGTGCCTGCCCTTGCAGCCTCACGGCCAGCATGGCTGAGAGCATCCGCACCCTTGCAAGTAACTTGGAGCTTTCAAAAGTACGTGTTAAGGGTGCATCCACAATCGCTAACTTGTTCAAATTTCCAATGTCTCACTCTTGCCCTCAAGCACGTACAAGCAAGCATTGGGACATGTATCATAGAGAACATGTGTCAAGTTTCAATTGTGGGCTTTTTGTGTCAACCAATCAACAAGTTTCAATTGTCTTAGATTTGGGCGCAAACAATTCATCAAACCCTAAATGTTCTAATGTTCAAACTACAATTGAGCAAGCCCTGGCTTGTATACGACGTTGGCGCGTTTGCAACGAGGCGCCAAACAAAGCAGCCACACTAAATGCTATTGAGAGCTTGTTTAACGTACAAAGGTGTGGATGCTCTAACCCCACCACAAAACCCTCCCATTTATGTATTAAGTTAATGGTTGTAGTTGTCCTTGTAAAAATGATAGCAACTGTACAGCACTGATCCCAAAAGTGATTTTTGTAATTTAGCTCCAGTGACTAAAAACATTGTTGAATGTGCCAAATATTTAAATTCCACACCTTAATATTCTCTCTTAGTTGGATAGTTACAAGAGCATCTCCCCCCGTTACTTTCCACATCCGATTATGCTCAAAGTTTACATCAACTTTTGAAGGGCTCTCAAAAATTATTCTTCTCCACTCTTGTACCTCAAATGTGTCCCTTGCTTTTCAAATGTGTCCCACAAATAGTCATTTGACCATTTACTACTCAAGGAGAATATAGGATAAAGCGCACTAAACCTAGAACGGATAGTGTTTTGAAGGACCATTGTTTGACACACTAAGATTGAGTGCCATGAGAATATTTGATACGGTTTGGAGCACATATCATCCAAGTATGGCAAATATTAGATCCTAAGCACATAACAATGGAGATGCTCTAAGAGCATTTCCAACTTGACGAGTAAACCCCTCATTGCCTTAAGGGATAAAAAGTGTTCTCTGACACTCTAGCAGTGTAATTTGAAGTGTTGTAACTTTTGCATCTATAGTCCAAATTCAATAAAATTCTTTGAATAGTTGCACATACTAGTCTAATTTATATGGAGAAATTTTCAAACCAAGTTAAGATATATTGAGTTTGTGAAAGCTATTCAAAGTCCATAGGTTCAATTTGAGTTCACCACATTACATTGTGAATTTGTGATGGCAGCAACTTTGGGGGCTTGTATCTTTTTCATCAAATGTTTGTTTTCAATAAAATGTGTTAGGTTTTGTTCCCCTTAAAGTATGCTAATTGTGGTAAAATTTCCATGTCAATCCAAATTGTTTTGAATGTTTGGGAGCAACTCAAGGTTCAAAATCCACACATATTTTCATTAGTATGAACATTGGTGGCTTATAACTTCTTCATACAACGTCCATTTTCAATCAATTAGATTGGAAATGTTGTGCATACTAGTCTAGGTTTTGTTGTTAAGACTTCATATCAATCCAAGAAGTTGTGAGTGAATGAAAAGCATTTTAGTGTAGGGAGGTTTAGCCATAGATGCTTTTTTGCTACTTTTTTCATTGTTTTTTGACATTGCAAAACAATTTTGCAAACACAATGAGTCTATTGTAGGTTGGTAGTGGATTCGGCATAAAATAATTCTCCAAAATTTTACCTAATTATTCTATAAATTATTCTCCAAAAATGCCCAATGGTGAACAAATCAAAAATTGAAATACCAATAATTGTAAAAGTCATTAAGCTTAACTAACAATAGAAGGTCAAGGTTGATTTCAAGAGGGCTCAATCTATTGCAAATTTCTTACCAAGGGCTAATTTTAGAAAGTGGAAGATGCTTAGAAAAAGGCTTAATTCTAATAATTTTTTTGATTGAATGCCAAATAATAACAGTTTTTTTGTGAAAGTGCCTAATCTTGTTTAATTATAAAATCTAATGCCAAATTGATTTTTTCTGAAAAAATAACCAATTTGGTAGTGAGCAGCCAAATCTGCTCCCCACCTATAGTATTGAGTAATTTTTTTTCACAAATGTGTATGTATACTAGTTTTGAATCACTTTACATTCTAAATATTTTTCATTTCAGCAAATTTAGAAATCCAAATTCACCTCCAAATGTGTTTTTAGGAAAATTTCAACATCTTTTTTCAACACTAAAACATGGTAATCTTTCAATCTATGTGGTCAAATGACCTTGAATTTGGTTCACATGATCTACAACAAGCACACTACAAGATTGTACAGTTGAGATTTTCACATTTTATTGACATTTAGACTTACAACACTTGAAAAGCAAAGAGGTTGTTAAGCATCTTTGGACCTTAGGCAATGAGGGGTTAAGCATTGGACACTTGCCATAATTACGCTATAGGCCTCTCAAAAAATCCTCTAGCACTCAATCCTAATGTATCAAGCAATTGCTTTCACTGAAATACACATTGGATTTGATGACTTTGGCACCTTGTTCTTGGACTTAAGGTAAAATTGATTTGCTATTTTATGACAAGGAATGCAATATTTGTTAATTTGGGAAGAAACCCCGATTTTGGGACATTTGAATTTTTTGTTTGTAAGGGTTTTGGGGTAATTAAGAGTGAATTTTATGATGATTTCTTCAAGACCTTACATCAATGATTAAATATCTTAGAGGAATTATCAAAACACTCACTTTAAGTCACCAGATTATTCTCATAAATTCAAAATTCAATATCCCAAAGTTCATTTTGGAAAATCGTTTTTTCCAAATTAACAAATATTGTGTCAGTTAGGGTAAAGTTAAAAATCCACTCCTATTTTCAAATTGTTTATATTTATCCTCTTTAGGAGCTCATTGAACTAAATCAAGGTCTCTAAATCCAAATGTAAATTCACGGTTTTGAACTTAATCTCCTAATGGTAAATTTTTAAACTCCTACAATTTCTAACATATGAACTATTTCACCCTAACCCAACAAACAAGGTGTCAAATTCATCAAGTTCAACATGAAATTTAGTGCGCTCCTTAAGCAATAGCCTTTAGAAATGCTATTCATCTTAAGTTTGGTGAACTTTATCCTATGTTTCACTTGATGACTAACCAATTGACTTATTTTTGGATACATAAGGTGAGCAAGCATGGGGATAAGAATTTTGAAAGCTTTCCAAAATTAGATGTAAACTTTCAGTGTCTAAATTTTAGCAAAAATGGGCGGAGTTGCTCTAAAGGAATGTTGCTATACTAAAAACTGTATAAAGGTTGCTCCATACTAATTTCTCAACATTTATACTATATAAATATTTACTAATATTACACTGAAACTACAACAAACAAATTTTCAAGGGCTTGGTAATAGCAACAAAGTTACTAAAAAACAAACTAGCGGTATCCAAGTCACAAACCATATAAAATTCTAATATTTATGGAGTTGCATGCACCTTAACCCCTAAAGGATCAAGTGGCTGTTGAACAACCACTTGAGAACTTGGGTAGGGTCATATGGAGTTAATTTTTATTAGATGTTCTCAAAATTGTTACACAAGGTGCAAATATGTATCTCCCAAGTGGAAATCTAATTTTTTCTCCAATTGGATGCTTGGTTCAGAAGTTATGTTGCCCAAAAGAAATTGGGCAATTTGGGCAGTTTGAGAATCTTTGGAGAATCTTATGCTAAAACTCTCATTAGCTTTTGAAATTTGGGAAGTATGTAACTAAAAAAACATGGTGTACAATTGTTAAAAAAATAAACAAATTGAGGACTCACATCACATTCTAAAAGGAGTCAAACTTTGTTAACTATGTTCGGGCAGCTTCAAGAAATAAAAATTCCTCTACCTTCAAGCCCTATTATCTTTTAATCTATAAATCTAAAGCTCTTGAAACTTTTTTTCACATATTCCAAATGTTTGTCTCCAACTTTTCACCTTTCAGATTTCAAATAAAAAACTTCCACATTGCACAAGAAATCATGAATGAATGACTAATGTATTGCCAATTCACAAAACCTCCTTGCACTGGAGGGTGATTTAGAATGAGCTAGACTCTATATTTGCATCTGAAAAATTTCATGAGTGAACCTAACATCACATACTTGTGAATGGTCAAAAAGCTCAAATTTGTGTAGAGCAAAAATTTTACTCTAGGAAGGGTCAAAGTCTGCTGACCTTGTTTTGCAGGAATGAAAAAAAGCTATTTTTCTCATTTCAAATGTTATAATCTTACAATCCGCGCGGTCAAATGGGCTGAAATTATTTGCACACATTAACTCATCAATTTGACACACTTTTGTACAGTTGGAATTGAGAAATAAGGTTTTATTTAAATTTTGGGCAATGCTCTAAAAGTTGACAGTTTTTGAGAATTTTTCTCAAAAAACACCTCTGGTCCTTTAGAGGCTAAAGTGACCATTCAATGAGTCATGAGGTAACTTTTCAAGGTAAGGAACTTGATTGTTAAGGCAACCTAAATCCAACATTTAGTGTACACTAAATATTGTGTTTAGGTTGCCCCAAACTAATTTCTTGACATTTTACATTATATAAATATTTACTGCTCCTACAGTAGTTTTCATCAATAATTGTTGCAACAAATTATTTTGAAAGGGCCTTGCAACAAAAATACAGCTATAGAAAATAAAATTAGAAACATCCAAATTGTAAATTATGTGAAATCCTAGAATCTACACTGAATATTGCGTTTAGGTTGCCCCAGACTAATTGCTCAACATTCCACACTATATAAATAATGATGTCATTATAATAATCTTCATCAAAAATTATTGCAGTAGACAAATTTTAAAGGACTTGACAATAGTAACTAAGCTGCGGAAAAACAAGTTAGTAGCGTCCAAGTCATAAGTGATGTGAAATCCAAATATTTAGAGAGTTGCATGCACTTCCAAATGGCCAAGTGATGAGTCATAAGGTAACTTACCGAGGAAAGCAACCTAATTGTGAAGGCAATCTAAATGTAATATTTGATGTAGAGAATTGTATGTGCCTCTAAGTGACCAAGTACTAAGTCATGAAGTAACTTTCCAAAGTAAGGCAACCTAATGACAACCTAAATGCAACATTCAGTGTTGAAACCTTGCTAAATTTAGCCACATATTTGGGAAGTCTGCGGGAGAGAACGCCATGAAATGCGTGATATCAGGTTCTGCTGAAAGCCGTTCCTAAAGTCCCCGTAACGAACATCACCCTCAATTATAGCAACCTGCATGTTCCTTGACCCACCCGGCCTCCACGGAAAGCTTCCCCACTTCCCAGAACATTGATTCCCGCCCAATCCGCTATTCCGCTATTCCGCTATAATCTACTCAAGCAGGTCAACACATACGGCCCATGTACCGGTCGTCTAGATACTCATATACGTATACCCCTTGCTCGTATGTTGCGGCGTCGAGTTCCCTGAGCGGTTGCCTGAATTTTAGCGTGGCAGGGATTGACTACCCCCTCGAAAAGCCTGTGGCAGAATGTTTTTTTTATAGCTTCACCGGCTAAAATTTGGCATTTTTTATTTTTACAACCTGCATGAACTGGTAGTTTCTTATAAGAGCATCTCCACCAATTTGGGCTCTTTCAAAGCTTTTCATTTGTTTTGGAAGGTCCTCAAGCTCCTTGATTTCCACTCATGTTTTTCAAAACGGTGGTTTTGCACTCCAACACGCCTCATAAATAATCATTTGACCACTTGTCAAGGAAAGTAAGAGATAAAGTTCACTAAATTTAAGATGAATAGTGCTAAATAGTGTCTTGAAGGACCCTTGCTAGACTTGGGCTAGAAATGTTATGATTACAAGGAAATAATGTCCAAATTGACACGCTCAAATTGATTAAACTTGTCCAAATTTATTAAAAAATGTCTGAATTGACAGAAAAACGTATGGATGGACACATCCAAATCTACAAAAAATGACTAAAATGACAATGTTCCCAAAGTCAACACAATGTCTTTAGAAGATTTTCAGAGAGCCTCCAACACTTTTCATTCATTTTGATTGTGTTTGAATCACATGTGGAGATGCTCTAAACTTCCTTTAATTGTATTGTAATATATTGTAGTTGGATTTTTTGAAAAAATTGGCTGATCTTTTATTCATTAGTTTGAAGTTTCAACCAAATTCTTTACAATTTCAACTGTCTCACAATACACTAAATGTTGGTTCTCCTCAAACCCTAATCTAAAGGTCCCATATTTGATTTTGGTAATTAGATGAAGTGGTTACAATCATTGCCAAATGGGAGAATGTTATTTTGTGAGCAGGAATCCGTGAACAGTGAGCCGTGAGCAGAGATTTTTTTCAAAATACTCAACTTCATCTATAATTGTGTACATAGGACCTTATAATTATACATTTTAAACCTTCATCTTCTAATAGACTATTTTTAAAAGTTTTTCCATTGATTTTGAGATCAAAATTGATTCTTGCTCACCAAATCTTGGCTCACTGCTCACAGGCTCACCATTCTACGCTCACGAAATAGCGTCGTCCTTGCCAAATGGGCTAGAAACCTTGCTAATTTGCTAGCAACACTGCTAAGTTCAATGGTGTAATGTTAAGAGGCTCAGAGCATCTCCACCGGTCGAGACTCGCTCAAAGTTTTCCATCTGATATGGCGAGGCTTGAAGCCTCTCAATCTTCACCCATGTTCTTTGAAAAGGTGGCCTTATACTCCAACACACCCCATAAATAAGCAATTGACCACTTATCTAAGGAAGTAGAGAATAAAACTCACTAAACTTAAGGTGAATAGTGCATGAATAGTGACTTGGAGAGTGGCTTGCTAGACTCGCCAAATAAGAAAATTTGAGAAGGTTTTGAGAGGGGCCTAACTACTTTTCATCCACTTTAAGTGAGCCAGAACCACCGGTGGAGATGCTCTCAGGAGTATACTGGAATTTGCGAGTTGTTTTGCAAACATTGCTAGATAAGATATAGGCATTGATGAATACGCTAAAAAAATATGTATATATTTACCTGTCTGTTGATATTCTGTGTAGCAGATATAAGTTTTTGCTAGATTTAGACACGTTTGAGGCCACTGTGGAGTCAGTTCTGGGCCTTCTGGCCCCGGCTGGAGGGTGTTCAGTAACCTCGGTCCAGATCCAAAACATACTGAATGCAAATGTGTTCTAGTTTGGAATAATTATAAACAAAAACTAAAAAATGACAAAACATTCCGCCACAATCTTGACACTGAGCCCAAAGGGATCGCACTTTAACCCCTAAATGCCCACGGCACCAGCTTTTGGTGTTCAATTTTTTTTGAAAATTTTGAAACCTCGTTGAAGGCACAAAATTGATTGTTTTAATCTTAAAGGATGGAGTTATTATAATATATAATATGTGTGCTGATGTATAACTAGCATTTGCTACCAATAAAATTTTTTAATTTGGAATCTTGACTACCTCACTAAAACAATATTGATCTATATTTTAATTTCTTTATTGATATCAAATGTAATAAAGCTGTGGATGCATTCCAAATACAAGAAAAATATCTTGTATTGTAGTGGTTGCAAAGGGTTGCTTTGTCCTTTAGGGGTTAAATTTTTTCTTGGAGAAGCTGTGAGTTGAAGTTAGCTTCAGTGCTCAATTTCAATCTCATTCACACCTTAAAGTAGGAGCACCCATAAGCGTTAGTGGCCCCATAATTGTCACTTTTGAAATCTTGGAAGTGAATAGATGTAATGACAAGAATGTACAACATGTGAACATGAATTCTTAAAAGTGGTTATGGGTGCAATGGCATTTTGCTCTTTAAAAATTCATAACTTATTCTAATAGTATTCAAATAATACATTTGAAAATGCAAACTTTTTTTTTTCTGTTCCTAATAGGATCCTATAATTTACTAGTTGCTTAATAATAGTGATGATGTTCAAAACCCTTAGTTTGACGTTTATGGGTGCTCCTACCTTATTTCAGTTGCTTTTGGTGAAAGCTAAATTGCAAGCATGCCTTTTGTGTCATGAAGAGTGTTGTGAAACATGTTGTAAAGTGTTGTGAATAGTGCCACAGAGCCTATGACAAGTTGCCACATTGAAAAAATGGGCATCAAGTTGAGAAAAAGGGGAGGATTTCCCTTGGGTACTCCCTTGGACAGTAAAGGCCCTTATACTAAAATTTTGTCATTTAACAAAATCTAAAAGTGCTTTTATATTAATTTCAATTGGATGGTCTTTGTTGTTGAAGATAGAATTCATTCACTCTTGAATTTTCTTTCATTCATAATGATTTTTGGTTAATGATTGAACAAGGGATTGAAGCTAAAAAAAATCTTTGTATCAAGTGGTCACACTTTGAAAGTTTCATTGCAGGCTCATTTGAGAAATTGTAGTCATGGATTTGGAGGGGGGACATTAGTTTTCAAGTAATAAAAATAAACACTAAAGTATTCTAAGTGGTTGTTTCCCAATTTTGTATACAAAATTTGCCAATTTACATTAGAAATTTTGGGCAACTTAAAAAAAAAAAAAAAAAAAAAACCATACTCATCCACATTCAATCACAAATATCTTAAAATCCGTGTGATCATTTTGATTTTTTCTAAGTAGCACCATCTAGAAACCTTGAAGTTCAAGATTCTATGGTTACAATTATGTTTTGATGTTTACTAATGATCTTACAAGAACAATTTGAAAACTTCAAAAACGCCTTCCAAAAAGGAGAAAAACACTCTTGGGCATTGAGGAGTTAACCCCTAAAGGCCCAAGCAGTGTTTTTTTGGCAAAATAGCAATTTTGAGCAGCTCACTACAAATGGAGTTTTTTTTTTTTTTTTTCTTTGTTTTTGTTTTTTTTGAAGTAATCACACATGCTATGTCCAAGGAGTAGCTTTATGGTCTAGCAATTTTCATAACTTTTGACTATATGGCTCAAAAGATATTGCATGATATGTTGTTTTCTTTGTTTGGGGGCAGTCCGGGCAACTTCTTTTTTTTTTTAAATTACATTTTGTTGATTTTTTTTTGAAATTGGTTCTTTATTTTTATATATATATATATATATATATCTCTCTCTCTCAAAAAAATGTAATTTTTTTAAAAGTTTTAGAAGTTGCCCAGACTGCCCCCAAACAAAGAAAACAACATATCATGCAATATCTTTTGAGCCATATAGTCAAAAGTTATGAAAATTGTTGGACCATAAAGTTACTCCTTGGACACAACATGTGTGAAAATTTCAAAGAAAACAAATAAAAACTCCATTTATAATGAGCTGCCCAAAATCTCTATGTTGCCAAAAACAGTGCTTGGGCCCTTAGGGTTTAATATTGTCACGGAATAGAAGGTGGTTTAATGAAATATTTTTTAAGGTGAGCAACTGAGCATCAGTTTTTTTTCGTAGGGAAACTGCACCAACTGAATATAATCTGATCGCAACCGGCCCAAACCTGAGAATTGTACCCCTAAAAAAGCTTCCATATTTTACAAATTATCGAATGAAATTGCTTGATTTAGATGACTATATTCTGTTTACGTGCATGTAATTAAAAGACATATGAAAGTAGAAATGAAGGCCTAGTAAAAAATATCTTCTCCTCGTTCAAACCCTTCTCACATGGTTGATTCCTCAAAGAAGGAATTTTTTTATTAAAACTAGAATGTAAATTGTTGCTCTAGCGGTGAGGCAAAATTTGTGATTATAAATTCAACCGAGTATGCGTTGTTCATGAACGCTTATGGCTTTGGACCACGCCTTAGAACTTGAAAAAGCTTCACCTCTAACAAGCGTATTGTAGATTCAAAATATATTGGTGACAAACTGGTGGTGGACTAGTGGTGGATTCATTGCGACCAACAAATTTTATTCAAAGTTGTCTAACCTCTGCTTTCTCTTAATTGATACATCTTAAAGTTAATAACTTTTATCATCGCATGCACACTAATTAGTGCATTTAGGTTGCCTATATTATATAAATATTTATTAATGCTATAATAAATTAACAACAATAAGGGCTTCATGACAACAATGAATTTGCTAAAAAACAAATTAGAGTTATTTAGGCAGTGAATCATGTGAAATCCTAGTACCTAAAAAGTTGTGTGTATTTGCAAGTGTTCAAGCAATGAATCACAAGATAACTTTTTGTGGTAGGATAATCTAATTTTTAAAGCAATCTAAATGCACTATTTAGTGTAGTCGATTTTGAATTTAGTTAAAAATTAAATGCGTAGAACTTGAGCTAGGAGTGGACCTTTTTGGCTGGACCTCCACGTGGCTCACCATGATACTAGTTTAAATGTCACTGTAGCAGTCTTTGAAATATGAGAAAAAAATAGGGGTGCTCAAGTTCGTTTTGGGATGATACCGGTCTGGGGAGTCATGAATAACAGTTTGCTCCTCCTCGCTGTTGTCCCCTGCTTGTTGTCTTTCCTCCCCCCCTATTCGACAGGAAGTGTTGTATAATCCATATTTTTCTGACTGCCCCTCACCAACATTACCCAAATCTCTCTAGAAGTTAAGGTAGGAGTACCTACATCGGACAGAGTATCTATTTACAACATGTTTAGAATCAAGTTCCATATGGATGAAAATTGTAATCCAATTGGGTCAATAAACTTAATAGCGGTCAATTTAGGGAATTACCTCAGTGCAATTGAGGGTAGGAACAACCAGCAATTACATGTTTGCTGGAGAAATAGAACATTGCTGAGCACCATTCTCAAATGGAATCGGGTCTGCAGACAAAAACCATTCATTGCACACACAGAGCTACTTTCTTTTATACGCTTACAAGCTCTCTGGCATTTATTCCTAGCCAGTTTGATAGTTTGACTATACTCTCCATTATTACTGTAACTTCACACATAAGCTTAGTCATTATGGCAATCTTCCACCTTGTTCTACAAAGCAATAAACATATCTCATATGAATCCCTTCATACGTTCAGAAATCATTTGAAAGATACGTCGTTAACATAACATTTTCAAATGTATTTGCAACTTTGTCATATAATCATCATTTAAAATTTTTCATGTTCATTTTTTGGACCTCGGATAATTAGAAAAAGGGAAAATTTTATGGATATTACTGAAGTTTGTCATATTTGTACAGATATCTCTAATTTTTCAGAAATTGCACAAATACGCTTGGAGCATAAATTTCAAGCGTTTGTTCCATTGTGCATGTCACGTGCTTTTTTTGTGTGCATACATTGCTTTCTTGTTTGTTTTGTTGCACTCCTTACTTTGACATTGGTCATGGAAGAAGTAGGGCACACAACAAACAAATGCCTAAAAATCATGGTGCAAGGATATTTGTGTAATTTTTGAAAAATTAGGGATATCTACAAAAATCTAGTACACTTCAAGGGTATCCATAAAATTTTCCCTTTGAAATATATGTTGTTAATATAACATTTTCAAAAATTTTTGTTGTATGACCATCATTCAAACTTTGTCATAGCAAGGGTGCGTGACACCTTAACCCCTAAAGGACCATTGTCCCTTTGGGGGACAAATGGGATTTCGGGCAGGTACCTACGGCCTCAATTTTTGTCCTAATTTTTTGAAACTTTTTTTGAAGATAGAAAAACACATTAGCTTTTGGGGAATATAATTTTTATTTCAATTGATGCCAAGGAGCAAAAGTTATGCCCAAATAAGCACAAATTTGGAGACTAGGGGTAGCAAAAAAAATTCTTATAAAAACTAGAAAAAAAATCAATTAATATTTTGATCATAGATTATATCTTTTCTACATCTGAAGCTTTGATCCATTCCATTTGGACTAGTTATGAGAAAGTTATGGACAATCTTGTTTTTTGGGCAACTCAAGCATCTTCTTGAAAAAATAACTTATAAACTTCATTTTTGAATGCAGGTTTAATATTTTTTTAAAAAAAATTGTTGGAGAAAGTGAAGTTTGCTTTCTGGAACAATTGGGCCATTGGGATTATTGCATTTCAATTCCATTGCAGGGTTATTAACAATTTAAGTTTTTGTTCAATCTCATACCTTCTTCTACCTAATGTATTTTTAAAGAATGAAAATTAAGTATTTCTTTTTTTTTAATTTCCCAAGATTGCCAACTCAACTTCCCACCATGCAAAAATAGAATTCCAAACTTTGTGGTGCAAAAATTTTAAGTTAAAAATGTTCAAAGTTAAAAAATCTAGTCAAGCAAGGTGCAAAAAATGTTTTCTTTACACTTTTAAATGCATATATATCTTCCAATCTGTGCGGTCAAAGTTCTTGAGTTTTGCATGACACATTCTTATAGTAGTCTAGCACAAGATCCTACGGTTGGATATGCAAAATGCCTGATTTTCAAACCTTTTACTCTTTGCCATAGAGGTGGTAGTTTTGAGTATCTTTTGATAAAATAAAGGCCATGGTCCTTTAGCGGTTAAATCATCAAACTCTAGGAAGTTGTCAAATTCCTAGGCAGTTTACTTTCTTAGCTTTTCACCTTCATTTGCTCCAATACCAAGATGACACCTCCTAGATTTGTCAAGATGGACATAAATGCATTGACCAAGTAGCATGATTCCATTTTGGATTTTTATCAATTTAGTTTGTTAATTAGCCAATTTAATGCAAATTAATGATTAACGTTGAGGCAACCACTACTTAGGCCAATTCTTTGCCCTCTTCATGTAAAATATCAAATAGTTGCCAATTTTGAATGATAATAACCTCTTTTTGGCAAACAATAACCCCATTCTGTTTTTGTAACTTTATCTCTAGCATCTCTTTGTTTGTAGTTACAAAGAGTTTTAATTTACTAAGGGGTGCTATATATGTAGTTAATATGATTGTTACATCTTTGTTGGTATATAGAGTCTTGCATTATAGTTAATTGTTTTAGACCTTAGATAATAGGGGGCTTCAAACATAAAATCTGGCCTACAGGTTTCTCACCTCACAAGGTCCCAGCTCACTAGTGAATTATTTTTGTTCACTTGCACACTCAAAGTCTGACACACCCGTGAGTTTGCAATTAGGGTTTTGTGCACAAGTCGGGGGTCTGAGTGTCTGAGCCACCGGAGAGGATGAGCCGTACAAAAGTGAGTTTTTGAAATTCACTCCTAACGTGAATCATATTAGGAGTGAATTTCAAAGGTTAGTCACCTCAATATTTGATAGTAAATTCACTGAGGTGAATCGCGACATTAGTCACCTAAAAAAGTTGATGTTTGAAGCCCCCTAAGGTAGAAATACCATAAATGATTATTGCCCAATAATGGTAGAGTAGAGTGTTCTTAAACTAACAAAAGCTGGCTTTGAAAAAGATTTCAGAAAGACGTTCTTTCCTCGCATTTGATTGGTTCATATTTATTTTAGAATAAGGTTTTGGAGATAACCGTTTAAGATGCATTTATGAAACCAGAATCGGTCCAAACCCTAAATCCACATTTATATTGCATAAAATAGTTTTTTTAATTTATTTTTATTTTTTCACTCTTCCTTGTTTCTATGTGGCTTAATTTCTCAAGAAATTCCCCATATCTTCAGGCTAAAGGCTAAAGTGCCTTATTTTAACTGTTTATGGTATTTCGACATTACTGTATTTATTTTGGACCTCGGATAATCAGAAGAAAGAGGGCCGGAGTTGGGAAAGAGGAAAGATGCTATTTTTGGGGGACGAGTCAGGGTTCCTGGGAGTTGGAGCAGGGGCAGCAGACGCTGGCCTGCCCGCTACCCGAGCGGAGGCCAACAAGCGAGCGAGCGAGCGACAGGGGCAAGCGCAATGAGACCGCGGTGTCGCAGGGCCGCGAGGCAGCGTTCCGGTCTTTGCTCGTCGTCCACATACCAAGTCCGGTGTCGACGAGGGTGGCTGTATTTGTGTCTGCGACTCTTCTGCCTCGCCGTCGTCGTTGTTGTGTTGAGCATCCCCCGTCAGTCCGCCTGCCTTTGATTTCTCTCCCCTGCTATCGCTGTCTGTCGTCTTCTTCCCCTCTGTTTTATGACCACCCTCCACGCGTGTGGGTGTGCTCATTGAAAGCGCTGCTGCTGCTGCGGCTCCATAATCGCCATCGCCAGCTTCTTCTTCTTCTCCTCCTCCCTCAGGCGCTTCATTATTCTCGTCTTTGGTTCCCTTTCCCTAAGTCGCTGTCATTTTCATATTTTTTCATCAAAGGTCGCGGTTTTGGGGATGCGGCGATCCACTGGGGTTGGTGATGGGGAGCTGGGGAAGAAGCAATCCTCGTCGTCGTCGTCGTCTGCAGGTGGTGGGGTTGTCGCAGCAGCAGCAGGAGCAGCAGTGGCGGCGATGGGCGGAGTAGCGTCGTTGCTGTGGGATTGACCCCGTGTGCATCCGAAATGCGTGTCGGTGGTGGACATGTCGCTGCGGAATTCCGGAATTTTGCAAGCAGGCGATTGATTTTTCAGGGTTTGATCATCGTGTCGGGGGTGAGAGTGCGATTGGTAGCGCGTTTATTAGCGATGCAGTGAGGACGAGGACTGCTGGTGGTGTGCAATGAAGAATCGAAGGGCTAGGTCGCGGCGTCCGCAGCGTCCCTTGCAAGCTCCACCCTTTGGAATTTGCCCAATGCTAGAATAGGGCATTCTTTGATTGATTGGGTGTCCAAGCAATGGCAAGCAGTTGGGTGGTTGCGGTGACAACGAAGAGTGGGAGGGAATTTTTGTAGGAATTAGGGGAGGGAGGCATTTTTTTTTATGGCCAGTCACGAGGATAATAGCGAAGTGACGGCCAAGGCGATGCAGAAGCGCTACGAGGGCCTGGTGACGGTGCGCACCAAGGCCGTCAAGGGCAAGGGCGCGTGGTACTGGACGCACCTCCAGCCTTTGCTCATCCCGCATCCGGACACGGGCCAACCCAAAGCCGTGAAGCTGCGGTGCTCGCTCTGCAATGCCATGTTCTCCGCGTCCAACCCGTCCCGCACCGCCAGCGAGCATCTCAAGCGCGGCACCTGCCCCAATTTCAATGGCGTCGTGCCGAAGCCGCCCTCGTCGCAGCCGGGGCCCAAGCCGGGCCACCCCCAGTCCCCGACGCGCAAGCGCAACGCGCCCGCCGACGCCGGCGCGCCCCCGAGCACGGAGCTCGTCGTGTACTCGCACCCGCCCCCGGAGTCCACCACCCCGTTGCTCCTCTCGGGCGGGCGCGAGGATCTGGGCGCGCTCGCGCAGCTGGAAGACAGCGTGAAGAAGCTCAAGAGCCCGCGCATGTCCAAACCACCCGCGGAGGCCGCGCTCAATCTCCTCGCCGAGTGGCTCTACGAGTCCTGCGGGACCGTCTCCTTCTCCTGCGTTGAGCATCCCAAGTTCCAAGCCTTTCTCCACCAGCTAGGGTTACCCCCCGTGAGCCGGCGTTACCTCGCGGGCGCCAAATTGGACGCCAAATTCGAGGAGGTCAAGCACGACAGCGAGCTCAAGCTGCGTGACGCGCTCTTCTTCCAGCTCTCCTCCGACGGGTGGAAGAAGAAGACCATTGGCATGGGGGAGAGCCTCATCAACATCACCCTCAATCTCCCCAATGGCAGCACCCTCTTCCGGAGCGTTGTGAACGTGGCCTCCGGCCCCGTGTCCGTCAAGCTCGTGGAAGACACCTTGGCGGACGCTGTGCTGTCCATCTGTGGCCCTGCTCCCGAACGCTGCGTGGGGATCGTTGCAGACGCCGACAAGTACACTCTGAAAGCGCTCCAGGGGCTGGAGTACCGGTTCCCTCGCATGGTCACGCTGTCGTGTCAAGCGCAAGGGTTCAGTAATCTCTTGAAGGACTTCAACAAGCATCTGTTGCTGTTTCGATCCGTCGGGAGTGAATGTACGAAAGTCTCGGCGTTTTTCAATACTCAACCGCAAGCACGAAATTATCTCCAAAAGTACCAACGCCAGGTAAGAGGGATGCAAGCTCCGAATCCACACAAATCTTTTCACTTTTTTCATCACCGGGCCTGAAGCCCCAACTGTGACGAATGTCTAACAAGCGTGCTACAGTCATCATCAATAGTATTGCAAGAGTGCGTGGTATACATTTTAGAAATTGTCGTGATAGAGGGAGGGATTTGGCAGTAGATTGATTGAATGTGTGGTTTTTTGTGGGGTTGTGTGGCAGGAATATGATTGTGTGAAATTGTTGCGAACACCACCGGATCCCCAGTTTGCGGATCCCCATTACGCCTACGTGCTGCTGATGCTGGACGACATTGCGAGCTCTGCCGGCGCGCTGCAACACACGGTGCTGGACGAGAACTTCTGCGTGCAGTTCCAGGACGACGAGCTGGGGCGCGACGTGACGGATGTGGTGGGCAGCATGCGCTTCTGGTCGGACTTGGAAGCCGTGCAAGACCTGATCAAGCTGGTGAAGGTGATGGTGAGCGACATCGAGACGGAGCGGCCGCTGGTGAGCCAGTGCCTGCCCCTGTGGGACGAGTTGCGGACCAAAGTGAAGGAGTGGTGCAGCCAGTACGACAAAGACGAGACGCCGACGCACGAGATCATCGAGAAGCGGTTCAATAAGAACTACCACCCGGCATGGGCGGCGTCCTTCATTCTGGACCCGCTCTACCTCATCCGCGACGTGAGCGGGAAATACTTGCCGCCGTTCCGGTGCCTGACGAGCGAGCAGGAGAAGGACGTGGACCGCCTCATCACGCGGCTGGTGGCGCGCGAGGAGGCGCACATCGCGCTGCTGGAGCTGATGAAGTGGCGTGCCGAGGGGCTGGACCCGCTGTACGCGCAGGCCGTGCAAGTGAAGGAGCGCGATCCCGTCACGGGTCGCACGCGCGCTGTGAACCCCCAGAGCCGGCGCCTCGTGTGGGAAACCTGTCTGAGCGAGTTCAAATCTCTCGGCAAAGTCGCCATCCGGCTCATCTTCCTGCACGCCACCAGCTGCGGGCTCAAGTGCAACTGGTCGCTGTGGCGCTGGGCGTACCGGAATGGCAACTCACGCTTGGCCGTGGAGAAAGCGGAGAAGATGATCTTCATCGCGTCCCATGCCAAGCTGGAGCGCAGAGACTTCTCCAACGAGGAGGAGAAAGACGCCGAGCTCTTCATGAATGGAAACAATTTCAACACCAACAACAACAGCAACATCAACACCACCAACAACAACAACGCGGTCGACGATCCCCTCGCCGATGACATTTTCCTCAACACTGGTTTGTAACACCCCCCACCCACCGGCTACTTACTTACTTACTGCCACACACACTTCACACACTCTTTACCCAAGCCTTGTGAAATCTCGGTTTTGTGTACATTTTGGGGAGGTCATCACCATCACTACCACTTCATTTTTATTGGAACCCACGTAGGACTGACCACCACCCCCTTGGAGACAGTTGAGGTTATTTGGTTTAACACAAACATCATGGTATTTTAAGGTTATCAGGTACACTATTCTTTCCTCTTTTTGAGCCCGCCACTCGCAAGCCTGAGGTTTGGTTTGCAAGCTGCTACCAGGAGCGAGCTAGTAGCTAGCTGTGCATTATACAGAGTGATTCATCCATACTGGGGTAAACCGCATTCTCTCTAGGACTTCCGTCACGTTAAATCACACCGGATGCTGTAATTGCCCAAATTTTGCTTCTTACATTTTGGCTGAAACGACAAAGGACACTTTTCAATCATCCCTTTCCCAAGTGTGCTTACTTTGTACTGTACTACTATTGCCCCCCTGTTTTTGTGTTCTGTATTTTGCAGTTTCTGCCCATTTTTCTTTGTTGAATTCCGAGTTTCCTTGTAGAGGTCAGACTAAACTCCTGCCACGTGATTTTGAACTATATGCCTCTCTCTCTCTTGGATTGTCATAAACAGTAGTCACACGGAAATCCAGGAAACAATAATATCTCATTTATTTATATGATTTTTGAAATGGGTGATGAAGTTGTTAAAAATTTATTAAATTCTGTAAAGGATATTCAATGACCGACTAAGGAATCTTAGGGTGGACGTCTGTGACTCTGCCACTTCCCGAAAAAGCATCGTTTCAACAACAATAAACTTTTGATAGTAAAAGTGCTGGTCTGGCTATGCCAGTATGGTACTAGATTTCCTCTTTCTCAAGCCAACCAGTCAATAAACTAGTTTCACATGGTATCAGAATTCTTTACCTCAAGTTGACCAGCATTTAGATCTGGAGCTTTCAAGGCAGTACCAAGTATGGCCAAAGAAAGTTCCACAAACGAGATCTTCATTTTTGCAGTGCTTTTCTTCTTCCATCTCTACACGAAACAGAATTGTTTAAGAACCAAGCTTTGCTCAACAAAACTCATGGAGCACTCAATGATCAAAGTGGTCACATTATCGAAGAATAAAAAATTGCTTTCTTAACATACTTGAATCTAACTTAAGAATGGCTTCTTTTTATACTTATGATTTGTAAACAATTGCATTTTCTTCCTCGTAATTTAGAAACTCATAATTTCTAAACAAATGTATAATTTTGCTTATGATTTTCAAAATAAACAAGTACGCTACGAAGGGTTCTTGCCCTACAGCACTTCCTTGTTTTTTCAAATAAGGCACTTGGAGCATTGGAGCATGCTTAGGCCCCCTGAACATGTTCTCTTGACACTCAAACTGAGCGTGTCAAACAATGGCCTGTGAAATCACTATTCATTTTAAGTTTAGTGAGTTCTATCTTTTGTACTCTACTTGATGATTGGTCAATTGACTATTTGTGGGACCAATTGACTATATGTATAGCATGCTTGAAGAGCAAGGGTGGGGCACAAATTTTTTGAGGGCTCTCCAAAAGTAGATGGAGACACTTGACGAGTTGCCAGTTGCGTGCAATGGTGTGGGTGCTCTTACTAAGGTAGGAGCACCCATAAGCGATGTTGTCCCCATAACCATCAGCTCTGAAATCTTAGAAAATCTTTGGAAGTAAATAGATGTAATGACAAGGATGTACAATGTGTGAACATGAAATCTTATAAGTGGTTATGGGTACAATGGCAGTTTGCTCTTTAAAAATTCACAACTTATTCTCACGATATCCAAATAATACATTCAAGATTGCAAACTCATTATTTTTCTGTTCCTAATAGGATCCTATAATTTGCTAACTGATTACTAATACGCAGCATGTTCAAAAACCTTAGATTGACGCTTACGGGTGCTCCTACCTTATTACTCAAACTTCCTTCCTAGAGGTAGCTTCTCTTGATGCAAAGCTTCCTCCCTTGCAGTTCAAAAGCCAACAAATGCATCATTTGTCCATATAAATTCCAAACCATTGCATCTTCTTAATTATAATGTCTAACCAAATACATCTTCTTGTCTACAACTTCTAAGCAAGTAAAATTTTCTTCAGTATAAATTCCAAACGATTGCATTTAAATTCTATCGGCTCATAGCAAGATCTCCAAAGCTCATGAGCTTTGAGAAAAGTGTCAATTTGGACATATTTATATCATTTGGAAGTGTTGATTTGAACATGTTTTTGTTGTTTTTGTCATTTTAGACACATTTAGTCAATTTGGACGTGTCAATGTGGACAGTTTTTATTGTAGTGTCATGTCAAAAGCTTCCTAAATGGATGCCAGAAGAAAAGAAGAGAGAAAAGGCAGGGATGCGGAGCGCAGATCAAGGGAAATAAGCAAGCAAAACATCGGCCACAGAAGCGAAGTGGCCCATGTTGTGCCAATGAATGCCTTGGCACAACAACAACAGAATGTTGCTCGCTCGGACCGAGGAACGGAATCATTCCTGCCTCATCAAGTCTCTCTTCTCCCAGTCTCTCCCCATTCATTCAAAGCTTCAAAGTCTCACAGAAGAATTGAGTCACGCCATTAAAGAGCCGGGTTTGGGCGAAAGAGCAGCGCTGTCCTCCGGCGTCTTGGAAGTCGGGGATGGAACATTAACAACAACACACACACACAGTGAACACACAGTGTCAGGTGAGCCTGCCAGGTGAGCCAGTAACTTGATGGTGCGCAAGGCAAGGACGGGATGAAGGCTTTGATGAGCAGCGAGGATGGAGGAAAGTCAAGTCAAAGTGTGAAGAAGGTCCTGCTGCGGTTCTGCCATAGCTCGCCCGCATTTACTGCTCCTCCCAAGTCCGAAGCCTTTGAGCTTTTATGGGGCTCTTGCCAGAGAGGACTTGCCAGAGAGGACTTCAGACCTTCAGACCAGCCAGGGCAAATTCCGCTCACCAGAATCTTACTCCGAGGATTCTTTTTGGGGGCAGTAGCCAGGAAGAGCATCTCCTGCCACCCGCCAAGATTGTATGCTTGAAAACAGTCACTTTAACCCCTAAAGGATCACTTGTCCCTACGGGGGACAAATAGGATTTTGGGCATGTATTTATGGCTAAATTATTTTGTGTGATTTTTTGAAACTTTTATGGAAGATGAGGAATTCAAAAATCTATGTGGGCATTTAATTTTTTCCTCATTCTGACATTTATTGAAGAAGTTTAAAATGGATTTATGAGAATTTTAGTTTGGTGGGCAGTCCAAAAACTTCTTTAAAAAGTGCATTATTTAAAATTGAATGATTCAAAGCTTCCCACACATACATAAGTCTAAAGAATAACTGAACATTTTTATTTTTAAATAATGCACTTTTTAAAGAAGTTTTTGGGCTGCCCACCAAACTAAGATTCTCATAAATTCATTTTAAACTTCTTCAATAAATGTTGGAATGAGGAAAAATTAGATGCCCACACAGATCTTTGAATTCCTCATCTTCCATAAAAGTTTCAAAAAATCACACAAAGTAGTTTAGCCATAAGTACATGCCCAAAATCCCATTTGTACCCCGTAGGGACAAGTGGTCCTTTAGAAGTTAAGCCAAGCTGATCTGCCTTTTCATGGGCTTCCAATACTCGAAAGTTTTTTTTTGTCTAATTTTCAGATAAAGAGAAATGGATGTCAAATAAAACTCATTTTTTTCATATTTTTTGAAGCATTATTGAATTATTGGTGATTTTTCAAATTTTTTGTAGTGGACACCTATTTGTGACTGTAGACCTTGCATAAACTGTTCTCTTGCAACTTGTAAAGAGATGAGGAGGAACCAAGAAGTGTAATTGGCTCTTGCAATAAAATACACCTCTTTTTCTATGACTTGAAGAGGTCCATTCAAGGACCATTTCATATTCATTTTTGAGCTACCTATGGCACGCTTTACATGAAAGGGTTGCATTTAGAGCATACTAAGGTAGGAACACCCATAAGCGTTAGTGTCCCCATAACTATTACCTCTAAAATCTTGGAAAATCTGTAGAAGTAAATAGATGTAAGTACAAGGATGTACAACATGTGCACATGAAACCTTAGTGTTGGTTATGAGTACAATGGCAGTTTGCTCTTTAAAACTTTACAAATTATTCTCACAATATTCAAACAATACATTCAAAAGTGCAAACTCATCATTTTTCAGTTGCTAACAAGATCCTATAATTTGCTAGATGTTTATTTTGAGTCATCATGTTCAAAACCCTTAAACTAATGCTTATGGGTGTTTCTACCTTACCTTAAATGATCCCCTCATGTTCAACCCGTAACAACTTCTTCATGTCAAGTCTCCAATAGCATTGTACTCTTAGGTGTGGGGCCTTTTAGGTTGAGTGCATTCACGGCAAATTCCAATTTCAGAAAGGACCTCTTCATAGCCCCTAACATGCACATGGAAGCAAAAACAAGGAAATTAGGGCTGCATGCTCCTTTGAGTTGTTGTAGGGGACTTCACTCCAAGTTGTAGAGGAACTTCATGTCTTGCTTTGCTACTTTGTGCTACTATCCCCCGGAAACCTTGTTTGGCGGGTTTCTCCAAGTGGGTGGCAAGAGATGCTCTAAGGTGAGTGTACCCATTGTCAACCACGCCCATACCTAATTAAGGTGGAAGAAAAACCCATACGCGATGACTTGACCCTTTAAAGACCACACACATTTTCACAAAATCCATTAGAAACCGGGGTAGTAAACTTGGATGTGCGATTGAATCAATTATGGACCCATCTTCAATAATCCAACCGTACAAATGAGAAATAGACCTTGTTACTATAGAGCTTCAAAATCTCAATTAGATTTACCGTTGGAGATGAAATATTATAATGATTGAGTGAGTTGTAGGCATAAATTCTCTAGTTTTCATGCTTGTGTGGTCTTGGATCTTACTACTTCATACAAGCTTTGCTTGAGAAGAGCCTTATATTTCTAGAAAGTTGGGTTTCCCACCTTTCCAATAAGACTAATTTCACACAAAATGGATAAAAATAGCAATCACAAGGTGTAGCTAAGTGGACAAAAAGGGTCAAAAATCCCACTTTTTTTGCTACCCAAAAATGTTTTTACAAGAAACTTGATAAATGCTACGGAAAATATGATTGGTGAAAACAATAATGAATTGGCCTTAAATGTAGGGCAATTTTTTTTTAAGATGAAATGATAGCATCATTTCAATAGATCTTCAAGTACTACAATTATTCTACAACCGTATAGGAAACGAAAACAAGTGTATTTCTTGATCAATCTAAATTTTTTTAGGATAGCCTAACTAAAATTTGGCATTCTTCTTGAATATTTGATGTATTGTGTTGTTGCTTTGATCCATCTTTGACCAAATATGAATACATACTCTGAGGCGATGCCGTATAAACACCATTATTTATGAACTCACATACCCGATTCCATTATTGTTTTTTTGGTTGGATGCAAAATTCTTATGATCACAAGCATTCTTCAAGACCAATTTCCAAATTGTTGAGTAATTTTACTCTATACGCCAAAAACCACTCTGCTTAACCAAAATATGGTTTGGTGGTCTCTAAAGGGTTAAGCGATTAAGCAACATACTACAAAAAGTTTGAGGCGACAAATGTTTTTCCCAAAAAGGCTCACATATTGAGTTCCCGCACTTGTGAACTTGAGTTCCCAAGCTCATGTCAGCAGCATTGATATCAAGTCAGCCCTCCTTGACTGAGTTGAGTCTCATTTTTTATGTTCATACAACCGGGATCTCATGTAGAATCCCAATGTGGATTAACTTACCACTTTACCAGTCCCTTAGCTTGATGCTAAATTAAGGGCCGGTTCAGACTGGGTCGCAAGTCCCAGTTCACGAAGTCCCATCAGAATGCAAAGTCTCATTTTTTTGGGCTAGAAAAGATAGGACTTGGGCAAAAAGATGGGTTGCCAAAATGTTAGACTCAATCTTGGAGTGAAATCTCACTTTTTTTGGCGCCAAAATTTGGAAAAGTGCTGCCATGTAGGCTCCATGTAAGCAAGTGAGATGTGGGACTTGGGACATAGTCTGAAACCCAAAGTCCCATCTTTTGCCTCTCCGCCAATCAGATTCGTAAATTTCAGTGGGACTTGGGATGTGGGATGCAGTTTGAACCGGCCCTAAGTGCAATTGGGAAGTTTGGATTCTAGAATCTAGAATTTGGCATGAGTCAACAACGAATTTATTTTATTCTCCGCCGTTTGTCAAATAGCTGGTCAGAGTCCCTACACTAAATAACTTAGGGTATGTTCACACTTGGTGTTACGAAGGTAGTAGCAAAGGAAAATTAGATGCATTTGGGTACACCTTTAGACTGCATCTGATGCCCTTCCTAACATCAAGTGTGAACATACCCTTAGTGCATTTAGAGCATCTCCTACCATTTGCTTTGCGAGATCTGGACAAATGAAGTTTCAAGAGGACAATGATGTGAACATGCAAGGCACGGCTTGAAATTCTCTTGCAGCTTGGAAGGTTTCAAGGCTTACAGTTGCGTTACAACAAATCGCAAGGATGCATTTGGCTACAGTGACGTTGTAGCTTCCATGTGCGTGAACAGTGCTAGGGAGGGACTGTGAAGGGGGCCTAGAGAAAGCTATAATTTGAAAGGAAGGGGCTCTCAACATGAAGGTCCTACGCCTGCACAACAACAAGTAGAGTGCT
The DNA here is from genome assembly GCA_963920765.1 of Ulota crispa. NCBI lineage: Eukaryota > Viridiplantae > Streptophyta > Bryopsida > Orthotrichales > Orthotrichaceae > Ulota > Ulota crispa. The sequence goes on along the minus strand of OY987249.1, from coordinate 726,833 downwards.
ATTGGAGACTTAAAACGAGGAAGCGGTTATGATTGGGGAGCGCGGGGCTTAGATGGTAGGTGGCATGAGATGCGCTTAGGTTGTCCTACAGTAATTTCTTGACATCATCACTAAGTAAATACTTATTGATACTACAATAATTTTCATCAATAATTTTCATCAATAATTAGCACAATATACAAATCTTAAAGGGTTTGATAATAACAACAAAGTTGCTAAAGAACAAAATAGCAACGCTCAAGTTGTAAACCATATGAAATCCTAATATCTAAAAAATTACACAATTGCGCCTCCAACTGGTCAAGTGATGAGTCATAAGGAAACTTTCCAAGGTAGGGCAACCTATATATTGAGACAACCTAAATGAAATTTTTAGTGTACCTCGATGGGAAAATCGTAAACGTGAAAAAATAAAATTGTAAAATAGGGTATAGGAAATTTTATAGCACCAAAAAAATCCAAAATCAAGATATGTTGTGGATCGCACTATTTGTAACATTTTGCTCCCGGGGTAAATGTTGTTTTTTGAGTATATTATCATTATCATATACCATTATGAAAAACAAATAAAACCATATCTATCTATATAAAAGGATAAGATTTATTGCATGGCGATCCTTTTATTGCAATCCTTTTATCATGTGGGTAAATAAACCTGTGTGGCTAAAAACTTGCTTGGGTTAAAAACTTGCGTAGGTAAAAACCTTTGTGAGAAAAATTGTACATGTAAAAAAAAGCATGGGTAAATAATAATAAAATGCAACAAAACTACGTGGGTAAAAAATCAAAAAACATATAAAATTGTATGAATAATTATTATGTGGGTAAAAAATGTTTGTAGGTAAAAAATAAAAAATGATTTTTTGCATAAGAAAACAATGATGTTCTTTTTATTGCGTGGATAAAAAACTCTATGGGTATAGAACAAAAGATATTTTACTGCAAGGGAATGTTTTGTAAACAAAGACAAATGATTTACTACAAGGGTAAAGTTTGAAATTGGAGTGCGTTGATAAAATGTAAGAATTATTTTCTTGCGGGGAAGTATTTTTGCATAAACGAGCCTAAAATGATTTTTTGTCTTGTCAGAGTAACAAGTGCCTATAATATATATGAATAACTTAATTGGTAAAGCATTAAGATAGAAGCACCTAATACCAACAAAGTATTTAATGGCGTCAATCTCTACATATGGTGGTCATTCTAGAACCTAAATTTAGATACACCATTGATAGACTTATTGGTGTTAACCCCTAAAATTCTTTTGTGTTTAGAGGCCCAAAACTGCTTCAAAATACTAGTCCCCAAAGCAAGGTCAAAATCTTCATTGAAATTTACTTTTTAACAAATCCAACCATAGGATCCTTTGGTTGACTTGCACAAGTACATTGTCCCAAAATTTCAGAATGAAAATCCCCACCAATTGCAAGATCAATGTGCCTAAACTTCAAAATGTAGGCTTTTCTAGTCCTTCTAGAAGGTGAAGTTTTGTTTTTCAAACTTTTTTAGAGAAAAACACGTATGTTTTATTTCTTGTGCAATTTTGGCAATATGTTGGAAAATGGGTTGAAAGCATATATAAAAAAATTAACCAAAAAAAAAAAAGGATTTGTTTTGACAAAAATTGTAAAGTGAAAGGTATTGATGAATGAAACATGTAACTAATAAGCTAATAAGTTTTGGAAGAATTTGTAAATTGTTAATCCCAATGGTGAGAATGCTCTAACAAACAATTAGTAGCTTTCATTTTCATTTTTGATTTAAAAATTTTCAAAATTGAGAGTAAAAGATAACTTTATATGTTTTTTCTTCAATCTTCCTACCTTCATTGCCCGCAAAATAAAACTCTTTTTATCTCTTACCTCATTATTTGGAATTGAGTGATTCAATTTTTTTTGAGTAGGTATCAATCTATAAAATTCTATAAATAAACAAATTAAAAACTTAGAAAATAATTTTTACTGCCCAATTTGACATTGAAATTGAAAAAACCTTCTAACTTTTGTGTTACTTATTGGAATGACATGAAATAAAGCTTCACATGTAGGTTATGATGAGTAGCATCCATCCTAAAAATTTCATGAAAAGTTTCCAAATTATGAAGTCAATAGAGCCTGCCCGAGTTCTCATAAAGCCCAAAGTGGGCTCCTTGGTCCTTTAGGGGTTAACCAAAATGATAAGCTATCTATGGTGTACCTAAACTTAAGTTTTAGAATGACCACCTTATATAGAGACTAACACCATTAGATACACTATTGGTAATGGGTGCTTCTACCTTATGCTTTTAACCCCATAAGATCCAAGACCATTTTTACTTGAAAAGCACTCAAAACAATCACTCTAATAATCATTTCATCTTTAATACAAAATCTTCCTATTTTTTACAAATACAATTGTAGGATCTTACATTAGGTTTGTGCCAAGATAACATGGTTGAGTTTTTGTGAGGTTTGACCATCAACTTGAGAGATATGATTGTTTAATTTTTTGATGTGTGCCTAGAGTTCTTAGGTCCCTTTGCGGCTTTGACAGCATGTTGTGAATATTGTTTTGTAACACTTGTGTTGTAACAATTTGTTTAACATGCTCTAATTCATGTTAAGCATATCTCTAGTTTTCAAGGCCAACAGGTACACAAAACATTTACATGAATTTGCATTGCAAACATGTGCTTGAAATTCACACCACATTGAGTTTTTTTGCAAACCAAAATTTTGAGGGCTCATTTTGAAATATAGCAATCTAAACCTTGGAGAGAAAAACTTTACCTTCATTGGCAATCACCCAAAAAAGTTGGAGAAAAAACCAAAATTTGTGGATTTTTTTTAAAATACAAAGTGTGAGGAAAATGATGGTTTTTTGGATATCTTTTTTTATGTTTATAGAGTACAAATCTTGCTATAATAATAATATCACTCTCCTTTGAATTACATTAAATGTGTATGAAAAGTCTTGCTAAAATGATTGTCTAGAACCCAACTTGCACTCAATCCTTATACCAGTAGAAACACATTCTTTAGGAACCAAACTTTGACAATCCAGCTTGATTTCTAAAAATCCTTGTTTCAAAGACTTTGTATATGTTAATTAAAATCTAGAATTGGTTATAGAATCCAGTGCATGTTGACATGTGCCATCAATGAAAGTTTCCTAAACCAATCTCCAAATTCTAAATTCTAGCATCAAAATATAGGATCAAGTATGCTTAGAGCAATGTTCTCAAACATGGATAAATTTAGCAAGTTTTATCCCAATAAAATTCTATTACTACAAAAAAAAAAGATGAGAAAATTTAGTTTTGATTTGAACTACGAGTCACATTTGACTGCTTTTAGCAATTTGACCTATTTATAAAATTCGCAATTGGAAGCACTAACTTGAGACAAACTTTTATGTTGGCTTGGAAGTAAAAATCTTAAAAACAACAAACAAGTTTGCATTGTAAGATTGTTTGTTGTTTTAGTATTTTCCAATTCCAAGGCTAGCATGGAAATTCACGTTTACTGCACTGGAGGCGAGAGAGCTTAGAAAATTCATGCTTTTCACCAGTTCTCTTTGGGTTTTCTTTCTAAATTACTGACCTGTCTGGTTTGGATATTATCTTTTTACTCCATTGAGGTACCACTGAGGGTATTAGACTTTGTTGCTGCTGAGACGGTGACGAGCTCGTCTGGGAATGCATTGTCTTTACCACAAAAACGTCCTTGGCTAAATCCATCGGTCGGCTGAAGAGAAACAAACAGGATGTGAGCAAGTTATTTGTCTCATGGTTGAAAAAAGTAACAAAAAAGAACAAAAACAACTAAAAGAGAGTCAGAAATTATTATCCTTCCAGTGAGATGCTCCTAAAGGAAACTATCAGGCTTGAACAAGCAGTTCACAGAAATGAACGAAACCAACATGGTTTTTTAGTCAACTTCTACAGTTTCAAGAAACGTTAAAACATTATCCCTAAGAAAACACGAGCCATAGGAAGACCTCTTCATAATCCATACGAAAGATGCTTTTTACTAAATTTCGAGTTCGTGAAACAGTCTACCGACATTAACTGGAAACCTTGCAACTCTGCAAGCAAAGAAACCAAACTATGACCCTTGTCCCAACTCTACAAAGTCCTTGTTTAACAATAGATTATTTCTTGAAATTCTTTTTGAGACTGGTGTTGGGCTTCCATTTTCTTAACACAAAATTCATGGAGCACAGTTCCATTTTCTTGGCTCTGAAATTTCCGAAAAGTGTTGCCATGTGTACATATTTCAAAGTGCACCAGGATTTGGGACATGGGAAATAGTGTGGAGTTTATAAGCCATAATTACCAACCTCTCATTTTGAGAATTCAGTGCCACAGAGGACTTAGTGTGAACAGCCCCTTAATATCCTACAATTTCTATATATTAGAAAAGGTCCAACAAATGAGGAATTCGAAGTCCAGACACGTATGTCCAACAAGACACAATGAAAAACAGCAAATTAAACCTGGAGAGTGCGCACGCCAGTTCCTTGTGCACTATTGCTCTCACCATGTCCCAAGTCGGCTCTACTGCAAGTAATACTTGCATTCATCTCACTTTTCCTTAAGTCCAAGTTTGGCCGGCTGTAAATCAGAAAAATACTGTCAGCAAATTCTATAAATTGCTGCAATTTTAGCAAACCGGTTTTTTGGGAAATGTACATAGCTGTTGAGATTGAGTTCTTATCACTAAACATGGATTTCTCATACAATTTCAGAGTGGCAAGCTGGAGTAAACAACCTCATTACCATTCAAAATTCAGTGCCCATACACATTTAGCCAAGTTATGCTTATAAAACCCAAATTGCTTATTATTCCTAAGTGTACGAATAAATGAGACGTTAAAGACGGGATCACGTCTCATCCGGTATTTAGGAGAGAGTTCCATGCTGGTCCAGAATTGTAAAACTCACAAACAACAAACAAGTTTGTTGTGTATAATTATTTGTCAATTTCGAGTTTTCTTATTCTACGGCCAACATGAAAGTTTGCTCTTAGTATAAAATACCTCAATCACGATAGAAATTAAACTTCCAAAGTATGCAAGGAATATAGAGATGGGAACACAAAGATCCATTCCCCAATCACACCCCTCCCACCCCATCAATACTTCACTAAATCTAGAATTTAAAATTTAAAATTACATATGTTGAAAGCTCTAATAATGTGGTGAGAACGTATAACACCGTATTAATTAAATTGGGAAAAACAATACATTTTGGGATTTTTGAAAAATTAAGGTGATCACCTTAATCCAAGCTCCGGCGTTTTTTTAAGTACACGTGCCCTCACCTGAGAGGAGGAATTTGGGAGGGAAAAATCTTAGTGGCTCAGACTGAATTTGATACCTTTGAATCTAGTTTAAGGTATCTTTTTGGGTTTATAGTGGAGTACAAAATGGGACCCTTGTTTTTCCCAATTTAACTAATATAGTGTTGTATAGGTTTTAGACTAATGGTGGAACTGTATTGATTTCAAAACCATTTTAATCATAATTTGATGCTTTTTTTGAATGATTTTTTATTAACACTTCTAATTTGATTCATGTCAAATTTTAGTGCATTGTGTCCCTCTTTCTATCTACAAGAGGCTCGCTTGAGTTGAGACAATTTCAAGATTTAAAAGGTAATTAAAAGCTAAAAAATTGTTGGTAGAAGACTAAAAGTTGATGAATATAGTATATTTAATAGTGCAAAATTGCACTTGGCATGGGTTAAATTGTTAAAGGCATGGAGTTGGAACACTCTACTTTCAAAATTTAAGGCATATTTTCCCCATTTATAGGCTTTTAAAATATGTAATTAGTTTGAGATTTGATAAAAAAATTGATTACATGGAAGGAGTATGAGTGAGGAATGGATCTTTTTGTCCACATCTCTAGATTGATACAACCACCTTTCAATAGAAAGCCAGTGACTAATAACGAGGGTCTAATTTTACAGAAATGTAAAATAAAGCATTATGTGTTTCCAAGTTCCCAGCTCTACCTAACAGGATTACCTCTTCAGCAGGGCTTCAGTTTCTGCGGGTACGACATGCTGGCCAAATTCTATCGTGCTCTTTCCACCTGGAGGCTGTAGGAACACGGTTCAAAAACTCAATGAAGTTCTCAGCAGGCAGTTTACAAACGAATCATCAGTGAGCGTCAAGCGTAGAACTTCTGCTTGAAGATAGGAACACCATATTCGTTAAATTGGGAAAAACGGAGGTACCATTTTGTACTCCACCTCAAACCCAAAAAGTTACTTTAAACTAGATTCAAAGGTATCAGTTTTAGTACGAGCCACTAAAAAATTCTCCCTTGTAAATTCCTCCTCTCAGGTGAGGGCATGTGTATCCAAAAAATTTTGCGAGCTCGGTTTGAGGTGATCACCTCAAAGTCCCAAAATATACTCTTTTTCCCAATTTAACAAATATGATGTTTAGGACTCTTGAGTGACGTTTCACATCTAAAAAGACAACCACAAAAAGAACTTTGACATTCCTATTATACCTATATGCAAGTTTGTTTTTGTTGTATAGTGCATGACATTTATAATCAACAACTGTTGGCCAAACAAGAAATGCTAATGCACAACATATATACTCATTAGCTCAAAAGTCATTCCACCACCAAGCTGGTAAACCCTAAGCTTCATCTTGGAGGACTCAAATTTTTGATAACTTTTTTTTTGACAAAGCCTTAGATTAACCACTTGAATTGGGAGTTGTTGATTATAAGTGTCATGCATTGTAGTAACAAGGGAAGAGGCTCAACAAAAGGGATTCCAAAAACCAGGAAGTTTTTCATAATCTAACCTCTCCTTTGATTTTTTCAAAACAATTAGAGAAAGGAATCTTCAATAACGTGGTTGGTTATCCTAAATTTCAGGCCCTACTTTTAAAAACCTGCTTTTTCAACTTTGAGATAGAATTTCTATTCCTAACACCCACTATTTACACAAAAAAACACATTTACACTGGAAGGGTCTGTAGCCGACTGGTCGTTTTCAATTATTTGTCAAACAAATCTTACCTTCCTCCAGGGCTTCTGTGGTCACCGACACTCTTCTATTCTGAACTCATGTAACCTGGCATCTCATCCTTAGATTCAGAAACCCTAACCTCATGACCCGCATGTCATGAACAAAATTCAATTCGACTCTGTTACAGCGCATCTAATATTTGCAACTTGTATAAGACAATTGGAAAGCGGATTCTCTCAACTCTCATAATTTGAGGGCGGCTTGAATTTTCTGCTACAAAAATGGAGAATTGTGCCGGGTTTCCATTGAAAGCAACTTGATCTCATCTTAATGCTGTAAATCTTACCCTTTCCTGTGACTTCACATCTGTAATTGCACATCATGGACTCATGATCAGGATGTGCAGTTACAGATACAAAGTCACAAGAAAGAGTAATAACCCAAGATTTACAGCATTAGGATGAGATCCAGTTGCTCTCAACAAAAACCTGACACAATTCTGCATTTCTCGCATCAGAACATTCAAGCAACCTTCAAGTTATGAGAGTCGAGAGAATCCGCCTTCCGATTGTCTTATACAAGTTGCAAATATCATATGCACTGTAACAAAATCTAATTTTTTTTTAAAAGGGAAAATTTCATGGATACCCCTGAAGTTTGCAATAATTTCATAGATACCCCTGCTTTTTCAGAAATTTCACAGATACTCTTAGACCAAAATTTTCAAGCATTTTTTTGGTTTGTTGTGCATGCCACTTTTCTTATTCCTTGTGCGCACACGTAACAAGGAAGGAGTGTGTGCACAAAGAAAGAAGGGAAGTGGCATGCACAACAAAAAAACACTTAAAAATTTTGGTCCAAGGGTTTCTGTGAAATTTCTGAAAAAGCAAGGGTATCTATGAAATTATTGCAAACTTCAAGAATATCCATGAAATTTTCCCTTAAAGCGTTCTTTTTTATTGTGCATGCCAATTTTCTTCTCCATGTGCACACACATAACAAGAAAGGAGTGTATGCACTAAGAAAGAAGAGAAGTGACTTGCACAACAAAGCAAACATCTAATTTTTTTGATCCAAAGATATTTTTGCAATTTCTGAAAAAGCCGGGGTGTCTATGTAATTATTGCAAACTTCAGGGGTATCCATGAAATTTTCCCTTAAAAAATTAAAGTTGTTATTGCAATTAGTCGAGGGAAGAAGGGCGCACCTGGTGCACACGGATGGAAGGCCGGAAAACAGGGTTTCGTTCTGAACTAAAAGCCTCGCAGGCAGCTACGAATGCCCGGCTATCGGTGGTGGCATTGCAACAAACCCTGCAGGTCGCAGGATTTTTAGAGTAAAACTCATTCATCGCACTTTGCAGCTGCCCTCGGATTCACAAACCATGCACTATAAGAAATTCATGTTTTTTATAACAGATTTTTTTGGACGTCTTTTTATGTTAACAATGACATCAAAGAAGACGTTAAGATGTTAATTTTAACATCTATTGTAACATGATTCTAGTAAACATCCAAAGAAATCTGTTATAAAAAACACAAGTTTCTTCTAGTGCCACAACGCCAACAACATGCACCTCCTCTTCCATACTCGATTGACAAACCCTAAAAAAATGATTATCCACAACCCTAAAAGCAGTCGCTGGTGAAGAAGAATATAAGGACCGATATCCAACCGGTCCCTCGCAATAGACCAGGGTTCAATTCGAAATTAGGTCAGATCCTCGGTCAGATCTCCAACAAATCGATGCTCCACGTTTGCTGCATGAATTTCATTACCAGTGAATTAACCCTTTAAGGACCACGCGACCATATTTTGGTCGCTGGGAGTGGTTTTTGGCATGTAGGTTGAAATTGCCCAATAATTTGGAATTTGGTCTTGAAGTACACATCTGATCACAAAAATTTTGCATCCATCTAAAAAAATAACAATGCAATCAGGTATGTGAGTTGATAAATAATGGTGTTTATACGGCATGGCTTCAAAATACATATCCATTTTTTGTCAAAGATGAATCAAAACAACAACACAATACATCAAGTATGCAAGAAGAATGTCAAATTTTAATTGCACAAATTTAAAAAATTTCAAATTGCTTAAGAAATACGCTTCTATTGTTTTCATATATGGTAGTTGTATAATTGTAGTATTTGAAGATCTACTAAAATGTTGTTGTCATTTTGGTTTAAAAATTTGTCATCCTACATTTAAGGCCAATTCTTGATTGTTTTCACCAATTGGATTTTCTAGAATAATTATCAAATTTCTTGTAGAACCATTTTAGGGTAGCAAAGAAAGTGGGTTTTTTGACCCTTTTTGTCCACTTAGCTACACCTTGTGATTGCTATTTTTGTCTATTTGTGTGAAACTAGTCTTGTTGGAAAAGTGGGAAACCCTGCTTTCTAGAAAGGCTCTTCTCAATCAAAGCTTGCATAAAAGGTTAACATTCAAAACTAAACAAGAATGAAACACAAGGGATTTTTTGCATACGGCTCACACAATCATTGTAATGTTTCACCTCCAACAGTAGATCTAGCTGAAATTTTGGTGCTATACAATAAACAAGGTGTACTTCCCATTTATATGATTGGATTATTGAAAATGGATCCATATTTGAGTCAATTCCAAATCTAAGTTTACAACCCTTGTTTCAATGGATTCTGTGAAAATGGGTGTGGTCGTTAAAGGATTAAATTAGTGAGTTCTCAAATTGATTTAATATAAGGCAAAATCTTGCTTGTAAATATTTCCGTTTGTGTTAGGGTAGGAGCACCCATAAGCGTTAGTGTTCCCATAACCGTCGCTTCTGAAATCTTGGAAAATCTGTGGAAATGAATAGATGTAATGACAAGAATGTACAACATGTGAACATGAAATCTTAAAAGTGGTTATGGGTGCAATGGCAGTTTGCTCTTTAAAAATTCACAACTTATTCTCACAGTATCCAAATAATACATTTGAAAGTCCAAATTCATTTTCTTTTTGTTCCTAATAGGATTCTATAATTTGCTAGTTGTTTATTAATAGTCATCATGTTCAAAACTCTTAGTTTGATGTTTATGGGTGCTCCTACCTTATACTCCCTATGTTCCTCTAAAAACGTCCAAAAATTTTCCTAGCAAAGAATTAATTGAGTTTTTAGTCTTTGTGCTAGTGGCACATGCAATCTAGAATCAATATACTATCTACCAAATGTGTGTAAAATCTCCAATTTTGATGTTGCCATTTAGGCACCCAAATTTCATGCAAAAAGTACCATATTTGTGCATGTTGCCAACTCCTCATTATTGATGATGTAAAGATTAGTAGCAACAATGGTACCTCATATGGGACAAGGCCAAGTTTGCTAGAAGAGGAATGCTCTCTAATGGCTTAACCCCTAAATGACGGACCCATTACCGCTAATCCAAGTGTGACTGTGCATCATACGATTTGTTGCCATTTTGCAATTACGTATATATGAAAAAAATTGTATTTAGTTTTTAGAGATGGAATTATGCGTCTTCTTTACTTCACAAAAAACTCAGATTTTTTTGAGAGAATTTGATTTTTTTTTGAAATTTTTTGAAGAAAAAGTGAAGAAAAATCACATCAAATAGAAAATCATCTCAAAAAATCTGAAATTTCATTGTGTGTGTATATCACAATAACAAACATCATGGTGTCAACTCCATTACTGTGTCATTCTATAATTAGAAATTAATAGGCATTGAAAATACATTCAAAGTTCAAATAGCAATAACATATTCAATATAAGAAAATTTTCCAAAATTCAAATTGGAGAAGAAACTAGAGTAGATGGCCTTCATTTTGTAAGTTGGGTTCAAGTTCAAAAAATATCATTTTTGTGGAAAAATTTCAGATATAGAGCAAAGAGCAACAACTTCCCAAAATACACTAAAACAACATATTTTGTGATTCATTTATTTTACTAACTTCTCATCTACATAACTAGCAAGGCTACAAATTCAATTAGATACTCATTATAACCCACCATGATAGATCAAAAACAAAACTATGGATGAAAATTCAAATTTTCTGGTCATCCACATCTCTGGACATTTGTTCAAGCGCTAGGAAATGGCTTCCTCGGCGTTACAAGGTTAACTTGCCTCCATGAGATCATTGAACATGACAAATACTTTCTCAATGTTTGAAATTGGCAAAAGGGAGCTTTTTAGTGGTACAAGAAACATGTCTGATGCCGAGGCTACACAACCACAAAACTAGTAGTTTGAAACAAATGAACAGTAACTTGTATTTTTAGAAAACTAGGAGACAGCTACTTTTCCAAGTTTTCATCTAATGTTCACCTAAAGATAACCTCTCTACCATTCTAGGGCAAAAGGTTTGAGATGGCAGTTTGTGAACTCTCAGAACTGACAGTTTTGTATAGACTAGAAAAGTGGACCTTGGAAAATCAAAAAATTTACTTTTTCACAAACATGTAAGAACCGTCACTTGTTTTTTACAAACTACCAGTTTGAACTAGCAGTTCTGGCCTATGTGGCCCGGCCATGATTTGGACGTTTTTAGAAGGACAAAGGGAGTACATATCACTTAAATGCACAGCTTCTGTTACTTCAACAGAAAGTAGATAGTCCTCCCAAAGACTTGCAAATAATCTTGGCTAAACATACATACACAAAGTAGACTTCTTTTGCAAGATCTCGAAGGCCAAAGACTACGGGAGGTGATTTTAACCCCTCACCACCCATGGTATTTTTGAGTATTTTAGAGTTTTCTTGAGAGTGAACAAAATGCAAGTATTTTGATCAATCTTATCAATTTTCTCTAAAGCGCAACCATACAAATCCAAAGTAGACATATTATAGATCAAATAGGAAAAGAAATCACAACAATATCACTTATGGATTGAAAGATTATAATGTTTGATCACAAGGGTGTTAAAATTGGGAAAGTGATTTGAAGTCTTTCAATCTTCTTTTTGCATCTCAAACCTAAAATTGAGGGTACCAAAAAAATATGAGTATGTAAATTATAACATGCATAACCCCAATCAATTTGTAGCTTCTGAAAATCTATTCTACAATTTTTTAAATTGAATTTTTAATGTGATTTTTTCTCCAAGTTCTAGTGTACTTGAGGCTCATTTCCAAGAGCCTTCAACACTAGAAAGTGAAGATTTACAATGGACACCCTTGCACAAAATCTTGAATAGAGAAATCACTGTGATTCTTTTCAAAATCAAACTCCTAATGCGGAAACGAGACTTCAATAACAATTTAAGAATAATAATAATTACTTAGAAGAACTTGAAAAGTGGTCGGGCATCTTTGAATAAAATTCAAAGAGGCCTAATTTGGGCCCCTTGGGCAGCGAGGGGTTAAAGCAAAGTGAAATTTCTCATTTTTGATTTTTTTTTCCTTTGATTTTGAAGGTTACAAAACCTTCAAATTACAATAGCTGATTTTAGAAACTCTATTGGCTTTAGTATCCTAGCTAGACTACATGTTAGCATCTACTAGTTGAGAGAACCTACACTAAATATTGCGTTTAGGTTGCCCCACACTAATTTCTTGACATTTTATACTATATAAATACTTACTGCTGCTACAGTAATTTTCATCAGTAATTAGTACATTAGATCATCTATAAAAATCTGTTACGGACATAGAAATATAAAGATAATTGATAAAAACTAGAAATGAATTCGGATTCAAAGATGAAAAATAAATAACAAAAGAGGTGACTGATAACTCTAAGAGATGTGTTGTTGAGTCTAAATATTATTTCATCCTCGACCTCTATATATAATCTAATCTAAAGTAAAAAAAATATAAAATAAAAGATATTCTAATGTTGAAAGTAAAAGAAAATGGACCATTCCAAAGTAATGTCTTTAACATTATCCCATTCTCAAGCAACGAGTCCTAAGAAGAGCCCTAGGATTATCCAGATAAAGCTGATGAAATTTTTGTACCATTTCCGGTGCATTTACAAAATTTTCAATTGGTTTCCATGTTTATTCATTGATATCATAATTGCTCCATTGTACCAAATACTCTATTTTGCCTCACCTTTGTCGCGAGTCTAATACTTGTTCTACCTCATATTCATTGTGGTTCTCAATTTCAATACTCGGTAGTAGCGGTTGTGTTTTTCTTGAAAATTGTGACTACCGATAAGATTTTAAAAAAGATACATGAAAAACTGAATATACTTTTGTAAAAGCTAGTAGCTCCAAATGGTATGCCACTGGATTGATACGCTTTAGAATGACAAATGGTCCAAATCTCCGTTAGTTTAACTTGTCACGTGGCCGCTTGGTCTTAATATTCTGTTGAATAAGTCATAGTTTATCTCCAATTTGAAAAATTGGTGCTTGATTGCGAAATTTGTCTGTAGTTGTCTTGTAAGACTCTTAGGTGGATTATAGTTGAAACTTCAAAATATCTTAAATTTGCAATAATTGCTTTATAAAGTCGCCAGCTGCTAAGTTATTATTTGTTGATAAATTCAATAGATCAAACTTTGAATGATAACCATAATTGGAATAAAATGGTGTTTATTAAGTTGAAGCATAAAAAATGTTGTTGTATACAAACTCCATTAACGGCAAGTATGTTGTTTAGTTGTCTTGCTGATAATTGATATTACATTGTAAATACTGCTTAAAGACTTGATTAACTCATTCTCTTTGACCGTTAATTTAAATATGTAAAACTGAAAAGATGTTGATATCTACTTTCAATATCTTGAAAAGAGATTTTTAAAACTTTGATATAAACTGGGGTCCTCGATCTGATACAATATTGTTTTGTAAACTGTAATATCAATATATATTATCAATAAATAGTCTTGCCGTATCTTCACTTAATGAAATCTTCTTGCAAGTGACAAAGTGTGTGATTTTCGTAAACTGATCCACTATATCAAAAATGCTATTAAATGAATCTGATAGCGGCAAATACGGGATAAAATCCATAAAAACTGAAGACTATGGCCGACGTGGAATAGGCAATGGTTACAAAAATCCATAAGGGCGATGTTGAAAATTCTTGGATCTTAAATAAATGTCACAAGAGGTAACAAAAATCTTCACATTCTTCCACATTTAAGGCCGCTAAAAAGCTCTAGAAACAAATTCTAAAGTCTTGTTGTATCCAAAATGACTTGCGGCTGGAACGTCATGACGGGATTAAAGAACACAAAGTCGTGTTGGACCTTTTGGAATGAACAAATGTTCATCGAAATATAACAAATCTCTATCCATTTAAAAAATTGTCTTCTTCACCAAGACTACGTTTGATGTCAAGGTCTACACGATCTATAATATTTACAACGCGCACTTGGTTGAAGAAATCTTTATCTATAGGTAATAGTATTACCGTAGCGCAAAGACAAAATAGTTCTGGTTTCAAAAAAGTTCTACGCTGTTAATTAAATGCTGTTTTTTCAGCCTTGGGCACAAGATATGATTTTCTTGATAAAACATTAAATAGCTCTTGTTGCTTTTCCGGTTGATATTAAGTCAAACCGGAATAGAGACATGTTTCATTGAGCTTGACGCCGATTTGAAACACGAGATGACATGAAGTACTCCAAATTTTTGTAATTTGTATAAATAGTCACCGGGTGCGTAGCTCCTTTAAAGAAATGACGCCACTTTAAAAAAAAATTCACAATAGCAAAAAGTTCTTTGTTGCGAATCTCATAATTAATCTCGGTAGTAGAAAATTTTCGAGAATAAAACGCAATTGGATAAAGCTTTTTGTTTTTTTTCAATTGTGAAAGTACAACTCCTAAAGCAAAATATGAAGCATTGGTTTCTAAATAGAATGTATTTAAAAATTTGGGTATATTAAAATTGAAACCATAGTGAATGCGGTCTTTAGATTTTAAAAAGCTTTCTACGCTAGTGGTCGAAGTGAGCGAAACAGCAATTTAAGAATAGCTTTTGATGTGAGCAAAACAGCAATTTAAAAATAGCCTTTGATGAAGATCCGACAAAAATTAGCAAAACTAAGAAAACATTATACATCTCTAATAATCTTTAGAACTTTCCAAGACAAGATAGTTTCCATCTTTTTAGAATCCATCTTTAAGCCCTCCGTAGTTGCAATGAATCCCAAAAACTCCATCTCAGTTTTGTGAAATAAACATTTATCTGGTTTGGCGTAAAGCCATTGTTCAAGTAATTTCTCAAAGACTAAATGAACATGCTTTGCATGATTTTCTTCATTTTTGAAAAATACCAAAATGTCATCTAAATAGATGACTATAAAGTTGTCAAGGTGCTCCCAAAAAATATCATTTATCATGTATTGAAAGACTACTGAGGCATTTATAAGACCAAAAGACATGATATTATACTCAAAATGACCATATCTTATATGAAAAGTCAATTTCCATTCATCTCCTTTTTTATTCATATAACGTTGTAAGCTCCGCGTAGGTTGATTTTGGTAAAGACATTTGCATTTCTGAGTTGGTCTAAAAGTCTAGAAATCAAATGTAATGAATAGTGGTTCTTTTTTGTCACCTTATTGAAACCTTGATAATCTATGCACATTTGTAAAGAGCAATTTTTTTTTACAAATAAAATAAGCGCTCCAACAGACAATTTGAAGTAGCGAATGAAGTTCTTGGCCAAATTTTCATCAATATAATTCTGTAATTCCACCAACTCTGTTTGTGATAAGTTATAAATTGGGCAAAAAGGAGGTTCTGCTTCTTCTATCAAATCTATATTACAATTATATGGTCGATGCTCCAGTAGTATGTTGGCATTTTTTTTCAAAAAAACATCTTCAAAGTTTTTATACTGCTCTGGAATATTAGCTGTTGTGGTATTTTCTTTACTAGTTGGAGCCGCATAAATAACAAATGGTGTATCTTGTTTGGCCGATTTTATAAACGTTTTTGCTCTAATGAATATAGGTTTTTTTATTTGTGGTTTGCTAGTTTATTTGCTAATAGATTTCTCAACAGGTTGTATAACAAATTTATTGACTATATGAGTTTTGAAAAAAATCATTTTTTGCAATTTCTAATTTATTGACGGATTTTATTTTCTAACTACAAAATACCAAGAATAACAGAATTTGATGGGGTTTTGATAACATTGAAAATAATTTGGCTATTAAGGCTTTCAAATGTCACTTTTAAAGGCATGATTTTGTATATAACACTGCCAGAAGACAAATGTCGTCTATTTATCACTTTTACATTGATGGGCTAAAAATTTTAAACTAAAAAAAATTTGTGCCTCTTGACAAAATTTTTATCAAAAAAACAAGCAGATATTCTTGAATCTAATGGAGTAGTGGTTTCAAGTTTCTAAGGACCAACCAATAAAGGAATGATAAAACAAGAAACAAATTGAGCTGAAAAGAAGGAATCTGAATATTGTTGTGAAATTATATTATCCAGCCGCACGGTTTCTATTGTAACTGAATATCTTTGTTTTTCTAGAGAATGACAGCTCTAATCTTGATAATGCGTTGAGTCAACTTCTTTGGGCAATTAGAGACTTTATGGCCTCTCTCTCTACAATACAAGCATAATTTATCTTCCATACAACGTTTTTTTCTTCTGGAGTGAGATGTTTGACGCGTATTGTGTCGATTTGCGTGTCTGTAGTCTCCAAATGCAAAATTGGATTATTCGTCAATATAAATGAGGTAGAATAAGTCGTTTGCTCATTTGGTGGAATCTGGTCTTGACGGCGTTGAAAAAGCCGGTTGTCACACTTAATTGCTTAACTAATTGACTCATTTAACGTTTGCAAATTAAGAAATAATAAAAGGAAATCTTTCATAGAATCCTTCAATTCCCAATAGAATTAGTTCATGAGGGTTGCTTCATCTTAATTGATGTCGCACACAAGTTGTCTAGAGTCTGAGGCGTATGTCAATACAGAATATGTCCCTTACTGTAAAAATCAAATTTTTATAGTTACCCAACAAACTTTATCATGTTTACCAAATGCTTCCGCAAAGGCCTAAAGAAAAGTTTCAAAGTTGCTCAATATAGGTGAGCATTTTTTGAACAAAAGAACAAACCATAATAAAGTTTGTCTTGTAAATAAAGTTCCAACCAATGTGACTTGTGATTTTTGTGTTGGATAGTGTTCCAATTATAAGGCAATTATTAATCAAATCTGATTGACAAACTCCCGAAATTTAGAATGCGTGCCATTAGATTTTTCAAAAATACTAACTCAAGATTCTTTCTGTTGTAGTGGTGGTGGTAGATCTTGTCAAACCACAAGTAAAGATTCTTTCTCCATAATGGTGAAAAATTGGCCTTGTTGAAGACCACCAATAACTCCTTTAATTGTTGTGGTCCGATTTAACAACGTGGTAATAACATTGAAGATGGCTTTTAACTTAAACTCAACAGCTTTGTGCATGACATAATCTTGAGGTTCAGTCATACTAAGAGACAGAAAAGAACGGGATATATAAAGTAAAATGAAATATTGGTTTAGAAGAAGTAAACCACAACTTCTAATAAGAGCTCTGATATTTAAGTGAAGTCACATTCGACAAACTGTCACAGACATAGAAATATAAAAATAATCGATAAGAACTAGAAATGAACTTGGATTCAAAGATGAAGAACAAATAACAAAGGAGGTGAATGATGGCTCCAAGAGATGTGTTGTCGAGTCTAAATAATATTTAATCCTCAACCTCTATATATAATCTAATGTAAAATAAATAAAAATTAAAGTAAAAAATATTCTAAAATCGAAAGTAAAAGAAAACGGGCCGTTCCAAAGTAACGTCCATAACAAAATCCTGGCAACAACAATGATGCTACAAGAAAAGCAAAATGAGCTAGTATGTTGTAAACCATGTGAAATCCTAAAATATAGAGAGTTACATGCACCTCCAAATGACCAAACAAAAAGTCATAAAATAGCTTTCCAAGGTAAGGCAACCTGATTATCAATGTAACCTAAATGCAATATTCAGTATACTACCGAGAAATCGTTTGCTGAAAATTGAAAAACAGATCGGATTCTTGATGAGTTCCCTCCTGCAAATTGTTTTCCTAGCTCCTTTGTCCAGAGACTGCAAGACGTCGGATGGTGCCACTATGCCGGCCATTCATCATCACCGACGCAAAGACCAGGCTTCAGAAACTAAGTTGATGCAAACACAAAAGGTTGAGAAATTATTAGCATGATTATTCTTGCAGTAAGACTTAAGTTAAGTTTAGCGAAGGTGAGGCATGTGAAAGTACGTGTAAAGCGACAGCTGGCTTTAATGCTACAATTGAATTAGCAGCATCGAGAATGAGAAACGGGGAATTGCAGCAGCTCCATAGCCTTCCAATTCGGTGCAGTGGGTCTTATTACTAGTCTATTACTGTCCGAGGGCATGATCTCTCGGAGAAGGAATAATGGCGGGTTCACACTATACCAAATAGGCTGAGGTTATACCAAATAGGCTGAGGTTAGATGGCATGCCGTTATATAGGTTCAGGGCAAAAAGGCTTTTTTATTGGCCAAAAATGTGAACATTTAGATATTTACCAGCTAGAGATTGAATTTGATAATTCTAAATTTAGATTCAAATTCAGGAACCTTGGTTTAGTGTAGAACGTAGGAGGAGGATACCATTGAATAATACTAAAATAGGGGGCAAATTATTACTCTTATCCTAGTTTGTAAAAATAATGGCATTTTGCCTGTCCAGTCCTATAGTCCTACCATACATCATGCCATCTAAGGGCCTCATTCCATTAAGAACCTAGAGGTCCAGGCCCTGTAGGCCTTAGTGCATTCCATTGAACTTTGGTTCAGCCTAAATGGCCGATCGGACCTCCAGGCCTCCGGTCCTTGTAAACCGGCTTTGTAGATCTGGAGGACCTAGAAGGAGGCCTAGACTTTCTAATTTCACTTTAGCCCAATTGTAGTCTTTTGCTTTTTCAGTTTGATCCAATTGTAGTCTCTTACTTTTTGAATAAGACAAGCATGAAGCAGGTGCTAGGTAGCTCCAAACCTTCTAGGACCTGGACCTCCGGCTCCCAATGGAAATTGATAGGTTGATTTCTTCATCCAGGCCCCCCCTCCAAGACCTGGAGGTCCAGGCTTTAACCCCTCACTGCCCAAGGGGCCCAAATCGAGCTTCTGAGAATTTTATACAAGGATGTACAACCTTTCTACAAGATTTTATTTAGTGATTATTATTATTTTAAAATTCTTATTGAAGTCTCGTTTCCGCATTAGGAGTCTAATTTTGAAAATGAATCAAAGTGATTTGTCTATTCAAGATTTTGTGCAAGGGTGTCCATTGTAAATCTTCAGTTTCTAGTATTGAAGGCTCTTGGAAATGAGCCTCAAGTACACTAGAACTTGGAGAAAAAATCACATTAAAAATTCAATTTAAAAAATTGTAGAATAGATTTTCAGAAGCTACAAATTGATTGGGGTTATGCATGTTATAATTTACATACTCATATTTTTTTGGTACCTTCAATTTTAGGTTTGAGATGCAAAAAGAGGATTGAAAGACTTCAAATCACTTTCCCAATTTTAACACCCTCATGATTAAACATTATAATCTTTCAATCCATAAGTGATATTGTTGTGATTTCTTTTCCTATTTGATCTATAACATGTCTACTTTGGATTTGTATGGTTGCACTTCAGAAAAAATTGATAAGATTGATCAAAATACTTGCATTTTGTTCACTCTCAAGCAAATTCTAAAATACTCCAAACTACCATGAGCGGTGAGGGGTCAATGGAATGAGGCCCTGCCCCAGCCCCCAAAATGGTTCCCCAGAAGTTCCCCTCACGCTCCCATATGTTCCCACAGTCCTTGAAGAGGACACTGGGGAGCAGCTGGATAAGAGACCTCGTCCCTGCTCCTTCCCAAAACAGCAGTCTGCTCAACAAATGCTTCTTCCTTTTGAGATTCGAGTGCAGCAACCACTTTGCATTCCTCGCCAGAATTCCTTACAACTTCTCATAGAATTTTGCTGAATTTTTGCTGATTTATGCTGATTTTTTTGCAGTATTTGGGAATCTCTAGCTCCACCACATATCGCCATTCTTCAGTTACGCTTCTGTTGTTTTCTTACGCCTGTTTCTTTCTCAATTTTGAGCATAATTTGCCGGCTATGGCGCTCTCCTCTTTATCTTTCCTTCTACCCCTCTCTAACCCCGAGGGTGTCTACTCTTCCATGACCGCTGCCACTTCTTCTTCTTCTTCTCGCCCTTGCTCCCTTTCCACCTCCCTATGGATTTCGAGCGACAGGAAAGCGCAGGTCGTTGCAATGGTTAGCAAAGACAAGCGCTATAAAATGGATTTCGTTCTCGACGACGACGATGATGATTTGAAAGAGGATAAAATCCCGGACCACATTGTGGACATGGAAGAATGGATGCAGAACCGGCCTTCAGGATTTGGCGTGGGCAAGGTACGCATCATTCTGATCAATAACCTGCTGATTGTGAGGTAACAAGAGATTTTAGCTTGCAAGGAGCGCATTAGGGTTTAGGGTTTTGCAAGGAGTTTTAGACTTTTTGGGAAATTTTTAGCCATGTAGTTCTCCCTCAACACCCTTATTCTTGAAACAAAATCCAAATTCCTTTAGGACTCAATCTTGAGCTCATGACATATCTTGCATTTGCAAGGAGTTTGAGACTTTTTGTGAAGTTATTGGCCGTTAGTTTTTCCCTCAACACCATTATTCTTGAAACAAAATCCAAATTTTGTTATGATACAATCTTGAGCTTATGACATATCTCGCAAAACTACATCCTCAGTTTCTTTAGATTTATCTTTGAAATCTTCATGTGGTATTGCCTCTTCATTTCTTTATAGTGATGTACGTATTTATTGAATTTTGAGTTTGGGAGCATCTTATCCAGAGAATATTTGAGCTTATTCAACAATATTTTTGGCGTTTGTGCGGTTTTAGGGTTCAGGGTTTTGCAAGGAGTTTGAGACTTTCTGTAAGAAAAAGTGACCACGAAATTTTCTCTCAACAACAAAATCTAAATTCTGTTATGATACAATCTTGAGCTCATGACATATCTTGCAAAACTACATCCTCAGTTTCTTTAGATCTTTTCTTGAAATCCCTTTGTGATATTGCTCTTCATTTCTTTATAGCGGTGTACAGTACATGTTATTGAATTTGAATTTGAGTTTGGGAGCATCTTATCCAGAGAGAACATTTGAGCTTATTCAACCAATTATTTTGCGTTTGTGCCTTGCAGGCCTATGACCTTGCTTTGGAGGAAAAGCTGTTGTCAGAAATCGAGACTGATAAGAAGGCAAGAGAGGCAGCGAAATTGAGAGCAAAGGCGGGCAAGGGCAAAATCACTCCCAAGGCCAAAGTGACAGGTGTGAAGTATGTTTTTTTTTTTTCTTTAGGGTTTTTATGCTTTCAACAATGCCTATAGTATTGAAAGGTTGGCTACATGTTTACCAAATATGACGGCTTGACTTTAGCAACTCTTGCAAAGGGATTGCATTTCATCCATCTTGGTGTTAGAGCGTTTTGCAAGCTGCATTGGGGACGCTCTAAAACTATTTGGTTTTTTGTACCCCCAAAGATCGTTCTACTGCACTACACATCTCCCAGAAAACACAGTCCTAGTGAAAATGCACTAAAATGATGTAAATAGTACTCCCTCTGTCCCTCTAAAAGCGTCCAAATTAGACATATTTCTTGTACCACTAAATAGCTCCCTTTTGCTGATTTCAAATGCTTAGAAAGCATGTGTCATGTTCAATGATCTCATGGGGCAAGTCAAGCGATTAGAGAGCATTCCTCTCCTAGCAAGCTTGGCCTTGCCCATATGAGATACCATTGTTGCTACTAATCTTTACATCATCAATAATGAGGAGCTGGCAACATGCACAAATATGGTACTTTTTGCATGGAATTTGGGTGCCCAAAAGGTGACATCAAAGCTGGAGATTTTGCATACATTTGGTAGTTGGCATATTGATTCTAGAATGCATGTGGCACTAGCACACAGACTAAAAACACAGTTAATCCTTTATAAGGAAGCTTTTTGGACGCTTTTAGAGGGACAGAGAGTATTATCCACCTTAAACCCTGTTATATGCTAAGCTTTATCTGTTCTGCAGAAGCTCCCGCTGGCGTAGAAGTTTGGGTGGGGAATTTGCCACGGAAGAGGAAGGTGGAACGGGACTTGCGTGCTGCATTTCGCAACTCTCCAGGTCTCCTTCACATTCGGCCCATTGTGGAGCCTGAGAATGAGAAAACACGTGAGCCTATGTGCCGGGGCTTTGCTTTTTTTACATTTGCCACTGAAGATGACGCATATGAGTAAGTCACCCCTCCTTTCTCTTAGGGTCAACACTCTTATGGTTTTCCTTCTACATATTAAACAAACGAGGTTTTTTTGTATGAGAAAAATGTTTTTCAGCAAAGCCAAAGTTTTCCATGTGCCATATTTTGATACTCCCTCTGTTTCACTGAAAACCCCATGTTTGAGAATTTGTGAGAGATTAAGAAATATTAATAACAAATTGTAATTGAAAGTTATTGGATATTAGGTTTAAACTATTTTAAACACAATTTTAATTTTTTTGAGAATTAAGATTTTCTAAAAAGGAAAAGAAATAAGTGCCAAAATTTTGAAAATTTCAAGTGTTTTGTTATTGTTGCTGATAATTAGTAAAATTATTGATATGAAGTGTGTCAATACAATTGTAAGTAAAGAACAAGTTAGCCTATTTGCTCAAGTTGTCCTGTCTATCAAAAAACCAAATCTTATTAGTGATATTATTGATGATTCTGACTTAATGATAGG
Source organism: Ulota crispa (assembly GCA_963920765.1). Classification (NCBI taxonomy): domain Eukaryota; kingdom Viridiplantae; phylum Streptophyta; class Bryopsida; order Orthotrichales; family Orthotrichaceae; genus Ulota; species Ulota crispa. Next base: position 704,082 of record OY987249.1, on the reverse strand, counting down.
CGCAATTTGCAAACAAAAATCACTAAATCAAGTTTGTAATACTAACATTAGCAATCAATGAGCATAAAAAGCTCAAAAAATATCACCAAACGTGCGAAGTAGTTAATTTCATTTTAGAGATGCGTAGGTTTTTTTTAAAACAAAAATCAAGTCAATACACAAACACGGGTTTTTTTTTTTTAACAAAAAATAACTCAAAATACGGGGTTTTTAGTGAAACAAAGGGGGTATCAACTAAATTGTAAAATTTCATGTCTAACATAAAAGATTTGAACTTGCGTGAAGCGCGGATTTTGAGAGCACTAGTCCTTTTACATCTTTCTTAGGCTTATGACATTGTGTCCACGAAAATAATGTTGAATAATTGATTCGGAAACATGTGCCATGTCACGCTGTCAACTAAATTGTAATATTTCATGTGTCACATATCAGATTTGAACTTACGTGAAGCGTAGGTTTTTAGAGCACTGGTCCTTTTACGTTTTTTTCAGGCTTATGATATTGTGTCCATGAAAATAATGCTGAATAATTGTTTCGGAAATTGGATCACTCGGTAATATCCATTGAGTTTGTCTTCCAGAAAGAGGTCTATCGTCACAAAGTTTTGACCTAATTTAGCCCGCTTGCACCAGTCAAGTAGCTCCAAGTGGCTAAACTGTAATGTAGTTAATTGTATTGTTAAGTTCCATTAGCTAGTTGGAAGTCAACTAACTTATTCTTTGCCGGCACTTGCAATAATGAATTAGGGTTTAGGGTTTAGCTAACTACAGCTGCTCTGTTGGTATGAGCGGATCTAATGCACTTAACCCATGAATATAGGCACAGTTAGTTTAATTGTTCATTGTCGAGAACTTACGTTTATTGGTGAAAGTGAATGCGAATACACTGCGAGTTAGTTTGTGGGAGTTGAGCACCAATTTGATACCTGACGCAACTTGGGTAGTAAAGGTATCTAGTGACTAATTCCGACTACAATTGTTAAGTGAAATTTTACTAAGCTATTGCAATCCTACTGTCCCACTGCAGCTTTGTAGCGCAGTACAGTGGAGTGAAAGTGAAATTTGGGAAGGTGGAGAAGAAGGTTGCGTGTGAGGTTGCCAAGTCGGACAGCCCCTGGCACCCAAACCCCAACGGTGTCAGGCGTGCCTCAAGTGCAATCTCGGTGCCCATGTTGCAAGTGAGAGATACACAAACTTCATCAAAAACTCCAGCTGCTTCTACAAAGACTTTGGACAGAGAGTTGGGCATGGTAACAAGCACATCCTCAATCACCAGCAAGTCACTAGTAGTAGAAGAAGATGCTGAAACCGAGTTGCGGGCCATGGAAGAGGAAATATGGGAGAAGTTTGAAGACGAAGATGACGTGGCTTTGGACCTGGAACTTTCAGAAGAATTGAGCTCTGTTGATGATGATGATGATGAGGATGAGGATGAGGATGAAGGTGAATTGTCGGTGAGGGGTAGGAACACTGATGATGATGAAGAAGTAGCTGGTGATGCAAGGGTGTCGGTGAGGGAATCGTTGGATGTCGGTGAAGATCACTCTGCGGAGAAAATCAAGGCATTAGAGGCTAAAGTCAGGGAAATGGAGAAGAAGCTCCAGTTATCAGCTCAAACTGATGAAGAGAGAATAGAACTGTTGGAGAAGCGGCTTCTGGGGAAGGCAAAAGCAGCATCTGTGGGTTATACTGCCAAAATGGAGGGCGAAAAGAAGAAGGCAGGAGAAAAGAAGAGGTCAGCAGAAAAGAAGTCCCAAAAACCAAAGACTGGCAGCCTTGGTTCATCCAGCAGGTATACTTCCTGAATTTTTTTTCGTTCAATCCATTCAACAAATTTAGTACATACTGCGGTTGGGGATCTTTTCTTACTACGAGAGACATGGTCCACGTGGACTAAGATTTAATACTCACACTTGGTTTAACTAGTCGTGAATGGTCTACTTAAATTAAGTGTAAGTCTTAAAGATGGACTATTTTTTCCTAAACCAAGTGAGTCTCAAAGCTTAGTCTATGCGTACCATGTTAGTACTATTGTGTTCATCATATTTTATTACTTTAAATCAAATACCGTGTTGTTTTGTTTCATTTTAGCACTGTCGCCGCAACTCAAATCAATCGAGTTGCTCCTTATGTTGTAGCTTTGCATTCACTAATACAGTTTTCTACACATCCAGTCTTTCACGAGTCTTGCATGGCTTCAGCAGACCTGGTACACTAATGTTTTATTAACATCTAAAGAACAGAGATTTCGTGGTTTCAAAGTAACTAATTTGATTGTTCATTTTCTATAACGCAGGCAGGACTAAATTTTATACCAAACTACATTATGTCTTAGTTTCTCACGGACCCTACATCAGTTCATTTCTCTATCAATTCCTTCGTTTAAAAATTTCTGGAAATTTAATCTGTTTTAGTTTCAAAACTCAATAGGTTTTCATAGCTTCATAATACACTGGTGGAACGTTGTTCGTGACGTTCAGGGGTTAAATATGGAAACTTTTTATTAATACCGGGCTGTTGCTGCTGCAGACTGAAGGCCAAAGAAAGGGCGATTTTAACTGGAGTCATGTCGAAGTATGTATCAAGCTCTCCTTAGTTGAGTCTGCCAATACTGGAAGGACAGAAGCTGGTAGTGACGCTGCAGATCTGAAAAATCCTAAGTACAACTCTAATTTCACGGTTCTTCTGATCACGCCTGGTCTTTAGTAAGACTATTTAGCTCTTTAGCATTGAATTCCTATGATGGACACAGCGAAGGAGGAATTGAGGTTGCAACTGTTGTTGACCATCCCGTGTCTGGGATGTTTTTTTGTTTGGCCAGGTACTTCGTTCTAGGAATATTAGTTGCAGAAATCTTGAGGCTTGAGATTGAGGTATCTGTACTTACGTGCAACACTTAATGCCTTTAAGTATAGTTCATATGATTAGGTTAACCAGATTTTTATCGAGTAAGTGCAAGGAGATGCCAATGTGAATGCTCCTTCAAAGTGCGCTTTACTTGGATGTGGTTTGCAATTGTGTTCAGGTTTTTTCGTCTTATTGGTAGAGAGGGTCCCACTGAAATCTGAGAATTTGATTGGTCTAGAGCTGTAACTTGGGACCTGGCACTTCACATTAAGTCCCACGTCCCGACTCATTGCATTATGCTTACTTGCCGGTAATTTTTGGAAGTTTTGGCATGAAAGAACGTGGGATTTCACTCAAGGTTTGGCTTAACCCTTTAACGACCACACCCATTTTCACACAATCCATTGAAAACAGGGGTTGTAAGCTTAGATTTGGAATTGACTCAAATATGGACCCATTTTCAATAATCCAACCGTATAAATGGGAAGTACACCTTGTTTATTGTAAAGCACCAAAATTTTAGTTAGATTTATTGTTGGAGGTGAAATAGTATAATGATTGAGTGAGCCGTATATGGAAAATCTCTTGTGTTTCATTCTTGTTTAGTTTTGAGTGTTAACCTTTCATGCAAGCTTTGATTGAGAAGAGCCTTACATTTCTAGACAGCAGGGTTTCCACTAGTAGAAAACTCCATTCAAAACAACAAAAAACCAACAGTTTCTTGTTGATTTGGGCACTTGCCCAGGCTAATTGACTAATTTAACATAATTTTGTAAAAAATTAAATACATTCTGTTGATTTGAACACCATTATCTAAATCAACAGAAATTTTGGAATCTTTTGAGAATCTTTTGGGAATTTTTTGTGAATCTTTAAGAATCTTCAAGATTCTTACAGGGAATCATTGAAAATCTTTTCAAGATTTTTAAGAATATTTAAGAATCTTTTCAAGATTTTAGAATCTTTGAGAATCTTCTTCAAATCTTTTAGGAATCTTTGAGAATCTTTTCAAGTTTTTTTGGAATCTTTGAGAATGTTTTAAGACAATTGAGAATCTTTGAGAATCTTTGGAAATCTTTGGGAATCTTTTCAAGTTTTTTTGGAATCTTTGAGAATATTTGAGAATAATTGAGAATCTTTTAGGAATTTTTGAGAATCTTTGGAAATCTTTGGGAATCTTTTCATGTTTTTTTGGAATCTTTGAGAATGTTTGAGAATCTTTGGAATTCTTTGAAAATCTTCTTGGTATCTTTGAGAATTCTTGAGAATCTTTGAGAATAGTTTGGAATATTTGGGAATGTTTGGGAATGTTTTAGGAATTTTGAATTTTTTTGAGAATTTTTGAAAATCTTTAAGAATAATCTTAGAATCTTCCTAGAAGCTTTGAGAAGCTTTGAGAATCTTTAAGAATCTTTGGAAATCTTTTGAGAATCTTTTTGGAAATTCAAAAAATCTTTGAGAATCTTTGAGAATTTTCAAGAACCTTCTTGGAATCTTTGAGAATCTTTTTAAAATCTTTGTGAAATTTGTTAAAGTACTTCAAAATATTTATAGAAATAGAATCTCTTAGATTGAATTAGTCCTTTAGGAATCTTTTTGTAACTCATCAAAATACTTTAAAATATTTTTAATAACAGAGCTATTACAATAGTTTAGGTTTGTTTTTGAAATCTTTCTAGAATCTTTTTGGACCTCATTAAAAAAAATTGAAGTTTTAAAACATAAAAGAAGTTTTCAAAAAAAATAGAATCTTTTAGAAGTTTGAGAGTACATTGACTAGTTTTATTTTCTTTACTTTTCACTATTTGGTTAGATTTAAAATTAGCAACCTTTAAAGTCAAGTCAAAACATGACCATAATAACAAAAAAATCAACAGTTTTATGTTGATCTTAACACATTTGGACACAACTTCACTAATTCAACAAAAATTTATATAAAAAGTACAACATTTTGTTGTTTTAAATATCAAAATTTCTTTATAAACAAATATAAAAGATGCTCCTCAATTCTTTGAAAAAATCATATATGTCCCTCAAGGATTAAAAGTACCAAAAATATCTTCCCTTTTTGTATAAATATCAACAATGCTTCTCATATATTGGGAAAATATTAAAAATGCTCCTCAACTATTTCAAATTATTTACGTCTTTGTATTATATGATAACCAAGTGTATAGTTTAATGCAAATTTTTACAAGAAACCAAAGGTGATTTTTACATTTCAAATAACACAAGGATATGTTTAACATTTCAAAATAGAAGAGTTTTTTTATTACTTTTCCAAAATAATAGGAATATAATTGATATTCCTACAAAAAATAAAGAATATTTTTTATGTTTCAAATATTTTCGGCGTAAACTTGATATTTTAAAAGACTTAAAGGATATTTTTAGTATTTTTCCTTCTATTACTAACCAAATGAATTAAAAAAAAAACAATCTTCTAAAATATTTTTATAAGCTTTAAAAGATGGGAATTGATATGTGTACCACACCCTTCCAATTACTATACCACACCACCGGGTAAATTTTAGATTTCTACCATCAAAAAGCTGAATTTGAAAATTTTGAATTCAGATTTGGACTTAAAGACCATGGTATTGTCTAGAACCATAAAAAAAAGTTGCAATTCAACAACACCCAATGAAAAAGTTTAGTTAAGGAGAAAATTGCTAATTTTACTTTTGTTTGTAAAAAAAGATAAACTTTTTCATTGGGTGTTGTTGAATTGCAAATTTTTTTATGGTTCTAGACAATATCATGGTCTCTAAGTCCAAATTTGAATTCAAAATTCTCAAACTCAAATTTTTGATGGTAGAAATCTAAGATTTATCCTGGGGATGTAGTACAGTAGTTCAAAGGGTGTGGTTCACATATTAATGCCCTTAAAAATATCCAAAACTATTCAAAAGTGTATAGAATTTTGATTTTATAATTGCAAGGTTTTAATTCCACAATTTTTTCACGATTTCATGTTATTTGAAGCTATCAAACTATGGAGGTTATTTTAACAAAATAAGGTTCTTTTAACAAAAAAACTAGCACTAAATAATAATTATTAATGAATCCAACTTTTGCATGCAGCAATCCTTTCGAGATTTGTGAATTCCAATAAAAATTTATAAACAAAATAAAAAGGATGGAAATAAACAATTTTTTAAAAATTTCTAAACACCTTTTTTGATTTTAGCTCATAACTTTTAATAAAAAGATTGAAATCCAAAAAAAAATTGTTGGAAGTGAAAGTAAAAGACATTTGCTAACTTTTCTTAGTCCTAAGTTTTTTGAAAAAAGTCATTTAATGGGCCGAAATAGCCTCCAAAGTCTACTGGCTTACCAAATACATGAATATTTAATGTATAAATGAAATCATGATTTGATTGTGCACATGTGTGTGTGCACATTCTTTAGTGGTTTTTGGGAATGTGGTAGAGTTATGGAGTGTGAGCCCAAAGGTGGGGGGTTCAAACCCCAATGTTGGCAGCCCTGTCCGGTGATGTGGGCATCTGTCTGATGATGTGGGTAGCTGCCCGGAGGTTTGGGCAGCTGTTCAGTGGTGCGGGCAACTGCCCAGCTCCTAAAAAAATTCATTTTTTCATAAAAAAAAATAAAATTCTATGAAAATAATAATTTAAAAATTAAAAAAACTTAAAATTGAACAACATAAAATACGTGAAAAGTAACAAAAAATTAACAGAAAAAAACAAATAATCAACAAAAAATCAACAGAAAATCAACAGAAAAGTATCCAAATCAACTTGACCAAATCCACAAAAAAAATCAACAGCTTTTGGTTGAAATTCTATTGATTTTGTGCTAAATTTTCTACTAGTGTTCCCACCTTTCCAATAAGACTAGTTTCACACAAAATAGACAAAAATAGCAATCACAAGGTGTAACTAAGTGGACAAAGAGGGTCAAAAAACCCACTTTCTTTGCTACCCTAAAATGGTTCTACAAGAAATTTGATAATTATTCTAGAAAATCCAATTGATGAAAACAATCAAGAATTGGCCTTAAATGTAGGATGACAAATTTTAAAGCCAAAATGACAACAACATTTTAGTAGATCTTCAAATACTACAATTATACAACTACCATATATGAAAACAATAGAAGCGTATTTCTTAAGCAATTTGAAATTTTTTAATTTGTGCAATTGAAATTTGACATTCTTCTTGGATGTTTGATGTATTGTGTTGTTGCTTTGATCCATCTTTGACAAAAAATGGATACGTATTTTGAAGCCATGCCATATAAACACCATTATTTATCAACTCACATATCCAATTGCATTGTTATTTTTTTAGATGGATGCAAAATTTTTGTGATCACATGTGTACTTCAAGACCAAATTCCAAATTATTGAGCGATTTCAACCTACATGCCAAAAACCACTCCCAGCGACCAAAATATGGTCGCGTGGTCCTTAAAGGGTTAACCTTTTTGATAAACCCCAAGACACCAATATTTTGTGTAAATTATTTGTGTCTTTCATGAGTATTATTTTTTGCCCTCAACCCCTAAGCGCCTCAGCGCCCCAAATCTACCCTCTCCATATTCAACAATTTGTTGACCTTGACCATTATAATCTTTGATTCATGCAATGAATGCCTAAAAAAAATTTCATACATTTTGTGAACCCTAAGCCTCTTGCAATATCAGTGACTAAATCTTCTAAATGTTGTCTTTGAACTTGCAGCACCAAATTGTTAGTAATGAGGTCCAATACAACATGAATTTGGGCTGGTCGCTCAAGGGTTAATAACCCAACAATGCATCCAGCTCATGTTGAGGTGGGACTTGTAAAAATGGGTTGTGGAACTTAGGGTGAGCCGTCTCATATTGTTGTGAGGAGGTAGCTCTACTTATGAGTTGCTATTGGTTACAAGTATATGTTGTGGGATATCTAGTTGTCGTGTATGCAGGAAATTTGATTGTTGATATTACACAATTTTTAGGGTATCCAATCATTGATACAACAATTTCTTCCAAAATGTTTAGTAGTTGTCTTACTACACTTCAAAGCAACGTAGCATTGGAGTTATGGTGTCATTTTGTTGTCATGGTGTCATTTGAATCTACGCCAAGAAAAATTGTTTGTACAGTACCCAAAAGAAAGAGTACATAACACCTTTTTATGGCATCCAAAGAAGTATGTATAACAAAGAATATAACTCACATTTCATTCTCACATTTTTAATATGCGATCCACTTGCAATCTTGATCAAGCATATCAAATTTCAGTTATTAAAACCCAAAATTCTATTTTTGGTAAATGGTTGTGCCGCAATCATGATTTTACAAAAAAGTTTATTAATAAATAGTGGTGATGAATTTTTGAGATTTGCTTGCATGGATGTGTAGGAGACATCCATACGCACATCTTCCTTTCAAACAAACATTTCCAAAAAAATTCAATATTCCTTTTGTAGAGATTTTAATGTGAGAGTGATTATGACCAAATTTAGTGAAATACATATTTCTTCATGGAAATTAGTTTTTGTTGTTTGACTCATACATTGTGATTAAGTTTGTACCTTTAGACACAGTGATATGTTTATTTTGCCAAAAACTAATTTCCATGAAGAAATATGTAGTTTACTAAATTTGGTCATAATATCTTTGACATTAAAGTCTCTACAGAAGGAATATTGAATTTTTTTGGATATGTTTGTTTGAAAGGAAGATGTGCGTATGGATGTCTCCTACATATCCATGCAAGCAAATCTCAAAAATTCATTACCACTATTTATTAATCAACTTTCTTGTAAAACCATGATTTTGACACAAAACTATTTACCAAAAATAGGATTTTGATTTTTAGTAACTGAAATTTGATATGCTTGATCATGATTGTATGAGAATCACATACAAAAAATCTGAGGATAAAATGCCAATTAAGTTCTTTGTTATACCAACTTTTTTGAATTCCATGAGAGGGTGGTACGTAGACTTTCTTGAGGCCACTGTACAGTATAGTACAAAGCCTCTTCTGTCCTCCCCTGCGGTTCAGATTACCAATCTGTGTACATTTCAAGACATGTTCATCTTCTGTACACTCTCTAGCATATACATCTCGGGTACATTCTGGGCAAGAATCTGAAAGGGGTCGGTTTGGCAACGGCGTCCCAAAGACGACTATTACGACTGTACGAGTATTTCCAGTGACTCTTCTTCTGACACCGTCGCGATTACAGCCTCCGTGATTACCAAACCTATTGCCGCTCTTTTCTCAAGACAGATCCACCTCCGAAACCATCGAAATTCCGCAAGGAAAGAGCACTTGGAATTGCGTTGCGACACACAATCACATGAAGCTGTGCTCATGCGGGAGTTTTCCTTACACGCAACAACAAACCAACAGCAACAACAACAAAACTGGCATTCATAGTTGAGCTCCGCAAACAGGGGAGCAGCAGCAGCATCAACAGTCAGCCTCGGGAAGAGCAGTGCGAGAGATGGGCGATTTCACGTTCCCCTATTTCTACAACTACCCTCCTTACTTCACGTAAGTAGCTCGCACCACAAACTTCAAGAGCTTTTTGCAAATTAGGGTTTTGCAAATTAGGGTTTCGTAAATTAGGGTTTTGCTGATCATCCATCATTTGCGTGGGTTGCGTTGTTTTGTGAGCAGGCTGCAACCCGTGAAAGATACGCGGGAGAAGCAGATCCAGCTCTGGAAGGAGCTCATTCTCAAGTATTGCAAGCATCACAAGTGTTTCCTGGTCGATTTGGAAGAGGAGTTCCCACTTTTTGAGAACACGAGCATTCAAAGTGAGGATGTGCCTGTCTACAGGTTTCATGTCTCGGAGTTTTAGGGTTTGTTTGTTGGTTATCCCATTGTCAAGGGGTTACTCAACTTTTGGCTGTTTGGGTGTGGCAGGGAAGCTTACATTTGAGGCTCGAGAACTGTTCTTGGGAGCTCTAATAACAGACGGTACATTTTTCTTTCTTCTGTCATGGTTATATATTTGAGTAAAATTTCCGACATGGAAGCTTTGATGAGCCTTTTTTTTCTTGATGTGTGTGATCATAATCTGATCTTTGTCACTGGTAGAAAAACGTGTTTTAAACAACTAGTCCATAACAATTGTAAATGTGTACAAATGACTCAATTACAGTCATTGTAAATGTCCACAATGATCGTTTGACTGTAATTGAGTCGTTTTGTCATTGTGGACAATTATAGTTGTTTTGGTCAAGTTGTTTGGGGCATGTTTTTCTAATATTGCGTCACCACATGCTTTTACTTATGGTAATGGCCATGTGAATACAGGTAGGGCGGAGTGGCAGGATAAGAATCACAGGAAATGCCTTGTCTTGTGGCGAAGAATCCAAGATTGGGCTGATTTGCTCCTAGATTTTGTAAGACGTCTTTCATTCCGGAGCTTTTTAAATGCGGTAGACACTACTTAAGATTGTTGTGAGGCAATAACTTGAAGTCGTTAAAACGAAGTGGACATATTCCCTGATATTGCATAACCATGTCGAATGTAATGGCCAATTAGAAATGGGACTGATAAAGCCCGGTACCCGAAGTGTAGAGGACCCTAATGTGTGTATAAAAGCTAGCTAATGTATGTGTAAAAACTACAGGTTACTGACATCAGCCACTATAAATACCCCTTTCAAAAGTTTTCTATGAAACCCTAAATAAGATGGCCTAGCGGTTGTACTGGGCCTCATCGTAAACCCTACTTGCTACTTCTGTAGGGTTTGTGACTTATGAGCACAGCTTCGAGAGCACCCTGAATACTTGATAAAGGGTCTTCATCCGCAGGAGACTTCAAAGGATTCAACTTAAACCCTAAACCCTAAAATATGGAGGGTTTTTTCCTCCAGATTCTCCTCTATAGTATAAAGCAACTTTTTAAATGTACGCAGGTTTTCTAAGCGGTCGTTTTGGCTCTCCTTTTTTTTTTCCTCAGGTGCGAGAAAATGGAATTGAGTTGATGACATTAGAGGAGATCATTTCAGGCGATGAGACACTTGGCACAGGTATGAGTATCTCCTACTTAACCCTTAAACGTCTGAAAGGCCCTTTGCAACCAGTACAATATGAGGTATGTTTGTTGTATTTGAAATGGATTCACACCCTTACTACAGTTGAGATTAACAGAAGAAGTTGGAATTTAGATCAATGTGGTTTTGGTGAGCTATTTGAGATCCCAAACTAAAACTTCTTGTTGGTAGCAAATGTCAATTATATGGCAACGTATCTGCTATGCCCATGGGATATTTAAGACATTTAAGAATTTTTTGTAGTTTCTAGAGCTTACTCTTTTTGGTTTATTTTTTCATGGGTGCAGAGCTAGCAGGAATTGACCGAGGCGTGTTGATTCGAGCAATCAAGATCTTGGAGCAGCGTGGCAGAGCGGCAATGTTCAAGGGTTCCTCGACAGACGACGATGGCGTTAAATTTTCACCCAATTAGTATGATGTAGATATCTTTCTCTTTGCAACCAAAATCCCCAAAGAAGCACTCTTTGTGGCTATTACGTTACCAATAGATATGGTCACCCATGTGCAGGTTGTGGATATGTGTATCACTTGACCAACTTCAGGAGAGAATAAATGTCACCAGATTGGGCTTTTTGTGTTTTCTCTCTTTGTGCACTTTTGTTGCACATTTCATTAGTGGGTACCATGTAGAGACCTAGCCAGCAAGATCCACTACTCACTCACACCCTTCCCTCAGGCAGTCAATTCCTCATCAAATTCAAAAATAATTACACATTGTGAAAGCTGAGAAAGGGGAACACAAGTTATTAAAATTTGGGTATTTTGGGCAATAGGAAGTGGTAAAAAAAAAAACTGAAAACTGATCAAATCATTGATGAATGGCTCTTGAAGTCACTATAAGTTCACTGCCAATCTATCTTAAGTTACAAGGTACTCACTCTAGTTGTGGCACTTTCAAGTTTTATATAGCAGCTTAGAGTTAAAAACGATGATGGTGTAACTCATTCAAAGTTGAATGCGCAAAATTGCGCTCGGATTGGAGATGCAACCTTGCACTTTGCAGGAATTGGAGACATGGTGGAGCAGTGGTTTTATGTCTTTTTGCCCCCTTCCTTAGCTTTCAGACTATGTAGTTAGTTTTAAATTTGGTGAGGCACCACTGGAAGTGAAGGGTCTGAGTGAGGAATAGATCTTTTTGGCTACGGCTCTATTGTTGATCAGGCGAGAATCATTTTTAAAATGGTCTACAGTCGTTCATGTTTAATAAAGCTTTTTGATAATACGGTAGCCCTCCCCATACCGATCATATGTACCCAGGGTGTATATTTCAGAACTGAAATGTACACATTCAGTACAAAAGGGTCGGGCTTGGGGAGGGTTACCTTAGTGCAAAAAAACCATGAGGGTGAATTGGACGAAAGGAGTTTGAAGGGCTTCACAAAAGAAGCCTACTTTTTTTCTTTGGGGGTAGCAAATATTATGTTAAGAGTTGAAGTAATAGATTCAAGAAACGCACTTCAATAAGAAAGGTTTTAATCTGCAATTGAAGAACAAAGACATCATCATCATCTTCTGCCTAATGGAGAAGATGGACGTCAAAAAATGAAAGAATTGAGAATCACACAGCAGGTTGAAGAAATATTCGTCTTTGTTTGATTTTCAAATGGAACAGATGGTGGTCCAGAAATACAGACCGCTCGAAGCTGTTCTACGCTATAAAGGAAATGTACCCGTGAATCGATCATAATACAGGAGCATAAGGTTGACGAGCCTATTGATGCGTCATTGCCAATTCTAAAACCTGCGTTTGAATCTATAGCTTAGCTGAAGAAATCCAAAAAAAAGAACCTATTGCAAAAATCTAATGTATAGACACCGACCCCTTGAGAGGACTTAATTGCTTCAGAGATTTAAAAATCTCCTTGAAAAGAATCAAGAATGGTGTGTATGTAGGCTGCGACCGCTAATCCTACCTCAAATTGAGAGGAGGAAGGGGAACCTTGGGAATGAGCTTGGGGAGCACACCAAAGAATCTGGACTTGAGCGCCATGGCGGTAGTCGCCACGATCTTATCATCGTCCTCAAAAAACTCGCGATAGATGAAGCTGCAATACTGCTGTCGGAACTCGATTTCTTCCGTGTTAAGGCTTCGCAGAGTGGGCACAATCCGGTGCATCTGCGAGCTGGGGAACACGAACACGCATCGCTTCCACTCGATGAGCGTGTCGAATGGCAGCACAAAGTTGTCCGAAATCACCACTGGAATCGAACCTGCAGAAAGAACTTCCAACAGACGAAGCGAGCTTGGTCCTCTACCGACTGGAGCGAGACCGAACGTGGTGTTCATCAAGTCCTCGGAGTTGTATTGGTTGTAGATGGATTCATCCTTCGCGCAGACAACTGTCTGTCTCAACCTCATTACGGAGCTCAAATCCTGCAAGCAATGTATACAACAGAGCGAGCATGAACAAAGAGTGACTCAGAAGGCAGACTTAGGGTATGTTCACACTTGATGTTAAGAGTGATAGTAGCTAAGGGTAATTAGATGCATTTGGACACAACTTTAGATTACATTCATATTGCTAATATCCCTCCTCATATCAAGTGTGAACATGCCCTTACAGCCAAATGTAAATACCGAAACATCGCCCGGTCTCTGATCTCTGCAATGCAAGAATCTAGGTGATATACATACTTCTCTAATCTTAACACCTGGCTGGGTTCCAACTTTCAACGTGACATAGATTGAAAATGTGCAAAGTTAGTGTGCTACATTAATGAATGGCAGTGGGGCAGATGTGCAGGATACTCAGGAATATCGTTTTATAATGGGAAAATTTCATGGATACCCCTGAAGTTCGCCATATTTTCATAGATACCCCTGCTTTTTCAGAAATTTCATAAATACCCTCGGACCAAAAAAAATTAGGTGTTTGTTTTGTTGTGCATATATTACTTCCCTTCTTCCTTTGTACGCACGCACAACAAAAAAGTAGTGTGCGCACAAAGGAAGAAGGAAAGTAGTATGCACAACAAAACAAACACCTAAATTTTTTGGTCCAAGGGTATTTGTGAAATTTCTGAAAGAAGCAGGAGTATCTATGAAAATATGGCAAACTTCAGGGGTATCCATGAAATTTTCCCCCTTTTATAATTGAGGTCAAAATAAATAGTGAGAGAGATTCGAGTGTACGTACCTGCTTGCAAGTGGAGGCAACGATGACATCTTCTCCATTATGCAACTCTCGTAGAATAGGATAATTCTGTGAGTAATGCATCTCCTTGAATGTCAAAAAGTACTTCCTATCAAGTGCCTTCAATCCCTGTAACCCGGGGTAAAACTTCTTCTGAGGAAGTGGAACACTGAGATCAAATCCTGCGCGGTACGCACCCTGGTGCGTGCTGGAAGTCATTGTGGAGGCCATTTCAGTGGACTCTGCAAGAGGTTTTCTCAAACCATCCACAACGGAAATGACCAAGTGGTTGAGGCCACTGTTCCAGAAAGGCAAGGAACTCAATGCAGCAGGAGAGTTCTCCCCGGCTCTCCTGTCAACGGTAACCAGAAACAAGCAAGCTTTCGCCGGATCGGAAGTGTAGTAGGGACTCCTCATGAACGCATCCTTGAAATACCACGGCAGAGAATGATCGTCACCGTAGTGATACATCAGAAGCTCATCCTTGTCATCGCAACGGGAGTAATCAAAGCAGGAGCCCATGGAGCACGGGGGAACGATGCCAGGAATGTCACGGCTGAACTCCTCCACCGAGTTTGATGATAACTGCGAAGAGAGCACGACGTCCTGCACCACCAGAGAAAAGGGAGAAACCGAAGTTTCATTGGCAGTACTTTGTGATCCTGAAAAATTCCCCTGGACACTCAAGAAAGTGCACACCATGAATGCGAGTAGCAGCAGATTGAGAACACCGTAAATGTACTCCAAGTAGGGGTTGATTCTCGGCCCCGACGATTCCTTGAGAGTCGACATTGATACTGATTGAGTGCTATATAATTCTTCGCAAGAGGTTTTGAAAAAAAACCAATGCAAACGTAATGAAATGAATTGCTGGCTACCTTCCAAGGACAGCTCTTCTGCTTCTCAAGGAAGAGTAGTCATGAGACTGTAAAGATATTAATGATTCCACCTCACTCAAATGAGAAGCTTCAGAGGATCGATCACAATATTCGGATGTGACAATATTAGTCACAAAAGCATTGAATGTTCTCCACTAAATGAGTTTGCAGCTACAACTTACACACAAAGACCACAAATAAATAAAAAATCTATAGATGATGCGCCAAATTAGAATTTACGCTTTCGCAGAAATCATCCACAGCTCGGCTCCTCGAACAAGCCTCATAAGCTCTGTCCGTAATGTCTTAGAGCTCAATAAACCAGAAACGAAGAAACCTCTAAATCGCGCAGTCGAAGAGATACCAAAGCTTGATATAAATCAGACAAGTAACAAAAGAAAACTAAATACTGACTAACTCGACTACAAGCGACAACAAGATCCTGAACCAGAGACGAGCACGAGTAACAATGCAAGCTCGCAAGAGAGCAGTCAGAAATGTAACTTAGACCACAAATCAAAAAATCTACAGATGATGCGCCAAATTTGAATATTACGCTTTCGCAGAAATCATCCACAGCTCGGCATAAGCTCTGTCCGAAATGTCTTAGACCTCAAACGAACAAACCTCTTAATCACGCAGTCGAAGAGATCCGAAAGCTTGATAAATCAGACAAGTGACAAAAGAAAGCTAAGGACTGACTCGACAAGCGACAACAAGATCCTCAACCAGAGACGAGCACGGGTAACAATGCAGGCTCGTAAGAGAACAGAAACGTAACTTAGACCACAATTAAAAAAATAAGCTCTACAGATGATGCGCCAAATTCGAATTTACGCTTTCGCAGAAATCATTCACAGCTCAGCTACTTGAACAAGACTCACAAGCTCTGTCCGAAATATCTAAGACCTTGATAAGCGAAGAAACCTCTTAATCACGCAGTAGAAGATAGCAGAAAGCTTGATAAATCAGACAAGTAACAAAAGAAAGCTAAAGACTGACTGACTCGACAAGCGACAACAAGATCCTGAACCAGAGATGAGCGCAGGTAACAATGCAGACTCGCAAGAGACCAGAAACGAGGAAACCTCTTAATCACTCATTCGAAGAGAGCAGAAAGCTTGATATAAATCAGACAAGCAACAAAAGAAAACTAAAAACTGACTGACTCGACAAGCGACAACAAGATCCTGAACCAGAGACGACAATGCAGGCTCGCAAGAGAACAGTCAGAAACGTAGTAACCTTAAGCGTAGCGGCAATCGAAATGCAAATGGCGGGATGCGAACCGGGAGAAGGAGAAATGAGGCGGTGACAAATATAGGAGGAGCTCACACGGGAGGAAAAAAAAGTGGAGGAATTGAAGGGAGGCGACGCCAAGCCCCTGCATCGCTGCTGGTTTTCGGGGGAGGTGGATTGAATTTTAGTCAGGTCACGTCGTGCAGTCACCTTCCATCGCGGTGCAGGAGATGCTGCTGCAGCTCAGCTCTTCTCATCCTGCGCCAAGCTTGCGTTTGAGCTGTCACTGTACCTCTGTTGTCCATGACGACGGATGAATGTGATAAGATAGAGGATGTGAGGCTTGTGAGCTGCTTTGGTGTGTGCACAACTGCACATGCGGGACACCAAACCCTATACACCAAACCCTATACACCAAACCCTAGAAACCGTGTAGACGACGACTTTCGAAACCGAGGTCAGAACCATGCAGGACGATGAAAGTCCACGTCTTAGGTAAGGGTAGGAACACCATAAGCGTCAGTGTCCCCATATTGGAAAATCTGTGGAAATGAGTAGATGAAATTACAAGGATACATGTGCATATGAAATCTTAATGTTGGTTATGGGTATAATGGCAATTTGCTTTTTAAAAATTCACAACTTATTCTCATAGTATCCAAATAATACATTCGAAAATGCAAATTCATTATTTTTCTATTCCTAATAGGATCCTATAAATTGTTAGTTGTTCATTAATAGTCATCATGTTCAAAACCCTTAGTTTGATGTTTATGGGTGATCCTACCTTAGAGGACTCTAAAATGGAGAGGGCTCTAAAATGGTGCACTTTTAGGAATGGCTGACATGTTCCCCTCAAACATCTACTACTATCATTGATGAGTTAGGTGGGCTTAGCTTATAGCTAAGCCCACGTAACTCATCAATGATAGTAGTAGATGTTTGAGGGGAACATGTCAGCCATTCCTAAAAGTGCACCATTTTAGAGCCCTTTACCTTAACCCATTAAGGTTTGGTTGACCAGTTTCTGGTTGATTTTGACTATGTTTAGTTGGTAGGGAGAGCATGTTAAGGAATTTGAGGATGTGGCAAAGAGGACAGGTGTAGGCAATTAGGAACCACATAGTTTGGAACAAAAATCAAGTTTAGCTAAGCTGCCATGTGGTCAAGGCATTGGAAAAACTCAAGAAGTACCGGCTTCCAAAGTACAGGAATGAATGTAGAAAAATGGTCATAATTGCTAAATATTGAGTACTTGTACTTGTTCCCAAGAATCCAGGTTTTCTCAAAATCCATCATCACCCTAAAAATTTGCCACGTGGTCTATTAAGCAACAAGAAAGAACAAACCTTAAAAAATACAATTCACCACCGTAGAGATTGCCATATTTGTACAAAAATGTATACATGCACATTTAAACATGCTTGCAAACAAAATCAAACATAAAAAAATGATGCACACCCATAAACCGTGCATGACATTGCCATCCATATGGTTGAATCTTCTATAGGCATTTTGTATTCTTTGTTAGCATGAGTTTTTCCAAAACACCAGAAAAAGCCTTGCCCTCCCCCCAAAATTGACAATGGACCCTAATGGGTTAAACAACTCCATACTAAATTTGCTATTGCACTTAAGGTAGGGTGCTCCTAAACCATCACTTTAAGAGCAGGTCTTGAATTTCAAGGTGTTTTCAAGACATGAAGATTTTCTTGTCTAATTTTCAGATAAAGAGAAAAACGAGTTATTTGTTAAATTGGGAAAAACAGTACATTTTGGGAATTTTGATGGTTTCAAGTGACTACCTGAAATTGAGCTCACAATGGTTCTTTTGGTACATGTGCCCTCACCTAAGAGGAGGAATTTGCGAGGGAAAAAATCTTAGTGGCTCAAACTAAATTTGATACTGTCAAATCTAGTTTAAGGTGACTTTTTGGATTTAAAGTGGAGTACAAAATGGTACCTCCGTTTTTCCCAATTTAACAAATAACGCGTTGAAATGGATGTTAAATAAAACACAATTTTTTTATAATTTTTGAAGCATTATTGAATTATTGATAAATTTCCAAAGTTTTTATTTGCAGTAGACACCTATTTGTGACTCTACGTCTTCCATAAAGCATTTTCTTGCAACTTGTGAAGAGATGAATGAAATTTCAGAGTATGATTGGCTCTTACAATAGAATACACATTTTCTTTTATGACTTGGAGGGATTCATTCAAAGACCACTTCATAACCATTTTTCAACAACCTATGGGACAATTTACAAGAGAGGGTTGCAATTACAACACCCTACCTGAATCCCTTGATGATGTTGCCTACCAAAATAGTTGGCTATTTTTGTTTGAGGACCATTTAGCACTTGAAGGAAATGATTTTATGATCAATGCCAAAAAAAATTCAAAAATTCCTAGTTTTTTCAAAAGTGTGTTTAGATTTTGACTTGAAATCTACAACTCCAATGGGATTCATGTGCTATCTCATTTGTATACAACATGGGAGAGCATATATAAAACAACAACACTCCAAAGGGGTTAGGAATATATTAAAATATTAATATGCATTTTGGTTCAAGTTTTTGGCTTGAAGACAATTACAAACATTAATGGAAATTGTGAAATCAAACCATAATGGAAACTGTAGAGTCAAACACTAATGGTAATTGAGATTACAAAATTTAATGGAAACTATGGAGTTAAATACTAATGGTAACTGAGATCACAATATTTAATGGAAATTATGGAGTCACAATTTGAAGGATAGCTCTTTTTCCTCAACGTTTGATGCATTCTAACCTCTTGTGGTACATACTCCCATTTTTTGCAACAATACATTTCCCATGCAACTTACCGTCCAATACTAGTATCCCTAAACCTTTTCATCTATTATATTTATCCACATACATCCATTGTATTCATCCACATTCATTTACATTCATCCATTTTTGTTTCCATCCATCCAAAACTATTTTCATTCAATCATCCATTTAACGGATGAATGTGGAAAACCATGTGAGTTTTGACACCCACCGGTATGCATTCAAACCCTCTTCATAGTTTCAATTTCAACATAAAGTACCTCAAATTTTTAAAATGTGTATGATTTTAAATTTTTATTGCTCATCGCTCACTACTCAAAGCCCAACACTCAACGCTCCCCGCACACACTTTAGCACCCTGTGCAAATTCCCAGTACCATCCGGCTCCCATTTGAAGGAGGGCGTAAGCTTTTTCATAGATTGCAGTTTCTTTTCAAAAGGAGGGGTTATTTCATAATCTTTTGCTAACCCAAAAGATGTAGGAGAACCAAAAAGAGCATTTTCCATAGAAAGAGTTTATTGTCACTTCCGAGTGTTTGTTTCAATCACCATAGCCATATCCACATGAAATTGTCTTAATTGCAGTCAAATATTATTCACATACCAATTCACATATGAATGCTTGCTAGAAATCAATTAAAAATATCTTCAAAAAAATAATGCCAATCCCCTATTAAAAAAAACATATCATGTGAAAACTTGCATCTCTTGTATTTAGTAGGTCATAGCTCACAATCCCTCAACAATCTTGAGACTCATAGTGACCCTCCTACAAAGCAATATCAAGGTTCAAAGTCCTGTATGACCACAATAGATCTAATATATGATGATCCTTGAAGGTATGGCTGGTCAAAAGATTGGCAAATCATTAGAAATCACCAACTCTAAGAAGCGGATTAACAATATTTGAATAAAAAAAACTAGAGAGAGGCAAAACTTCAATTGACACATTCACACTGATTTTTAAGCCCTAGAATTGAACATTTTGCATTGAATATTATAAAGAAGACCTTTCTATGTCACGTTGTTGCAAACTGGAGACAAATACAATATCACCAACAACATCACCATCATCAAGTCTACCATAAGCAAAAAAAAAGGAAATGTAATCCAACTTCTAATTAACAAACTATAAAGCAACTAAAGCATATTTGAACCCCAACGCTTCAAAGCGGATTGCCACCTCCAACCATTTCTTCACCCACTTTCACCATTACCATTGCTGCATGTTGCACATTATCATACTCTTGGTTCTGCATCATCTTTTAGTTCACTCAAATTAGCAACATTGATGTGTTTCACATACAAACCGAAGGGATGACTTATAGCATTGCATTTATCAAACAATCCATGTATTTGCTCGATTCAGACATGGCAAGTGCATTATCTTTTGCATCAATTACAAAAGGTTCAAATAGTTCTTTTAAGACTTCTTTTAAGTTGTCCTTCTGTTTCTTCAAAGTGTACTTGTTGTTTGCTCTTCCAAATGCCTCATTCACATTATTGACAATTCTTATACCCTTGGTATCCAAACGGTCAATCAGCCGTGCATTCAAATACCATCCAGTCTTATTAAGGAGTTCCGCTACCCCGTGTATAGCAAGGGTAAACCCAAGAATTTACACCCAGTTGACTGCCTTTTCCATAAGCTCTAGAATCAGGCTATCCTCCACCAATGTTGATGTAGGGTAAATCATTAATGTCTACTTTTATAAATTTGATTCTCTCATACACAACGGTGTCCACTTTGGCTTTGCTGACCTTCTCCCATCCAAAAAGATGAAAAACAGTATGTTTCTCACTTGTAGTGTGGTGATACTCAACGGTTTTACTAGACTGACACGCCATCTCCTGCAAGTTTTCAAAATCACAATCAAATCCAAAATTACAAAATTGATAACCAAATCCAAAATTACAAAAGCACAATCAAATCCAAAAATACAATAATCACAACCAAATTCTATCTCAAAGTCAAGACTGAAAACTCAAAAACTCAAAAAAACATCACACTCACAATTTAGGGTTGAAGTGAATCCACTTGAAGTGTCACTTGCTAATTGCAACCAACTTGTAAGACCTGCACAAAATCCACCATCCTCTTAAAAAGATTACAAGGCAAGATGCCTGGGAAGACGCCTGGGAAGACGCCTACGCTCAATGTTTATCCTATTTTCAACGGCTTCATACAACATAAGCTAAGCGGTTCCAAACTGCTCAAACTAAGAACAGCTTGAACTAAGATTTGCTTGAACTAAGCTAGGAGCAAACTGTGGCAAGACGCCTATGCTTAATGCTTATTTTTCATGTGTTCAACAACTTTGTACAACATAAGCCAAGCCATTCCAAACCACTCAAATTAAGACAACAACAAATTGTGGGAGCTAGGAGCAAAGACAGTAGCAAACCCTCAGAAAACACCATATTCATTATAAGGAGAGTATTCCAATAAAATGAGAGGTAAAATATCCAAAATTCAAAAAAAAAAATGTCAATTTGACAAAAGATTTTAGGTCAATTCAGCTCAAATGACAAATCAAGCTAAATTGACATAACACCTTTCAATTTTGACCTAAATTTGAAAGGTTTTATGTCAATTCACTAGTAGAAAACTGTGTTGAAGTTAACATAAACTACATGATGTTTTCATGCTTCTAATGCAAATTTTTGCATTAAAAGCATGAAAACATCATATAGTTTGTGTTAACTTCAACACAATTTTCTACTAGTGATTTAGCTCAATTCAAGCTGAAATCTCTCATTTTAATGGAAATCAATGATTTTGAATGGAAATTGATGATTTTGGTCAAATTCTAGCAGATTTATTTTGAGAGGTCCCCATTCTCTCATTATAACAAATATGGTGTTATTGATGAGTGAGAAGTTTTAGTTTGTGGGTAGCCATATTGGATTTGCAAACCTCCATTACTTTTGCCCCTAGTAAAATTTGGTGCTTTAGATTATTTTTTGGTTTTAGATTTTCCCAATTCTAGTAGACCAAGATTCCTTGGTTTTCACCGTTTGCATCAAAGTAATTTAGATTTCTCAATTTTACATAAATCCTCCAATTTTACCTAATGTAATTGCAAATTTCATGACCTTACGACATTGCAAGATTTTACAAAGTAAGATCCACACCTTCAATTCATTTAAACATTCTCCCACACATATCTAACTTGGTCTTCTACATGGAAAAAATAAACCTCAACTTTGCGTAGAGCAATTCTTTTTATACATGAGCAGTCAAGGCTTTTGAAAGTTTTGGGTAGCACATAAACAAACTTTTTTTGCACTTCAAATGTCAATATCTCACTCCTCTACATTGAAAATGAGTTGATTTTTTTCCCACAAGTACCTCCCATAATCTAAGACAAGATCTTACAATTGGATTTCCAAAAAAAAAATTTCCTACCATTCTACTTATTCCCCCAAAAATGACAGTTTTGAGTGACTTTCACAAAAAAAAGGGCTTGATCCTTTAGATCCAATCAATCGTTTGGTCATAATATCAGCTACCACTCCACGTGGCAGCCACGTGGCAGTCTATTCCGGACATTGGCTCAAAGGATAATTGAGGCGTAAATAAAGGCAAGGTTAATTGTCCAGCAGTGGTGAAGAAAAGGTGACACTGCATTTAAAAATTGCCCATGCCCGGCTGGTCATGACTTTATGACACTAGCAATGTTGTGCGCACATTCATCAACAACACTATCAGTATTTATGCTCCACGTAATTTAGAGAGAGTACGGTAGGCGGTTCTAAAATGGAGCATTTAACCCTTTAGAGACCACCGAATCATATTTTGGTTCAGGAGAGTGGTTTTTGGCTTATAGAGTAAAATAGTTCAACAATTTGGAAACCGGTCTTGAAGAATGCTTGTGCTCACAAGAATGTTGCATCCAACCAAATCAAAAACAATGAAATCAGGCATGTGAGGTGATAAATAATGATGTTTATATGGCATGGCCTCAAAATACATATCCATATTTGGTCAAAGATGGATCAAAGCAACAACAAAATACATCAAGCATCTAAGAAGAATGTCAAATTTCAATTGTGCAATCTTAAAAAATTTCAAATTGCTCAAGAAATACACTTGCATCGTTTCTCTCTACGGTAGTAGTATAATTGTAATATTTGAAGATCTATTGAAATGGTGCTATCATTTCATATTAAGAATTTGTTGTCCTACATTTAAGGCCATTTCTTTATTGTTTTCACCAATTGGATTTTCCATAGCATTTATCAAGTTTCTTGTAAAATTGTTTTTGGGTAGCAAATAAAGTAGGACTTCTGACCCTTTTTGTCCACTTAGCTACACCTTGTGATTGCTATTTATATCCATTTTGTGTGAAACTAGTCTCATTGGAAAGGTGAAAAACTCTGCTTTTTAGAGATATAAGGTTCTTCTCAAACAAAGCTTGTATGAAATAGTAAGATCCAAAATCACACAAGCACAAAAACTAGAGACTTTCCATCTACAACTCACTCAATCATTATAATATTTCACCTCCAACAGTAGATCTAGTTGAAATTTTAATGCTTTATAGGAAACAAGCTGAACTTCCCATTTGTACGGTTAGATTATTGAAATTAGGTACATATTTGATTCAACTGCACATCCAAGTTTACTACCCCAATTTCTAATGGATTTTGTGAAAATGTGTGTGGTCTTTAAAGGGTTAAGGGCTGAAACTGAATTTTGGGAGGTGAAACTTCTTGAAATATTTGTGTAGTTAGTTTTCTTGAAAGACAAAAGGAATTGGCATCTAACCCAAGATATTTCAAAATTTTTGAAACTCTGTGGACTTAGTTATAAAATTTTGAAGTGAAAAAATCATAGGTGTTCTAAAATGGTGTTCTAAAATGGTGCACCTCCTCAAATGTATCTCACCTTTACAATGTTGAAAAGCTATGAAAATAACATGTACAAATTAAGTACATTTTAGAAAGTGCGCCGTTTTAGAACCTCTTACCTTAGTCATAACCAGAAGACAAGGTTGGTGGAAAATATTTCAAATAAACACAAATGACAATGTTTTTAGAGAAAACCGTTTTTTTGAAAGTTGTTTCTTATGCAAAAAAATAAAGTCTCAAAGAATGGTTGTGGTTTAAGTTTAGGCATTTGCCAGAACTTGTTTTGTAAAAATACCATTGTAGTAGGTAGTTCCAGATGCCATCATCGATTTTGCAGTTATTGTGACAGAGGAACGTGCCCAATGAGGTACTGCCACAACCACCAAACTAGCAAGCTCCAGTTAAAGAACCCGGACAGTGATCCCAAATATAATTTCCAGTTTTAACCCCAAAATGCCCAAGGCCTTTCTGAACTTCTTGGCATCTTTAAAAAAGTGAACAATCAATCAACCTTTTCATAAAATTCATCAAGTTTTTTAAAACTGTAACCGTACAAATTCAAACTTGACATGTTAGAGATTATATGGAAAAAGAAAACATAATAATATTATTTATTGTTTGAAAGATTATAACGTTTGAACATGAGGGTGTTAGAATTGCAAAAGTGACTTGAAGATTTCTAATCCTCATTTCACATGTCAAAACTTAAAAGGTGGTCATCAAAAAAATATGAGGTCTAAGGTTATTACATGTTTAACCTCAACCAATTTACGGCTTTCAAAGTCTACTTTTGAATTTTCCTTAAATGGATTTCTAAGGTGGATTTTTCTCCAAGCTTTAGTGTATTTGAGGCTCATTTTCAAGATCTTCCAACACTAGAAAAGTCAAGATTGCAGTGGACACCCCTTTACAAAATCTTGAGTAGAAAAATCATCAACTTTCATTTTCAAAATCAAATTTTTGATACTGAAAATAGACTTCAAAACAAACTTGTATTTTAAGAAAGAACCCAAAAATAGTGATTTGATAAGATTTTATTTGTCTTCAAAGTTTTGCAAACACCCAAATTGGGTGCCTTGGGCATTTAGGGGTTAAGGGTTGCTTTACATATGGGGGCCGGGCCAATTTGGCTTGGGGCCAATTGCCTCAAATTTCAACCCACATTTTGCTTAAGGTTGGCCTCCATTACTAATTAAAATAAGGGTATAGTGAGGGCCCAATTGTCTCATATGTAAAGGTCATAAGGTCAAGGAGTCATGCCAATTCAATAAAGTTAAGCCATCTTTATAGTAGAGGTGAAAAGTTGTGAAAAAAATCTCTTATGGGCCATGGTTTGTTTTCAAAAAGCTAGCCTTTGGAGATAGTGGCTTCTTGTTGCAATGTAAAGTGAGAATAGGCCACAATATATTTTTTAAATGAATTAATTTCTTTATTTTTTATTTTTAAAATTGAAACAATGACATGATGATAAACACCAAAAAAATAGAGTTGGACAGAGGGGGACATTGTCAAAATATGCATGAACCCTAAACATGAAGTTTGAAACAAACTCTTAAGATTTTTGTTTACATTATCAAGGTATATTATACCAATTGCCTCCATTTATTTTATTTTCATCAACCACAAAGCATTTATGATATTTTTGCCTATTAATTAATTCTTCCAAAAGGCAAGATTTATGTAGATAGTATTTAGCAAAATAAATACTATGAGTTATAGATCATCAATAGTATCTTGCATAAAAGATGATAGAAAAAAAAATCAACATACCAACATATACAAGGTTTACATAAAGACTTCATGAGAAGTATAGAAGGAAAAAATGATTTGCAAATAAATACAAAATATACAAGCCTTACTAGTGTTTTTTATACATATAAGAACTAGTTAGTAAACCCGTTTAGCAAAACAAATACCCCATGCCCCCCATGCCCAGGGTACTATGGATTTGATTTGAGAAAAATGTATATATTCTATGAAAAAAAATAGTTTTTTAATGAAACTTGACATTGGCCCCAAGGCCAAGAATTGGCCTCCCATTTTTGGTGCACCCAATTCAGAATGCTCGGGTCATGTCAGATCTTGTCTTTGTTGAATAAAAAATTCATTCCACCAAATTGAACCTGCTTCTAGGTGTAAGGGGCTTAGGGCTAATTTCAACTTTTTGTCCAATTAGAAGTGAGGATTCTTGACCTCTGACACAATGAACTAGCTTGGCCCCCATATGTAAAGCAGCCCTTAGCACAAGTGGCTAAAAGCATTGCAGAAAGCTAAAATAATCAAATTTAACATTGAAAAGTTGACAAATTTTTTAGCTGCATGCTAAATTTAGCCAATTTAAAGAACACTAAACTAGTATGTCTCCCTTTCAACCTTCTACATTTTCTAAAGATATGTTCACATTTGGTGTTAAGAGTGGTAATAGCAAAGGAAAGTTAGATGCATTTGGACACACCTTTAGAATGCATTCATACTGCTAATATTCCTCTTAATATTAGGTGTGAACATACCTTAGCCCTTGAGCACCTGGAGTCTGAACGCGATTTTGGGGTATCGAGAGACATGCTTGCAATTGGGCTAGGTTTGTGAATTGGGAAACTGGAACCACAAGATCCCACCCTTGAAATTGCGAGTTTAGAGCATTTGCCATGTGTTGGGCTTGATTATTGACTGTTTCACCAAAGGAACAATGTGGTTATACTAGTCAAACTTGCGTTGAATTTTTCCTTTTAAAATCCCCATCAACAGTATAATGTCGACTGGGCGCTCAAAAGTTAAAGATATGAGTTTAGGTACATTGTAATATTGGATTCACTATATAAAAATACCTTATGGTTCTAAGTCTTGTTTATTTTCACTAAAAGATGAAAGAAGTAACATCCAACTCAAGACTCAAGATCCAATTTGATGAGTTAGCTTTTATTAATTTTGATGCAATGTACTTCAATATCACAATATTGATTCAATTTGATGGAATATGCCTTGATAATATAAATTGATTTATTTGATATCATTGATATATGCTCTAGAACCTTTTAGAATATTTTCAAAGCTAATGAAGGTTTGTAAGAGCTTCTTTAATGGATGAAATAAGATAAGGAATTCAAAAAGCATTCAAAGCAGTTAAAAGCCACTCCAAGAAGCTCTCTAAACACATAGAAGTTATATGAATAGTTTTCTGGATAATTGAAAGTTATTGAAAGAGTTTCTAAACGAGAACTACATATAAAAATTGAGATGGAAGGATTCTCTAATTATGGGGCATTTGCATGGTTGAGTGGACCAAAAACGGCAGATAAAACCTCATAAAAAGTCCATAATTTTGAGATTTTTGCGAGTATGGATTACAAAGTGTTTATTTTCCTTTATATAGATACGTGTATTCTATAAAAGAAAAACCAAGCCCATGTAGCCGTTAGCAAGGTTTTTGCAAAAGAAAATCAAATTAACTAAAAAAATGTTAAAATAATTAAGATATTGCAGCCTAAACATTCAGCGTTAATTTGGGCACTAAAAGGTCCATAGCTTTTATTGTATATCACTTGTCTAAAATTATAGCATGGTTTTGAAATACTTAAAAGATGCTAAATCACATATGTAGTCCCTATGTACGCATTATAGCTAATTTGACACATTATGTCTATCATTTTCATAGGATGTTGTGAATGGGACATTCCAAATATATGCATTGAAAAGTCCCTTATTTCTTATATTATTAATTTTAACAAACATTGATTACATACTTTGTTCTATGAACAAGTATAGAATATATTAACTGATTTAGGATGTTTCCAAGCTCTATTTTCTATAAGAAATAAGTCATGGAATCAAAACATGTTCCTGAAAATTGAATGGGACACTCATTTTGGTCCAACCAACCATGCATCCACCCTATGAGAATATATGCCTTAAAATTCTCATTCATCTCTATTGGTGTTGTTTTTGATATTTTCCATTGAAAAAACATCCTATCTTTGGTTAAAATGGTAGGAAGTGAAGAAGCTGGTAATTAAAAAAATTAAAAATTAAACTAGATGCCTTAAAAAAATGCAATTAATGCTTACCAATTTGAACACAAAGATTGGAGAATACAATCCCAATATGCAACAAGAACCCAAGTACTATAATTTAGAAAAACTAAAGATCTTTACTATAACAAGAACCAAACAACCCTTTGGGGGAAACTGCAAGAAGCATGAAAAACCGCTCACTAACCTAAACCACGAGCAAGCACCCAAACGTGAAAGCAAGGGATCACCCCAATAGACCCTTTAAGGTTAACACTTGGGTACATGCCAGCCAAAGAGGCAAGGTATAGACTAAAAAGAAATGGGTGACATATTAGTCATAAGTACTCCGAGGGATACACTGGGCAAAGCAAGTCGTGCATGCGACAATGCCCGTGATGTGAATTTTTCTGAGGAAAGGGCTGTAAATGGTAATGTGCTATCCTTTACAGACACGCGCATGTCCGCGTTTGTAAAGGGTACCATATGGTTGGATATTTCAACACCTTCAGTTTGTTCAAGTCTCTCTTTCTTTATCCAAGTTGCTCTTTGTAGTACTTTTATGTTTTAGTTTTTAGATGTTTCAACACTCATTTCTTTAAAAATATTCAAAGGCATTTACTTATTTTTTGGATGAAAAATGTTTTAAGCTCTATGAAACTCCTTAAATGAAAAAATAATTTTTTTCCAACATAGAATTAATAGATTAATGATTCTTGTCTTCTAATTGTCACAAATATAGAAATATAAAACATAAATCTAAATAGTCAAGAAGAGGTTCTAAAAGGAAACTTGGTAAGAATTAGATTAAATCCAATGTATACAAGAACAACATTAAAAAGGTGCTCTCTAAGAGATGTGGTATTGAATTGAAGAACCTTTCAACTTTGATTATTATATATGTTCTTAGTTAGGAAGCTTCTCAAATACCTTTCATTTATATAGGAAGTTTTTCTGGAAGTACTTTGAGATTTTGGAATCTTTTAAAACTAAATTCAATCTCTTAAAACCTTCTTCATTGCACTACATTTTTTACGACAAACTTTTATAAATATCTTTTTCTATATGGCACAACAACATAGGCAACAAACCAACAACGCTAGCACGTGAGCCTCAAGTGGTGAGCTTGTGAGCCTCGAGCAAGAAGTCCACAAGCTTGGAGCCTGATAACAGAGAATGACATGACAAAATAATACTATTTAGCTTAGACTCATAGAATTTGTAAAATTTTGGAGAAATAAATGTTGAAGCTCATATTGGGGACCTATTACCACGGGTTGAGGCCTACACCCATGACCATGCTTTATTTATTTATTTGGGGGCATGGTTTGTAGAGAGGATTTTAGTTGTAGGAGGTGTTGCAATAAAAATTCAACGAAGCATCCATCCACGTGGAAAACCATTTTGAAGTTATAGCATTCCAAAAACTTGATAGAGTGTAGGGTTCAAAAATATGAAATATTGTTTAATAAAAATAGAGGAGGGTTTAGTACTGCTCAACCATTGTTTGAACTAACTTAGCCAACACTAATTCTAAGCATTCACTTAATAAAGAAGTGTAGCAAGAAGGGAGTAAATAAAAGAGGGTTTAGGGCAGGGGGGAAAGTTTAGGAACTTCTTCATAATTAGTACAAGGGTGATATGGTTTAGGAGTACAAAGAGGTGAGAGTGACAATATATCCAAAAATGCATATTACACGAGATTAGAGAAATGGCCAATGCAAGTGCAGCTTTGTCATGAACATGTCAGGGAATACTTAATAGTGCACCAAGTTTTGCAGTACAAAGAGAGTAGTGGCAAAAGAGAATTTGTATTATAATGAAGCACTTGCAAAAACCATCCATGAGGATTCGCATATGAGATAAACTCTACACAAACGAGGTTTAGAATAACTAAAAAGAAGCCAGCTTTGGTAGGTAAAAAAGACATACTAGTCCAGAATCCAAAGGTGACATTTAATCCTTCACCTTGATTACCATTGCTCTAACTAGTAGGGTCTTCACCTCATTGTAACTCAAGCTCAGGGCATGAATGAACTTGTCTTTGAGCAGGTCCATATTGCAGAAGTGACGGAATAGGTAATACAAATGCTTGCAATTTACGTACTGTGGTCGACCACCAATTGCAAAAGCATCCATGTATATAAAATCTGGGCAAGTTCATGTAGAGAGGTTTCCAATAGTAATTTGATAGACATTTTGTAGGTCCTCAATACCTGATTGTAGGAAAACTACTGCCCCTAATCCTGGAAATGGAAGTAAAGTAATACCCAATACCTTCCCTCTAACATTGGCTGCACTCTTCCATTTCTTACAGTGCTCTAGAATAGGAGCATTACTTAAACATCTAATTGAGTAGTTCTTTCTTTTGGTTGGAAATGAGTCTAGATTGGGTGGGCTTGCTTTATTGTATATAGTACATTCAAAGTCACCATTTGGGCAATAAAACTGGCGTGGAGATAGTACAGGTTTATCTTGCAATCGGAATCCGGCATACTGCAGTAGAATAGATTCTTCCTGAGTCAATTTTGTACCATCCAAGATAAGCCATATTTCAGAAACCTCCGGCCAATCAATAATCGATTTCTATTTTGAGCCTTTCACACAATGTTCAATGTCATCTGGATAGAACTAAAAGTCTTTCATAACTTCACAACGTGAACCATATTGCTCCTGTTGCCCACAATAAGTCAGGGTAGGAGTTCTCTTCAAACTTTTGGCTATTTTTGTTGTACATTTTAAGTTTGTATTGTGCTATTGAGCGTGACACTTAGCATGAGACTTGTGACTAATTCTTGCAATATGCCACTTAGAAGTATCATAATCACTTTCAAGAGGTAGAGCAACATAATGAGGGCAATTTGTCTTAGGTAATGATGTTTGCCTTTCATGAACATCTGCATCAGGTAAAGTTGACTTTGTCTTTACGCAGGGCTATGAGTAATTAACTTTATCCGGATGGTGAGAATCATCCTCATCACCAATTGGAATATCTGTTTTCCTCTTGTAATTTCCAAATACTTCTTCCCCCTCCAAATGAAGAATGCGGGTTTCCAAATTTGTTGCTCCTGACAATAAGTTCAAAACCTCCGCCAATATTTTAGAGTTGCTGCTCCTTCTAGCAGCTCGTAGTTTAATCCACCTTTATTTGGACCTTTGCCAATGTTTTGATGGAGATCTCTCTATCATGTAGATACTTCTTATTTATTTATGTTTGTGTTAATTTCAATAAATCAATAGTTGTGGCAAAATGGGTGGTCGTGGTGAAGACGACGGTTTGGTGACAGCGCAGCGGCCATAGATTCCAATGAACTGCGTTGTCTTCTCACATGCATAGCTCAGAGGGGTAGGTAGCGGGTTGGCTAGGCCAATATTCTGCCTCACTAGCTGCCAAGCCGTGGGCCGCCATCACCAGTCGACGAGTTCGATGGGATTTGAACCTGGACCGGTGGGCGGTCAGAGACGACTACTTTTCTAACCAACCAAGTCCACGACTTGGCGACTGAAGATAAACGTTTGACGCTATTATATGCCTACAATGACACGTGGCTATTTTATGGTGATGTTTGTTTTGTAATTTAATCATTTTTATATATTTATCTAGATGTTTTGGAAGACTCATACATTTTGTCTTTATTTGAATAAAAAATATTAAAGATTTGGAAGTGAATGAGAAAGGTGTGAAAAGAAAGGGGTTTGGCATCTATAGTGGGGTTAGGATAGAGAGAGACATGGGCTGATGTGTCTTAACTTTCTTCTCTAGATAGGGTCAAAATTAAAGAAGAGAGATTTTTTAGTTATTAGAAGTTAGTGTTTGAGTATTGATGAGAAGAGAAGAGAAATTCCGAAATTTTAATGTGAGAGAAATTTTTGTATATATATATGGATTTTTTGAATTGAAATTTAAAAGAGTTGTTCCTTGTATAATCACTTTTTCAAAATGCTTTTGCAAGTTTGATTTGGAGTTGTGATGCAAAAATTATGAGTATTTGAATGTTTGAATTTTGGAGTCAAAAAGCCAAATTATGAAGAAAGGTTGAAACTTTGACAAGCCATAGCTTATGATCTATATATCACTTTGCAACAAAATTTAGATAAAGTGTTCATCTTAGTTTTAGCTCTCTAGAAAGTCCTTAAACTTAAGATTTGGAGCTTGAAAGAGAAAGTTACGGAGGTGTGAAAGATTAGAGGTGGTTGCCTTTTTGTTGTGAGAAGGCTGAAACTTTGAAGAGCTGCAACTTTTGGACAATATGAAATTTTCTTTACAAAACTATAGAAGTGATAGTTTCTTGTCATAGTTTTTGGTATTGTCTTCAATAATTTCATTTGAAATTTTATTGAAGAAGTTATAGTGTGTGGGAGTTGGGGGTTTGGGTGCTCTCTAAAAAATTAAGACCCACACTTTAATTGACTAGAACTTTTGAACAAAGTTTTATTTTGAAGTGAAATTTTTTTGGGTTGTAACTAGTGGTATTATCTTTTCAAATTGATATTACGTTTTTAAAAGTGATGTGTAGAACAAAAGTTATAGAGGTTTATAGAAGCAGTATTTAGTTTGCAAGGAGGAAGAAAAGCCTTTACTTTGAATCTGTATAATTTTTGGACAATAGCTTAGATTGAGTTGAAATTTAAAAAAATGTTAGAAGGCTAAAAGAGCTTTTTAAATTGCTATTACACTTAGCATTTGGATCTTTGAATCATCTGTGGCACTAGATTGAAGATTGCAGCTTTTCTAGGACTTGTTATTTGTGATTTTCCTCATTGTTTTTATTAAAACATGAAGACCTGAAGACATGAAAACTGAAGATCTCAAGAGTGAAGATTAAGACCAAAGACAATTTTAGTCAGCAACGCACAATCGTAGCGAGACACCCTGCATGTTCCCAAGGCGCGCTTCTCTCAACTTGACACATGAGGCAAAGGCCTTCCAGGTAAACCCAATAATTAGTCATTTGCATCCACGTTCTTATATTGTCATCACAAGTTGCATCGAAAAGATTATTTCCATGGTTACCTATTATTTAAAACCATTTATTATGGACTGATTCTGACAAGTTGCAGAGAAGAATATCTGTTAATTCTTCTAAGGTCATTTTCTGCACAAGACATCAACATGTAGATAAAATTAGGGCTCACGGTACGACTGAAACGGAATGGAAGCTTGACATTTGCTTTCATTAGAACTAGGTCATCTAACAATAGTCATACAAATGAGTAGATATCATGAAGTGACCAGTTCCAAAATTACTATATTCCAAATAATTCCACAAAGTAGGGTTTTCACTTTTTGAGTGAACTGACAACATCTACCCTTCGACTATGAACAGTGGTCATGAAAGAGGTGAGACCTAAAATATACTCTTGGACAAGTGGTATCTTTGAGGTCCACCAATCCGTATTGAATTCAGACAGAAATGGGCAAATGGTTACAAAGAACAACACATTTAACCAGAAGTACGCTTTTAAGATAGAAAAGCAAAAAACATGCATTACTACTTCAACCCACAAAAAGAACTCCACAAATTCTAAGAACATCTCATACATGGGGAAGCATAGTAGTTATTGTCTGGCAAAAATGGTCCGTGGAATCTTTATAAGTATGCTTAAAATTAGTCCAGATTATATTACATGGACTACTTCAGAAAAAAATAGATAAAACAGAAGACAATTTTATATGCAACACGAGGGTATAAATGTCTTTTAGTAACATTACCTGGACAACATATTAAGTTTGAAAGGAATATGATATTTGACAAATGTTACAGAGATACATGTATGACCAACAACACTCAAGTCCTGAAATCAAAAACTTGACATGGACCTGAAGTTAACAGTGCTTAAAGTGCAGAAGTTATGTAACACAAAAGGAGGAATTGACAATACCATACGCATGAAGCCACTCCATTGACTATAGCGAAAGTGCCAAAAAGCCTGCCAATGATTGAAATGACATAGAGAATCTTTAGTTGTTGCATCCAAAGACAACCACCAAGAACGTATGGCAAAGTAACGTGTCTCCGCAATGTCCATTGTCTTCAAATCTTTATACTATTTGCAAAATCTTATATGTTATTGCTGCAATGCCTCCTTGATATACTTTTGAGTGTGTTTAATCAATGAAGTGCTCCAATGAAGGAAGCAAGTCCTCTCTTGATCTTTCATGGAAACAATAGAATCACCGGACCCATATACAATTTGAACAGCCTTCCAATTAGCCATTGCAGAGTTTGCCATGAATCCCTTGAAGTTATGACTCTCAACATTGTAACAAGCCATTACAGCAAACATGGACCTCCAGAAATTAGACCTGAATTTTTGTATCCTCTGATTGCATGTCACACATAGCAATTGTCATCACTTCCTTATAGCTTTTGTCATACACGTGACAGCCCATAGTCGTTCAATCCTCCACTTGCTTCACATGATTGAACATCATACATGATTGTTGTAAATCTCCTCCAATTTGCATTCTCTTCACCAAATCAACATCACTTTCCGGTCCAGTAGTTAACATTTTGAAGAGGTACACTTTTTCTTTCCATTGGCCAAGAAACACGCTATTGTGAATAAACTCAAACAATGACAACCGCTTCATAAGCATGATGTTATCAATAACCCCTCTTTGGTTCTTAAAGCGTAATGTCAATATTTCATTGCGTATATTAGGGCTGCTGAGATGCTGGAATCTATCCATGATCTCGTTCATTTGTGTAATATCTAACATAATCTTCACTCCGTTGCCGTTATGGTATAAACAATTTGACATAAATTTTTTTCCCACTGTCAAAGTAATGGCAGATGTGGTTGCTTTTGGAGTCTTCCCTACTTCGACTACAATTAGGTTGTCTATTTCACTAGCCAAATCTTTGTACAATCCTTTAGCGACTGGATGGATATGATTTCCTAAATGGATGGCAGCTCTAGTCATCTTATTGTTGTTATTGTAGACATAGTAAATCCGTGCATCATATACAGAAAGACACTGTGGTGCTGACTTACATACTTTGCAGCATATAGTTGAGTCTTTCGGCGGGACATCCCCAACTACAAAGGCAAAGGTTGTATAGCCGGACCATTGTGTTTCATTCTTCTATCCTGCTCTAACTAAATAATCACAAGTAGGATTATAGCATGCCAAATGACCCACACAAACCTCCTTGCAGAATTTCAGATTATTTACATTGTGAATATTTGAGGTCACTTATTTACACCATAAGTGTCTGTCATAGCGCTTATCCATCCCATCTAGATTTTGTGCAGCAAAAGCAGACACGCTCGAATGGCATGGAGAGAGTTCAAAAATTACATTTCCATCGTACTGCGGTGGAAGATAACTGACGCGGTAATTTTTAATAGTAGCATAATCCAACAAGGAGAGTTCATTCCTAGAGCGCTGCATTATCAATAACTTCTTCAGATAGTCTAGGATATTGACATGCTCAATTGAATTTGGATGGTGCAAAGGGCAGGAGTCTTCTGACCTACTCTTGTTCATTGAAAAGATCATTTGCTTAGAGGTTCCAATAGTGGAAGTCCTCATAAAGTTTGAGGAAGGGGTAAGGCTATTTTCAATGACAAGGTTAGAGGTCTCTCCATTGGATTCACTAGAGAGTTCTAAGATGGGTACAGAAATCTCTAATTTCACTGCTTTAAGAGGACGTCTGATTGATTCTCTAAGTTCCAATTTGATGTTGGTTGTTGGAGATTGTGCAAATGCCATATATGGCATGTCAACACTGGAGCCATTGGAATTTCAACTGGGCTTCTGAGCCGGGAATGTAGCACTACTAAGAGGAAGACTGTATACTCTGAAACTGCCAACATACAAGTTCTACATGTCACCATTGTTGCTCAAAAATTTCATCAGTGGTACGCACTCAAGCAATTTGGAAGTGGATGATCTTATCTCTTCTTCTACATATACAGATGATTCCACAAACTGAAAACGCACATGAAGAAGATGATTTGACACTATTGCTTTACCATGACTGTTGAGTGGAAGAACTAACGGAATCTCAAATCCGTTAGCATGAAGGGAAACCATGTAACAAATTCACTAGCTGCAAAGGCAAAACTCAGTCTTGCATGCGTAACTCCAAAGCATATGCAATCCCTAAGAACAATACCTTAAGAGGAGTAGGTGGTCCTAGGCGAAAGCTCTAAAACTTTCAAAAGACACGATTCTACGTTCCCATGGATAACATGATTCATTGATAACCGTTTGATCTAAGTAGCATGCAGCCTTCCTATATGAGATGGAAACTGTTACGGTAAATGATGAAGTACATGTGCAATTAAGTAGCCATCGGCTCTAGATATAGTCATAAAGTTCATGATTTGAGAGTAGATCAAATCCACGCATAGTCTCCATGAGGAAAGTTGAACGTACTCATTGTAAAGAAAATTAGAATGAACCAAGGTAGTTTAGAACGCCATGGAGGACAGGACGCACACAATGAGAAAAGGGAGGTGATACTTATAAATTTTAAATTCACAAATTCTAGTTATCAATTGCATCAGTTTAAAAATAATCAGAATAGGCGTTGATATGTGACGATCCACTAAATCAAGAACATCTCAACAACATCCTTGTACGTATGGACTGATGGATATCATATGATTTTTTGGCAGAAAGGAGTATGTCTTACAAGATCAACCGTCGCAATCACGGATTCAATAAATGACTTCAATATTTACTACTAAATTGGATGGGATTTACTTTTTTGAGGTTCAGGGATTTTGTGAAAAGAAAAACGTAATATAGGGACTGCATCCTATTTGGGTATTGTATGCAACAATTATAATCCATATCTATATGCTTGGTAAAATCTACATTACCTAGGAAGTGGCATTTTAAAGAATTGGTTGAGTCATAAATGTAGAGTATAGTTTATGTGTGGATTAGCTAGAGTATTTCAAACCGCCCTTTATTGCCAATTCAGAAGGATTTTGACGGCATAGACCAGGACAAGAGTATAAGTTTCAAATGCCTGGAATGCCACAGTTGCTGAGGGGACCTTGTGCTAACGATAGTGACAGCAAAGTAGCAGCGTGCCAAATGCTGTGAATGGCAATAGAGATTACATTTTATTGAGTTTGATAATGTTAGTGAAATACAAGAGAGTAGATTACCAACAATGAAGACACAAACGCGGGAGTTATCCAAGATTCTAGAGAAGTGCGACAACGCTCAGAACACCTTGTTAATTGGAGGTATTTTCAGTGGCAGTAAGTGCGGGATTGAAGGAGTAAGGTAAGACATCACTGCTACGTCAAATACTAGAAATTGCCCACTTCAGATTCCGGGCATTTTTGAATCAGCAAAGCAGGTTAGATTATGCTACAACTTAGTCTTTGAATTATGTGTTGTATTGTTTATCACAAGCATAGATTGACAAACATTTGATTGATATAGATTTGGTTCTGGAATGGAGAATGAAAATGGAACATCAAAATTCTTTAGTAAAAACTGATATCCACCAAATACGAGCAGTTTAGTAGAAATTGTGAAATGTTAGGCACTACGGGTCTTTGCTGATTCTCCCGGAAGATACTGAAAATAATTAATCGAGTAGTTTTGTTTAGTTTCATGAACAAAGATCATGGATGGGAGCATTATAAGTTTGTAGGGGTGCTTGTTCTAGAGATTATGAGACTGAATGATCAAAACTTGTAGAATTTTGTAGCATTATACTAAAATGTTCTAGTTGTAAATATTGCAAACCTAGTTATGTGTAATGCCCAAAAATTATGAAAGTCCAAGTCTATGACAATGTACAGAACTTCCACTCACTAAAACGTCCAAGTAATTGACTGTTCTATTTTTGGGTCTGACGCATAAGGACCTATAATTGAAAATGAAAAAGTGGCAAGGTAGTGGAAGCCTAAAAGTTTGAGTTTGTCAGCGCCTTGTCTCAGGTCGCCCTAAACTGCTGCCTTCTCCTCTAAGTTTGAAAGAGGACTACCGCGGCGTCGACGGTGTTTCTCCCGCGGTACATTGTGTACAATTTGTTTGTCAATTTGAGGAAATTGATGCAAACAGTAACCCTCATCCCTGCTTGTAGTTCTAAAATTGCACAGATAGAAATTGGCAATGTCTAGCAGGGTTTGAAATTTCAAATTCTCTCATAATGTCAGAGTAGCGTTGAAGAAATAAGTTTCGATGAATCCATTCTTTACTTGCTTCTAAGCTGCAATTTCTTCAAAAGTGAGTTGTCACAGTCTAATAGAAGCGTCGGTTTTGTGGATTCCATTTACTTATCTGATCCCTTGTAGGGTTTGTTGCTACAAACCCTATTCCTCTAGATCTCCAAAATTTTAGCAGGATTTTGATATTCCAATGTTTTACAAAGTTGTTCATTGATTGTAGCAGGTGGTAATGGAGGTGTCGTTGCTGATAACAACCGTTGATATACCTTTTGCAGGTCAGATCTTCAAATTTGACAATGTCTCTAAGGCGGCGTTTGCACAGTGAAGACATCCTCAAGTCAAAATCTTCTGAGGAACGCTCTTCTTGTGGAAAACAAAAACCAACAATGAACAAGGTAAGAATGAACTAGACGCTTGTCAAGGCAAGTAGATCTTTGTTGCAGATGAACTAGGCAACAGATAGGATTACATAAACAAAATTGCTTGTGTTGGCGCATTCCCTAACCAATGAATGTAAGACCTTGTGCGGCTTGAGACACAAGACGTGAACAAAGTTGCAGTTAAGGTGTAGTTGACAATGGACATTAGTGTATTCTGGAAACTAGGCACACATAATCAATACAACCTCTCAAACCAAAACTAAGAGCTTGAGATGTTGTTTGTTGAGGTTTCCGCCTACTTGACCTAATCCCTTGAATATCTGATTTATTATTAAGGACCACATGACTGTGAACTATTAATGGATAATCATTTTTGAGTTATAATGTATGCTGTTACTATATGCGTCATTTTAGAGCACTATATCGGTACCATCGGCTTTGGGTCTTGGAGAAAGCACAATTTTGACCACACCTGCACCTCAAATACCCTCCACAGTGGGTTCTTTGTTGGGTAGTAGCAGTCATGGAAGTCAGGCAAGTGATGACGACATCAAACAATCCGTGGCTACAAAAGAGGTAAAGCACTGATGTGAACTCTTCCCTGAGAAACATTGACATTGCTTTAAGCCAAAGATGTTTCTCAGTCCAGCATTAGGTTCACATTTTGGGGGTTAGCTTCAAAAATGACATGGTAATGTGATCTTTGGTGATGGCACTAGGTATCGCGGCTCGAGTCAAACCATATGGACTTGAGTAAGAACGCGCTTCGCATTGAGGGCAGCCCTCAGCCAGAGATTGGTGCTAACATTGATGACAAGACTCCGGCGTCAGCTGATGCTAATGACAAGGAAGCAAAGCTCATGGAGAATGATTTGAGGTGGTGACAGAAAGTGGATGCTATTGTGACTCTTGCAATGTTGAGGATGAAACCAGAGTCACTATTTTGACTCAGGGTCCCACTTATTAGGCTTGTTCCAATGCCAATTGTGAAGCCAACGTTAGCATGTGATCTCACAAATTTGGAGCATGAGTTTGTCCACGGTTATCAAGAGGGGTCATCTGTGTTTTATTTGAGCACAACAAACGAGTCTGGTGAGACATGTGAATTCAATCTAGCCAAGATTGTGTCATGGGGATCACTTTGGCAGGCTAAGAATGAAAAGTTCAAGGACATAATTGGTGGCACAACTGAACTGAAGTTCATGATGAATTTGAAGTTCTTTGTATGCAATGGTAACCATCAAAGACTTGCGTGGATGAACCACATTCAAAGTCAACATCTTCTAAAGCAGTCCTATAATATATCTGTTGACTCTATTATTCTAGAGACAAGAAGATGCAACAAAATTCTCATGCAGGTCATGCACAACATTAACAAGTAAGTCAAATACACTTCCAATGGTTTGTTGAAGATCATGTAGCTCCTCAAATTTTTTCTCATGTCATGCTTGAAAATGCTTATCTGACACTATGCTCATTGACTCATGGAACAGGCAGATGGAGGAGTCCCACGTGAAGACCAATTTGGTGCACACAATCTACCGCATTCAGAAGTATGGTATGCTTCCAGTGGATAAGTTTATCAAGCTACTACACCCTGGAGAGTACAAGTGCTGTAGAATTTTGACCCAGCAAAAGACGTGGTACACCACGCCAATTAAAGTATTGATGTCATTCATATTCCAGGTATGTTAAAAGAGACTGCACTTCTATTGCATTTCAATAAATCAAGAAATGAATTCTCAAAAGTATTGTTTTATGCTGTATTAGCATTGCGCCATCTGACTCGGGTGAGGACACCATGATAGGTGCCCTCATGTGCAAGGGCACCCATCATGGTGCCCTCACCCACGCCTCAGGGCACGTGTCCACCCCAAGATGGCACAGGTGAGGGCACCCATCATGGTGCCCTCACCCACGCCTCAGGGCGCACGTCCACCCCAAGGTGGTGCGGATGAGGGCACCATGACGGGTGCCCTCGCGCTCAAGGACACCCGTCATGGTGTCCTCACCCACGCCTCACGACGAGTGTTCATCCAAAGGTGGCGCGGGTGAGCGCACCATGACGGGTGCCTTCACTAGCAATGACACTTGTTATAGTGCTGTCATCTTGGCCGCATTGAATTGTGTGTTAGCGTACAAATAGGGCACTTCTGCGGGTTTGCAATTGAGTATGACGAGATTGTAAGTAACGAGGCCGGATTGGGGCAGTCCTTGCTTAGTCGTCATTGAATTTGAATTGCTGTTTTTATGGCTGGTTAAGCGCTGCGGTTAAGGATACCAATAGGTGCGCCATCGCGAGCTACGGATATCATATTGGTAATGTTGCCAAAGTCGCGTATGCAAGTTTGTGCACATGACTGAATCGTAGAGCTAATTTTTGCCATTGCTGTAATGTATTGGTGGATATTCAAACACCTCAGTCGCAATCATGAGGTCCTTTAGTCGAGCTTTGTTAGAACTGGTTTAAGGGAATTGGTTTATGCACTTAGACTGTTTCACAAATAGTAGCCCAACGAGCGCGGACGCGGGCATTATCTTGAACATCCTTGCAGGCGAGTGGGTACTTCGCAGGACCCACTTGCCGGCGAGGATGTTCAAGATAATGCCTGTATCCGTGCTCGTCGGGCTACTATCTGTGTAATGTCTCATCCTTCAAGACTATTTTCTAAAGTCTTGTTGTTAGACTTTTTGAGAACCTTGCTATAGTAGGAATTGATGCAGTTTGTCTTGTTCTTGTTGATGTTCTCTAATATATAACGTTATTGGAGGTGAGATTCACGTGTTGCAGCTGTTCACACATGAACTTGTCGGGTTGTTTTGTTTTCTTTGAAGTCTTTGGATGCAACGGTTGTACCGAATATGCGCGGCAGATTTGTGCAATGTTCCTTTATTTTATTTAGAGGGACAATGTCTACCAAAGATGTTATCAAGCGTTGTTTATTTTGCTTGTCCTGCAATACCATTGTTGTCAGACTGTGTTGGCAGTTGCTCAATTTTTAGTAGTTATTGGAATTGGCTTAGGAGATGCAACTGATGTTTGTAGAGTTGCATGTTTTGTTTTCCTAGCTGCAAGGAATTTCCGCAGCGTTGGACCACGCTCTTTGTAAATACATTGAAATGACTGCCTTGGAAGATCGGACAGACGTGGATAGTGCTAATGCTATTCGGAAGGGTTAAGAGGAGAAACAAAAGAATCTATGTCAGAAGATGACCAAACTTGTGGCTGCTGCTAATCCAGCCAATGGCATTGAATTTCTAGAGGAGGTGGTTCTCATATCATGGAAATCTCAATTGAATTCTCATGTGCATCTATTTTTTATATGACACTGACCGTGAGTATTTTCACTCTAGATGGTGAAGTATTACAGTTCTAATGATGTGCTGGAGATGATACTTGACAAACTTCAAATTGTTGCTACGTGCAATACCTTGGCCTTTCACAGAACCAAATTTTTGAAGTGGTGGAATTCGTCTGTGCCATCTCAAGAGTCCAAACGCTTTCCGCCAAAACCTGTGGTTGACGATCCCCTAAAACTTTTCTTGAACAAACATGTATGGTATGCCAGCGTAAGTAAACTCATCTACACCTCTTGGACATCATATTCACTATTGGAATTATGTTCTGTGAATCATTGCTGGGAACATGCTTTCTATTTTTTCACAAATTTCTTAGTTGGTTGGTACTATGTTATCAGATTGAAGATGCTACTATTGAGTACTTCAACAATGTTATCAAGAAAGATAATATTGTAGTAAAGATGGATGTACCTCTTGAGCCCAAAACACTCCTTGAGTACATCGAGGGTTGGCGTTGAAAGATTTGGGATCATGGGTTCAATGGATATTTGAAAGGCGCTGGGAATTTTAAAAAGGGCGATTCTTTTAGTGCCTTCGATGGCTCAAAGCAGGTTGTGCGGCAAGTGATCTTTTGGTAAGTCTGTCCATGATTAAGTTCCCCTTTCTTATGTTGGTCTGGATTAGGTGCTGACTTTTGAATACTTGTAGGATTTTTGGGTTTTTGTCATTCTGTTCATGTTTCCATTGCATTGGCTCTTCTGAGGAGTTGCCATTTGTTTTGAATGGAAATTGCCAATTCTTTGGTGGTTAACAACATTGCCTAATTATTTTTGACGTTTCTCATGTGCTATATTAGTATATTTGAATGTTGAATGATACATTATTGTCTTCTTCACACTGATGAAGTAATTCCCTAATTGACCATACTATTTTAATATTGGTCACCCTATACCAGGAGGTATTTGATAGTCTTCTTTTCTTATGTTTCTATCAAGAGTTATGAGTCTTTCACTTTTATAAATGTCAATTGATTTCGTACATCTTTTTGGACAGAAAGTTTTTAAAGTTTATATGTCTTCTTGAAGTTGACTGTTGTATACGTGCATGTGGGATTTATGTCATTGGTTCTTAGTGGGCTCCAGTACCCTCCATTAAAGTCTTAACTCAAATTTCTAAGGCTTCTTTATATTCTCTTTCTTAGGTATTTCAAGCATGAGCTCCTAGCGAAGAGGGCAATCTCTCAGGAGAATCTTCCTCCTTTTTTGTTGACTTGGTTAGATTCCAGCTCATCCAACAACATGTTCACTCCTACTCAGCTACAAAACTACACAATAAGCCAACTTGCTAATGGTGATTGGTATTTGAACTATAGCTTAGAGTACACTCATCTTTTTGAAGTATCATTGCGCAAATCTCTAGAGGGATTAGGTGAAGCTGACCTGTATGGGACTGAACTTCATGGAATGAATGAGGAAGCAAAAGCTAAGGTGATTGCTAAGAGGGTCATTGCTGATAAGAAGAAGGAGGACAAGGAAGTCACTGTTTGTGCCCAGAAAGCATCAAAGGAAGCTGAGAAGATGGCTAAGGCAGCGGATAGAGCTGCAGAGAAAGACAGAGGAGGGAGGGGCAAAGGTAAAGGGCGGAAGATTCTTGATGTTGCTAAAGGTTCTCCAATGTTTGCTCCAGCACAAAGCTCGTCACTGCAGGGTGTGAAACGGAAATCTGCTGTCACTGACCTCACCGACGAGGATGAGGACGTGCTCGAGAGCACAAAGATTATAACCTTGGCTGATGTTGACACGAGTCTAATTTAGGAAGCGATCTTTGAATTGTCCATCAATAGCGTTGTAGAAGACATGGAGAGTGCAACCCCAAACTCCTATACGACGATGAAGAATTTTTTGAAGAAGGTAGGCTTTCATTCTCCGTGTTTGTTTAGATTTTGGTTCATCTTGGCCTTTCATTGTACTTGATTTGTTATTTGTTATATTTGAGGTGTAAAAATGTGCCTTACGCTAATTGATGTGTATTTGCAGCTGACTTTGCAGTTTGCCGGTGGAAAGGATCGCATGTACATGGGGAAGCGTACTGAAGATGTTGTTGTGGATTTGGTCATAGTGGATTGCTCGGAAAACCTCCCTATCTAGGTGTTTTTGTAATAGCCACGGATGTTCTAGAATGGAACAAGGATGTAGAGTACAAATTACTCAATGCAGCTTTTGCATTTTCAAAGAAGGAATTGCATGACAATGGTGCACTTGTTGTTGTTCACTCATTTTGCACAGATTCCAGAGACAATATAGTGGGACTTTGCAAAACATATGGCATGGTGGTAAAGAAGGTGTGGAATGGAATTAATAGGTTGCATATAACCTCAGCAATTGACCCTACAACCACGGTGAGACTGTGTCATGTTTGATTCTCACACCATGCTCAAATTATTTCATTTCTTTATTTGCTTTGCATTCCTCTTTATTTTGTTTGTATTTCACAGACACAAAATTTTGAGGTCA
This sequence comes from Ulota crispa, assembly GCA_963920765.1. Taxonomy (NCBI): domain Eukaryota; kingdom Viridiplantae; phylum Streptophyta; class Bryopsida; order Orthotrichales; family Orthotrichaceae; genus Ulota; species Ulota crispa. The sequence continues at coordinate 659,938 of OY987249.1, read as the reverse complement.
CTTTACTAGTGAAAGATTTTGGCGAGGATGAGCAACCTAAATTTATGTTCCACTTTACACCAAGTATGGAGAAAATTGGCTTGGAGGTTGGAACGGACGACTGTTTACTCAACCTTGTTGGACAAAATGATATCTTCATGAATGGTAGCATACCTTGGAGGGGACCACAGCAGAAGGGTCCAAGGTTTTTCCAATTCATTATTGAAGCTGCCAGTATTGCAGGCAATGTTGTTGTTGATTGCACGCCTGCAGTTGGTTAGTACCATCTTCTTCTTCACCACCCTAAACCCTAAACTCCTCTATATTAGCACCATTTACTTACTAATGCATTTGGAATCTCAATCAGATTCGGCTATCACTACTTGTTGCGGAATTGGCCGTCATATTTTTGCATTAGAGGTTGACAGTGACATCTATGCCGCTCTTCTCAAACCCATGATTCGGTCCGTCCCAGCTCCAAAGGGGAAAGATATTGCATCAGTACCCGCTAGCCAAGACCTAGACGCTAGTACCATTGTATTGAGGAAGCTTGTGCAAAAGACAAAGCAAAGTAAGTAAGTTTCCCCTTCTCCATGTTTTCCTGCTGCTTTCTACATTGACGGATTCCTGTACTTTATTTACTCTTTCCTATTTTGTAGTTGTTTGCAGATGAAAAAGGAGATAGACACTGCCGTAGCTCTAAGTGTGGACATGTGGGTTAGCCCAAAAAGGAGCTATTTCATGCCGTCTTATGCAAACGACTTGGCCAATGCCTATGTCACTTCTGGTTCCCCATGCCACCCACTCGTGACCGAGGTTACTCTAGCGGTGTTTTTCGAAATTTGGATGTTGCAGCTACTGTGGGGGAGGACAGTTCTGGGGCGCCTAGTTCTACCCACTCCTCTAAGGAATCCACTCTCTCCTAGAGTCAAAACTCTTTTGGGGATTTTGTATGGTTTTTATTTATTTTGTAATCCAATGCTGTTTCTTTAAACCCTAAATCACTTTGCAGAGGGACCCTAACCTAAATCCTTAAAACCCCTCTTTTGTTTTCTTGCAATTGCTGGAGCGGTTACTACTGATTAAGTACTTATATGTCGTGATAGTATATTTGTTATAATCTTGTTGACTCAACTCTAAATTCTAAATCATTTTTTCTTCATATTTCAAACTTATGCAGCCACAATTATAGGTGCTCATTTGATAATTTTGGTATCAAAGTTTACTGCTCACATGCTCATAGGTTCATGCTCACACGCTCGCCCCCTAGCAACCCTGGCAACAAACCAACCTATATTTGGCAAAATCCAAAATGCAACAAATTTGTGTTGCTATGCAACATTAGATACCAAGGTTGTTACACAGCGTGACATGATCTCGTGTGAAGGCACATGGAAAATACAACTATATTGGAATGCATGTTGCACACTTGTGGTGGAACTCAAAATGAAGCGCATTCATGTCATCAAGGCAATACCAAATACAAAAATGATCATACAATATAACCCGGCTCAATGTAAATGAACATAGGAATTTGCCACAAACATTAGAATGTACGTTATCCACTTAGGAGGATTCTTCTTCAAGATGTAGCAAGAATTTTGGACAAAGGACTATAAGGATTTAGTATATGTTGTCCATTTTGGACACATGCCCATCAAAAGGGCCACCCTCAAGGGGCCGCCTAAGCTTATATGTGGCGGAATGCAAAATGCACTACGATAGGCGCACCCATAAGTGTGGAAATAAGGGTTTTGGAGTAGGTAAAACAATTGACTACCTTTGAAGAAAATATTGGAAGTTAGGAAATGGAAATAAAAAATATTGGCATCAATTTCAAGGTTCCAAGTGCAAGCATTTGTTCACAAAGATTTGTCAAAGTCCAAAATCACTAAAATTGTAGGAACCATGTGTAAGAGATGCTAAAAATAAGGCTTGTTGGTTCTTAAATAGTGAGATGGGTACTCAAAACCTCATGCTAGCCACTCACAACCATCACTTTGTCACCCATAAATATTACTTTAAGTACCCATAACCACCTTGACTTTGTCAATGATGCCAATGGAGATGTCACGCCCATGGGTGCGGCTACCTTACCTTGCCAACATTGCTTAAACATGCCATTACACGGTGTAATGCGGCCCAAAGTAAATGCACATAAAAATTTGCCATTTGCATTTGAATGGACATTGCCCAATTGCAAAGAATTCTTTGACATGTGGGAGGAATTCCAAGCAAATTAATGCAACAATTTTGCCTTTTGTGTTATCATTCCTAGATAAAAATCTGCCAATAGTGCCACAAGGTAAGGTAGGCACACCCATCCCTGTCATGTCCCAATGGATGTTACCTGACAATGTTAGAAACTAACAAATATAAATCAAATGGTTATGGGTATTTGAGTGATAGTTATGGATGACAAAGTGATGGTTGTGGGTGACTCCATGAAGGTTTTGAGTACCCATCTCACTATTTAAGAACCAACAAAACTTGTTTTTAGCATCTCTTACACATGGTTCCTACAATTTCAGTGATTTTGGACTTTGAAAAACCTTTGTGAACAAATGCTTGCAGTTGGAACCTTGAAATTGATGCCAAAAATTTTGATTTCCACTTCCTAACTTACAGTATTTTCTTCAAAGTTAGTCAATTGTTTCACCTACTCCAGAACCCCTATTTCCACGCTTATGGATGCACCTACCTTACAAGTACCAAGCTTCAAGCATTGCAACCAAGAAACGTGCATATTGCATACATTCCTCAAAGCAAAAAGCTAGGGTATGTTCACACTTGATGTTAACCCTTTAGAGACCACATATGGTTCGGGAGAGTGGTTTTTGGCTTATAGAGTAAAATAGTTCAACAATTTGGAAACCGGTCTTGAAGAATGCTTGTGCTCACAAGAATGTTGCATCCAACCAAATCAAAAACAATGAAATCAGGCATGTGAGGTGATAAATAATGATGTTTATATGGCATGGCCTCAAAATACATATCCATATTTGGTCAAAGATGGATCAAAGCAACAACAAAATACATCAAGCATCTAAGAAGAATGTCAAATTTCAATTGTGCAATCTTAAAAAATTTCAAATTGCTCAAGAAATACACTTGCATCGTTTCTCTCTACGGTAGTAGTATAATTGTAATATTTGAAGATCTATTGAAATGGTGCTATCATTTCATATTAAGAATTTGTTGTCCTACATTTAAGGCCATTTCTTTATTGTTTTCACCAATTGGATTTTCCATAGCATTTATCAAGTTTCTTGTAAAATTGTTTTTGGGTAGCAAATAAAGTAGGACTTCTGACCCTTTTTGTCCACTTAGCTACACCTTGTGATTGCTATTTATATCCATTTTGTGTGAAACTAGTCTCATTGGAAAGGTGAAAAACTCTGCTTTTTAGAGATATAAGGTTCTTCTCAAACAAAGCTTGTATGAAATAGTAAGATCCAAAATCACACAAGCACAAAAACTAGAGACTTTCCATCTACAACTCACTCAATCATTATAATATTTCACCTCCAACAGTAGATCTAGTTGAAATTTTAATGCTTTATAGGAAACAAGCTGAACTTCCCATTTGTACGGTTAGATTATTGAAATTAGGTACATATTTGATTCAACTGCACATCCAAGTTTACTACCCCAATTTCTAATGGATTTTGTGAAAATGTGTGTGGTCTTTAAAAGGTTAAGAGGGGTAGTAACCAAGGAAAATTAAATGCATTTGGATACACCTGTAGACTGCATTCATATTGCTAATACCCTTCCTTAACACCAAGTGTGAATATACCCTTAGTGTTCTGCAAAGGAGGAAGTGGGCAACCATTTCGAGGAGATGCACGCTAGCGACGGAGAGAGACAAAGGAAGTTAAGCGGAACCAACGGATGGTCATGAAGAAACAGCTCGAACAGGTGGTGCATTGCTTCCCGTAACAATGCTTCCTCACGACCCCAAAAACATCATCACGGCTGCATGCAGGTAAACACTTCCGAATACATCCATTATAACAAATAATGGTGAGGCACAAAGAAAATAGCACAAGGACGTGGTTCCAGGTGACCTCATCCTACCATCTCCGTGTTGCAAGCAGCAGCTTATTCGATCACCCTGGCATGGCTCTACAACAACGCACCCTCGCGGTTCAAAATTACGGACTTCACAAGTAACAATCAAACTTGGCCACCAGCGTTTGCAACACCAGGCAAACCTAACGACAAGCAAAATCCATCTCTCTTGCACTGAATGAACTCCAGCTATATCTAAAATAGCCCCGTCTCGCTCTTTTGGTAGCAATTAAACATCCATGCATGCACTGCAAAAGCTTCGTGAGAATGAGAGGAAAGTCAGAACGTACCTGTGCAACCACTTCCAAGAGCTTCTGAGGATTGGTGTAGCCATGAGTCTCTGTTGTACTCTGTAACGCCGACATTGTCACGCACCATCATATTCAAGCCGTACGATGATATAATCAGTACCACTAACAAATTCGAATCAGGGGGGGGGTCACGCAACTCACGAAATGCCACCAAAGACAAAGGTGGTAGGAGGTCAAAGCGCTTCAGCTCATTAGCAAGTACGAGATAGAGGATCAAGTATACAACTGCTATATAATGTTGGGTTTAGTTTTTCAGAATTTACAATTACTGTTTTTGCAGCTTTCTGAATTCTATCAAGTTCTTCTGTAACAAACAGAAACCGTGGTAATGAATTTCGGTGCTCGACCTTGATTTGTATATATACAATCAGACAGATCCAAGATGGATGGATGCCAAAAAGAGAAATAAACGTGTTACAGATACATTCAAAGATTTCTAAATCCAGCTGCTACGTAAGAGTTATTCAGAATCATCACTGCCATATGCTAAACCAAGGGAAGCCACAGCATTATTTGATTGTGGATCATCTTCCTGTTTGACTAGGACCTCCGGTAAAACTGTAGCTTGATCACCAACTGCAACTTTTGTCGGCGGTTTTGCTGCCGTTGGGATTGCGCCCAATTTTGGCTTGATGTTGAATGCAACTGGTTTCATTCTTACAGCAAAAGACGGGGCCTTCATACTACCATTGCTACCTGCAGATGAATGAATTAACAACATTAGACATCTCACAAGAGGCGAAGATCACACGGGCAAATTTTTTGAAAGGTATATTGGCTCTTATGCTAGTAACGTAGATTCCTGATCAGCATAAGAAAGAGGCCTTACAGAAAATTGGAGATAATCACAAGATTCTAAAAAATGTGATGCATGAGATTGAAGAAGCCTTATTAAGTGATTGTGACACAATTAGACAGTTCTGAGCTACTACTGCAACAAACGCCATAATAGATGCTCAGCTAACCCCCTTCACTCGTACCTTTAGTTTCAGCTCCTGGCACCCGGTTGACGATTACTTCACTTGCTTGCACTAGCCCTGCACCGTTGCTGACAAGCGATTCTTCTCCAATCTTTCTTCTCTGCAAAACCCAAAAAAGTAACAGCTTCTGATTATTGCTGATCAATGGAACATAAACCTAAAAAGCCCTAATAAATCTCACTAGATGGCGCCAATAGTTGGATACAACAGCATGACACAGAACCTTTACGAAAGCCTAAGTCGTCTAAGAGCCACACGTCAACCCACAGATTCCTGTCGGTGTGTCGGTCTCAAGACCATGAGAACTGCATTACATAAACTGGGTCTCCACTTATAAATACCAAGCGTAAGGAGGGGTATATAGCAGGTATGAACAGGGGTATGATAAAAGACTCCAAATGCATGCCAAGAGGAAGGGCATTTAAAAGAAGGCACACCTTTGCAAGATCTCCACCCTCTGTTATCTTGGAACGATGAGGTGGGCTTTCCTCGTCCGAAAAATCCTCTTCCAGCTCAGCATCATCAATACGTCGTAGAAACTTGCTAGAATTCTGTTATGGATATGTACAGTGTGAGCATGGAGCATATCGGTGATAAATGCAGCAAGCAGAGAAACAACAAGTGCACAGACAATAATAAGTCCAATCAACTCCACGAATTGGACACGCCTACAGTATAAGCAGTTCAAAAGTAATAATTGAAGCTTAGCCAGGTAAAGAAATATGTAAAAAGACTTATTCATGAAGGAGCAGATTCGGTACGAATGGTTTCAGCAAATACCTGGAATACAACTGATTTTAATATTTCTTCATCTTGCTCCTCCATTTCCTTCTCCTGAAAATACACAGCATTGCTGGTAAAAGTACATCGCAGAAACAAGAAGGGTGCATAATAGACCACATGGGACAAGAACAATGCCAACTAGAAATAGAATAAATTTAAGTACCCCAAAACATCTTAGAGTTTATAATTTACAAGTGAAATGAAGCGCATGGACATGTCAATCCCTTTCAGAGGGTTGTCCTTTCACATCCTTTAAGCCAACCAAAAACCCATTAAATAATGTGTGCGTAAAATTGACATGTACGATTTACCTTCTCAGAAGCCGTGCGACGAAGAGCTGCCATCATATCGTCAACGCCAACTGTTTCATGCCGAGACTGCATCAATTGAACAACACAAACGGCACATCAACAAAGGTACAATCAAACTTGTTTTAAGTAGTTATGTGAGCAGATTCATGTGACAAGCTGCTTTCACATCAAGGACCTTCCTCCATTCAAAATAAAATTGCATTTGCAAACAGAAAATCTTGAACACTTACAGAAGTAAATCCTACAGAGAGTTTAGGTTTAAAGGGGTTATAAATATCATGTCAAAAAGGCCAAGAGCATACCCGCATAGATTTCATTTCGTCTAATGCAGCCATGATATCCATCTCCTGCTTGGAATCCAATGTCCGATTCTCCAGCGCCTTCATTGCGTCCCCCAGCTCTTCTGTATCTCGTTTCTTCACTGCCTCGTCTGTCGCCTGACCAACCACGAGATATTCTCAAGATCAACACGACACCCAATGCATAGATGCTGATTGTAAAGAACACAACCTTGATGCTGCAAACTGCACTGAAACGTTCCCATATTGGCAATGAAACACAAAGATGCTAGAACTCTCACGGACAAACCTCATCTGTGGCTCGCCAAGGCTCGTAATTACGAGACGCCCCAGCTTCCATAGTGTAGTCAGTATTTTGCGGGTCGGTCTTCATAGTCAGTTCAGCTGAACACTTGCTGCATTTGAAGTAGAACCGGAAGATTTGGATTCCCAAGTATGTCTGCAACAAATGGCAAAAGGCCTCATTAAGAAGATACGAAATAATCTTTACAACTACAAATTCATCAAAATTCCACACACACAGCAATCTCAAATGCCCTAATATGCTCTCCGTGAGCCTCAGCACTGGTCGTGTCTCACATGATACACCACGAAGTTCGTCTATTCAGATATTAGAGAAACAGACAGCATTGTACTGACCTCCCCTTCGACGTCCTCCTTTCGGGAATTGAACTTGGTCCCCTTGTAGATGTAATTCCCGCATGTGTTGCACCGGATGCTCATTGGAAGCATCATGCGCACCTTAATCTGCAAATTCTTGGGCTGCTTCCGCCGAGGTATCTTTGCCGGATCAAAGTCCGGCGGGTAGTACTTGTTCAAGACCTTCCGTTCTCCCATCTTGCCCTCCTCTGCTCTCCCTCAGTCCAAAAGAAAAGGATTGGCTCTGAACCGCAGGGGAGACTCAGATACCGCACTGGAGAGGCGAGCCACTCCAGGAATAGAGCCTCTCGTAGCGACAAAGCCCGGAGGGCAAAAACTGAGCTTCTCTCTCGGAGCGTACCTGCGTCTTCTCACCACTAAGAAAGCCACCAAAAAAGCACAATCAAGGCCTCAATACCAACACGTATCAGCAACGCGCCAAAAACTACACTCGACCTAAACCCTAGAAACCTGTTTTCGCACAACATACTTGCACGATGGTCACAAGTACTTCCCTTTTTCCGAACTCCACAGCCTCCCTCCCTCCCTCCCTCCCAACTGATAATAAAAAAAGAGCCTCGTCACCACACCGTCGCCGTAACAAACAGGTTCCCGATGGCATATGTGTTCTCAAACCCTCTCCGTTTCACCACCATATCGCGGGTCCAAGAACTGGAAGCATTCCACTCGGAGGGGAGGGACATGACATTCACGACAATAGCACGGCAGCAGAGGAACTTCGCAATAGACTCACCCGTCGTCTCCTATGGCTTGCGCTGCTCCGCCTTCTGAAGCGTCGGTTTCTTCCTTTCTTGTGCGTCGACGTGAGGAGCACTATGGTGGAAGAATCCAAAAGTAAAAGCACAAAACCAAACCCTAATCTCCGCAGCAGGAATAGCTGGTCATGGACTACATGAAGAGCGTGTGTGGTGGCATCGGCGGAGGAGCGATGCTTGTCGAGGAGCTCGCAAAGGAGAAATGGGCGAAAACCGACGTTGCCGCCGCAGCTGCCGCGGCTGCCGCGCGTCATCGTCGGCGTCAGCCGCAGTCTAACTTCCGTCGTCGTTCGTAGTTACTTACAGTGTCTGACCTCTTTAGACCATCTCCAGCCCGCCCGCTAGCCCGCGTTCCGAGCTCATGCCTAGCGAGGCGCGGAGACAGCCAATCCCCATCTGGCGTTGGCAACGTCGAACCGGAGGGGCAGCCGGATTTTGTAGTTCAGCTCCGTCAAATTCTTCCTGAATGGCGATCTTGCATGGGAAATGTCAAGCAGACTTCGCGAGTAGGATTCTGACACGTGTTCCATGGAGGAGAGTGCGAAAATTCAGTTTGGCAAGGTTTTGGAAAATGTGAGCGAGACAACAGCCCAAGCTTTGACATGGGTGGGCTTTGGGAGCCACCTCGGTGCCCCGCTATGCCTCTCCACCCGGCTACCTGGCGGGTTGCAACCCTCGGCCTAGCACCTAAGGTGGAGATGCCCTTAGGGCATCTTCTCTCTGGCCGCCCGCCAGGAGCTACGCCCTGCCAGGCAGCCGAGTGGGAGCGTGAGTGGGGCAACGGGGTGGCTCGCCCAACCCACCCAAGCTGGAGCCAGAGCTCTCCCCTTCAGCTCCCTGGAAACTACAACCACGACCAATGAAAACACGCCATGTGGCAAGTTCTGATTCATTCCTCAAACTTCATGCTAGTTTTGTGATGTGATTAGTAATAACGTGCCATGTGTTGATTTCCTATTGGCAGCCAGCCTCAGCATTTTTCCTCTCCGCCTACCAAAAAAAGAAGAAATGGCAGGGCTGGAGCGCCTCGGCTAGCCCCCCCCCCTCGACCTGATGTTTGCGGCATTGGATGGAGGAGGCGGAGCTCCCGCGATCCGCCATGCCAGAGCTGCAGAGCTTGCTGGCAAGCGCGATGGAGATGCTCTTACTACATGTATCACTTTTCTAATAGCCCCTTTGTAAATCAACTTTGGTAAGTTACTAAGTTACCCAAGCAGCCCAACTCCATTGGGAGGCAGACACTCAATAGTTTGTGTTCTCTGATGGTGGTTCAAAATGCAAAGCCTCTCACAATTTCTGTGACTTTGCTGCACTGAAACTGAAGACTACAATCTTCCAAGTTTTTTTAGGGGATTGATATGTGCATACCAAAGGTGATATGTGCACACCGGGGGTGATGTATGCACACCCCTAGGGTAAATTTTAGATTTCTACCATGAGAAATCTAAATTTGAGAATTTTGAATTCAAGTTTGGACTCAAAGACCATGATTTAATCTCAAACTATAAAATAGATTGCAATTGAATAACACCAAATGAAAAACTTAGCTAGGGAGAAAAATGTTACTCTTGTTTTTGTTTGTAAATAAAGATAAGCTTTTTCATTGGACGTTGTTTAATTACAACCTTTTTTCTAATTTTAAACTAAATCATGGCCTCTAAGTCTAAATCTAAACTCAAAATTCTCAAATTCAACTTTTCATGGTAGAAATCTACAATTTACCCAGGGTGTGCATATATTAACCCCGGTGTACGCATATCAATTCCCTTTTTTTAATGAATAGAAATAAACTCCCCTTACAGCTCAGGACGTAATAAATAAATAGAAGATTCAGCCGTTTGAATTTTTCTCCTCTCACACGAATACACCGGCTTTTCTTCAATGATAACAAATTTTGTCTCATGCTGGTGTTTTTTTAAGAAAATGATTTGAGCATTTCCTTTGTTGGAATTGTCAAAAAATTTACAATATACATGTTTATAGCATGCTTGGTAGGAATAGAATTTTGCAATTGCTTTTGCCAACAAAAGATCAAGGATCATCTCATCAAAGTTTGAGATGAGATTAGTGAGTCTTTTTTTCTATTTTCTAGACATCAAATGAAAAGAAATTCATAAATAAGAATCAAAATGTTGTCATGGTTGAATTAGGGGAAGTCACAGTTGAGTTTTTGCATTCTCAATCTTCATGGAAAACTGCCGTGCCGCTTGTTTGCAATTGACGTGAGGCCAGTTCCGTGAAGATTGAGAAAAAAATTTAATATCCCCCAAGCGAGACGAAATGGCCTGCAAATGTTTTTTGCATGAGAACTCTTACTATGGTTTGCATGTTTCCTCGCTTGTGATTAATTGCTTTTCATCCTTGCTTTTTCTGCTCCTCCAATCGGTGGCCGTGTTGCCTTCTTTTAAGTAAAACATTCTCCATTCTTCATTCTTCATTCTCCATCACCCATAGAAGGGGTGTCACACCTCCTTCCATGAAGAAGTGCTTCCATTGGCTCCTACATTCACTCAACCATTTCTCAATCTTCTCAAAAATCTCAATCTCAGACTTACCGTGACTACCCCTATTGCAAAGGTGTCAATGGTTGGAGATTTAGGCTTGCTTAGGAGAAGAAGAGGAATCACATATGGTACAAATGAGGCAAGTTAGTGGCTTGGCAAGAATCAAAAATTGCAAAGGAGATCATGAGGTCTAAGGAGCAATAAATATGGACAATAACTATACAGGCAAGATTAGCATTAGCGTTAGTGTCCCAAAGCCTTAAACTTACAAGAAATTGGGTAACCAAGCAAGGCAAGGCATGTTGTGCCACAATGCTACAATCTTAACAAAGGCAAGGATATACACACTAGTATACGCATCCGTCGGGATTATGCCCCCCACCCCCTATCTTTATGCCCTCTATCCTCATGTCCCTCTATTCCAGTGATCCCCTATCCTTGTGCCTTCTATCCCGTGCTCCCATTTTTTTACTTTATTCCATTTATAACTTTAATTAAACCTGAACTCTACTCTATTTTTAAGTGGAACTAAAAATGGACTTTGCGGAATTGTCCTCCGCACCTACAAAACTGTCGAGTGCAACCACCACCGCTCGATATTCAATTATGTTGCTAATCTCTAGATATGCATGTGTTGCTAATCCCCATGCTAATCCCTAGAGATACACGTGTTGCTAATCCCTAGGTATTCATCCTTTGTAAATATTTTGAGATTCTATTAAAATAACGAGTTAACATCCTTCTTTATCAAAGAATGGTAAAAAGAAAACATCCACTAGTAGAAAACTCCATCCAAAACAATAGAAAACCAACAGTTTCTTGTTGATTTGGGCACTTGCCCATGCTAATTGACTAATTTAATAGAATTTTGTAAAAAACTAAATATGTTTTGTTGATTTGGACACCACTATCTAAATCAATAGAAATTTTGGAATCTTTGAGAATCTTTTGGAAATCTTTTAGGAATTTTTTGGGAATTTTTAAGAATCTTTAAGAATCTTTTGGGAATCATTGAAAATCTTTTCAGGACTTTTAAGAATATTTAAGAATCTTTTCAAGATTTTAGAATCTTTGAGAAACTTCTTGGAATCTTTGAAAATCTTTTAGGAATCTTTGAGAATCTTTGGAAATCTTTGGGAATCTTTTCAAGTTTTTCTAGAATCTTTGAGAATGTTTGAGGACAATTGAGAATCTTTGAGAATCTTTGAGAATCTTTGAGAATCTTTGAGAATCTTTGAGAATCTTTGAGAATCTTTGAGAATCTTTGAGAATCTATGAGAATCTTTGGAAATCTTTTGAAGTTTTTCTTGAATGTTTGAGAATGTTTGAGAATGTTTGAGAATGTTCGAAAATGTTTGAGAATCTTTGGAAATCTTTGAGAATCTTCTTGGAATCTTTGAAAATCTTTTAAGAATCTTTGAGAATCTTTGGAAATCTTTGATAATCTTTTCAAGTTTTTTGGAATCTTTGAGAATGTTTAAGGACAATTGAGAATCTTTGAGAATCTTTGAGAATCTTTGAGAATCTTTGAGGACAATTGAAAATCTTTGAGAATCTTTGAGAATTTTCAAGAACCTTCTTGGAATCTTTGAGAATCTTTTTAAAATCTTTGTGAAATTTGTTAAAGTACTTCAAAATATTTATAGAAATAGAATCTCTTAGATTGAATTAGTCCTTTAGGAATCTTTTTGTAACTCATCAAAATACTTTAAAATATTTTTAATAACAGAGCTATTACAATAGTTTAGGTTTGTTTTTGAAATCTTTCTAGAATCTTTTTGGACCTCATTAAAAAAAATTGAAGTTTTAAAACATAAAAGAAGTTTTCAAAAAAAATAGAATCTTTTAGAAGTTTGAGTGTACATTGACTAGTTTTATTTTCTTTACTTTTCACTATTTGGTTAGATTTAAAATTAGCAACCTTTAAAGTCAAGTCAAAACATGACCATAATAACAAAAAAATCAACAGTTTTATGTTGATCTTAACACATTTGGACACAACTTCACTAATTCAACAAAAATTTATATAAAAAGTACAACATTTTGTTGTTTTAAATATCAAAATTTCTTTATAAACAAATATAAAAGATGCTCTTCAATTCTTTGAAAAAATCATATATGTCCCTCAAGGATTAAAAGTACCAAAAACATCTTTCCTTTTTGTACTAATATCAACAATGCTTCTAATATATTGGGAAAATATTAAAAATGCTCCTCAACTATTTCAAATTATTTATGTCTTTGTATTATATGATAACCAAGTGTATAGTTTAATGCAAATTTTTACAAGAAACCAAAGGTGATTTTTACATTTCAAATAACACAAGGATATATTTAACATTTCAAAATAGAAGAGTTTTTTTATTACTTTTCCAAAATAATAGGAGTATAATTGATATTCCTACAAAAAATAAAGAATATTTTTTATGTTTCAAATATTTTCGGCGTAAACTTGATATTTTAAAAGACTTAAAGGATATTTTTAGTGTTTTTCCTTCTATTATTAACCAAATGAATTAAAAAAAAAACAATCTTCTAAAATATTTTTATAAGCTTTAAAAGATGGGAATTGATATGTGTACCACACCCTTCCAATTACTATACCATATCACCGGGTAAATTTTAGGTTTCTACCATCAAAAAGTTGAATTTGAAAATTTTGAATTCAGATTTGGACTTAAAGACCATGGTATTGTCTAGAACCATAAAAAAAGTTGCAGTTCAACAACATCCAATGAAAAAGTTTAGTTAAGGAGAAAATTGCTAATTTTACTTTTGTTTGTAAAAAAAGATAAACTTTTTCATTGGGTGTTGTTGAATTGCAAATTTTTTTATGGTTCTAGACAATATCATGGTCTCTAAGTCCAAATTTGAATTCAAAATTCTCAAACTCAAATTTTTGATGGTAGAAATCTAAGATTTATCCTGGGGATGTAGTACAGTAGTTCAAAGGGTGTGGTTCACATATTAATGCCCTTAAAAATATCCAAAACTATTCAAAAGTGTATAGAATTTTGATTTTATAATTGCAAGGTTTTAATTCCACAATTTTTTCACGATTTCATGTTATTTGAAGCTATCAAACTATGGAGGTTATTTTAACAAAATAAGGTTCTTTTAACAAAAAAACTAGCACTAAATAATAATTATTAATGAATCCAACTTTTGCATGCAGCAATCCTTTCGAGATTTGTGAATTCCAATAAAAATTTATAAACAAAATAAAAAGGATGGAAATAAACAATTTTTTAAAAATTTCTAAACACCTTTTTTGATTTTAGCTCATAACTTTTAATAAAAAGATTGAAATCCAAAAAAAAATTGTTGGAAGTGAAAGTAAAAGACATTTGCTAACTTTTCTTAGTCCTAAGTTTTTTGAAAAAAGTCATTTAATGGGCCGAAATAGCCTCCAAAGTCTACTAACTTACCAAAAACATGAATATTTAATGTACAAATAGAATCATGATTCGATTGTGCACATGTGTGAGTGCATGCATGCTAGTGGTTGTGAATGATGTGGTAGTCTTGTGGTTTGTAAACCCGGTAGTGGGGAGTTCAAACCCCACTGTCGGCCTCCCTGCCCGGAGCAGTGAGTAGCTACTCGGCATTATGGATAGTTGCCCGGCCCCTAAAAAATTTCATTTTTTTATTAAAAAAGAAAAAAAGTCTAGGAAAAAAATAAATTTAAAATTAAAAAAAAATTAAACAATATAAAAATACGTGAAAATTAATAGAAAATCGACAGAAAATTAACAGAAAAAAGCAAATAATCAACAAAAAATCAACAAAAAATCAACATACTCTTGTTGAAAAGTACTCAAATCAACTTGACCAAATCAACAGAAAAAATCAACAACTTTTGGTTGAAATTTTGTTGATTTTGTGCTAAATTTTCTACTAGTGATCGAAGTGTAGAACTTCCTGAGCAATAATATTGACTATTTTTTTCTCATGGTGTTTCTAGATCCTTGGCTTTTAAGATCCAATCTATTGTTCAATCATATTATCAACTACTACTCCATGTGGCAATGTATTCCGGACATACTTTCAAAGGATAATTGAGGCGTAACTAACTTAAAGGCAAGGTGCCTGTTGTGATAGAGCTACAGACTCCAAGGAAAGTGTTGGGAATAGAAAACACAATGAAGACACAAAAGAGATATAACAAAGTATGTAAGGAAAAGAAGTAACAAGTGTTATTATCCAAGTAGGGTTTGCATATTATATACAAGGGAAGATCAAAGAGAGAAAGTAAAAGTCCTCTACTAATGGTCCATGAGATCCCTTTACTAAAGTAAAAACCAGTGAACTCTAGTTAACTATGTGTAGAGCGTATTAATAGAATACTTATCTCAATAGTGCCAAGGTCTATTGTCTAGCAGTGGTGAAGAAAAGGTGACACTGCATTTAAAAATTGCCCATGCCCGGCTGGTCATGACTTCATGACACTGGCAATGTTGTGCGCACATTCATCAACAACACTATCAGTATTTATGCTCCAATTAATTTATATTTTAGAGAGAGTAGTCATAGCTAGAAGGCAAGGTTAGTGGAAAATATTTCAAATAAACATAAATGACGAAGTTTTTAGAGAAAACTGTTTTTTTGAAAGTTGTTTCTCATGTACAAAAAGAAAATCTTAAAGAATGGTTGTGGTTTAGGCATTTGCCAGAACTTGTTTTGAAAAATTACCATTGTAGTAGGTAGTTCCAGATGCCATCAAGGATTTTGCAGTTATTGTGATAAAGGAACGTGCCCAATGAGGATTTGCCACAATCACCAAACTAGCAACCCAGAGTGTTTCCCTTTTCAACCTTCTACAAGACTTAGGGATGAGTTTAGGTACATTTTTATACTGAATTCACTATACAGTACTAACACCACCCCTAACACCAAATGCAAATGTACTTCAACTATCTAGATTACTCCTGCATTATTTTTGGTTTGCTCGAGACCTTGAGATTGGTAAAGAAAAGGACCTTGACTCCTAATATAAAGCAGCCCTTAGGTAGGAGGATGATGTTTTTAGACTCCATTAAGTTAGATGAAGTTACATTTGTACTTCGTTGCTAAAACTCATACTGAAATCAGCTTTCTCATACCAGACACCCAAAACAGAAGTCATAATCCTTACCTTAAAGCAAAAATGAACATAAGATTCAAAATGCCAAAGGGAAGTTCACAGACCCCCCCAAGACAAATGCTCAACCTACGGCGTGATAAGAAAAACATTCATGGATGCGATTCTAGATAGAAATCACTGGAGGTTACTGTTGGAAATTGAAAGTGTATAATCAGTCTATCCTTTATCATACAAGCTATAAGATCCAAAGTATGATGTACCTACATCATACTACCATTTGATAAGGGATCCAAACAAGAAATGCTGCATGATGGGTACTTTCTCAAGAACCTCAGCCTTGTACATCTTAAGCATTCCGCTATTAACCTTGTTCCACGATGGCACTGCACTAATATCATCTAGCATGGGAGAGTGTTCAGCCAATACACCTTTCTTCACCTTTTTCACAAACTGCACACATCCAAGATATAGATACTCGTGGGCGAAACTGTCGAGAATATCTTGATTGTGAATGGATTTGGGCTTCATGTACTTGTGATCCTTCAACTGCGCTGCTCCAAAAATGAATGGCAGGAAATGGTAATCATCCAAACCCCACACCCCATGTGATCCTGCAAAGTGCCATTCCAAACTTTTTCAGTTTCCTCCTCGAAGAGCATTTTTGATCACGACGATGCTGCAAGTACAGAGCTTTCACTGATATCCTAATGAAAACAGGTAGGAGCACCCATTACCAACATTGTACCTAATGGCGTCATTCTCTACATATGGTTATCATTCTAGAACTTAAATTTAGGTACATCATAGATAGCTTATTGCTGTTAATCAAAATGATAAGCTATCTATAGTGTACCTAGATTTAAGTTCTAGAATGACTACCATGTGTGGAGAGTGACGCCATTAGGTACAATGTTGGTAATAGCTCCTAAGGTAGAAATACCATAAACGGTTACTCTCCATTAATGGCAAAGTAGACTGTTCTAAAACCAACAAGAGCTGCTTTGAAAAAGATTTCAAAAAGATGCTATTTCCTCGCATTTGATTGGTTCAAACTTGTTTTAGAACAAGGTTTTAGAGGTAGCTGTTTAAGGTGCACCTATGAAACAAGAATTGGTCAAAATCTACATTTATATTGCATAAAATATTCATTCTTGAGTAAATTTTGTTTATTTGTTTGCACTCTTCCTTATCCTTGTTTCTCCACAGATTGAGCTTAATTTCTCAAGAAATTCCCCATATGTTATAGGCTAAAGTGGCTTATTTTAACCGTTTATGGTATTTCTACCTTACCTCCTAAACATGTTTGAAAGTGATGAAAAAATAGTATTCTCTGCCTTGCACAAAGCTAAACAAGAGCTTGGTAAAGAATTTGAAGCATAGATATGGTAAGAGGTTCTAATTGCAATCAGGCTCTAATTGCAATCCGCTCTAGGAACATCTGACATTTCACAAGAAATATCTGTGACTGTCATTGATGAGTTAGGTAGGCTTAGCATAGCTTACCTAACTCATCAATGACAGTCATAAATATTTCTTGTGAAATGTCAGATATTCCTAGAGCAGAGCTGATCGCAATTAGAGCCTGATCGCAATTAGAACCTCTCACCTTAGATGAGAGAGGCTGACCTGCAGGCTCAAGCCAGTAGGTGGTCTGAAGCTTGCGCATGAGGTCGAGATACGTGACAAACACGCGAGCAACAATAGCCTGGTAGTCATCCTGGTTCATGATTCCCAACCTCGCCAGACACAGCAGCCAAGCTGCGAAGTTAGCCTCATGGCCAGTTCCGTAATCGATCCTCGTTGCATTTCCGAAGCTATCAGCAAAGTAAGGAAAAAGCTCCACCGCGCCATCCTTCAAATTCTCCGGAAGAATTCGAAGCATGAGCCCCGGCCCTCGCTCCTCCAGCCACGTCTGCCACTCTCGGAAAGCAGGGTTTCCATACCGAGCGGCCTGTTGCTTAGGCGGCAACTGGTCGATCCATGAAGACATCTCCTCCAGCATGCTGCACAAAGTCTTAATCAAAGACGACTCACGGCAGTGGTCCGAGAGCTTCTTCCCTACCATGGAATCGCTCAACCCCACGATAAACCCTAAAAACGTCTTTCCGGCTTCCGACTTCTGGAAGTGCTCGATGTCCGCGAGGTTGTGTATTCGTTTTATAGGCACTTGAAATGCGATCGGCGGATGGACAACCGGCACCGCCCGTGCTTGCGGCACCGGCGCTAACGCAGCCAAGGTCATTTGCGGAGCCGGCGTCGGATGGTCCGGGTACGACACCGGCGGAGGCATTCCTCGCATCGTTTGAGCAGACGGAGACGGCCATTGCAGATTGCCACCTCCCACTCCTGGAGCTGCACTCGAGCCATTCCGCTCCTCCGAATCACTCGAAACCCGAAACCCTAATCCTGGTTCCGAAATTCGACTGGATTGCTCAAATGTAGCTCTACCCGCGGACTCTGCATCTTCAGCCATGCAGTACAAAACCTCGCAAAACGATCAGAAAACGACTCGCCCTCCCTCTCAACCCTGCCAATTTCATAAAACTCTCACACTCGTAAAACTCAAATCAGACAAAGCTCCTGATAGTCTGATACTATCACTTCTTCAAATTCTCTCACGAAAAGAAGCCTGCAGACGGATCGGGATGTGCGACCTGAAAATTTTCAAGCACAGAAAAAAATCCAATTGCAAGCAGACTTGGAACAGAACAGAACTGACGTTGCAGACCACAAGGAGCGGCAGAGCAGCGAGGACTATGCTATATGAAAACGAATGAATTTCATCCCTACGAGCGGATGAAATCAGGAATATGAAGTCGGTATAGTGTGTTGGGAATAGGAAACGCAACAAAGATACAAAGAGATATATAGAGATGTGAACAAAAAGATCCATTCCTCACTTAAACCTTTTTTATGTAATCAAATTTTTTCCAATTCTAAAACCAATTACAAATTTTAAAAGCTTATAAAGGGGGAAAACATGCATTAAATTTTGAGATGTAGAGTATTCCAACTCCATGCCTTTAACTCATGCCAAGTGCAATTTTGCATTACCAAATATATTATATTCATCAATTTTTAATCTTCCACCAACAATATTTTTAGCATTTAACCACCTTCTAGAGCTTGAAATTGCCTCAATTCAAGCGAGCCTCTTGTAGATAGAAAGAGGGACACAATGCACTAAAATTTGACATGAATCAAATTAGGAGCACTGTTAATAAAAAATCATTTAGAAAAAGCATCAAATTATGATTACAGTGCTTTTAAAATCATTACAAGTTCACCATTAGTCTAAAACCAATACATTCTCACGTTATTATTAGAACTTTCAACATATGTAATTTTAAATTTGAGATTTAGTGAAGTATTGATGGTGTGGGAGGGGTGTGATTGAGGAATGGATCTTTGTGTCCCCATCTCTAACCAAAGTATGCAAGGAGAAATAAGTTTAGAAGTATTTTTACACCAAGTAGGTTTTTACTTGTATACTAAGGAGAAAGTATATAAAGTAAAAGTTTTTCTCTACTATTGATCCACAAGATTCCTTTAGTAAAGTAAACTTTACACTGAATGTTGTGTTTAGGTCGCCCCACACTAATTTCTTGACATTTCACGCTATATAAATATTTCTTGTTGCAACAATAATTTTCATCAAAAATTATTACAATAAAGAGTTTTCAAAGGGCTTGTAGTAGAAGAAAAACATGTAATAAACTTGGTCACAACAACTACACAACAATTGCACAACAACTACACAACAACTGCATGACTATAAAATAACTATAAAACAATTGTGAAATGACTTATTACAATTGTGCAATTGTTATGTAATTGTTGTGACTTGTGACCAAGTTGTTTATTACATGTTTTTCCCCTAATGTTGTCAACAACAATGAAGTTGCAAAAAGACAAACTAACGACTTCCAAGTCATAGACCATGTGAAATCCAAATATTTAGAGAATTGCATGCGCCTCCAAGTGACCAAGTAATGAGTCATGAGGTAACTAGACAACCTAATTGTGAAGGCAACCTAATTGCACTATTTAATGTAACTATACTTGAGAGCGTATTAACAGAATACTTATCTCAACATAGAGTACATGTATTTCGGTATTGACGTAGGAATACACGTATTGACCTGCAGCCAACGAGCTTCGTTTGCCTAATCAACTGGAATGGATGAATTCTGCTGACACCAGCTGACAAAAGGCACACCACTGCAGCGCTAACTCTTCAGCCTCTTCCTTTTCCAATCGCCTCCCCGTCTCTTGAGCATCCCCGTCTTGACGCATTCCCGGGCCTCGGATCGCCTTGTTCCTGTCGAGATGAATTCGTTGTGGTGAATCCAGTTGGTGTATGTATGAAGCTCTATAATTGCAATAGAATATGCTACGATCATGGCAAACAATCAGGCTAGGAGGAGCCTTAATTATGAATCTTGGCTCGTGAAGACTATTTTGTTCTTGAGATGTTAGCCGTTCGAGAAGAGTCTGCCTCGAGGAGGTTTGGAAGACCGCCTTGATTTCCGGACACTTGAGAGAGCAGGTTTGAACTCTAAAGACGGCCAATTAATGACAGTGCTGACAGTGCTGCATTATTTAGTTTCAAGTGTTTCTTGGTATTTTTGGTTGCGGTGCTGTAAGGTTAGGGTTTGTGGTCGTGCGACAATGTTTCTGATGTAAGACGAACACTTGAAATTTTACATACAATGGAATAAAACAGATTACTCTGGTTCTCCGATTTCTAGTTCATTAATAATTTGAACGTTTTTTCAACCTTTGTATGTGTATTTACAGATTCTGTACAGAGTCTTAAAAAACAGAATGCAAAAAAACGCAGGATGAGGCAATCAAAAAAGGCAACGTGAGAACGAAGAACATTTCGATTTCCGGTAACACAGATTAACGTGGTATCTTTTCCATATCATCTCAGATGATATTGATCTGATTAATAGCAGCATGTTCATGATGATGCGAGTTGTGTATAACGCCGATTTCTGCCTTGCAGGCCGGATTATGAATAATTTGCGTCATCAGATGTTTGTAGCGTAATTTAGCATCTATCAGTACTTACCTGTCATTACATTCTTCGTTAGAGAGAAGACGATCAGCCATGAGTCAAGGCATGCCGAAGAAGTCTTTCATTGGCGCCGGGTCCTCTTCTGCACAAGGTCAGATTCGCTTCAACAGATGGACTTGATAATTCATCTAGATAGTTACATACTTTTTTAACAGAAGTGAGAGTCTAGGAGTTCATTTCCTGAACACCAAAATTGAGCTGAATGTATGTTGTTGTATGTTAGCAGTTGCTTCTTTGACAATCAGAAAACAATGCTACAGTAGTGGTTGTCTTATGTTGAAGATGTATGTCAACAATAATTTCTTACTGAGAGGTCGAATTTATGAGGGTTTAGGGTTAATGACGTTTGTGCGATTTCAAGGTATTGTTAAAGGTGTTGGTTAATGCCGACGTCTCTGCATTTGCTACTTTATCCTCGCTTCAAAGAATGAGTGAGGACTGGATATGACTGGATTAGAATATACACTTCTGGACTAAGGTGTATATATTTGCAACAGCGGAGGAGGACTTAATCTCTTATGTGGAGAAAGCATATTCTTTGCTAATGTCCGCCAATATGAAAGCTTTGAGGTTGATAATGATGGTGAGTCCAAATAATTTCTCATCTCAGGTTGTGCGATCATACTGGCCATGAGTGATCATTTTCGCTTGCTCTTGAATCCGAGTAGTTTGATTGTTTGTTGTTCTTTTGTCTTTGTGAGCCGGTTTGCAAGCTTTAGAGTCACTTACAAAATTCTCATCCTCGACTAGTAATCCGTCATGTATTGAATGGTGCTGCTGCGGTCCTTGTTAGTGATGTGCGATAATGTGTCTTTGGCATGAACAGCTAAGAATTTTGAAGGATCTTTAATTGACATCCCGTATGGTCATGCTACAGAGACTTGATAAAAACCAAACAGAGGAAGGGTTTACAATAATGATTGGTGAAGTGAATGACGTTTTCGAGCACTTCAATGCCCACCAGATGTCTATTATCAAGCAGGCAGTCAATTTGTTTCTTGAAGGGGGCTCCTTTGACCTGTCTGAACTTCAAAGGGTATGGCAACTAAATCTGCTTCTACGATGCTATTTGGATAATATCCTGCTTCTAAAAGACATGTTATATGCTGTAAATGATGGTATTTATACCTGACTGGATTCTTAATTGAAAAGTCCAATCATCCACGTAATGTGTAAACTTACTCCTTGATTCGAATCCACCACATTAGTGTTAAATTATGGAGTTAGTGCAATCTCTTCAAGGTACTCAGTACGTCGGCAGTGTCCATGTAGAAGCTTCAAGGAGCCGTAATGACATAAAAAATAAATTTTCATTGTACAAGCATTTTGTAATACAGTTAAATGATGAGCAAGATGATTTGGCCAAAGATGTGGAACTTGTGATAGAAAGTGTAACAGAAGATCAGGCAAGTCCATCGACTTCTCCGCGGCCCATCAGAGCTTCAGAAACTAAACCAACTAGTGCGGCCCACGTGGCCAGTCCGGACAGGTTACCACAAGTATTGAGATCCTACCTTCATGAGCAATATTCTTTGTGCACAGAAAGATTAGGCTTACAACAGTTTTAAGCCGACTTGTAACGTGGATAGCTGCAGTGGCACTAAAATAAGGAAATGGTCCAATACATGGAAGGCAACGGTGTCAAATGCATTGAACTTACGCCGAAGGCAAAGAATTAGGTAACCATCTGAACATGAAACTAGTTTGTGTAAAGTTTGAGTTCTAATAATTTCCCATGCTAGCAAGTCCTAGAGGGTTAATAATGACAAACCTAATGTACTAGGTAGACTTATATTTATATATGTATTCTTGTGGTAATGTTTCTGGCTTTTGTTTAGAGGTTACCTCAAATTGAAGATCCACTTTGCATACCTTACTTTCACCAATTCTGATTTGAAAAAAAGATGTTACATATGATTCTGAATGAATCAAAAAACGAATTTGTCTTCGACATGTTCTTGTCAATGTCATAGAATGTTTTGTTTATCTTTTCTTTCTGTGAAAGAAATAAATCAGCTTCATTTGCTCCACTGCTTCTGTAAAAAGCCAACATAATTGAAAACGGATCAGAAAATCACATATAGAGGACATTATGTGTATCATTAAATAAACGAACTACGAAGTACTTTGGAGATGTGTGTTTGTTTACTGTCACAGAAGTTGCTTCTGAAGTTCTTGATCACATATTATAAGGGACTGGTAGGGATCGAGCAGTTAAAAAAGTAGCACTTGGACCACTTCAAATTGTGCCGAAGTCAAACGCCACCAAAGAACATCTTCGTGGTATTTTAAGGTATTGACGAACGTACGAAAGAACTAACTCGTATTGGAAAATTGAATTTACAATAGCATTTGAGGCATCTTGGTATGCTGTTGAGGTAAGACTACTTCTTATCTGAGTTTGCATTCCTTGAGACTTCAGCATAGAGTGATGATATCTGTTTCAGCGACATGAACGTACGTAGATGATATACTTCGTAAAATTGGAAACCTTACAGATTTTCAATATTGAATCCTGAATCCTATATTGCAGCGCGCATTACCTCCTAGGAGATCTAGATTACGAACTTCAAGAAGAGATTATCAATGCCTTCCAAGATGTTCGAGTCACAGCGGGCACAGAGATTATTAAACAGGGTGATGTTGCTGACAATTTCTATATCATTGTAAGCATGTCAAACTTACCGGATGGATAGCCACTCGCGAAAGTCTATTCCATTGATCTTTATTGTGCTGTTCGCATCATCAACCTTTTTAGTGTATCTGTCTTCTCTGTTAGAACTTTTGCCACTGCATTTACTGCTTTGCCAATTTTAAATTTTGTGATGTTTAGCTGATAACTGAGGAAAACCTGAGATCTGGAGTTCACTTCCCTTTTGGTTTGTCCCTTTATAGAAATTTGGTCTTATTTGAAAACAGACGCGTAAATTAAAGACTACTCCTTGTCATTGCAGGACGTGGGTGATTTCGACATCTTGGATCAAAAGGTGGACTACTTGAACTAATTGTTGTTATCTTAACTAGTTGATGTTTACCTCATTACGAGCCCAACATTACTATGCAGATCAGGCCAGCATATTGATTGTTGAAGACTGTACTAATCAAATGAAGGACAACACCAAGCAAATGTGTAGTTCATGTATGGATTGTATTGAGTGCATGCTGACTAGGACAAGACTACGAAAGTTGTTAACTCTCAACTGGTTTGAATTCAGGGGAATGATCAATCAATACTTCTGCGCACAAAAACTTCGGGAGATAGCCTTGGTGAATTGGCTCTTATGTATGAGACTAAGCGGAATGTTACTGCTAAAGCAACAACGAACGCACTTCTATGGGCTGTAAATCGTGCTGAATTCAAGTCTATCTTAGCAAGGCACCTTTCTGGGTCTCCCATAGCCCAGGTTTGGTTGAAATCCATGTTATATATTTAGAAGCTAGAGTACTGAACGCACATCTTCCTCCCTAAATTTTCGCTTGGTACTCTCTTCAGTGTCAACATTTCTGTGCACCATGCGTATTTTTTTTCTCCGCTTCTTGACGAGATTCTGGATTCTCGTTGTACATTTCTTTTCTCTCCGAAATAGCACATCTACGTTGACCATTCCCAAACTCAGATGTTATCAATCAAGACGAATTCTACCTTTTGATGACATCTTTCTGGTTTGTTTATGACGCAATTGTTCGAAAATAACTAATGACCATTTAATGCTTCACAGGTGTTGAGAGAGACTCCCATTTTCAAGAAATTAGCAACTCGCGATGTCATTAAAATGAGTAGCAGTTGTACCGTCTTAAAATTTACAAGAGGTCAGAGTATCATTAAGGCTGGCGCGACGATGGATAAGGTCAATTCAAATCTTGAGTGAAATTGATATTTTGAAATGCAGAAATAGTGACTTGTGGTGGCTTAGATTGACTGTGCAAACATTTTCTCGATAGACATCAACTTTGCCTATTAAAGTGTGTTGCAGTTGGACAGTCACTGATCCGCATAATCTCATCCTAATTTTTCCAGGTTTGGGATGGTAGGTGTATGTAATACAAGATGGTCAGGTTAGGATGACCTGGGGTGCAACAGTGGGCAATGCAATGCCAGGAAGAGGAGCTATCGGTGGTGAGACATTGGCTCTTTTGGATAGATTGGAGATTCTTGGTGAAGCAGTGCTTCTGAATAATGAACTCACGAGCTCGTGGAACTTCAATGCTGCAGCAGATCAAGTAACTTGCTCAAACCCTGAGTTCTTTGTTATCGGTATAATGTCATATCCAAGTGTGTTAGCACCATTGATTATATTTTCTAAAAGGAGTACGAAATTGACCATCTGTAATCAATTTATCGCTGGATATGTTGCATCAGACGGAGATCATATGTATTCCTCGGCCAATGTTCACGAAAGAAATGTTAAACTCAATCAGAAAAGGGCTTCAAATACAACTTGCAGCGATTGGTCTTAACCGGGTGCCTGCATTTTTGGAGCTCAATAGTGATCAAATTATCCATCTGGCTCAAAAATTCACGGAAACGATCTACCCAAAAGGTGCACGACCAAGATGGGAGACTTCTCTCTGAGTTTCGCCAAATGTTTGCCTCTTGAAATTTTCATAGGATATGGAGGTTAAAGGTCTAACAAATTTGACAAAATGTCTTGAAGCACCTTTGAAGGTGCAAAGGCACAGTTTTTGGTACAATTGGCTTTCACGACGTACAAAAATGCTACTTCTAACGTTCAGAGTTCCTCTATAAGCTATGTTTCTAAACCTCATATTCGTTAAATATGGCGTATTCCCGCGAAATTGGATTAATTTCAGTCGCTCAACTATACCTGTCCATGCTTTTAGAGCTCTGAGCACTAATATAGTCCTAATTCTCAGAACTCTGGGCAGTTGAACGTCACAAGTTTGGAGCTATGAAGCACGCTAGTTTAGCGAACATGACCATTTAATTATGCGTGTTTTCGGGAACCAGATTTTATCGGGGTCTTTTACTTGTGAACAATTCCACCGCAGCACTGAACAGTTGACTAGTACTGGTTCTTCATTGCACTGAGGTGTTGTAACAATGTTTCATCAGGGGAGGAGATCACAAGATACGGAGACATACTGGGTGCTGAGGCTCGAATATATGTCGTTCAAATGGGACTAGTCTCTTTGCACAAAGGCCCTGTGGATCCAAACCTTCTGAAGTCCGACCCTAAGAATAGACCTGCTTCTTTCATTACAAAAAATTCTGCTGCCGGACCTCTGGTTAATAACAACAATAATATCAAACCGTCTGTGCCGGGAGGTTCAAACCCTAACAGTCGACCATCGTCTTCCCCTCCAGCAAGTACGAGCTCGTCAAGTTCAACATCTCCATCTGGTAAGCCCATTGCAGAGGCACCAGGGCCACCAGCCCCAGATCGGAAAAGTCTTGAACAACGGCGAGCTATGAGTGTTATGCAGTAAGTTCCATGAATACGACTTTGGGGTGATGACTACATTGTATGCATAATTTGAGTAGCATTTACATTTGTCATATGATTGTGTGCCCTCGGTTTGCTGATGAGCTGCGAGGGGGTCGTCTTTGGGCTTTTAGCCTACTTGATAATATTATTTTTCATTATTGGAGGAACACCTGAACTCCTTGCTGCTCGGACTAAAAATAGAAATTCTACATTGGAAGCTCCAGGTCAATTATAGTAACTACACTACATATCGTTAAAGATTGAAGGGCATAATTTTTTTTTTATTGGAACAACTTCTACCTCATTAATGCTTCCTAACTGATTCATTCGAATTCTTGTAGCCATAGAAGTGAACTCTTCTGTCTAGTCACTGGGGGTTTATAGTGGTCTAATCATGTGAGTGCTTGCATTGTCTTGACATTCTTGAATTTCAAAGTTGCCAGAATTTCTTTTTTTCACTGTGAACTATACGGAGATTATTGGTTTTGTAGGCCTATGACGGGTAATTCAGCTTGGTCATTTCCAACATATGGAGTATTTGGAGATGAATGTTTGCAAAACTCAGTTAAACATGATCGCCATAAAGCATCTTATTTTGCGACAACAATTGCTGAATCATCACCAGGAGCTCTGGTTTTATCCATCACATTGGCTGATGTTATAGACGTGCTGGGACCCATTCAAGACGTTCTTTCTCGTATTTCAAACTTAAAAAATCTCAGGTGCTCATCTACAAACTCCACTATCAAATCTATTTTTCTCAGAGCGCTGAACTAGAATATCTTAAACTAGCCGTCGAATACATGAATCGAAGCAATGATGGTTGTTCAAGTGTTGTTTTCAAGATAGATGCATTTGCATATTGTATGCTAGTGTAGTTGTAATCTTTGAAGGTCTAAAAAAGCATATCTGTCACAATCCTGATTTTGTTGTTGGATAAATGCATCTTTCAAATCTTCCATCTGTATCAAACTCTTAATGGACGGCAGAACGTGATTGTTGATAATTAGGAAGGTGAAATATCTGGAGTTTCTCAATAGCAGTGAATTTGATAAACTGTCACATTCTCTGGGTCTGCGAATCTTACGACCTGGAGAGGCAGTGTATAAAGTTGGGGAACCTGGAGATCGCCTCTACATAATAAAAAGGGGTACAGTTACAGAGGTAATGCAAAATAGTAAAGGACCAGAACCTCTTATCTTGGGCAAAGGTGCCATCTTTGGAGAAGATGCTCTCATGAGCAACGAGCCCCGATTGGTCACTATTGTAGCAGGACCTGCTGAACCACCCTTATCGTCAGGTACATACCAATCGTTTTGATTAAGTTTTTATTTCGTAATGATTGTAATAGCTAAAAAGTTTTGGCTATTCAATTGGAGAAGATAGGTTTACCTACACAGCTGCTTGTTGGAGCTTGTTACGAGCGCTTTAATGAAGCAATTTCGGATGCTATAACAGGTGCCGAGCTCTTCTACTTGGATAGGGCAGTTGTGGAGGCACAACTGGGGTCACTACTAGAACTGAATGAAATCAGAAAACGTGAAGCTGAGAAGCGGGGTCTTGTCAAGAGTATAACTTTCTCTGAGCTCCAAGAGATTGGACTCCTTGGAACTGGTTCTTATCAGCCCTTCTGACAATCATCTTCCACTTGTCTAAGTTGTCTGCATCCAACGCCAAATTACTAAATAAATGGAAATCTGGTCATGGTAATTGTTAACTTGTGTGTGATTGTTGTGAAATCACAAGAATTTCGCCCCGCATAAGGATTGCCTGAAACCTTATTAAGAACTTTGCTCGGATGACATTTTGCAGGTTTGTTCGGCAAGGTGAAATTGGTGTACAGTCGGAAAACAAAAGAGCACTATGCTCTTAAGTGTGTCAGTAAAGCGAAGGTATTCCCTTTTGAGAGTATGCTGTGCATTTAATTTGGAATCAATCTCAAGGTTACCGTATAATCTCTACGGCCGCTCAGCATTGTATAAAGAACCAATCTGAATGGAGAAACCTTGAACTTCTCAAACCTCTTTATTCTACCGAGCGTTTAGCCGCGAGTGATTTGTGTACTTCTGTTTTATCTGCATCTAAATCCAACCCTTCCAAGGCTGCAGGTTGTGCGCATGAG
This sequence comes from Ulota crispa, assembly GCA_963920765.1. Taxonomy (NCBI): domain Eukaryota; kingdom Viridiplantae; phylum Streptophyta; class Bryopsida; order Orthotrichales; family Orthotrichaceae; genus Ulota; species Ulota crispa. Next base: position 631,547 of record OY987249.1, on the reverse strand, counting down.
CGAAGAGGAACATTTGCGAAATGAGAAGATGTATATGGCAGAGCTTGATCACCCTTTCATCAATAAGTTGATACGGACGTACAAAGACCAAACTCACGTAAGATCATCAGAAGACCACCATTTTGAACGAGTCAACCGATGTCAGAGAGCGTTCAAGTTGATTTATTTTTTAGAAACCGTCACTGTATGGTACACCCTGGCCTCTTTAATATGACTTCCGGGTTCCAGAAAAAAAAACTTAGACATAGTTTGAATGCGTGACAAATTTTCTAAAATCGATGATAATGTGATAAGTGTGCAGAGTATTCTAGAATGTTGTTTTATAGAAGGTCGTACTAGAGAGGTCTGAAGATACCTGGTCAACAAAACTAGTCTACACGTGTGTCCGAATGAACGTACCTTGGGTGTAATTAATGAGCATGTTTGTGGATTTGTTAACAGGTTTATCTGTTGGAAGAGTTGACTCCTGGTAGGGAGTTGTTTTTGTTCTTGCAACGTGTTGGGCGCTTACAAGAATGGGAGGCTGCATTTTATGCTGGGGGTGTCTTGCTTGCGTAAGATTTCTGAATAAATTCCCGTTTTCATTGACATTCATGAGAAAAAGTAAAACATAATTGGAGTATCCACTAGTCATTTTTCTCAGCACGCTACATTCAATTGGAATGCTAATTAATTGCCTTTTGTCTGGAGCAAGTCCTCTCAAGCTGATATAATCAAGCATTGGATTTGAGTGTAGGCTAGAGTATATGCACGGAAAAGGCATAGCTTATCGAGATCTCAAACCAGAAAACACTTTGATTGCGGAAAATGGATATCCCAAGCTGATTGACATGGGTTTTGCAAAACGTCTTTATAATCGCCGGACGTATTCCATGTGTGGGACGCCTGATTATATGGCTCCTGAGATCATCAAAAGGCAGGGGCATGGCAAGGCTGTGGATTATTGGGCTCTCGGATGCATGATCTTTGAAATGATCACAAACACCAGCCCATTCAACAGTGGAAGCGATCCACCTCAGGTTCTTCATTTTCTTCAAACTTTGCTCCGGTGGACTTGTATCCAAACTTCAAAGAGCTAGCAAAACCAAATTTTCTCCACCATTCCTAGCAAGTGCTTTTGTTAACCTTTCAAGAAAACTTGATAACTTTGCTGCCCAATTTCCGAGTGAAATTATGAGATCTGTGAACTCTTGCCTTGGAAAGTTACTTCTACCGTAGAAATTGCTTCCTTTTGTTTTGACCGGCAATGATGTAATTTGGTGCTTAGTTTCCTCATTTGCTTCTTTTTTTTGGCTTGTAGATCGTTTTTCAAAAGGTTGTTGAAGGCAGGATGAAGTTCCCTCCTTACATGAGTGCTAACTCTGTTGACGTCGTACGGAAGCTGCTTGATCCCAATCCTGAGACTCGTCTTGGGAACCATAAAGCTGGCCTTGCTGAAATCAAAGAGCATCCTTTCTTCACAAAAGAGATCAATTTTCAGCTTCTCATCCGTCAAAGGGAAGAGGCCCCTGTAAGCAATCTCCACTTGCACAATTCTTAAGCTAGCTTCTAATTCTCTTCATCTTTTCAAGGCCTGTCTCCATTATTATCCGCTCTGTTCTTTGATGCCCAAAAATGGCCTCCTGCATATCTTCACATGGAGCTCCTTCATTTTCCACTCTTTAATATCACATAATAATATTTTTTTTGCGGTCTTGAACCTTACTCAACAGAGTTCTTAGTGTAAAAGAATTGAAATGAATCATTTAAGAAGAACCAAGGAAAATTGCAGTATACCTTGCAGTTTTTAATAACAAAAATGTGATCTGAAAGTTAGTGTGCTTGGCTGCTAGCTTCTAAAGTACTGTTTTTTACTTCAGGCTATAACATTTGCTACAAGCTCTGAACTCAAGTGTCTTTTTGCAGATGGTGCCTCCAAAAATTTCAGACTACAAGAGTTTATGTATACCTGATGACCAGACTGAAAAACCTGAACCTATACCTGCCAATCCAACCAATTGGGATGACGTCTTTTGACACGAGACCTCAATATTGCTCCAAGGGAAACTTATCAGATTAGAGTGCCACAGGTATGGCCAGGCTTTGCCTGTATTAGAAGATAGGATCAGTTACATTAGCGTGGTTTTGTGACTACAATCCTAATTCTTACAGATCCAAAGAATTACGTGACCAGGGGTAGTTTTACTGTCGTTGCCTGTCACTTGTCAAAATGCCTCAAATGGAAGGCAAAGAGTATTTAAACACATAAAAAGAACCGATAATTTGAAAAGTTGTAATGAAGAGGAATTGGATTTTGTACCCTTCAAGTGCTTGGTGTACCTTGGGAGCAATTCAAACAGAGCCTTAAGTGCCAGGTGTACTTTGGGCAGGGCCTTGAGAGAACTCCTCGGCACTTAAGGATAAAAATAACAGATCATGTGATATGTAAAAACATAAATATAACCGTGGAGTAGTACATGTGACAGAGTCACAATTTCTCTGAGAGGGACTTTTTTTTTTAATTGTTCATTTGTTTCTGACCCTCTGCTTGCCAAAATTTCCAGCTAATTATTGGTTGATGACCATCTCTGTGCCAATGTAACCTAGTGCAAAGTTATACTAAGATGTGCAAATTATTATGGACAGATATTGTTATGAATTTACTTTCTAACTCATTAAAATCTCTGTATAAGACACAAATTTTGGAGATTGTGAATTGATTCATGATTTGGAGATTTTGTAAATGTCAATTTGCAGACGAACAATTTCAATTCCATAGTAATTATGTGTATTGGTAAATTTTAAAAAGACAATGTACACTAATGAAAGATTTCATGGTATTTTCTCACACAAAAGGTTCAATACCAAAAGGTAGGCACGTTTAAGATGGTATATATACTGTTCGCGTAGCTAAAAACAACCCAAATAGTTATGCACAATACATGAAAAAACAGTTCATACTTCAAGTCATTGAGAAAATTCTTGAACTATTTGATAGAGGGCGTTGATATGTGTACCACACGTTTTGAATTACTGTACCACACCCGGGGTAAATTTTAGATTTTTACCATCAAAAAGTTGAATTTGAGAATTTCAAAGACCATGATTTAGTCTAAAACCATAAATTTTTTGCAATTCAACAACACCCAATGAAAAAGCTTATCGTTCACAAACAAAAGTAAAAGTAACACTTTTCTTCCTAACTAAACTTTTTCATTGGGTGTTGTTGAATTGCAACCTTTTTATGGTTCTAGACTAAATCATGGTCTCTAAGTCCAAATCTGAATTCCAAATTCTCAAATTTAGCTTTTGATGGTAGAAATCTAAAATTTACCCGAGGGTGTGATACATTAGTTCAAAGGGTGTGGTACACATATCAATTCCCTTTGATAGACCATCTTAACCCCTAAAGGACCGAGCCATTTTTTCAGTGAAAAAGATTGAAAACTGCCGCTTTTGGGGAAATGAGAGGAATGGTATTTTTTTAATTTTTTTTTGAAATCCAACCACAGGATTTTGCTCTAGACAACATGAGGTACTTGGGAAAAAAGTTGAGCTTACTCCAAATGACAAGGAGTGAGATTTTTACATATGAAGTGAAGAAAAAAGTTTTTTTTCATACTGCCCAAAAATTTCAGATGCCGTTGACCACCCTTAAATAAAAAAAATTCTCTACGCAAAGTTGAGGTTTTTTTTTCCCATGTAGAAGACCAAGTTAGGAATGTGTGCGAGAATTTTCAAATCAATTGGAACTATACAACACATGGGAAAAAATAGTAAGCAAAAAGAAATAGAGAATGGGTCAAAACACTAAATTGTTAAGAGTTTAATTATGGAAATGAAAAATGCTAGTCCCAACGGTGATAATGTTGAGATAAACAATCTACTTCTTGTGGTTTAGCTTTTTTTCTAAAATATTGAAAATTGAGTAAAATAAAGGACTTCAAAGTATATTTTAGAGTAGAGAATCCATAACTGCCCGCAAACAAATACTCCTCATAACTTTCATCTCACCAATTGAAATTGAATGATTCAAAGCTTCTCATGTATGAAATGATCTAAAGAACCAATTTCAAATTTTTATTAAAAATATATCATTTTTAAAGAAGTTTTTGGGTTGCCTGTCTAGGCAGCCCCCCCCCAAATTTCATAAGTTCATGCATAACTTCTTCATCAAATGTTGGAATGAAGAAAAAATTAGATGCCCACATGAATCTTTGAATTCCCCACCTTCAATAAAAGTTTTAGAAAATCATGCAAAGTAGTTTACCCATAGGTACATGACCAAAACCCAAACAGTCCCCGAAGTGACAACGGTCCTTTAGGGGTTAATGGGAATTACAGTAAGATAGTGTAAAGTCATGAGTATGATAGAGAGAATAGTTGATATATTTTGCAACAATCAACTCATGATTGAATACAGAAATTGTAATAAGTCATGAAATATTTGATTGCAAAACAGTTTACTCTAAAGAACACTGATTTAGTCTTTTTGAGGAATGTTGTATGAAATAAAGACATTGGTATACAGTTTGGGATTGACTACAAAAAGATCGCAATTTGCTCAAACTATAAAAATGTCACATTTAATTATATTTGAACTATTCATGTAATGATAGATTTTGTTTGCAAAACATAGAGACTTTCCAATGCTAAGGGGACATAGACTACTCAATTTATTACGTAGATTTTCCCTTGCTTTACATACTAGAGTTCTGAATGTTTCCCATAAATCTCTCATGCTTTGCAAAAACCTCTAGATAGTTTTCACAAAATATATGCAAAACATTGTGAATTCCACATAATTTGCATTTCGATTATTACGTCATCTAACATCAGCTTTAGGGCATTTTCCTTTGGAATTGCCAGTTGTTTGCTGTCCACATTCCATTAGGTAATAAATGGAGAGACCATCGCACGTTAGTTTTAATCTGTTACAACCTGTAAAAACTACCTCCGTTCGCTAAAAAGACATAAGTCAATATCGTTTTTAATACTAAGTCCGTCACTTTGAACGCACTTTGGAATCCTATAAAGTCCTTAGTTTTATAATGTAAGAAGAGCTATTCTTTTGAAATATAAGTTTCTAATCAATTCCCCACAAGTTTCCATGAACTTTTTTTTTGTCAAGGTCACCATAACATTCAGTAGCTTGAAGAGAGGCTGCCTTTCTCTCTCCAGGTATCATTCACGAACTTCATCTTGACATTAAAAAAAAATTTTGATTTTTAATTTTTTAATTTTTTAATTTTTTAATTTTTTAATTTTTTTCCTTTTTTCCTTTTTTCTAGATTATTTACTCTTGCTTTATTGGAGAATCTTCATGGAAATAATCTTTAAACTGCTTTTTTTATACTATCTTAATAATAAAATTTAAAGACTATCCTACCTAAAAAGGATGTTTATAAAAGAAAAATATATGGCGTTCTTTAGAAAGCCTTCTTCTTTTCTTCGTGGCTTCCATATCAACTATGGGATACAAGATCATTATTATTATTATTTCTCGAAATATAAGAGCTATGGAAAAACCAATAAGGTATGCGGTTTGTGGCTACAAATACTTAAGCTCACCAGAAGCTTGTAGCTTTGTTTATGCAAAACATGTAATTTGCTTACGTTTGTGTTCTTATACATAAAAATTTCCATAGTCTGGTTAAAAACTCTCTAAGAGTTAAACCCATATTTCCAGAGAACCAAGTGGGTAAGTCTAAGAGCACAAAAAAGAGGCCGAATCGTATCTTTATTACCCCGCATCTATTTTGATTTTTGGAGCCAATTTTGAAACTGCCTAGACCACGTGACGTGGCCCCTGGCTATTGATACCCGCCTGAGGGTTGGGTAAACGTGAGAAAGGGTGATTATTTTAGGGCTTGAGTTAGCCTCTAACCCTCAGCTCTTGCTCTTCTGCCTTGTCTTTTTCTACTGCGCAAGCGGAGGAGATGGTGGGCGATTGCAGTATACTGCTGGGATACTATTAGTTGCTTACTACAGTAGACTGCTGCTTTCCACTGAGTATCCCAGCGCTCTCTGCCTTACTAGGACGAAGCTTGAGATCTGGCCACTTACACAAAGCCGTATACAGACATGGCTTCTTCCTCTAATCATCAGGTTTTGGTTTTTTTTTTTTTTTTTGGGAGAATTGTTTTGTTTGCAGTTTTTTACATTTTGTATGGACTTGAGAAAGTAGGGCTGGTTGTTTGTTTGAGAAGTTTTTATGTGAAAACAATAACAAGTGACAGTAGGGTTGAAGACACCTCGCATATGTACAAAAACAAATTAATTGTCTGTTTTTGTGCATGGGTGCAAGTGAGGCCCTTGTCCTTGTAAAAACACTTTGAAGACTGACAAAGTTTTTTGTCCTACACTATTCCTTGTCCTTATATGAAAAAAGTTTTTGCATGAGATAACAATTTCTACTATTTTGACCTAGAAACTATGAAATTCAACCTAAGCCTATTTTGTGCATGATTACTTGACTCAAAACAGAGTGGTATTTGTTCTCATTGCATTGATTTATGAAAGCTCTTTTTTCTGAATACCTTTGGCTGATGTAAGTGTATTGAGAAAGTATTGACACTAAGAAGAAGAGTATCAAAGAAGTGCTCTTATCCGAGAGATGTATCCAAAAGCGCTTATCATTTTATTTTTTTGTTTTTTTGTTTTTTTGTTTTTTTGCTTTTTTGTTTTTTTGCTTTTTTGTTTTTTTGCTTTTTTGCTTTTTTGTTTTTTTGTTTTTTTGTTATATGCTTTGGACGCCTAATTTCTATACTCTCCCTTGGAATACACTACCAAGTACCCTGTATTTCTGGGCTTTTGCACGTTTTGGAGAAGTGCTCTAATCATGGCTGCTACCCAGCCAACAATACACAAGTTTTTTGTTTTTGTTTTTGGATTGATTGAGAGTTGTTTGTTGAAGTATATATTTGTAACTTGCATGTTTTCCTTGTGATGGGAATAACAACCGCTATGAACTAAAGACACCCATTGCATCCCCTCTAACTTAACATTGGATTGTTTGAGTTTTTGGGATGGGCATAGGTGAGATTCATAGCCTCTTGGTGGATATGCCAATTTCTAAATATCTACTACTCAACTCTACTTTCCAAACTACATATATATGATCATTTATATGTAGAATGTATCTGTTACACCTTGGATAGTCTTTGACTCGGTTTTGCTAAATTAGGGCTAGCCCAAGTAAAGAGACAAATACTGGAACCGACTTTATTTTATTTTATTTTTTAAAGCTATGGTTCGGCTCTTCTCTTTTAGCTGTGATTTGTTACTATAATTATCTTTACACTAAGATATAGAATCAGTACACAGCTATAAGCTGATACTGAAAGTCGAGGGTCTGAAAGCATATAATAGTCGAAGAGAAACTTGTCTTCTCATCAGATGAGTATTACACAAGTTACACTAGTAATACACTGGTAACTCTTACTGCTCTCTTTCTCAAATGATGCTCGGTTTTTTTGACTTTACAAGTCTGATACAAAATATAAGTAAATAACGAGAATAGCTTACATAAAATCAAAGCTCGACTTAGTACGTAGATGCTTCCCTTGAAAGCTATAACACCAGGCTTGGAACATTTTTGCCTTATGGATAAACAAGCACGCTGACGTGCAAATGAAAGGATTTAAAAAAAAAAAAGCAAGGAATTGCTTCTATCCAATAAATCTGATAGTATACTAAAAAACACCTTCGGTTTTTGTAAAAAAATATGACCGTGGTTTTATACATACATGACTGGAATTCTCTTGAAAGTACACAAAAGAAACTATGAGAGAAGAAGGGACTTGGGAAAGTATTATATTCTTGCAAGATTGCAGACAAACTTAGAATTTGTTTTCAGAGTCTTGTAAAAAAATAGATAAGTGCCCAAAATCTTAGGATGTAAAAAAATAGATAAGTGCCCAAAATCTTAGGATGTTCCAAAAGCTAAAGAAGGGTGTGGAATATTCCACACCAGCAGTGGTGGACGTCCCTGGTCGTTGCCAGAGTGAGTGGCTGCAATTTGGTTTTTAAATTGGGTGGGCTCCGTGAGGAGCATTCCAAAAAATGGGATATGCCGGTGAGTGTACCCAGCGCACGGTATTCTTTAGTAAAAGGCGAAAGAATAGTTCGCTCTGTGCTGAGCACCCGGCTTCGTATTCTGCTCTTCCTCCTTCGCGGGTCTTGTAACGACCACAGGGCACCAGTCGCGACAAACAGTATGGGACAATGCCTAAACCCTAAAACCTCGGCTCCGACTTGCATCTCACTTGACACAAGAATCTATGGAACACCATATCCAGTGTTCAAAGCAACCATAGCTCCCGCTGTTACATCAGCTCTTCGAAACAGGACTTCAACTCACACTCCTTTTCTTCGTTTCAAGCCCTAACTTCCAAAAAACTTCAGTTTCCAACAGTCTTAATTGGTTCAATGAGGGAGGTAAGCTTAAGAGTTTAGCCCGGGGCGTGGAAGTCGGCGAGGAGGAGGGAGGCGGCGACGGGGCGGAGCTTGGAGTCCTGCCACGCGATGTGCTCCACGCTGGCGAACACGTCCTCCTCGTCCTCCGTGCTCGGGAACAGCTCCACAATCCCGAACCCGAACCCCTTGGCTCTCTCGCTCGGGAATATCGTGCCCGCGCTCGCCTGCCCGATGATGCTCGGGCACCTGCCATCCACCGGTCCACCCACCCATCCATATGAAGCAGCAATTCCAAAGCGCATCACCCGAATTTTCTATGATGCTCCCCACACTCTAAAAGCATACGAATAAGCAATTTATGCATGAATCCCATTAATGGAAACCATTCCAAATTTTGAGGTTAAACTTGATTGACATTTGAAAATGAACCTCCAAATTTTTTGTAGTCTTATTTTATTTGAAATCTTGCAAACAAGGATAAGCATTCCCAAGGTGCTAAATATACGTGTCTCTTGTATTGAACCCTGGACTCTCATGTTCAAAAGATGTAAGGTAGGCGCACCCATAAACGTGGAAATAAGAGTTTTGGAGTAGGTAAAACAATTGACTAACTTTGAAAAAAATACTGCAAGTTAGGAAATGGAAACCAAAAATATTGACATCAATTTCAAGGTTCCAAGTGCAAGCATTTGTTCACAAAGATTTTTCAAAGTCCAAAATCACTGAAATTGTAAGAATCATGTGTAAGAGATGCTAAAAATAAGGCTTGTTGGTTCTTAAATAGTGAGATGGGTACTCAAAACCGTCATGGAGTCACCCACAACCATCACTTTGTCACCCATAACTATCACTTCAATACCCATATCCACCATGACTTTGTCAGTGACGCCCATGGGGACGTCACGCCCATGGGTGCGGCTACCTTATAGTATGGGCAAGACGTATGCCACGGTAGGATCGTGTTGTTTTTGCGACTGGATAGCAGCAAATTAGGTGTGGTTCCTTATGTGCTCGTTTGATCTCCAGGACTTTCAATCAAAATTTGGTTGGAAAGTGTTGCATTTGCGTGATGACAGATGTGCAAGACTATCTTTGGAAAATAGATTTCTGGTTGGATGTAGCTCTGCATCTTGAATGGCATTTTACGTGCATGAATGTTGAACTCCTTTAGACTTGGGACACAACATTCTTTGTCCTCTACATGCTTCAATTTGACAATATAGTTTGGTTTGGCTTGTCAGCTCGTCTGCTCCACTCAAGATGAGTATCAGCACGCTACTAGAACCTCTTCCACTAATTATTTTTCGTCCATTTCACCCTTCTGGGTTTGAAACACCAGTTAAGAATCCTAGTTGTAAAGGATGGGCAATTGGTGGCCAGTACTTCAAACGATGCTGACAACAAGTAATGGGGTAGTCATAGGGGTAGTCACACCTTCTTCACCCCATTCTCAATTTTCATAGAATGAGATCGTGGCACTTTCTCCTTGATTTGCAAAGGGTCCATTTTCTAAATTTTTGAAGGTTGAGAAGTTTTTTTCTTCACCTCTAGAGGATGGGCATGAAGAAGATTTAGCATGTGAAGTTTTTGTCAACATGTGACTCTTTATCATCTAGCTCTTCTTGCTTTCACCCTCCTTGTAGGTGGAAACCTTAGTTGAGTATGTAAATGTAACTTGTTTTCTTATTGCTTCACCATTTTCAAGATAAATTCATTTTCCATTCCCCACTGCCCACAAAACAAGGAGTCACACTATCTTCATGAAAAAGTGCTCCCATTGGCTTCTTTTTCCACTCCACAACTTCTCATTTTTCACAAAGATGTCATTCTCAAAAAGGTGTGATTACCCGTAATGTATCTTGCCTTAACAACAACGCAAAAAACCCTTAAAACCTACTGATCTTGATAGGTTTTAGGGTTAGACAATCCCAAACCCTAAAATTTCATTGAGAACAATGAAATGGAAAGCCATAATTCCCCCAGAAATGAGTGTCTACAAAAGAGGTATTGGAAAGAGAATAACATGAACTTTGATCAATGTGGAGTTGTATGTTACATGTGGAGTGCATTTGAACATTGTTTTGGTCCAAATACACTCCATATCACAATCCGAGAAGTATTTTTAGCTTAACTTGCCAATATCCTACATTCTCTTGGGCCAACCGGTTGTCTAAAGTATACTCCTGACTAAGCCTATAGAAATAAAGAATATCCTCTCTTTTTCCTCTTAAATAGTCGATTTTTTTCCAAAACTTTTGAATTCAATCCAACAATTCTCAGAATCAACCGGCTAGCTCGTAACTAAATGCCGGTGCTCCGCGTACATTACTCCATATATAAAGTACAACTCCACATTGATCAAAATTCAACGTTTGAGTGGTGCAAAGTTACCTGGAAGGGAGACGAGGGATGGAGTCTTGCAAGAAGCGCAGGTCGAGAGGCGAGGCGGTGTCCTTGAGCTTGACGAGCGTGATGCGCTTGGCCATGATGCTCTCCAGGAATGGGCCACACGGCCGGCACTCCCAGTCCGCCGTGATGGAGTCCTCCGTCAACGCCCGCACGAACTTCTTCATCACGGCCGCATGGTCCGGCGACGCCGCGAACGCTCCCAACGCTTTCTTGTCTCGGAACCGCCCGTGCAACACGTGCGTGTAGTCACCTCCCTGAACCTGCGCATTTCCACCACAACACTGGCTGCAGCAGCACCGCTCGGATGCATGCACCCAAAAAAAATTAAGGACCTAATTCTTAACCTCCCTCGTTTCAATTTGATAAGAGCGTCCGCACCCTTGCACGCAACAAAAGCAGGTGTCAAGGGTGCATCCCCAATCACAGGCTTTGTTCAAATCTTAAAAGCTCTATTAAATGTCCCACTTTTACCCTCAAGTAGGAATAGAGAGTGTATTAAGTAGGACAATTGTTGAGTTGAGTTTCAACCACAAGAACAGAGAGGGTATCACAAAGGTCAAAGGATAGGTGTTGAGTTTCAACCACAAGCCTTTATTGTTAACCAACCAACAAGCACATTTTGACCATCTTGGATTTGGGCAAGTTAGACAATTTCGCAAACCCTTGACTTTCTAGTAGCAAATGAGCAAGTCTTATCTCACATGACATGATGCGCGCCAAATTGAGGGGGTGGGACCAAGTGCTCTTGCGGGCTAGTTGAGCGTGTAACAAGGTGCAGATGCCCTAAGGGCATCATCAACGTATCCTTGCGTCTTTCCTCATCCCCATAAGTTTGCAATCCCTTTCACTAGAGGGATCCCCCCAACCTATCACAACTCCCTTTGCAGATCCAAGCATTGGGAAACACACTCATGAGTACTTGCGAGTTATCCCCTAGAAGTTGCAAGCTATTGCAAGCAACATGTCATTTTAGGAGCATACACAATGGAAGTCCCATGACATTGGGAAACGAGCAAATTTGCCTTCTAAGGAGGTTGTTTTGACGGGGCCATTTCTTGATTATGCATTGCCGTGGTTGCGTTGGAACCCTAAAAGTTCCTCATTCTCCCTCACAACTGGCCTAGTGGCCCCACCAAGAGAAATGCAATTACAACCCCATTCCTCGTTTTGGATTGATGATGCTCTAACACTTTCTCAATTTTGCATTTGCTCGCAATTAAGAATGTCTAATTATACCACAGTTTGACCAATTTTGCAAGAGGCGCAATTTGTGCAAAGGAGTTTAAGTGCAAGAGGAAGGAGGAGCAATAGCTTCAAACTCTTGTCAAGGGATTTGCATATGAATTCCCTAGTGTATTAACAAGGAAATGTGTCAGGAAATGTGAAATAGGGAAAAATCATAAAAGATATACACAAAAATAGGGGTAGTCACGGTTGGTCTAAGACAAAATTTTCCATGAAGATTGAGAAATGGTTGAGTGAATGTAGGAGCCAAAGGGAGCAATTCTCCATGGAAAGAGGTGTGACACCCCTTTTGTGGGTGATGGAGAATGAAGAATGAAGAATGGAGAATGTTTTACTTAGAGGAAGGCAACACGGCCATCGATTAGAGGAGTAGAAAAAGCGAGGGTAAAAAGCAATTCATGAGCAAGTAAACAAGCAGACCACAATAAGAATTCTCAAGCATATTTTTTTCTCAGCCCATTTCTCCATTTCTTCATGCTTGGGCGCTCATAAAAAAAATCCTCAATCTTCACGGAATTGCACTCACGCAAGTCGTGGAGGAGGCGCCACGGCGACTTTGCGTGAAGATTGAGAATGCAAAAATGCAACTGTGACTACCTGTAATGTTGAACTACTCATAGGGAAAATGTAAAGAATTCCTGAAATTGTGTACTAATAGGGAAATGTGAGACAGGAAAAAATCATAGAAGAAATAGACAAAAATGTTTAACAACTCACACGAAAATGTAAAGAATTCCTGAAATGACACATGGAAATTAACAGAAGTTTGTTGTGTCGCGAGGATGATGTTGTTAACTTACCGAGAGTGCAGTGCCCACGGTGAGTTCCTGCACGCCCTCCAGCTTCCGGAGGGCGAGCATGGCGTCCAACATCCGAGTGACCTCCACAGGGTTGGCGTCATTTTTGACTTTGAACATGACGATGTGCTCCACCACGGGGCTTTTGAAACCGGGCGCCGTGGCCTTGAACGACGCGATCGACGCTCTCCGACTCGGCGACGCCTTGGCCGCCGTCAACGCGTCTCGACGTGCGCGGAGCGCCACGTCCACCACCGACGACGGTCGTCGCAGGCGCCAATCCATCGTCGAAAATCCGGCGTTCTCGTTCGATTTTCTCCACTGCCCGAAACCACAAAATGCTGCTGCACCAACTTTTAGGTCAAACTTCGCGAAAACCGCAACATGCTAAGGTAGTCTGCTCAAAAAGCGTCCCAATAAGAGCTGGTCTGGTATTTTATGGAATTTCAGAGATAGGAAGATTTTTTTTTGTCTAATTTTCATTTTCAGGTAAAGAAAAATAGATGTTGCATGTAACCCAATTTTGTTCATATTTTTTGAACCATTATTGAATTGTTGATGAATTTTCAAAGTTTTTGTAGTAGACACCTATTTGTGACTCTAGGTCTCCCAAAAATCGTTCCCTTACAACTTATGAAGAGATGAAGTGAAATCAAAGAATATGATTGACTCTTTCAATAGAATACACTTGTTTTTTTAACGCGTTGTTCGTTAAATTGGGAAAAACGGAGGTACCATTTTGTACCCACCTTAAACCCAAAAAGTTACCTTAAGTTAGATTCAAAGGTATCAAATTCCGTTTGGGCCATTAAGGTTTTTTCCCTTGCAATTTCCTCCTCTCAGGTGAAGACATGTGGACCGGTTTTAGGAGTACTCTTGAAAGTTAACCAAAACCTTCAAAAATCCCAAAGTCCCACTTTGTAAGCAAATTCCCAAATCAACAAATAACGCATTTTTTGTAACTTCAAGAGATCCATGCAAGGAACACTACATCACAACTGTCTACCTTCCGCCTGCTGTTGCATGCTGTGAGAGGATTGGAGACGAATGAATTCGTCATATCTCGATCTCTCCGAACCGTCGGCCTCAAGCTAGAATCGTTGCACTGCACCGCATGCAATGCGTTTTCCTGAAATTTTGGGGGACATCCCAATTGGGATGCACGCTTCGCAAGTTACGAGGTGTTGCCTCTGTTGCAGTTCATGGCTTTTGAAATACTCCCTCCGTTCCAAAATGATCTTCCGGTTGACCTTTATTTAGTGTCCTAAAATGATCTTCTTATTGGAGGAAGAAAGGAGGTAGTGACACTTACACATAGTCCAAAAACATGGGCATGCTAGCTAATCTCATGCCATCAAGTGAGTGGCCACTGGTGTTTTTCAAAAATGTCTCTAAAATCTAATTTTCAAGCATTTTGAAATCACACTTTGAAAACTAATTTGAAACTCAAAATTTCAGAACAATAGGAGGACTTCAAACTCTATTCATAGGTCCAAAAAAATTTGAAAAATGGTTTTATTCAAGTCTAATCTACAACATTTTGTGTAACAGGAAGATCATTTTGGGACGGAGGGAGCAAAAGCAGAGCGTGTAAGATACAGGAAGTTTCGATCGAACTGGAGAACTGGAGTCTGTTGCATGCAGACGCGTTGCATGGACCAGCAGCATCCACACCGTGAATTTATACAAGTTCACGCCTTCCGAGGCTCCCAGGGCTCACCTGGTCCTGCAATGAGGTGGCTCACCACCACAGCGTGTTGCATTGTAACAAGAGTCAACATAATAAATATTGTTGTTACTCATGGTCGGTGTTTAAATTGGATTTTTGTATTTGGTGCTAATTTGGCGACTGCCTTTTTTGGAGCAAATATGGGTTTTTTTTTTTTTTTTTTGCATTTTTTGGTGAAGTCCACATGCAATCCCTAGTGTTTTAGTGCAAAAAAACATCTTAAAGCAAATGATTATGGCATGACATGTGGAAAAAGGGTGATAAAAGTAGTCCCTTGAAAGGATAATTTTGGAGAATTTTGGCAAATAAGTTTGAGAGAAAACGGTAGCTTTGGCGCTAATTTCAGCCACACTTATGAAACTTTTGTTTTTTGGCTTTATTTTGCCAAAAACAAAATCATGAGTCATGGTTGAGAAGATCACCTTTTTCATCATGGGTACAAAATCCAAAACTTTTGTGAATCCTAATAGGAGTACAGTGGTGCTTGGTTAGCGTCAACCTTTGTAAGAGCAACAACTGGATAAGATCACAGCCCCACTCCCCTTTTGCTCAATAGCATGTATTATGAGCTTGGTTAAGGTCAAGTGCTTGCATATGGTCAACGTTTTCTTTTCATCAATTCCCATTTTGACTCCTTAGTTAGAAAGACGTTTGGTTAGTGTACCAAAAACATGGGTGGAAAAGCACCTTCAAAGTTGCAACCCTTATAACTAGGGAAAGCAACACAAGTACAGTAGTGCTTGGATACGATGAAGGTATCTGGACAACATATTCCTTTCATGTAAGGAAAACATATATTGTAACTAAACAAGCTTTTGTAGCTCCCCAACCACCAAGGACAGTCATCTACTTCATCTTAGCCAAGCGTTTTTCCTTATAAAGGTTCATCTTAAGGAGGCACTACTGTAGAGGGTTTGTTTATGATCAATGCTTGGATAAGGTCAACACTTTCTACAAGCCCAAAGTGTTGACGCTAACCAAGCACCACTATACATAAGCAAGAAGTGAAAGGCAATTTGAAAAGGAATTTTTTTTGTGAGGATCCCAAATTTTGAGGGCATGTCCAAATTCTACAAAAGGGGCAGTCACACCATCTTCACGCCATTCTCAATCTTCAAAGAATGGGGTTATGGCCTCTCTCCTTGATTTGCAAATAAGGTCCTGCCTTTTTTTTAAACCAAGATTTTTTTTTCTTCACTCTTGAAGAGAAAAATGAGCATGAAGAAGATTTAGCATGTAAAGTTTTTATTGATGTGTGTCTCTTTTTCACTTGGCGCTTTTTGGTTTTACTCTCCTTGTAATTATACATCTTGGTTGAGTATATAAATGCAACTTGCTTTCTTACCATTTGACCATTTTTTAGGTAAACTCATTCTTCATTCTACACTGCCCACAAAGGGGGAGTCCAACTTCTTCATGGAAAATTGCTCTTATTGACTCCAATTCTTTTCTCCACAACTTTTCATTCTTGGAGAAGGTGTGACTACCCTTAATGCCAATGTTTTTATTGTAAGGATGGAGTTAGTTCAGTATTTGGAAGCATAATGTGGGAGAATAGAAGTGCAAGTTGCAAGGTTTTGAGGTAGCTCATTGTGTAACAATGTGGATACTGTAAACTAAGATTACAAATTTGTGCTCTACTTGTTTGGTTTAGAATGGATTGTTCGCAAAATTAGGGATTTTGGAGGCTTTACACGCATTTTCCCATGGTATTGGGGATTGTAGATTCTTTATATGTACTTACTAATTCTAATCATCCTTTTCTTTGTGAAGATTTCATTAAACAATACACTTTTCATTAATCATTACCCTAACTTGGCTTGTTTTGTTTTGGCAAGAGATGATGATTACAAACACTTGCACAATGATACCAATCAACAAGTCTAGTTTTGCTAGAATAGCTAATTTAATTGAAATTTATATTATCTCTTGCACCTCCAATCATGTTTTCTACTTCACCAAATCAATGTCTCTTACTTTGCACATTATCAAGACCTAATTGAAACAAGTCCCCACAATTTCATTGCAACTATTTTTTGAGACTATTTGAATATTGAAAGAATTAACATTTTTACAATAAAGATCAAGAAAAAGAATGGTTTGTGCATAATTCGTTAAGAAGTCTCCTTATGGTCAAAATGATCTTGGAGTTGTGTGCGCATATGATCATTGCCACCATATGGTCTTCCAATGACCTCACAGGAATCATTCAAAAGGTTAGTAATGAAAGCTCCATGACATCAATTTCACTACAGTTGCACTAAACAATCATTTTGATTGTAAGAAAAATATCTTTTGTGCATGGTATTCACAGTCATTGATTGTAGAATTGCAAGAAAATTCTTTACACAACTAACTCTCATATTGTAAGTATAAATTAACTACAAGATTGACAAGTAGATTTGCAGTGAAAGGAAAGCATTTTGAACGTTCCTATGTACATGCATAGGAAATCACAAGATATCTGTATGATTTCTAAACTATTGCATCATTCAAATTACAAGACTTCATCTCCAATGGTTATAGTGGGATTTAATATAGTCTTGAAATTGCTAACAAGATTTTGAATCTTGAATTGTGTAGTCAATAGCATGTCTAGTGTAATCTAATAATCTACGCCACCATCAACAAAGATGCAAAAACTTAATGAAAAACGCCCAGCAAACTTATTTAAAATGTGAAGTTTCTCGAGATGAAACTCATGGAGCGCCATAACGTATTGACGTAGCCATGCTACATATGTTGCCTTTTATTTGTGGTTATGCATTTCACTTGATAGTTGAAGGATGCTGGTTCAAGCTCTTTAGCAAAATCGTTGTAGTCAACCCAAACCTATCAACCCCATCCCAGCTAGCATTGATCAGCCAATTGATGTGGTTACCATTTGATAATGCCAAATGCAATGAAAAAGGCAACCAAGTCACTATCTCATGGGCCAGTCAAAAAAGAATAGTTTTGTGTAAGGTATGATCCTTTTTATTTTTAAGCCTTGAGATCAACATATACATAAATCAAGGCATTCTTAATTTGGTAGAACTTGGCATTGTTCTCAATGTTGCTCTACATTGCCTAAACTCTTGGGAGCTATCTCATTGAAAAGAACACCGATTAGATAATGTGAAAGAAGAGCTTCATAACAGGCCGAACTATGGGCAAGGCAAAAAACGTTATCCCACTAAGAGGCTGTAACTTCGCATAACAAGACACAACCTCCGAAACTAAATCCTAATGAATAATGCTCAATCAAGGATTATAAAAATGGACATCATAGTAGTACAAAAGAATAAGATTAGAAGCTCTTTATATCCAAGGATTGGCAGCTACTTCTGAGCTCCATTGATATTAGTTTTGAAGGAAAATGGCAAGCATATATGGCTAGCACAACTTACCGTTTTCCAGCCATCAGGATCGGTAATTGCACAAATCTTTGTTTTGATTTTGGGTAAAGCGCCTGGAGCCGTCACGATATTTCCACCACCAATCAACTCGCATGCGCCTGCTGTCTTGTACACATCTTCCGTACCTATTGCTAGCTGCTCTACGCACAATTTTTTCCACGTAAGAAGCCATCGTTTAGTTATTAGGCCCACAATACACTTACTTCCAAGTATTCTCTGTTGCATAGTTTTTGGATGAACTCAACTTTGGATAACGAATTGATGACAAATATGCTATGGAACAACAAACATGCACAATGCTTTCCAAACGGAATCACATCAAGAAAAATCCGTTGTCGTTTGGGTCCCCAAGACTGTTAGTTCCTAGTATTCACTTTTTTATAACCTTTCTACACAGCTTCAATTTTGCATGCTGGCACTTATACCACTATGTGACAAAATTAACATTTTGATAGCACAAAATTCTGAATCTAGATATGTGTATGACTTTCAACATATGGATGGTCACCTAATCTTTCTAATCAATCTAATAGTAGTCGTTAAAAGTAACAAACCTAAATTAGATCTTCTTAGCCAAATCCATGTTGATACGAGTATCTTTTTATATCAGGGATATCAGAGTTTGTGATGTGTGTTATATGATTTCACTATTTCTTTTCAACTGTGACGCAATTCTAAACCCCAAAAAAAAATTTCTGATTAATATACCATGTGTATAGTTTTGCAATTTTGCGTTTTTGAAATTGCCTCCATTCTTAGGACAGAATGCTCGCACGCTAACATCTCTCTCTAGAACAAGGGGGAAATAATTGCACCTGAGCATATCCGGTGCCCTTCGAATATTCTGTTTGGCCATTGCTGTATTCGAACTCAATGACGGCGGTTCTCGTCTCATCCATGTCGTAGGCTACATAAGCAAAGGTTTTCTGAACAATTCCATAAAACACCAAACCACAACAAACAAAATTAAAATTCCGCATTAGAAGATATTCCATTCATACGAAGAATATGTTTTTTAGGTGCACTATCGAATTTTTTTGAAAACTATGGGTTTGCACGATAATTGACGTACTACATGACAAAAAAAACCTAACTCTGAATCTCCATGAGTGCATGACTTTTAAACACATAGGTGGTCAATACTTGAGAACAGAAAGAAACTTGCAATGACAAAGACTGCTAAATTATTTTCTAACGTGATTGATTGGATTCTGAAGCTAGAATTTTCATGTTCATTAACAAGGAAGAAATCCCAATTAACGCGCTCTGAGGCACCCATATGAAACCTCAAATCAATACCTGTCCTAATTCTTAAAGCTCTGTGCACTTGAATGTCATACTTTTGGCACTTTGTTAAATATAAGTTCAGCAGAAAGAGTACTGGAGAATAGCAGCTATTTGGCAAATACAGCTGGCTAGCAACCTACACAAAAAACGTAAGGTGCGGTTCTTTGCATCATCATTTGATCGGTTTTTTGAGATGTTACCTTTGCGGCAGGGTAGTCTTTTCGTGCAAGCAGCTTCATTCCACATACCTAAGCCAATCTTCCACCAACATACAAATTTGACAAATTCGGCCAAACATTAGAAGTTTAATCTCTAAGTGGCTAAGTAGTTAAAATGATCACTTCCAGATCTATATGATTTCAATAGCGTCATCTTAGAAAGTTTCAAAGAAGGCATTAAAATACACCAATAGAAAGAAGAAATCGTGACCTATGTTTATGAATGGAAAAAGGGGTTTCAAAAGTTACTATATTGGGTCGTTAGCTTCCAGAGAGATTTTCTTTTTTAATACAAACCCTCAAGGATTAAAATTGGAGAGGATCTGAGGTTAGTGGACCGTAGTAAACTATTTTAGAAAGCAGGTACTTTGAGACGGAAGTGGCATACATCTTGATGGTAAAGAATGGAGCGGTCCACATCAGCCACACGAAAACTAATTTGACAAAATGGCTCACGCGCACTTTTCCGTTGGATGAGCTTGAACTTGTACCCATCTGGATCCTCTATGAAGACACAAACATCGTTTCTCTCTTTTGAAGGAGCACTAGGACACTTAAAGCCCAACTTCTTTATCACGTCAAGAGTCTTTTGTACCTGTCAAGTAATACCGATCAACCAACATGTGTACGTACTATTTCTCAGTTTTAGCACATATCACATAATCTAGAGACATACCTTAGTGCAAACTATAGCAGGTACCGCACTTATTGCATTCTTTGATAATTTCCAATTTGCAGTGCATTATGGCACGTATTGCATAGGTCAAGATCATGTTTCATGTGATTTATGGCATGTATTAGCAGCCTTGAATCAACATACAGAATATGCGACTTTGACTTGCTATGCTTATTGTTTGAGTTACGTATTGTGGGTACAAGGTGTTATTTGGTTCACTAGGCTTAAGGTGTGCATCAAGTTCAAGTACACAAAAAAATCTCCTTATGACGACATTCTCCTAATTTACTTTGTTATGTATCCCAAAGACCAATGCATCTCTTCACAAGGACACAGAGACAAAAGTTTGAGGGAGGGGTATGCTCACATTTGGGACAGATACTCCAAAGTGACCAAACGCATTTCCAATATCATACTTTGTCACGCCATAATCTACAAGCAAATCCACAAGGTTTTTAGTAAATTTGGATCGGATCACATCAACCATAGTCATCTGCAATACAAGATTTTCAAAATTCATTCATAATGTGTCATGTTAGATCCTGCCTTAAAGCAATGAAGCAATCGTCAAGTAACCCAGCCGTGTGTTCGAGGAATGACATGCATATGATTACGTTCGTTAGGCACTTACTATACGTCAACTCTGCAGCAAAATGATTGTCTTCCATTCCATAACCCATGAGCACAATCATGTACTTCTCATCTGGGACATCTCTTTTTCGAAGAATGTGCATTCCTAGACAATCCTCATACCACCTGCATGCCGTTTCATCCATCAGGAACTTGACAATAACTTTGCTCGACTACTATGAATATTCACTCATTGGTCTTAAGGTGTACCACAATTCAGTCCTAAGAGCCTCGATAACACCATACTTTTAATCAAGTATGACATAAAGGTATTCACACCCTTTTTTCCATTTGTTTGATAATATTCAAAAAGTGTATACTATTTGGATTCAATCAACATGGTTAAGAGTAGCGTGCAAGTGTCACAAGTGTTATTTTTATTTGCTTACAAGTATCAAGTGGGGAGTTACTCTCAGGAAGATATTGAAGCCAATGAAATGATTAGTATCAAGGGACTTTATCTCCACAAATACTTAAGCACAAGTTGCAAGATCATTTTGTCTGAATGAAAGAAGACGTTAAACAATTGGAACATCCTGGATATCCTAAATGTTGTGAATGAGCCCAAGGAGTTAGGAGCTTGTTTTAAGAGTGTCATGTAAGCTTAGGGCTTGGCCATTTCTTAAACCATCTCGGATTATAAGTTATCTTAAAGGAGAGAAGACTACTAACTTGGATAGATGGAGATGGTAACTCACTTTATGGATTTCTCAATGTCACCCACACGATAGACGGCGTGCAAAATGCGGCGTTTATCTTCCCTTGGCCAGTTCCGGAGACTGTCATCCTCCTTCTCGGGTGAAGCTGGAGGTGAACAATCCATTTTGATGCTAGTAGGGCCAGTGCATAGCTCTCTCTTTCCACATCCTCCAATTGCTGTATCATTCATCTCACCGTAGAAAATTAAAAACATGTCATTAACTGTTGACAGACATTAAAGCAAGTTACTCCACAACAACTTAATCAAACTATTAGCCCCCAAGATTGTTAGTTTCATCTATTAGTTATTGCACAACTCTTGAGGAATTTTGTCTTAACAATTGATTGAAATTTTGACACATGGATGTACAGCTAACAAGGTATACTTTCAAGGCCAAATCTGCAAAGTTTTCTTGTAATGATAAAAGAATTTTAGATAATATATTAGTAGCTTCATTGATAAATGAGATGTATTTGTGCATATTTCAATCTCTATTGTGATTGCGTAGAAATACACTCACAGTCTAATTCATTTATCTCAATGTATTCCAAAAATAACTACGTCTCTGTAAGGGGAAGCTTGAGGGATCAGCAGCTGGTTTTATAGAAAGCTACTGGTCAAATGTGGTGGTTTGAACAGCGCCATTCTTGATACAAGCCATGGCTGATCCTCTATTCTCACAACAACAACAACAAAAACTAGGCATTCAATTCACCACAAAAAGTGTAAGTGATATGTCTGTGATCAGACAATTGCAAGAAACATTAGCTTTAATGGAAGCATTTTCCAAAACACAAAGTTTGAAGTAAACATCCAATGTAGATGAAATTCACAATGAACATCCATACAGCAACTCAAAACCTATATCAAATGTTTATATTTTCTAAAACACAGATTTTAGCACAACTATAAATTTTCGAAAATGATACCATACCTTTCAAATGAGCCTCGTAGGCAGCAGGAGTACAATTCCCGCAATGCGTCTTGCAGTTTTTCATGGCTCACCAAGTAAGATGTCTTGATTCTGCAACCAGAGTTTCTTCAATAAGTCAAGTGTCTCGATCTCTTGCTGTTTGCAACACAACAAATTAGCACCGAAAATTCTTTTCAAGATTCTACGAACAAATGAGACCATGCTTATCATCTACAACACAAAATACATCTATTTGATGTGATTGTTTACAGCAAAGCACTGTTTCCATTGAATCAATCCAATGCTACTCCCGACGGTACCACCCGCTTCATTATAATCTAAAAAGATCGGAACGTATGACACGACAATCACAACCACCAAAACCCTAACATGATAGCAATTGATCACAAGATTCATATGAATTAAATATCAGTAAAACGGCAACAAAGACGTACCTTGAAAGGAATCGGCAGACAATCTTTAATAAATGTTGAAGAACGTGTTTAAGACTGTTAACGGTAGTACTTCTTTAATTGAGATGGTCGATTTTCAAAGGTAGAATGAACAAAAAATAGAAAAAAAGCAAGAAAAAGAGTAAATAGTGCAACAGAATTCACGGAACAAATCACTTGAAGGCTGTTGAATGTGGAGATTCTTACGCACCGGCCTCAAAGCCTGGGATCTTCTTCTTCTTCCTCTGGAATTTCTTAATGTGTGGACGTGTGTGCTGCAACCCGGCCATTCGAAAATAGCCCATGCCCTAATTACTAATTAAATCAAAGCTCTCACTAACCATGATTGTTAGTTAAAACACCTAAAAGTGGTTTTGGATTGAGTAAATTGGGACTAATTTAAGGGAAAATTTCATGCATACCCCTGAAGTTTGCCATATTTTCATACATACCCCTACTTTTTCAGAAATTTCACAAATACCTTTGGACAAAAAAATTCAAGTTTTTGTTTTGTTGTGTATGTCACTTCCCTTCTTCCTTTGTGTGTATGCGTAACAAAAAAGAAGTAGTGTGCGCATAAAGGAAGAAGGAGGTGACATGTGCTACAAAACAAACGCTTGAAAATTTTGGTCCAAGGGTATTTGTGAAATTTCTGAAAAAAATGAGGCATGTATGAAATCATGGCAAACTTCACGGGTATCCATGAAATTTTCTCCTAATTTAATGACTAATTTAATGTTGTGAACGATACCATTCATCTTGTGTTGGTGAAAAATTAAATATGTGGTATTGAATAAGCATAAGTTCTTGTTGCAATTTACTCAAAAGATTCAATAAACAAGTATGATGTACTGTGATTGAAAAGTGATTAAAAGGAGCATTGGATTAAACTCAAGCCTCTTGGTTCATTTAGTGCTTGGCCTTTACATGCATGTTAAAGTCTTTCCTTTCAAAGTTGGTTTTCATCCAAATATAATTGTCTATGAAGGTGATGGTGAATATGATTGAATGCAGAAGATAGTCATGTATCATACATTGTTTCTTAGAGATGTGGTGGCTTCATAAATTAAAAAGTCATCATAAACCTAGGCTTTTGCTTTGAAAAGAAAATCATTACATATATATATATATATATAAATAAATATAAGTTTAGTACTTTGAACATAAGTAATAAGAAATTTAACGCTCACTTTGAACTTTTTTGGTATTGTCATTGTTATTGCATATTAAACAAGGAATGGTTTATAAAAGAGCAAACACCATGTTATTAATGAATTTTTGGTATTAAATACTATGAATTGAATTGAAAAAGGCCTATAAAGATGTTTTCAAATATAGTTGTATACAACATTTGTAAAGGTAATGTCTAACATCCTTTCTTTTCTTGCAAGATTTAAAACAATTGAAGAAGTCTTATATTATAGCACTTTAAAGTTTTGTCTAGAATCTTGACATGTTTGGAGATCAATCCTTTATCATCAAGATCCCTTCTTTGAAGGTTTGATTTTTTATTTATTACAACATCATTTTTTTTGGGTTTTAATCCTAGAAAAAATGTGTTCTCTACCTCAATATAATCAATTGGTCACAAAGAAAGGTTGTTCTTCAAGAGTCAAGCCTTTACAATGTATTTATGTACATCCAAACTATTCAAACATTTGAACTAATAATCTAAATGCAAAATATCAAGAAATCTCTATAGTTTTTGCATATATTAACCTCTAAAGGCCTAAACAATGTTTTTTGACAACATAGCTATTTTGGGCAGCTCACTACAAATAGATTTTTCATTTTTTTTCTTTACACATGATTTTCCCAAGGAGTAGTTTGAAAGTCCAAAAATTTTCATAACTTTTAATTACATGGTTCAAAAGTTATTGCATGATATGTTGTTTTGTTTGTTTGTTGGGCAGCTCGAGCAACTCATAAATCTTTTTTAAGAATCACTTTTTAAGCTTTAAAAAAAATTGGTTCTTTAGATTTATAAATGCTTGAGAAGCTTTGGATCATTCAATTTTGATCAATGAGGTGAAAGTTATGGGGAGATTTTGTTTATAAATAGTTATGGATTCTCTACTCTAAAATAAACTTTTCAGTCCTTTTTTTACTAAGTTTTTAGTATTTTGAAAAAAATGACATAGGACATAGATTGCTTATTACAACACTATGACCATTGGGATTGGCGTTTTAAATTTTCATAATTAGATTCTTAACAATTTAGTGTTTTAAATCATTGTCTACTTCTTTTTACTTACTATTTTTTTTCCTATGCCTTGTACAATTCCAAATGATTTGAAAATTTTCAATAGTGTACCTAACTTGCCTTGAAGAACAATTCCAAAAAACTACCACCATTTTGAATTTTTTTTCATACAAATATGACCTTGTGAAGTGTAGTTGCCTAGATTCTTGCACGGACAAAAAATGGTTTTTTGTCAATTCAAACTCAAATATCTAACAATCTACATGGTAGAATTTTTTGAGTTTTTTGCACATATTTGAATACTAGTGAATTACAAGATCTCATGGTTAAATGTGTCCAAAATGATGTTTTTCAAAGATGTGGTACTTGTACTAGAAATGACAGTTTTGAAGTAGTTTTGGTGAAAATGTAGTCAAAAGCCTTTAGGAGTTAAATGCAAATTGTGATAGATTCATGCAAAACATTTAGAGATATATGCAAAACAACAAAAGATTTTTGCCTCTCAACATCAAGAGATCTCCCTATATTTTGCACACAAACTCTAAAATTACATGATTAGTCCATGCATGTTTACTAAAGTATAGTGTCTATGGATGATTGAGAAACTATTTAAGAATTTGAACTTCCAAACAATTATGGGTTAAATAGCAACAGCATTACAGTCCGTTCACATTCACCTCACCAAAGTCTCCTAAGAGCACTTGTTGACTAATGAGACTATTATTTTTTAACCCCTAAGAGCACCTCCACCGGTTGGCCGGTGGAATGACACTCCATATGGTTTAGTCCAGTTCCTTCATGGAGAATCAACTCATTATATAATTCTCGTGTTCACTGGATTGAGTTTAAAAGGACGCGTTACAAGGTTTGGAATTAAAAAGCTATGCCAAAAATAGTTGCAATTTATGGATGCTCTAGGCATTTTTGCCACAATAGCATGGGCAAGTCAGTAGTTTAAACTTTAGAGAACTGATGGCAAATAAATTGGGGCCTCACCAACCATTAAGGCAATAAATAAAAGTGTTAGAGCCACAATTCAAGGGCTCTAAAAATGAAACTACCACGGCAGCTAAGAGTGCCCAAAGCTTCCTTTGACGCTGCAAGCAAATATTTGCCATCACCGTGTCAAAGCTAGACACTCTAAAATCACAAACAATCCTAAGGCCACGGTAAATGACAGGCCGGAGACAACTGGTGGAGATGCTCTAAACGTCCAAAAGGATGTTTTTTGTCCTTTGCTTTTGAAAAAACATTCTCTATGGCAAAAGAAAGCATATTTTCATTTGATTTTTCCCAAAAGTGATCATGAACACATGCTCCATCATGGAAGGCAAAAAATAACTTCATCAAATAAACTCATATTTTTAAACAATCCAAATTGTGAGAAGATCCATATTGTCCTCCCTACAATTTTTGTGAGGTCAGCCTGTACTGTTCACTTTTGCAGCTAGTTGGGTACTTGTTACACAAATCATAGTTATGAAATTCTTGAAAAACATTGTAGAAGTCATTGTAGCGGGCTGGCCATAGGAATGAGCTCAACATTTAAGGGTTAAAGGTCCCTTCCGAGATTTTTTTATGTTTTCAAAATAGGGAAACACCTTAGTTTTAAAAAAAAAACTTGATACATAGGACATTCAGCAGAGTTTTTAGCAACCTGAGCTAAGTAAAAAAAATCACACTTGGGAGTTAGGACCAGTGCCCATTGCCCATCACTCCCCAAGGAATGATAGTGAGTATTCTTTCCCAAAATAACATACAAACAGATTCTCCAAACAATTTCTTGATGCCACAACCAATGAACCCAAATGAGGTTTTCATGATTAGCTCCAATGGTTAAAAACACTGCCAAAATGTGCTCAAACTTCAAATTCAAAAATACTTTAATGTTCAAAGTTTTAATAGTTACTAAAAATAGGTAGATAGATACTACCCTTATCATTTTGATTACCATGTTTTGCACTAAAGAATCTAATTGCATTGATTCAAGAAATAAGCATATAAGTGAGGCGCATTAATTATAGAAAATCACACTAATTCAAGTAAAGCGAATATAGTGTGAGCTATAGTATGGGAATACTGTCTAAATAACGTGATTCAAGTGGCCAAAATTCTGAAGGCGTTTTGTGAGCACACACTGTAAGTGAAGAGTGCATGAAACATGATGCATTACAAATGTTTAACCTTGAAGGTGCTTCTCAAGGAGTAAACACTATATTCGTTAATTTGGGAAAAACGGTACATTTTGGGATTTTCAAATTTTGATATGAAAATTTTAGGTGGCTTCCTAAAACTGAGTTTAGCGATTTTTTTGTACATGTGTCCTCACCTCAGAGGAAGAATTTGCGCGGGAGAAAATCTTAATGGTTCATATTGAATCTGATACCTTTGAATCTAGTTTAAAGTAACTTGTTGGGTTTAAGGTGGAGTACAAAGTGGGACACCTGTTTTTCCCAAATTAACAAATAATTATGGTGTTATTAACAAAAAGTTGTGACCAAAACCTCAACTAGGAGAGTGAAGGCAAGAGGCATACCACCGTTATACATTGGTTAAACAAAACTCACCCAAGTTAGTGTGAAAAGATCTTGCACTATCCAAACTACCACACCTATTAAAATAAGGGAAAATTTCATGGATACCTCTAAAGTTTGCAATATTTACACATAGATATCTTTGCTTTTTCAAAAATATCACAAATATCCTTAGACCAAAAATTTTAAGCATTCATTTTGTTGTGCATGTCACTTTCTTCTCCATTTGTGCGCACACTACTTCTTTCTTGTTGTATGCTTCTTTCTTGTTATGTGTGCTCACAAAGGAAGAAGGGAAATGACGTGTACAACAAAACGAATGCCTAAATTTTTTGGTCCAAGGATATTTGTGATATTTTTGAAAAAGCAAGGGTATCTTTGTAAGTATTGCAAACTTCAGGCGTATCCATGAAACTTTCCTTTAACCCTTCAACGTCCAATGGGTGGCCGTGGCCTGCCCAAACTGTAGCTTAAACAATGTTTATATTCTAGCGTCAACAATGTTTTGATTGATGGGCACCAATAGTATTGCTTCTAAAAGTTTCAAAAATCAATAGTGCATGCCGACCTCATGAAAATTGCAATAAGGGCAGCTTGGGACCTAATACCGTGATTTTGAATTTTCTCACAATTTGAGTCACCTAAAAATAGGAGTATATTTGATAAGATTATTATTTGCCTTCTATGGTGGATCATGTGTTTTTGGCATTGTTTAATTTCTTGGCAAATTTTTGCCTAAATCTTACTTCAAAAGTGAGATGGCAATTAGTACACTAAAAAATTCTAGTGAAAATTTGGATGAAATCGCCACATCCCTACATGAACTGAAACCCAATTTGCCATATCTTGGATGAAAGTAGCTATGTTAGTAATTTTTTGGATGAACTTTTGTTGGTCATTCATTCATTCCAATTTTAGCAACATTTCCTTACCTGCTTGCATTTTGGGGTGTGGGTCGCTCTACCCTAACAAAAACAAAAATTAAACCTTGGTTTACAGTCATTTTGGAAAAACAAACAAATAAAAAACTACTTTTTTCTACTGTATAGAGTGCTTTTTCAGGGCCAGAGGATGAAAACGTCCTCTTGTGGGCATGTAGGGGTAACTGCTAGTAAGGTAGCCGCCTCCATAAGCATGAGTTTAAGCACTTTAGCATGGTTAGGGTAGTTGGACAAGCACAAAAATTATATTATTAAACTGGAAACACAGAACAAAAAATATTAGTTTAGTTTGGGAAGTTTTCCACATAGTCATGTATGCGTGGGTATTTTTCAAAGTGCTAAATCACTAAAATTGTAAGAACCATGTGTAAGAGATGCTAAAAACAAGGCTTGTTGGTTCTTAAATAGTGAGATGGGTACTCAAAACCGTCATATCAATCGCCCACAACCATCACTTTGTCACTCATAACCATTACTTAGTTCATTCATAAGTATTTGCTTTTTTAATTATGATGTCAATGACGCCCATGGGAACGGTCACGCTCATGGGTGTGGCTACCTTACTGTTGCTAAATTTAGCCACGTTTGTTGAACACTGGTCACGCAAATCTCAAGTTTCGAGAAAACCTTCCAGAAGGTCGGCCGAAAACGAACGGTTCAACTGAACATGTAGAAGTCGTACTGTACTTGGCAGTTACCTCCACAAACCGCTTCTTCGCAGCATCGTCCATCGCAACCCAAGCCGACGGCATCCACCACATGAAGGTACGGGGAAGGCAACGTGCACACACCCCACACACGCAAGCCCCAACTCCCAAGGCCCCAACAACTGAAGAACTGGAGCACTCATTTTTCGCTCTCCGATGCAAACCCGAATCGACGACGTAGAACCGCAATCAGAATTCACTATCAGAAAATTGCGGTGGTGCAGACCTGCAAAACCACTGCCATTGGACACCGAACACCGACCGCTATTCTCTCAAAGGAGAAAGGCGACGTATGTGCCTGGGTTGCGTGCCACGCTACCCGCGTTGCATAACGCAAGTCAGAGCCCTCGTGTGCTTTCCAAGTCAGCCATGGCTTTCGATGCCCCAATCAAGTCCTCGTGGAATTCAAATGTTCTGGGAGCATCTAACCGACCCACCACCCGACTGATGATGCGGCAGTTGCGTGCGCAGCAAGAGTGTCCTGGCCGGTTGAGTAGTGTCATGAACACTCCAACAGAAATAGATCGCCTCACATCTAGGATTGTCAGTTGGGATCGATCGGCTAGTGAGTAGTTTGTGTGTGTGTTTTTTTTGTATGAGTTTAATTGTGTGGATTTTGAGGGATTTGAGTTGCAAGCGAGGTTGTCGGTGAGCTTGGTGGATTGACAACAGGATAGCTGTGGTTTGGGAGATTTGAGCTGCGAGCATGGCAGCTGTTGCGTTGTGTAGGAATCCTGTTACGCTTGGTGGATCGTTGGCTTTGAAGTCCACTGTCCCTGCAAGAGAGCAAGCACAACCGTGCTCCGTGCGAATCGCCAGCAACTATGCGTCCTCCAGTTCAGCTCTGTTTGCCCAGACGCTGAGAGTCCGGCGCCATGAGCGAGCTGGGCGCGTTCGGAAGCCATCACACGTCGTGGCGACGATGGCTCCGCCATCGCCACTGCCACTGCCCCCGCTGGACGACAGCTACGCCACGGAGGAGCCCAGTGTGGGCATGGAAGAAGCGTTGCGAACCGAGCCGCGCAAGGAGAGCGGGAAAGAGGAGGCGTTTGTGTGGAAGGATCACTGGTACCCTGTCTCCTTGATCGAAGATCTGGACCCCGAAGTGCCCACTCCGTTTCAGCTCCTCGGTCGCGAGCTTGTGGTGTGGAGAGACCCGCAAGGCGAGTGGCGCGTGTTCCTGGATAAATGCCCTCACCGGCTCGCGCCTCTCTCGGTAAGCCCTCGCTCTCTCCCTTCTCGCCGTTCTCGGGATGCATGGATCTCCTCCTACACTGTTAATTTTGTTATACCGGCGCAATTCAGAGCGCTTTGGTTTTATTGCAATTGCAGACCTGATTAGGTGATCATCTGAGATGCCTGAACGTCTTCTTCTGTTGCTGCAGTTGTACGACTGGTTTAGATTACTACACCGCATGTGCTTGTGTGGGTTAGGGTTTTGATGATTTGGGCCGTTGGCAATGCGCAGGAAGGGAGATTGGACGAAACCGGCATGTTGCAGTGCTCGTACCACGGATGGGCCTTCAACGGAGACGGCAGCTGTGGCGCGATTCCACAGGCAGCCACGTCTGGGCCCGAAGCGAAGGCCAGATTCTCTCCTCGTGCATGCGCAGTGTCCTACCCGGCACAGGTGTCGCAGGGTTTGCTGTTCGTATGGCCGGATGAGAAGGGCGGCGAGAAAGCCTCACAAACTCCGCCTCCCATGTAAGTCATAATTTTGAAACTGCATAAAAAATGTTTTGAAGCCTTGAGAGCATCCTCAATGTTTCTTTGCTGTTTGAATGTTTCAACCTCCGACTAAACCCTAAACCAAGAAACTGTACTACTGTCTCTGTGGACTAAATTTTGTGGAAAATTCACGCCTCGGCAGGTTACCACCGGAGTTCGATGATCCGAAATACTCCACAGTGACAATCCAGCGGGACTTGTACTACGGATACGACACGTTGATGGAGAACGTGTCGGACCCGTCGCACATCGACTTCGCACATCACAAGGTGACGGGGAAGCGAGACCGAGCGAAGCCTTTGCCATTCAAGGTGCACAAGAGCGGGCCCTGGGGGTTCGCCGGAGCCAACAACGATTCTCCCACGATCAGCGCGGGGTTCTACCCTCCCTGCTACTACTACAACAAGTACGTCGATCCTCTTACTCCTCTGTTGTGAATTAGGGTTTGTGAGAGAAAGATTAGGGTTTGCGCGAGTAGATTAGGGTTTGCGCGAGTAGATTAGGGTTTGTGCGAGGAGATGAGGGTTTGTGCGAGGAGCGGACACGAAAATCTTTACCTCTACAAGTCGAATTGAGGTCGGCAGTGATTTGTGCAGGATTGAGCTACCCGTGAAGCTGCCCATTCTCGGAGAACAAAACTGGGAGATTCTGATCTGCTCCTTCAACATTCCAATGGCGCCAGGGAAAACGCGCTCCATCGTCTGCAGCGCACGCAACTTCTTCCAATATTCTATGCCGGGAAAGAACTGGTGGCAGCTAACCCCCCGGTGGCTCGAGCACTGGACGTCGAACAAAGTCTACGATGGCGACATGATAGTCCTGCAAGGCCAGGAGAAGGTCTTTCACGCTCACGACGGGGACGTGAACGCACAGTACGGCAAGCTGACGTTCACGCCCACTCAAGCGGACCGCTTCGTGCTGGCGTTCCGGGGCTGGTTGCGCAAGCACGGCAAGGGAGAGCCGGAGTGGTTCCCTGAAGCCAGAGTCGGGATACCGCTTCCGTCCACCGTGATGTCGAAGCAGCAGATGCTGGACCGCTATGAGCAGCACACGATGAAGTGCGCGTCGTGTCGGAGCGCGTTGCAAGGGTTTCAGCAATGGCAGAAAATCTTCTGGGGTTGCACTGTTGTCTTGGCTGCTGCTGCTGGCGTGCCCCCTGATTTCACCTTCCGTGTGCTCTTAGCCTCTGGAGCTGTCGTTAGTGCTGCTCTGGCTTATGCTCTTAAGGAAGGAGAGAAAAACTTCTTGTTCAAGGACTACGTTCATTCAAAGATTGACTAATTAGTTGTGCAGAATCATATACTCGTTAGAACTCCCGAAGGAGCTGCGTTGAAAAAGTAAACCAGATTATTAGATGGGTGCTTTGAGGCTTTTTTACATGCCATTTACAGCGGAGAAGGATGAGTCCCTGCAACTGCTGATGAATGTTAGGATTTTTTTATGTAGCATAAGTTAGTAGGCTAGTGATTCTTATAAGGTTATTGAAAGTCATTTTTCATGTAAATATCGAAAAGATGGTCCGCTGTGCAGAATCTTAATTCCTGTGCAACTTTGAGTGGTATCCTTATTATCAAACTTGTATGTCAGTGCTTCTTTGTGTTCCTTTAGTCGGCCGCTTGAATAATCTGTGAGTTTCCTTCAGGACCATTTGCAGAGCGTTCTGATAAGTAGTGTGGCAATGGTGCCAAATGCATGTCATTCTTAACCCTTAAACGTCGGGCTAGTCATTGTGACCAGCCCGGCTACAGTAGTCTGCATTGTTCACCTCACTATTCAGCAATTAAAATATAATTTCCTAAAGTTGCAGGAGTCAACAATGCATGGTGCCCTTATGAAAATTGCAAGAAGGGCAACTTGGGACCTAACACCATGTTTTTAAATCTTATCACAATTTGGGTTGCCTAAAAATATGAATGATTCAGATGAGATATTATTTTTGCCTTCCATGATGGACCATGTGTTTACAGTCACTTCTAAAAAAAATCAAATGAAAAACAACTTTTTGCTATAACACAAGAATCTTTTTTTGGAACCAGCGGATGTTTTTCGTCCTCCTTGACATTTAGGGGTTAAGCAACGGGGAGTTTGCACTGTCAGAATGGAATGTAGAGCAATATGCTAATATGAACAATATTTGATTGAAAAGGTTCAAAGTATGAGTAATGACTAGAGGTGTTCATGGGATTGTTTTGCATTAGCTATTACCAATCCTAGGACTAAACTCTAAACCATGAGGCTTTCTTACTCATAATCATGTTTTTGGTTTCAAGGTTTAATTTGGATTCCAAAACGCTAAGAATTATTCTATTTTAGTAGCATTTTGTAGCAATTATCTCAACTTTTTTGAAAGAGGCATCCAAATTCTTCTCCTACACAAATTTGAGTTCACAATTATATGAATTCAAACTTCAAAAATTCATAACATAAAGTCTCCAAATAATACATGTTATGGTGCATGAAATTCAAGAGGGAGACCTACTCAAAATCAAAAGCTCCTTCTAATAACAGAAATACCTCAAATCAAAAGCTCCTTTTAATAACAAAGATTCTTCAAGGCCACAAGAATGAAAACCCTACCTCCCTATTCATTGTTTGGTTGCTCAAAACTAGGGCGCTTAAGGCGCTCAAAACTAGGGCGCCCAAGGCGCTCCAAACTAGGACACCCAGGGGGTTCAGAACTAAGGCGTCCAAGGCGCTCGAAACTAGGGCGCTCGGGTCGCTCAGAGCATTTTGGTGGTGCGGATTGCAAGCATCCACAAAAGCGTTGCTGGGAGTCACATGAAAAATCACTACCTCGCCACTCGCTTCCCTCATAGCCAGATATCCCAGGGGCCCGAAAGAAGGCATTGCTAGAGCAAGGCAAATTGGCAACTTCGTCCCCAGCCACATTGCGGAGCTCCTCCAAGTGGCTTTGCGCGTATTCACATGGATCTAACGACTTGCAAGGGTACTCAAAGTAGAGCGGTTGGTTGGCAGCAGGGTCACACAAGGGTGTCACAAACGCATCACACCGATGGATTTGCGACTTGAAGAGCTCCTTGTATAAGCCTGGCTCAAACCTGATGGGGATGATGTAGCCCGCCGGCGATATTTGGAAGTTCCGCTCACAATCTGCACAGCCGTTGACTACATAAACCGCTCACAAACTCAAGGCTAAAAATAAGCTTTAGCACAAAATCTATCAAAGTAGAGCCATGAGGTTTAGGTCTTTTTCTATCATGCAAGGCCTACAACCTCAAGGATAGCTTAGTGGACTAGTAGTTGACTTGGGTATATAGATGTCATGGCTTGGAAAATATTTTGCTCAAAAAAACCTAATGAAACTATGTGAATGTTTATGTGACCATATGAACACCTCTAGAGGTGTTTATTTTGTCAAATTGTACAAGCATTTATATAGTGCAATGTAAGTGTTCATTTGAGAAAAAGTTTATATCCAATATAAACACAAATTGTCAAAGTTTGAAATTTCTTATCAAGAAATTATAAAACTTCTATTGAAGAGAGATATTCTATAGACACTATATGGAAAACCAACAAATGTATAATGAACATGTTATTCATTAATTTGGGAATTTGCTTACAAAGTGGGACTATTGGATTTTTGAAGGTTTTAGTTAACTTTTAGGAGTACTCCTAAAACCATGTCCACGTGGCCTCATTTGAGAGGAGGAATTTGCAAGGGAAAAAATCTTAGTGGCTCAGACAAAATTTGATACCTTCAAATCTGGTTTAAGGTAATTGTTTGGGTTTAAGGTGGGTACAAAATGGGACACTTGTTTTTCCCAATTTAACGAATAACGCGTTAATGTGAGTTTGATTTTATACGTTTCCATATTTGAAAAGGTATAAACATGTGGGATGTATATTGATTCTTCCTTACTAGTTCCATATTAACATCATTTTCAAGAATCTATGTTTTATTTGTAAAATTTGAGAAGTGAAGAATTGAGGATGCAACCAAAGAGTTGTGTAGACGCATCTTTTATTTATTTTCAAATGGACTCAATCCCTAGTAAATTTAAAATCTGATTAGAACTTGGCATCATCTTTTGAAAGTATGGGCACCAAGAAAATGGAACTATGCTTCACAAGTTGGGTCTTGCAAAAACAAGAGTCATTGAGACTTAGGAATATGATTGGTGGAGATATGGAGATAGGCACTTATAGCTTTGCTCTTTGTCCCAAGTTTTGAGTCCCTAAGTCCCAATTTGCTTACAATCATCACTTTTGAAAGTTTTGGAGCCATCAAAGTGGAAGCTTGTTTATAACTTTAGTGTAACAAAAACAGAGATCAAAATTAAGAACCAAGCCCCATGGCCAAGTGCCAACAATCTTTTGCATAAAAGATTCAAACCTCTATTTTCTATTTCTCTTTTGTCAATTACAACCCAATCCAACAAAATGGGAACAAGTGTTGAGTTGAAACAAGTAACCATGTGGAACATGTATTGTACTTGTCCCTTGGAAGCAATTCACACGATGTCCAAAGTCCCACTAAAATCCCAAAATCCAAATTGGTTGAAAGCTTAAAATTGGGACTTGATAATTCACACTCTATTCCAAGTGGGAATTGACAATTCACACTATGTCCCAAGTCACTACATGGCAACATTTTTCCAAAGTTTTGACACCTATAAGGTGAAAATTCACTCAAGGTTTGGGTCAATCATTTTACTTCATCCAACTTTCAATCCAAGTCCCATTAATATTTTTACATAAAACATTTATAGCTTTTGTTAGTACTCACTTCTACCCTTAGTCACCCAACAAGGTTGGTATCTTGAGTTAAGGTGGGGAATCTTAATTAGAAGATTGTACTTACCAAACACAAGGTCAACAAATTTGGAGACGCTGGACTTGGGAGGGGGTGGCTCTTCATCTCTAGGGGTGTCAAGGTTGCCAAGGCCCCCTGAGGAATGCTGCAAGTACGAGACGGAAGACCCGGCGGGGGCAGCAGCGGCACTAGTGCAAGAGATGGTCTCCAACAGCAATTGCTTGCGCTGCCTCTGGTCTAAGCTGCGCACTAGCACCGTGAGCCCCCCTTTCAAGCGCAATCCGCTCTTCATGAGTGCCTGCCCTGCTTCTCGTGAACTCTGCCACCCATGCCACCCCCAAAAAAAATAACCTTCTCAAACTTGGCAAAAAGAAACCACACAAATTCTTTTTCCATGTGATTCATATATTGTAATAATTCCCTAGTATATTATGTATTGTACTTCCACTATTTCCATGCAATATTATTTTGTGGAAGAAACTCAAACCCTTAGTTGACATATTTTGCTAAAGAAGAACACTAACCCTTCTATAGTACTAAGTTAAACAAAGACTTCTCTTAAAGTAAACATGTTTAAGGGTACAAGTGAATATTGAGTTTTGATGGTGGTAGCTACACAAATTAGCCATTTATTCTATAAAATTTTGTTGGCAACTTAAAGTAAGAAAGAAAATTTCAAATCATATAAAAAAAACTGCACCTTAGTTAGGCTATAGGTGGGAAGGAGAAGAATAGATGGGTTGATTTACGTTGGGATTAGGGACATCAAAACTTGGGACATAATCACAAGGCCTCCAAAACTTTACAAGAGAAGGAATGAAGACAAAAACCAAGTTAAGTTTTTATTGAGATTTCAACTCCATCCCACGACACACAAATTTTGAATGAAATGTATATAATACAGTCCTTTTCCTACGGTATTGCATTTTCTCACCTTTCTAGACTATTTACTAAGAAAATTCATGTATACAAAAACATGGATTCAATTTTTCTAAATGAAATGTTAAATTCTTCTTTTCAAGGAGCAGTTCTATTTTAAATTTTTTTTGTTAAAGTTTTATGCTTAAAGGGTTTATACCTGATACTGAATCTGAACCCAATTAGCGCTATCCGGTCCTACCACACGCTCAACAATGTTTCCACACTTTTCAAACTCCCGGAGCACCTGATGCAATTCACTACTGCCAAATATGTTCTCCAATTAGCAGTATCAGTCAGACCGCCATATTTTTTATGGTGCATTCCTAGACAAATTTGATAGAGAGAGGTACCTAGCATTTTTTAAACACTATTGACATGGCATCGTGCATGGCATCTCTTTAAGAGCATGACCAAGAAAGTGTCATTTTAGAGGAAAAAAAAGCCATCTTAATTATAGCAAATCTAGCAAAATTGAAGCTCTTCACAAAAACAAGATGCTATTTGTGTTCTTTTTCAAATCTATTAAGAGGGTGCCAAACAAGGATGCTTCAAAATGTTATAACAAGGACTCTTAAGAATACTATAATAAAAACTAGGGAACTATTAATGCCACACCCAAAATTGTTAATGTCACACCCCTTTGAGCATATAATTTGAAAATTTGATGTTATTTTTTTTTATTCAAGTGGTTCATCATTCATTCAATTATAGTTTTTATTGCAGCATTGCTACTTTTTAATGTATGTTTGCTTCAAGTAATTCAAAAATCCTATAATTTTGGTTTCAAATTCAAGCATCTCCAATTTTTTTGAATATAGCCTTTGAATGATAGAGGTGGAATAAATCTTTTGATCCAAATAAAAAAATCAGCATTAAATTCTCACACTTCATGCTCAAAGCACACTTTGGGATGTAATATTAGCAATTTTGGGTGTGACTTTAGCAATTCATTAAAACTATTTAGTTGTGCAAATATGCACTTTTCCTTTTTTCCACAGCGAACAAGAGGAATTTTGGAGACATAATGGATAGTGATAAGATGAATCAGCTTTTTTCTTTATTTTGATTAGTTGATTAGTCTTCTAAGCACCACCTAAGTGGCATCTCTTCTACCAGTCACCCACCATTTTTTTACATAATTGGTATATATACGTACAAAGTCCTAAGTTACTAGGAATCTCTCAAGATGTAACACATGAAGTGGTATGTACAATTGCTGCTTAGCTCTATGGAAATTTTGGAATGAAATTGTTCATTGATAGCTAAACTCCTTAAGGATATTGCTTACCAAAGTGTTCGTTGTATTCATAGAAGGACCATTTAGTACTTGAAGGAATTGCTCAACAACAAATGCAAAAAAAAAAAGCAAAAAATCCTATTTGACCAGTAGTATGTATGTGACTTGGATTGAAATTTATTACTCCAGTGAGATTCATGTGCTACCCAAGTGCTCCTTCCATACACAACACATGAGAGCATATACAAGACAGCAACATCTTTATGGGGTTAATGGTAGTTGGAAGACAAGACACTTAGAAAATAAAACAAAGTAACCTAGCGGGTGAAGGAGGCACACATATCACTCAAAATTAGTACAACTTCTTTTTTTCCAAAACATGTGATTGTTTCCACCTCAAACTACTGGAAGTAAATTAAGTAACTGAAACGATTAGCATTAGGGGGCTTCAAACTTCAACTTTTTCAGGTGGCCCATGTCACAATTCACATTTGTGAATTCACTAGTGAACCGTGACATGACTCACCTTTGTACTGCGCTCCTAATGTGGTTCACGTGAGGAGTGAATTTCAAAAACTCACTTTTGTGACTTCCCAGGGCTCATCCACCTGCGTCCTCAAACCCTAAAACTTCTTTTACATAAACTTTCGCAAACTCACAGGTGTCTCAGACTTTGGGCGTGCGAGGGAACAAAAACAATTCATTGGTGAGTGGAGATACTGTGAGGTGAGAAGTTTGAAGGCCAGATTTTATGTTTGAAGCCCAAGGGAGACAGAACTGTGGGCATATAGAAATCACCTGGAAGCCCCCCCTCCGATGCTGTCACGAACAGGATTGGAGCTGCAAGCCAAGGGGGCCAGTATGAGACTTTGCAAAACTTCCACTGTGCTATTATGGAGGTGTCCAAATGCTGCTCACCTTCATGCCATGGCACACATCCGCCACCCCCAACGAATTTTAAACAAATCAAAATGAGGGCTCTGCATTTTTTCACTCTTCTTGTAAAGGCAGAGGCATGTTTATGCCCTAATGAAACGCTATGTCCTATAACGATATGTCCTCAAAAGTATGTGCTAAAAAGTTATGTCTTAGAAATTATGTTCTAAAAAAGAATGTTATACAAATTGACTCCCATGAAATCAACAAAATCCTCATTTATTTTTACAATTCACTGAACCATTATTGCAAGTGATGTACTAATGTTGTTTTGTGTTAATAAATTTTTGTAAAAATACTGTTCACTTTGTTATTTCATTTTACGTATACAACCTTCATTATATTGTATGGTGTACTTCTAGTATGGTACCTAAATTTAGAGGGAGTAGATAGCTTTTCGTTTATTTTTCAATGTTAGTAATGATTAGTTTTTGGTTGATAATGGAAGTCATTTGAATGCACACATTTTAAAGGTCATACACTTTAAAATTTCACTGACTAATTGTTTGCTCCAATCTGATCTTTGACACAAGAAGTTAGGGTGAATTGGCTCTAACCTTCCCTAGTGATTGCTACATCACACCATATGTCACTCAAAATCACTCTCCTATATATGGTAAAATGATTGAAGTAATGCATGTAGTATTTTCTAACTTATGAGGGCTAAGATATGACAAGTCAAGCAAAAAGATTTTGTAAGAATCTTGAACTGTATATTCTCCATAGAGTGAACTCTAGGAGTTGGCTTTTCTACTTTTTTTTTCTTAAAAATGATTTAGGCTTGAAAATATTTTGGTATTATTCTTGAATTGTCCATACTACTCTAGTTTCCTCCTATACTACATATTAGTCTAGAGCATATTTTAATTTTGACAATATACATAAGTAAAGACATACACACCTAAACACAGTCACCCAATTCTCCCCTTCAATCACATCCTCCCTACAAGCAATGTCTGCACAAAACAATCCATTGTCATGTCTAGGGTGGGAATCTCCTTCTCATGAAGGTCCTTTTTCTGTGAAATGACAACTCATTAAATGAAAGAGCTATCCAAATACATGACTTGTAAGAAATGAAACATCTTTGGGTTTTATCACTATTTTTGATGTTGATACCTTGTGAATGCAAAATTATTTTTTTAGAATCATCAAAAGTCATAAATAGGATCATAATTTATTACTCTGTATATCTTAACAATTCACAGTGTACTTATAAACTAGCCAATTAATGCAAATTCCCTATGCTATAACCAATTGAGGTATATGAAATTTGTAGCATGCCTTATTGTCCCTGAAATACGCATTTTGTTTTTGGTGTAATTTTGAACTCATCCTAAATAGCAAGTACCAATTGTATAGGAAGAAGACAAACAATGGGTATTCATTTGAATGTCAAATACAATCTCACTATAGTAAATGTCAATTTGTTGAGTTTTTTTTATTTGAATATCATATACAATAAAGATATGGTTTCTCACAACTACTACTACGTAAGGGTTGTGAAAGTGAATAAGTGGATTCCTTTTAATTATACAAGAGTTCAAAGAAATACTTCATTTTTTAAATTTCTCACTATGATATACAGTTGCACAACTCAAACTTTGAATCACTTTACATAGGAAGAAATTATACATTGAAACTCCCTTCCATGACTAAGGTACACAATCAAACAACGTTAAAAGGTAACCACACCATATTGTAATCCTATTACAAAACCAACCCCCTCAACAAATAAATTTGAACATGAGATCCTAGAGTCACTTACCGGTCCGTATGTAATCAACAATAATTTATTGGTCGGTATATAATCAACATTTTGAATCATAAAGTTTGAAAGGTTCATACAAAGCTTAAAATACTTCCTAAAGGAATTTGGAGTTCTTTTTCAATTGCTAACAAAGAATATGGACGCATTTTTGGTGTGGTTACCTTGGTCATTTTGGGGGGCACACATGGCAGTCATAGGACAAAGGTCAGGGTTTACTCTGCATAGTTGGGGTCTCTGCAAATAGCCATCTGACAGGTCGCTTCGATCGCGCCTTCGGCCACACATTCTCAACATTTGTGGAGACTTGTTGCCCTTGATTTGGTAACCCTAACCCTAATTTGGATCGTGACTGGGACGCTAAGGTTCTCAAAGCGGAGGGGCCAGCTTCGGATGCGTGGTGCTTGCTCTTAGCTCCAACGTTGTAGCGGGGATTGGGAGGGACGGGGTCGAGGGTGCGGCCATCGTCTTGCCATCGGCTGGACGCAGCTGCAATCCCCAAAGGTCTCTTTGCCATCCGCTCCACGCAGTCCGGCGGAGCGAACGATCTCGAAGATTGCGTGCCTTGGGATGCAGCCTCTGCCCTGTCATTTTGTAAACCTGACCTCGTCACGCGCACGTTTGCATCTGCAACCGAACACCATGTCAGCAATGAAATTGTTGTGTGCTAAGGTAGGAAGCTTGAACTCAATTAGGGCACTAATACCGCTCACCTCCCCAAATGAACTCTGTCGGTACATGTCCTTATTCATAACCTTTCAAAAATGTACGATGGGTGTATATTTGAGGAAGTGATCCATTTTAGAGCCCTATGACTTTTCCACTTCAAAATTTCATAACTAATTCCACATTGCTTTAAAAAACACAAAATAACTTGAGTTAGATGCCAATTCCTCTTGTCTTTCAAGGAAAATTTATTGAAAAATATTTCAAGAATTTTCACCTCCCCAAAGTTGAGTTTCAGCTCT
The DNA here is from genome assembly GCA_963920765.1 of Ulota crispa. Classification (NCBI taxonomy): domain Eukaryota; kingdom Viridiplantae; phylum Streptophyta; class Bryopsida; order Orthotrichales; family Orthotrichaceae; genus Ulota; species Ulota crispa. The sequence continues at coordinate 589,976 of OY987249.1, read as the reverse complement.
TAGATGGTCAGTTTATGAGCCTCTTACCTTAATTGTTGTTTTTTTGCTACACCAATTTTGGTTTGGCTCTTTGTTCTATAGAACTTTTTGAAAAAATGTAAAATACTTATCCAATTTTTATAAACAGGTTTGGGAGCAAGAGCCCGGTTTTTATGGTTCCACTGGATGTTGCCTCACCCTACTAGTGCGATATTCTAATTTCTCAAAAAACCATCATGAGATTTAGGTTTGATGAAAGGTTGAAAACATCCAACTTTACATCTGTAAACAAAATGTAAGCCATCCTTGCTACTCAACCATTTTTTGGTTAGAAAAAAAAGCTAAGGCCACTTCATCCAAAAAGTGCATGTCAGTCGAAAAGCTTGAACTTCGCCAGTATCGATAATGTACGAGAATTCCTGGTTATGGCCGTTTGCTGTGATCCAGGAGTTGTGAGTTCCGTCGTACCTTGAAGCCACTTCTGGTGAACTTGACACCACCGCCACACGTCCCCCGCCATCTGCCAATGCTCATCAACAAGCTACCCGGCCTGCCAGTGCAGTAGCATTCATTGCTCCAAGTAGCTGCACATAAGCCCGAATTGCATATAACCATGAGTTCATGTCATCCAATATTGCTCTGGGAAAAAAAATGGCATGTGCTTGGGCACGAAGAGGGGACGACACAGCGTTTAGGGTTACGTTACTAGCTGGGATGGAGTGATTCTTTTCTGCCAGATTGGTGGTCTTGTTCGAGGTTTGTGTTCTCACCTATGATATGGAGTGACAAGGAAGATTATTAAATTACAAGGCTTGGTTCTCAGTAATTCTATTCATAGTTTCTGGGCAGAATGCTTCCATTTCTCGCTGTCAAGTTTGTGAAGATGCATATTTTAATCCAGTGTCGCTATGCCATTGGCTTTATATGAAATTCGTGGCGGAGATCATCACATTAAGTGCAACTCCTCCGGCATGCAGAACCAGAGCAAGAGAGAACAAATGTGTGTTCCGGATGTTCGATACCAACACGCATTTTCACAAGCAAGGAATCGAGATGTTATAGCAAGATCAGAAAGGCAAATGACAATTTAATCCGTTTATGGACACATGGGTTGAATCACCATGCACACAGGAATCCTGCTCAAAGACCCTGGCGACGGTACTCCGGCACATCCTGAACGTCAGAAAACGAGAAGCAAACTGGATTATTGCAGCAGGACAGAGAATAATTAGGCTTCAGAACCTGATGATCGAGTACTCCATGTCGGGATATAAATCGCAATGCGGCAGAGGAAGCATAAAAGAGCAAGCCAGAAGGCCAGTAGTGGGGATTCGGCTGAAGTGAGAGGGAAGGTGGTGCGGCAGAAGAGAGCCTGCTCACCGAGAATTCAGGAAGCGGCAGCCATGGCTCTGGATGAAGCAGCTGGCCCTCACCTGCTGGGATGAATGTGAATTTCAACCCAAAGTTTTCGGTCCTTGTAACCTTTTTGCCTCTTGCGTTTCGTCTCCATTCTATCAGATCTGCCGGTCGGCGATGGCGACGAAACATCATGTCCCTGCAGTTGAAGATTCCTGTACCAGTTGACCTAAACCTCGTTATGCTACACTAAGTACTCTTTCGAGGTAAAGCCCAGTTTTCAGAGTTATCAACATTCCAGTGAAATACTTTGCATAACTTGACATTAAAAAGTGAGATTTTTTCCTACCTTCCTCAAATCGTGGATTTGTGAACACGTTTCCTCAGGATGTCCTGAAGCATAAAATTGAGCAAAGGATTCATGAAGCCTCCATGAACCAATCCCCAAACCTCTTTGAGAGCGAAGGGTATGGGACACTGCCATTTCATGTCCAAAGCGGAGTATCTAAATCTCAAAAATAAGGGCAACAAGGGAAAAGAGACCCCATTATCGATGGTATATGGAACTGTAGCAGCAAGACAAGGACAAAGAAATTAGGTCCATGATCAACGATCTGTTTACTCGTGTTCTAAATCATGTATACAATGGGGAGGTGCCTTCAATATGCAGCTTCTGCTGTAGATATAAATACAATATCTGCCTGATAGTTCCTAAACGGCGCTATTCAATTCGAAAGGTCCCTAAGAACTCGAGAGATTCGAATTCGAGAGGGGTTTCGATAATTACAAGTGTTGCTTTCAATTCTAAATGTACATGAATCTCTGCTGAGAAGGCAGAAGGAATGATTATTTCAAATAAATTTTAGTATCATTCTAAGGAGCTTGAATAGTCACAGCAGCATTGTCTGCCGTCTAAAGGAAGGAGCTTGTGAGACCAGCAGGGGGGTTTCCTGGTTCCACTAGGTTGAAGATATCTGTGGTGACGGCCACCACACTGGAGATGATAGCCAGAGTCACCATCACCGCCGCCTCGAGCTTGTCCTTCTTGGTTGCCAACAAGGGCTTGTCCCTGCAGCAAGAAAACCAGAAACGCTTCGTCAGGTACGAAATTCAGAGATATAAGGTAGAAGCACCCAAAAGTGACACTTACCTCAGATGTGGTAATTTGGAGGGTCTTTTGAGAATGTAATGTCATGTGCTTGTTAGGAAATGGGTGCAGATGCAAACAAAATTGTTTTTGGAATTTTCTGAGATTGAATGAATAAATAACAAATTGTTGAAGGCAAATCCCTAAATTGACCTATTGTGGACACTAGACCCCAAAAAAGCAACAACAAAATGACCATGTCACACCCAATCATAAACCACCACCTACACAATTTCTGTTCCCTTATGTTGAACTTACGAGTCTGGTTTGGGTGGTTTGGGTGCTGTCTTGTTTGGGTGCACAAGCGTTTAGCTTTAGGTTTATTTATGGTTTGGGTGTTGTCTTGTTTGGGTGCACGAGCGTTTAGCTTTAGGTTTATTTATAGATGTCACTAAACGGCTAGTGTCACTTTTGGGTGCTTCTACCTTATGGGGATCTGGAAAAGGAAAGTATGAGAAAAGCTAGGGACGGTGGAGGAGGGCTTTACCGTAGCAAGATGAGTGCCGGAAAGATGAATCCCAAGCACACAGTGCAGGTGGCACCCGTGAATTGAAAGGCGATCCAGATATTGGGTACAACAGCCGCGCCAAGGAAGACGCAGCAGAGCAGGAAGCCCGTGATGAGGGAGAAGCGGACGGAGTCGAGCGCCAGCGGCGTGGCCCGTGGGAAAAGAATGGCGTCCAGGTTGAGGCGCAGGGAGAAGTTGAGCAAAGGGAAGACCAGCATGATGTGCACAGCGTAGCTGATCCGGACCACGACGCAGATCAGCTCGGAGAACGGCACTCCCAGGTCGGTGTCGAAGTTGGACAAGATGTCGTCGCTCGTCCCCTCCCCAAACAGCAGGTACCCGAACACGGCCGTGCACACGTAAATGCCGCCGCACAGACACATCGACCAGCGCACAACATTCTGCATCTTCTCGTTTGCCGTTCCGGCCAGCTCGTTGGCAATGGGATGCACTACAATCAAAGAAACAACATCATCATGAAAGACTACCTCTCATGTACACATGATCTCTCATTCAAACAAGCATTTGCCGAAGGAGAACACTCAGACCCCTCTTATACGACACTTCACAAGATGACAAATTCTTTAAAAAAAAGCCCACAATTCAAAACTTCCCCTTCTGTCTTCCTATCTCACTCTCCAATGAAGTCCATGAACGACAGAGTTCAACGCCATGGTCATGCTCACAGTGTAAGTCACCTCTACAATGCTACACAACTCCATACCAGCGATTCCGAATGTGATTTTCATGATTAGTTCAAGTGGCTAAAAAACCTCGCTACATGTGCTAAAACTTCAGGGTTAAACACGATAATATTATCACGTTTTCTTTAAACTGTAAAATTGGTAGAAATGTTGTTAAAGTTAGCCGCATTTGTGAATGTTAATTTATACTATAACCACTCAGACATGAGTTTTGCGGGTGGTGTGGAAGAGATGTGAGTGTAGTAGTAGCAGTAGTAGTAGTACCGTTGTGATGACAGATGTAGGCAGTGACCATCACTGGAATCACAGTGAAGAGACGCCAGAACGACGCCTGGTCGTGGACGTCCGGTGTCAGCCGCGGCCGAGAGATTTCGCCTGCAGTCAGCTTCCACATCGCCACCCCGGCGATGACGACCACGAACACTACCGCCAGCGCCACGGACAACGCGGACGTCCACTTCAAGGAGTCTGAGGTCACCACCCGAAACGCAACTCGTGTCAGCAAAACCTCGGGTTCCTTAAAAAATGGGTAAAAGAGTCACGTTGGGTCCTTTACATGACTCTTTCATTGCAATGTGACTTGCATAAAGGTGCACATAAAGATGTATCAAATCGAAAGTAGATACAGGCTTATTCCTTTTTTTCAAATTTTCTCTTTTAACAAGGGTGGAGAGTATGTACAGCTGGATGAACTACCAAGAATTGGACGCAGGCTGTTGATGTCCAGTATCATTTTGCAAAACAAAGAGGCTTGCTGCTTCTCAAAAAGAAGATGTTACTTGCTTCTCACTTCAAAAACCATGAACATTTCTAGAGAAACCTAAAAAGTGATGAGATAGAGTCTAATCATTTTTCACTTCATTGTCTTGATATGAACAGTCACTCGTATGTCATTGGTTAAACAAAAGTGCCTTCAGCTGTTAAAAAGGGTGTGGTATAAGCATCCATGAATCGTCTTCGTAAGCTTTGAATCGTATAGGTAAAAATGCAAAGAGAAAAAGAGTGAAAGACATGACAACGTACCAACATGCCGGAACGAGATAAGGGGCAGCAGAACCACGACGGCGATGGTGAAGAGGACGAAGACGCGCTCGTTCCACCACGTTCGCCCCCCCGCCCACTCTTCCAGCACCCCCGTGTAATGCTCCCCTGCGCTGGACGTGCCTGACAGCACGTCTCCTGCACACCCCAAAAAAACATAGCATTTCTGAACAAAATCAGAAACAATACAAACAGGGCGTACTGGAAACTCTGCACCACTTTCAGTATCTTAAGCACGAAAGCAAAACATGAGCATATCAGACCTAAGGCGAAGTGCAAATAGGGAGTGCAGAGCATTTTGCACCATTGCCAGGATCTAAACAATACCGTCTGCACTTTTACACGCAATCACTGACATGCCAAATGCCAAGTGTTTTCATATACTTTTGAAGAGCCCTCAAAATTCTTGTCTCTCACCCTTGCTCTTCAAGCATGCTCCACAAATAGTCAATTGACCAATCATCAAACAGAACATAGGATAAAGCTCACTAAACTTAGGATAAATAGTGATTTCAAGGATCATTACTTGACAAGCTCAGTTTTGGGTGTCAAGAAAAGAAATATTTTGAGGGACCTTGAGCACCTATCCCATCCACTTACCCTTACAACAGACAATGCTATTTAATGAGCGTAAAAGGGTGAGACCATGAGCGGTGCGCCAAGATTTTGTGAGCGGGAACCCATTTCAAACTCAAAATCAATAAAAAAATTTAAAAAACAGCAAGTTTTTCAAGGTTTATAAGAGATGAACGTTTATAGTGCACAATTATAAGGCCATATGTACACCTTTACGCTCAAGTTTGACACACGCAATACTTGGATGATAAGAAGGTGGTAGATAGAATGCGCTCAAGTTTGACACACGCAATACTTGGATGATAAGAAGGTGGTAAATAGAAGGTAGGAAAGAAGAGAAAGGAGGCAATTGGGCAGTGGCAAAGCAAAGGAGCAGGGACGGAGACTGAAGGCAGCTTTGCATACGGATCGAACAACATCAAGCCATGACCTAATTTGCAAGCAGAGGGGGGTGATTCGGTACCGATGATGATCAAGTACACGATGAGGATGCCGATGTTGTTGATGATGATGCAGAGCTGCACGAGCGCGCGTCCGATTTCACCGAACGCGTCCGCCATCAACCCACCGTACGACCTGGCCCCGACGGGGCGCGAGTAGCGGAGCATGATTTGGATGGAATTCTCCGTGAGAATACCCGTGACGATGATCGTGAAGATGCCGAGCGGCAAGCCCGTCACCTTCATGGTGGCGGGGAGCGCCATGATCCCGGCGCCCACCACGGTGGTGGTGAGATTGAACACCGCGCTCGGCACCGACGCCTCGTGGTAGTTGTCGTCGTACACGTCCAGGTCGGAGTTCGCCACGTCCTGCCTCTTGCTCGGTAGCAGCGGCACCCTCTCCGGCTGCGCCCTGCTCTCGTCTTGCTGCACCTCCTCCTCCTTCCCCGCGCCAGCCATCGTTCGGCGCCCTCAAAATCGATTGACTCTTCACCTCCAGCCCATGGATTCTAACAGCACTCTGCTCATGCCAAAGGCAGAGTATCACCGACTCGTCTCCCAAATCGGTTGTGATCTGTGCTCAGAGGAAACCACGATCGGAGACGATGATGATTGTGTGGGATTTTGCCCGGCAATCCAAATCAAAACTGATACTGAGAGGGGCGCCGGAATGCAGCAACGATGCCGCAGGTGGAGAGAGTGCGATTGCGGAATCCAACACTCGAGACCACGAATCGCGAGAGATCAAACGAATTGAGGATTCCAGGAGGGGCGGTCGGGCGGAGGATTGAAGATTCCAGAGGAGGCCAACAATCCGGTGGTGCAGAGCAGCAGAGGCGAGGAGATGCGGACGCGGGAAGCAGGCCACACACGCTTCCTTCCAATGAGCACCAGCACCGGCGTTGCGGCGGAGCAAAATGCACTTCGGACTCCGGAGCAGAGTTCTTTTTTGGTTTTGGACCGGGCAGCTTCGAAGAGCATCTCCACCCGCCCGGCAAAGCGCTGTGTCAGGAATACTTTTGGTTGAAAAGGAGGTAGTTAATGCTCGGCTCGGACCCGCCAAAATAATCTTTCCAACACTGCAAAAATTCCATTTTCCCAGAGCATGGCAGGTTTTTTTTTTTTTTTTTTTTTTTTTTCATTAAACAGATTGGCACCCAAAGGCTAAAATTGGAAAGAATGAATGATGTGAGAAAGTTCATCCAATGAACCACTATTGTAAGCTACTTTCATCCAAAATATGGTAAATTGGGTTTTTGTTGAAGGAGGGATCTTGCAATTTCATCCATGTTTTTATCCATACTTCTTAGTGTATTGGTAGCCAGACCACTTTTGAAGTAAGATTTAGGCAAAAAATTGCCAAAACCCTAGTGCATGGCAACAACTTCAAACACGATTCTTTTTTCATCAATTAATAGGTTGTGTAAGCAATGATAAAGAATCTTTTTTTTCAAATAAGAAGGCTTCTTATTGGTTGAACACTATACTACCGAGTTGCATAGGTGGAGAAAATTGCAGATCTACACAAGAAACTAGAGTTGCATCGTTGCCTCCAGATGAACTACTATTGATGTGGTGGGATCTTAGAGCATCTCCACCACATTGGTACAAATATATCTTGGGAAAATACTCTGACTTCCTTTCACTTGTTGAACTGCAATTTTTTGCACTTGTGCAACTATGCAAAATAGTGCTCAATTGATAACAAGTCTTCTACTTGAAAAAGTAGATAGAATCCATCATTGTTTACTCAACTTATTAAATGATTAAGAAAAAGTAGTGTTTAGAAGAGTTGCCGTGCATTAGAAAAATGTAATTTTTGCAATGCAAGAAAGAACATTATGGTGTGTCTAAGCATTAATTGTTATCTTTTTATCCAAAAGTGTCCCTAACATGACATTTTGCCAGACAAGTGGAGATGCTCTTAGGCCATCTAGATATCTTTAACGGTGTAAATATGGTGACATGGGTATATATTAAGTGCAAAAATTACGGTGCACATATTCACACCTTAAGCTTGTTCGTTGAGAACAAATTTTATTAAAATAAAAGATTGGCATTGTAGGAATGAATTTCATGAAAATGTGGATTATAGAACTTAAACACTTATAACAGAGGCACTATTAAATAGAAACCTAGTTTTTCAAATAGTAGGGTTCTACATGGCATGAAACCACGTTGTTTTTCACCCAAGGTCCTAGTTGGCTAGCTGCAAGCAACAACATTATTTCTTCTTTGAATGCATGGCCAATATCTAGATTTGAAATTTGAGCAACATTTAGCACCATGGTGCTATTATTACTTCATTTTTTTGTATAAGTCTGTCGCTTGATTTTTTTTGTAACTTTTTGAAAACCATGCTTTGGAGGTGGTTGTTTTTTTAAATGCAGAGCCCCACTCCTTTCCCAAATCTCTTCTTCTCTTTCGACTAAATCCTATTCAAAATACTCCCTTGGGAAAAATGTTGAAATCTATAATTTAACTCTGGTAGGTCAAATTTGAAAATTTTGAATTAACACCTAAACTCAGAAACCTTCAATTAGTTAACCATGATTAAAATGAATAAAAATGAATAACTGCAAAGTAGGACAAAAAATTTATACTATGTTTCTTCTTAGTAAAATAAAAAGAGTAGAGCTTTTCTACCCTTGGATCTATATAAAGGGAAAGAAGGGATTTGAAGAAAGATGAAAAGAGATATTGCATTTATTATAAACAACTTGTCTTTGTGTCGTTTCTAGTGCCTGGCGGCAGCTGGGGCTAGATGGCATGCCGTTTTGGCTAGGGCCCGCGCCTGACACCTTGCCTAGCCCTTGCCCAAACCATTTTCTCTCTCCTCTTGAACTCTGAACTCTTTCACTTTTTGAAACTTGTGTTTGAGCCCCTTCACTTGCTATTGTGCTCCTTGAAACTTGGTTTGTAACTGGTTCTTTCACTGATGTGCTCATGAACTAGTTACTAACCAAGTTTCAAGAAGCACAATAACAAGTGAAGGGGCTCAAAATGCAAGTTTCAAAAAGTGAAGGTTAGAGTTCAGAGTTCAAGAGGAGAGAGAAAATGGTTTGGGCAAGGATTGGGCAGGGTGTCAGGCGCGGGCCCCAGCCAAAACGGCATGCCATTTAGTCCCAGCCCCTGGCGGCTGTGCAACAGCAATGACTTTGCCAAAAATGAAATCAAAAGGCTCATTTATTTGTGGATTGTGTGTAAATGGAGAAAATAAAAGTAAAAATCTTGCTAGAATTTGCAGTTGTGCTCACAAATGTGACTAAATTAACCCCTAAAGAACCAAGCTCATTTTTATGAGAAAATCACTAAAAATTGCCACTTTTGGGAGAATGAATATGAAGGTAGGAAATTTTTTTTTTTTGAAAATTCATCTATAGGATCTTGCCCTAGAGTATGGGAGGTACTTGTGGAAAAAATTAGCTCATTCTAGATGTAGAGGAGTGAGATATTGACATCCAAATTGCAAAAAATAGTTTTTTTCCCTACTGCCCAAAAATTTTAGAAGCCTTTGGTCGCTCCAATATCAAAAAAGTTGCTCTATGCAAAGTTGAGGTTTATTTTTTCCATGTTGAAAACCAAGCTAGGTATGTGTGCAAGAATTTTCAAATGGATTGGAGGTGTGGATCATACTTTGTAAAATATTGTAATGTTGTAAGGTCATGAAATTTGCATGTACATTAGGGAAAATTGGAGGATTTACGTAAAATTGAGAAATATGAGTTAATTTGATCCAAATGGTGAAAACCAAGGAATCTTAGTCTAGTACAACATGGAAGAAAAAAGTCAAAAAAAGTAAATAAAAGCACCAAATTTAACATGGGGCAAAAGGAATGGAGGTTTGGGAGTTCCATACCTATCCGCAAACTAAAACTTCTCACTCATCAATCAAAATTGAATGATACAAAGCTTTCCACATATGTAAAAATCTAATGAATCAATTTTAGGTTTTCATTTTTTTAAATGCATTTTTTAAAGAAGTTTTTTAGGCTGCTCGGATTGCCCGCCCTCCCCCATTTTCTAGAATTCATGCATAACTTCTTCATTAAATGTCAAAATGAAGAAAAAACTAAATGTGCACATACATCTTTGAATTCCCCACCAACCTCAAAAGTTTCAAAAATTTATAAAAACTGGTTTAGTCATACATGCCTGAGGTCCATTTGTCCCCCAAGGGGACAATTGGTCCTTTAGGGGTTGAGAGCCACTTTATACTAGACCCAATTGTTGGCCCATTTTGAGAATCGTTAAAACTGAATCAATGGTGTCACTTGAGTCCTTAACCCCTAAAGGACCAAGGGTGTTTTTTGAGAAAAAATCTTAGAAACTGCCAACTTTTATTGCATTGCCCAAAATTAGAAGTAAAAACCTTTTTCTCAATTAGAACCATACAAAATTCTGTAAAACCAATAAACCAACATGTGCAAAAAAATTCAGCCCATTTGACAGCGCGGATTGTAAGATTATAACGTTTGAAGTGAGAAAAACAACTTCTTTTTATACCTACAAAACAAGGTCAACAGACTTTGAGCCTTCCTAAAGTAAAAATTTTACTCTACACAAATTTGAGCTTTTTGACCATTCACAAGTATATGATGTTAGGTTCACTCATGAAAATTTTCAGATGCAAATACAAAATCTAGCTTATTCTAAATCACTTTGCAATGTAAGGAGGTTGTGTGATTTGGTAATACATTAGTCATTCTTTCATGATTTCTTGTGCAATGAGGAAATCTTTTATTTGAAATTTGAATGGTAAAAATTTGGAGACAAACATTCCAAACATGTGAAAAAAAAATTCAAGAGCTTTGGATTTATAGATTGAAAGATAATAGAGCTTGAAGTTAGAAGAATTCTTTTTCTTGAAACTGCCCAAATGTAGTTAACAAAGTTTGACTCCCTTCAAAATGTGATGTGAGAGCTCAATAATTTACTTATTTTTTGACAATTGTACACCATTTTTTTTAGTTACATACTTGCCAAATTTCAAAAGTTGATGAGAGTTCTAGCATAAGATTCTCTAAAGATGCTTAAGCTGCCCAAATTGCCCAATTTCTTTTGGGCAACATAACTATTGAACCAAGCATCTAATTGGAGAAAAAAATAGATTTCCTCTTGGAAGATACATATTTGCACCTTGTATAACAATTTTGAGAACATCCAATAAAAGCTAACTCCATATGACCTTGCCCGAGTTCTAAAGTGGATATTGAACAGCCACTTGGTCCTTTAGGGGTTAAATTGGGTCAACAATCAGGGCATCATCAATCCAGCACTGGGAATGACCGAGCAAAAACATTACTATTTTTTATTGTTTATAATTAGAGAGTGAGATTACTATCATTGGAAGCGTGTACAAAAGCTCTTCAAATAAAATAAAATAACATATGGTATGGGAAATTGAACAATCAAAATAACACTCATTGAAATTAGCCAAAGGACAAACAACACAAAAAATCAAGCTTTAGAAGGGAATCTATGGTAATGACACACCAAATTTCAAAAATTTGGTGTGCCATTACCTTGGATTTTCTTTCTTAGGCATGGTTTGCCATGTTGTTTGTCCTTTAGCTATTTTTCAATTGGCTTTATTTTGATTGTCCAATTTCAAATACCATATGTTATTTTATTTATTTGAAGAGTTTTTGTACACGCTTCCAATGATAGTAATCTCACTCTCTAATTATAAACCAGTCAAAAAATAGTAATGTTTTGCCTGTTCGTTTCCTAGTGCTGGATTGATGATACCCTGAGGCTTTATGTTGGGGTTGACCCAATTGGTCTTGTTGGTGACACAATTTCTATGTGCCAAATTTTTGATGTCAAAAATTTAACCCAGGTCAAAAAAAATTGAGTCATCACAATGCATTGATCCAATTGAAGAACATGGGCCCAATTTGTTCATTAGAAACTAGGTCATGGTTTGGCCCTGGAAGATTATGTTAAGGGCAATCAAAACTTTGGTTCAATTGATAGCCTACTAGATTGTGAATTAGGCCAACTTAGAATTGGACCCCGGGTCCTAACATAAAGCGACTTTTAGCAAAACTTCTTCTATATTTTTTATTTTATTTTGCATAGCTACAAACAAACAAATGTGAGCACATGAGTAATCACCAAAAAGGTGCATGAGAAGATGAGCCATGTAGATCTAAAGGTTTTTTTGCAAAATATTTATTACAAGAAAGAGTCCAAGTCAAACCCTATTTATTCTATTTTGCAAGTTCTATTTGTCTTCCATCAGTTCACGTATTCAAACCCTTGCATAAAAATCATGAAGTACCCAATTACCAAATTAATCACATTTGACGAATAGAAAAAAAAAATCTTTCCAAACGTATTTATAGATGTGCTTCATTTGTTTTTGTGGTGCCCTTATTGTACATGTCCACTTAATTCATGTTAGCTCTCTTTAGAGTTGAAGTTTAATTGTGGCGCTTTCAGCTCGGACACTGGTTAGTAAAGTCACTTCCTAATTACAAAAGTCTTGTTTAGGAAATTTGAGACATTTGGGATCAGTTGTTGGCATAGTGTCTTTGGTTTTTGTTTCAATTTTAAATACCATACAATCATTGAAGATCTTGCCTTTTGCTAATTTTTAATATTACACGAAACTCAATTGTTTTCCCTTGCTAAAAAGTGTTAATTTTATGTGCAACTAGAGAAGAATTGCAGAAAACCAAAGGAATGAATCAATTTAATTAGAAGATTTTTTTGTATAGAATAAGGAATTATCACAAGGGAGCTTCGATTGAAGGTGCTTGTAGGGGCTGAGGGCAAGAGGCTTTTACGTTTAAATTCCCGTACATCCATTCCTTGATTGTTGTATAGACCTACCATTATGTGTAAAGCACTTCTCCCTTACTAGATTCTATATTACGGACATAATTTGCCCCCAAAAGGCAAAGGAATCTTGCACCCACGTCTTTACATTGTGGATAAATTACATAGTATTTAGAATTTTTAGAGTACGACAAAATTAGAGTGCAAACGAAATTAGCCATTAATTTGATCTATGTTTGACACTTGCTCAATAGTTATAGAGAAAAAATTATATGCATATGTTTATACATGGAAGTGGTGTGCAGCAATTAGTCCATGTTGAATGCCCATGGTATATATGGACAGATAACCATACAAACATTGTAAAGTGGTTTTGGAGAAGTATGTGAATAATATCTTAATCAAAATTCTGAAAAATCATCTTATTCGTAATAAATTATCTTTATTAATATGAAATTACTATTTGAAAATGATATTTACACCCATATTACAGATTTTCATTCCAATAAAAAAAAAGCAGTCAAAACTGACAAATCTCCTACCTTGCCTCATTGAATATTAAAAGTCCTGAAGTAATAGTCTTGAAACACCTTCGGTTTGTACAATATTAGAAGGTACTTGCAAAACATTGAGAAATACTTGTAATATATGGGGAGCTGTGTTTTATACTCTATTCAAGTTTTTTTAACAACAATAAAGAAATTACACACTATGTTAAGATTGATAATAGGTGTGCAAACCTTAAACTAAGCACTAGGCCCTGCTAAGTTTGGATCTCTCTTCCTTTTCTTGTTGTTTGGCAATATACAATTGCTTTCAGCAAAACCCATGAGGTGATTTTCATTGTCAAAAATAATAAGCTTATTAGTCAACCATAATGCTGTTCACAAATTTCCATATCATTCACACAACATTCAAATTCAAAGTGTAACACGTAATAAACTTATTGCAAATTTGTGACAAAATTATGTTATTGTAGTTGTTTTATTGACTTTGTCAAGAGTGCAACAGATTTTTCAATTTGATCATAGCATGACACACTATACTCAATTGCTGTACCTCATTAATAGTAGGGAAAATATCGAAAGTAGTCATGACAATTGGCCGTACTTCAAAAACAGCCTTGACAAATAAAATATATCGAGAATAGGTCTCATCAAGGTCAGGTTAATTTCAGTCAAATCCCGAACCGGTTTATCAAGGAACTTTTCCGTTACTTTCTCTATTTCATGCTATAAGTATGAAAATTTAGATTTTCAACCAATTTTTTAGTCAATGTTTACAAATTGCAAACGATTTTTTCTCATTTCAACCGGCTAGCTATGAACTAGCTGCCGATTCTTCCTAAACCCCCTCATCATATATAAAAAGTAGGCATTGCAACTAAGGTGACCAACATTTTGTGCATGTTTATTCAAGGGAGTTGAAATGAGTACACCTTGGGTTTGATATATGCACACTAGGATAGGTGTAAATTTTAAATATTTATCATCAAAAAGCTAAATTTGGAAAATTTGAATTTAGATTTGAATTTAGAGACCTTGATTTAGTTAAGAACCACAATAGAGGTTACAATTGAACTATGCCCAATGTAAAAGATTAGCTAGGAGGTAGTTTATGACTTTTACCCTTGTTTGTAAAAAAAAGTTAAGCTTTTCCATTGGGCGTGGTTCAATTGTAACCTTCATTGTGGTTCTAGACAAAATCAAGGTCTCTAAATTCAAATCTAAATTCAAATTTTCCAAATTTAGCTTTTTGATGATAAATATTTAAAATTTACACCTATCCTAGTGTGCATATATCAAACCCAAGGTGTACTCATTTCAACCCCCTTGAATAAACATGCACAAAATGTTGGTCACCTTAGTTGCAATGCCTACTTTTTATATATGATGAGGGGGTTTAGGAAGAATCGGCGGCTAGTTCACAGCTAGCCGGTTGAAATGAGAAAAAATCGTTTGCAATTTGTAAACATTGACTAAAAAATTGGTTGAAAATCTAAATTTTCATACTTATAGCATGGAATAGAGAAAATAACGAAAAATGTTCCTTGATAAACCGGTTCGGGATTTGACTGAAATCAACCGGACCCTGATGAGGCCTATTCTTGATATTTTTTATTTGTCAAGGCTGTTTTTGAAATACGGCCAATTATCAAGACTACTTTTGATATTTTTCCTTAATAGTATTACAAGGACAGATAGACACCCAATGCTTGACATCTAATGTTTTATAATAGAGAATATTGAGCTCTATGTGATGGACAGACACCCAATGTTTTATAATAGAAAAAAGCTATGTGTAAGTTTATATGCATATACAATGGCCTCACAAAAACATTGTCGCGATTTTCACTTTCCTCAAGAGAGAAACGCTTCAATGTTTTTGTATTGCCACTATACAATACCCAAAAGAAAGAGTACATAACACCCTTTTATGGCATCCAAAGAAGTATGTATAACAAAGAATATAACTCACATTTCATTCTCACATTTTTAATATGCAATCCTCATGCAATCTTGATCAAGCATATCAAATTTCAATTACTAAAACCCAAAATCCTATTTTTGGTAAATGATTTTGTGTCAAAATCATGGTTTTACAAGAAAGTTGATTAATAAATAGTGGTGATGAATTTTTGAGATTTGATTGCATGGATATGTAGGAGACATCCATACGCACATCTTCCTTTCAAAGAAACATTTCCAAAAAACTCAATATTCCTTCTATCTTTAAACATGATGTTATGTTTTTTTTTGCCAAAAACTAATTTCCATGAAGAAATATGTATTTCACTAAATCTGGTCATAACCACTCTGACATTAAAACCTCTACAGAAGGAATATTGAATTTTTTTGGAAATGTTTCTTTGAAAGGAAGATATGTGTATGGATGTCTCCAACATATTCATCCAATCAAATCTCAAAAATTCATCACCACTATTTATTAATCAACTTTCTTGTAAAACCATGATTTTGACACACAACCGTTTACCAAAAATAGGATTTTGGGTTTCAGTACCTAAAATTTGATATGCTTGATCAAGATTGCATGAAGATCGCATATTAAAAATGTGAGAATGAAATATTAGTTATATTCTTTGTTATACATAGTTATACATACTTCTTTAGATGCCATAAAAGGGTGTTATGTACTCTTTTTTTTGGGTACTATACATACACATGTGCATATGCATTTGTGTGTGCTTATCAGTCTTTCCTCTAATGATAAGTATTAACCTTTGCTAAATTACAAAAGAATTGGAAAGGAATTTTTGAATGAATATAACATTTTCAACTATAAAATTTTGGCATAAATTAAGAATAAAATCTTGTAGAGGAAGAAAAGTAACAATTTTTTTACGTAAATTACCCTCTTTGATAATGTTTCCCTCTAACAAGTTGTAACTTTTGATAAGTTTTCAAATTCCTAGTTCACCAGGGCTAAAAGTTATCAAAGAAAGACTATATGTGTATTTGTGTGTGTTTGCGTATTTGTGTATGAGTGCATATGTATGTATGCCTTTGTTTTCATGCATAAATCTATATTTGTATTATAAAGCTTGACTTTTTTTTGTCAAGCAATATTCAATACTTTATTAACACCATGAGTTCTATTAGAAAGGGTGGAGTGAGAGGAAAAGGCACAGATAGGGATGGCAAAAATCATAGAAAATTTGAGGGAGAAAGAAGAAAAGGATATGGAAAGGCAATGTAAAAAGTCACTTAAAAGGTTACTGCTGCAGTCAAGGCATACTTGTATGATTTTATTGCTTAATTAGGTTATTGAAGTTGTTTAACCCTTAAGCACCCGAGGTATACCCGCGAATACACTAGCCCAGTGTATTCACCGGGGACAATTTTTGTCCCCGTGGGCGTTTAAGGGTTAAATATTATGTAAAAAAAATTTGACAACACAAATGTTCATGATTATAATACCTCCAAGCGTGACAATGGATGGTCGTATAGATTCTTCAGAATCTTCAGCTTGTGCAGATTGTTCAAATGATAAGGAATCTTCATCTTCAAATAAAATTAGACAATGATGATCTTCGCCCTGGATATAGATTTTCAAACGTTCTAAAATTAACTAATATATCAATAAGCTGTAAGAATTTAATAATATCCAAGTAAAACAAATAGAAGGAAAATTTAGGTGAATTACAAATTATAAGTATTTATTCTTTCATGTCAATGCATATATGGATCAATTTTCAAAATAAAATATTTTCATATGTTTTACAAAAAATCACATATTAAGCATGACAATGGTCCCCTCATTTTGGTTTTATTAGAAGATTTTAGATACAAGATTGGAAAATCAAGTTGCTATGTTTTTATAATTAAGTAATTGTTGGCACTTGCTACGCTATGCATTCACCATTAGATTTTTATTAGGATTTCAGATGTTAAGTAGAATGTAAATTAAGAATTTGAGTAAATATTTAGGTTATATTTATGTGATAATATCACAAAGACTACATAATCAATATTATAGAGGTCGGGATGTAATATTACAAAGATGATTTTAGCAATATGATAGTATCACAAAGATTGAACATGTGATATTACATTGGTCCTTGTGAACTTTGTAGTTTGATGTTTATGATTGAAAAATAGTGTAATTACTTACTACTAGTTGTATGTAGTTGGTGGGTGATATCTCAAAAGCAACTCCATCTTGGAATTTGAAAATGATCTCATCAAATACTTGAGCCGGTGGACTTGATAAAACAAATGTAATAAAAAATGAAACAAGATTTCAAAACACGCAATAAACCAAATCTTTCAAAAGAAAGAATATCATGATGCACAATATTATTTGTCCTAACATGTTTTAATTCTACTACATGTATAATTGAGAAATATTTTCATGTCGGACACAAAAAAAAAACACATGCACTAATATATGATGTATTAAAAAAAATTAAATTTTGTGCTTGAAATGTATTAGTTACTATGTACACTTGCAATTGGTTAGAAATCAATCCATCTATTTCAATAAAGATTAGTATTTCATGTGTAAATTCACAATATTTACATATGAGACATTGTAACATAATTGAGTATAAATGCTTGAGTTTGTACAAAACACATAATTGCATGTCATTACAACTTTAGATTAGCAAAGGAACAATATTAACATTCTTCACTAATCTATGATATATTTGCAAATTGATATCAATTTCCATCAAGATTGTCAAGCTTAAAAGTTCACTTTTGAGATAGTTGTGTCAAAATATAGTATTACATTAATTTGGGCATTTAGTAGTACCAAACAAAAATCACAACATCAAGTGCAACGTTTAATGGAGAACAGCATTTTCTCATTTTTATAATTTTGAACTTGTTAATGCACAATAGTGCTAATAGAGTTACATTCACTTGATTTATATAGATTTTTATCTTGATAGCATTAGTAAAGTACTCTAAATATAATAGTAAAATTATATCTGGATACATAATATATATGGCAAAATAATACAGGTTTTTTTTTGTTTTGTATTTGTACTCTTCTATTTCTATTATCAAGTATCAACAAGGGAAAAATTCATTAGTTAAATTCAAGTTCAGTATAGATTTTTGAACATATCTCAATATTGAATGGTAAATTTTTAAAAGATGTTCCATACAATAGTTTAAAATTTATCATACCTTTTTGTTAAGTCAGTTTTCCAACATGTTTCATATTGGTTAGGACCATTTTGATGAATACTTTTATATCCACGGCGTTCTGCAGATGCCATTACCTAAAGGGTAAAGTATGCATACGCTAACAAGTTTATTTTATGATTTTTAAAAAAAAAAGCTTAGATTGTAGAACTATTTGTCTTAGTTTCATACATAACATTTTTTATAAACACACTTTAAGGAAAATGAGATTAAATGACTAATTCACAACAACTACAAATGTCAATAATAATTATTAGATGATTGAATTATAGTTACTGTGGATATCCATAGTCATCGTGGAATAGTTGTTTAGCACACGTTTTACTTGCAATGATATTATATTTCAATTTTGTGTTTCTTTATATTTAAGCAATGCTTGAAAATGGCCAATTATTTTTGTACATTAATTTCAATAGTATACATGTATTGTATTGATAAAAATTTAAATCAAATAGTAAGTACATGGTGGTGATATGTTTACACTTACTTCAAAGACTAAACCGGCATAAAGATCTATTCTCATGTGTGTTGCTAAACTTCCAGTGTCAAATCGGATATTAGTTTTGTCATTCCTAAATAACACTTTCTTTCCATAATATAACTCATGCATTTCTAAAAGTCTAGCCCTACATAGCAAATGTTTTCAACATTTCAATTTTCTTATTTAATTGAGTATGGAATATTCATGTAATAATCAATTATGAGTACAATTATTTTCTATGCAAAATATGAGAGGATCCTAAAGTGTTGAAAAAAATTAAGATTAAAAAAAGAGACTAGGCACAAAATATCAAGAAATCTATTGATGTTTATAGTAAAACAGGTGGAAGATTTCTTAATATTTTGCATATCTTCCAAAAAGAAGTTTTATGATTAGTATTTTATGAACTTATCACAAAGTTAGTATCTAGTTGGATATGCTATTCAAGCAACATGGAGTAAGATAATAATCACATAAATTTGGATTTGGGTTAGATGGAAAAATTAAGTTTTATTGTATTTGTAATTGTAAATTTATAAAATTATTTATACAAAATTAGTACCTAGAAATATACGCTTTGTTTATAGGAATCCATGATATCACATCTTGAAACTTTGGAATATCATAACCAAACATAAGATACCCAGTTATGAAAGTGGAATCTTTGAAAGATACACAAAGACTAAAAATATCATGAACTCCAAGCTTGGTTTTGAATTGAGATGATAAGGATAGGCCTTCAAAGTGCTCTAAACCCAAGAGTCCATCAATAACTGGAGCCTCTGATTCAAACTCATAGGTACACCTTTTCCACAAACAAGTGCAAATCAAATTAGTCATATCTTTTGCTATTAAGAAAATTTTAGATTTTTATTTTTTTAATTTTTTTTCTCAAAAATTTAAGAGGACTAGTAGTACTCTCTTTATATTTAAATAAACGTTGCATCCGTATCTCATGTTTTTTTATATGAATTTCATTGATCATATTGAAAATGTATTATTCATAAGGATCCAAATATTATATCACCACACAATTGATGAAGAAAATTGAGTGTGATCATTGCAATGTAAATTTTTAAAATGGGTTTAAGAAAGACTTCATACAACTTACTCAAAACTATTAAAAAAGACATTTCTTTATAATAAGGACAGTTGTTTTAGGATAGAGGGAGTGTTTTCAATATGCAAGTCTAACCATTTAATATAAATAGCATCTGTTTTTATTTTTTAATCAAAACTTTATGCTTTATTTTTTGTTTGAAGAATATATCTACTTTGCATAGAAATTATAAAATTTTGCAGGATTTTTTTGTTTCATCCACTTTTAAAATATATTTTAAATAGCAATGTGAATGACATGAGATTGAGAGAAGTTCAATGGATAGATCATCAACCAAAAATATGAAATGAACAAATTACAAGCAAAAAATTATTTTGTAAACAAAATATTCATAGTATGATATTTATTGAATAAGTGTTCCTCACATTTGTCACTGGTAATTATACCCAAAATTAACATTTAGTTGATCAACATCCCCTTCCATAAATCTCGTATATGTTATTGTGTCTTCAACCAATATGCCTTTGGCAAAGGAGTCATCTATGTATAAAATGCAATATCCACAATGTTTAAAACCTCCATGGGATATTTGATCACCCTCACCATACCGTTCTTCAATCAAAGTGCACAAAGGTGACTCTTTTGAAACAAATTTGTCAAACTTTGGTTGGTATGGTTGATTTAATTTACCCTAGAGATTCCAAATACATTCAAAAAATATATCCATTTGTCACATTTATATGCTTTGAAACTTTAATAACAAACCTTTTAATTGTAAAAATCTAGAATAGCCAAAGTTTGAAGAAGTAATACCAAGTTGATTCTTGAATGAGGACCCTTATCCAAAACCTTGCAATTTAGCCAAGATAATGTACTTCCGGTGTCAATCATCAAATCATACAATTGATCTTCAACATTTAATTTGACATAAAAAGACAAATCAATGGATTTCATCTCCCACAATGGAGATTCTTTTACATTCAATAAGTATCTAGCATGATTCCTTTTTTCTATTTCTTTGGTCAAACTACTTTGAGTTGATGCGTTTTTATACTTGGAAAACAACTCAAAAAATATTGGTTTGTTTTCTTTGTCAACAAAACCTTTTTGTATAAAGAGAAAACTTCCAATTATGGATACAAAGATTGGTGCCACAAATCTTCTACATGTTTGAGTCACATTATGAGATAATCTCCTTTTATTCTTTTTGGATTTCATTGTAAATTGTTGAACATTGAAAAACCAAAAAATATGAAGGATCTAAATTATGCCATTTTTGTGGTCGCTCATCATTTTTAAGCAATCAAATGTTTATGAATTTTAGTTGGCATGTAGTATCTTGAGAAGGTTATTGAGCTAATTCAACTGTAACTTTTTGTGCTTTGACCTCATCTAAGGTGACCTTCATTTCTTGATTAGCAAAATTTGGTTTGTTATTGGAAGAAGGTCTTCTCTTTACTGATAAAGCAAATTTTGAGTGTATGAAGGTTATCTGAATTCATTCCTTTGCTTAACCCCTAACCGTCTAAGAGGACAAAAATCGTCCTTTCAATGCCAAAAACATACCCTGAGGGTAGAAACAGAATTTTTTTGCAATTTTTTTTTCTTGAAAGTGGTCAAAGAGATATGCCACATCATTGAATGCCAAAAATAGTTGCTTTCAATGCATCCATATTTTTTAAAACACCAATTTGTAAAGAGATGTACAAGGTCCTGGTTGCCCTTTTTGTGAGGGCAGGATACACTATTGACTTTTCCTTCTTTTGAGGAGAATATTAACTCTCTTGGACACATGCCACAAGCTGTCCAGTGCACTCTCCTTGGTCTGCGCCCCAGGTTGCCCACGAGTTTAGGCCTAGTCCTTTAAGGGTTAAATATTACTTTGAAAATTGCCATTTGAAGCTACCATCTTTATGATGCACTTTCAAAATAAAGCAAGAGCATTTTTAGGTTATAACTATTCCTTCAACAAGCCATTAAGGTTTCAACATTATCTTTTTATTCAATGCTTTGAATGGATCTTGCAAAATCCAAATCAACAATAACAAGCTTTAACAAATTGAGCCTCAGGCCACTTCAGACTATGACCAAAGGTTGAGGTTATCAATTTTCACCAATGAGGTTGCAAGAAACCAAGACTTTGGCCTCTCAACAATTCACTTCAGAGATTGAAGTCCAAATTCTATTGCCTATATGGCATTAATTTTCAACCAAAGCAATTGTTTCTCAAAAGAAATTTGGGTCAAGCATAAACGAAGATCCAAACTATGATCAAGATATTGTTAATTTTTTCATTTGATGATGATTAATTGATAGGATCTTAACCATTAAATTGGAAAGTCTAATAAATGTCATGGATTTGGATTTTGGGCTTGGATTTTGGGCTTGGATTTTGGGCTTGGATTTTGGGCTTGGATTTTGGGCTTGGACTTTGGACTTGGTCTTTGGAGTCGTCACACTATGTTTATTCAAGTCAAGAGGTAGTAGAAGTTAACTACCAAGAATTTGGACTTTGAACTTACCCTTTGAAAACTTTGCACTAAGGTTGACAATTTTTTTCAAAAACAATATTTTATTGCATATTTTCAATCCATTTTTTCGACCTCTCAATAAAGTTTGGCCACTCAACCCCACAACCTTTTGGCTTTGTTGGCCATAGTGTTAACCCCTAAGCGCCTTACATGCCAAAATGTGGCCTCTCCATATTTGACAGTTTGTTGTCTTTGACCATTATAATCTTTTGATCCATGCAACAAAAACTTACCAAATTTTTCATACATATCCGGACCCTAAGCCTCGTGTAATATCAAAGGCTAACTCTTCTAGATGTTGTGTTTGAACTTGTGGTGCCAAATTATTTGCAATGAGGTTTAACACTGCATGAATTTGGGTTGGACACTCAAGGGTTAAGCTACCCTTAAAATATAATTTTGTTCTGCTATATGAAGGTGCTGAAATATATTCCTATACAAAATTGACTTTACCTAAAGGAGAGTGCAATGATTTACTTTGAGATGTAAACAACACCAAATGATAATGAAGCAAAGCGGATATATATTAAAAAAAAAAACATAATGAACACCTTATAATTTTATATCATAACACAATTAGTCCATTTCCCAAACTGGATGTAAAAATAGACAAAGAGAGTAAAATTTGGGTTTTATTTTATTTTAAACAATATAAATTGATCAAAGATATTGGATTTTTTGCAAAAAAAACTAATACAAAAATCAAACAAAATTAGGATGAGTATGAAGAAAAAAAAATCATTTTAGTATTTGAGACATGTTTGAATTCATTCACTTTTCAATATTGGCAATCTTTTGTATGGGTTAAAATTGTCCACAATAGGTGCAATAATTGGTGAAGTTCCCTTTCATTACAAATGGGTATTCACAAATATATCTACATCTAAAAAAAAGTGTACCAATAGAATTTATTTTTTACTATCCATGTTATAAAGCCTCATGTGTGTGTCCATCTTGTTAACATCAAAGGCTAAAAACTCTCTATTATAAAGCACTGCGTGTTGAGTACTAGTTATTTGTCATTCATCCAAATTTTGAAACACAAAAAGGAGGGGAGGTCAAGGAAAAGGTAGAAAAAGGAGGGTGAAAAATCACATCAAAAGTCATAGAAAATTGAGAGATAGACAAAGCAAAGCATGTACAAGGCATATTTGTAGCTACATAAAGTGTTTAATATGAATGTTTATCACAAGTAGTATAGTTTTTTAAGCCATTTCAATTAGCTCCACATTTGGGGATCATTGAAAAGTACCCAATTAAGTACGTTGTGGATTGTTCAAAGAAGATGAATGGAGGATGTGGTTTCCTTAACAATCTCCTTAGCACTTTCATTGATGAAAAATAGCCTCCTCCAATTCTCTTCATTACTTTAACAAACTAGTTTAAACTTGATTCATTGATGAAGTGGTCTTTTTAAATTATTGCCTAAGAAATTCAATTCTTGAGCTTTGGACTTGGAAAATGGGAGATAGAGAAATTAACATGTAGAATGTACTAATCTCTATTTTTGTGTCAAGCTCATAGAGATGCAGTACAAAGAAATAAAAATGAAGGTTAGAATGCAACAAATTGGGTATGTAAGATTTGTATACTTGGAGAAGTAGTTGTTTACTTCATAAATGAGTACAGTCGGGTACAGGGTGCTTGCGAATTGCCGGTCTTGGTTATTGAGTTTTTTTGGTGGAACATGGTGCACGTTTGATATATTTTTGTTGAAAAAATTATCATTGCATCCTTATGCAATACCAAGTTAGTACGTCAAATTTCAGCTCCAAAAGACCAAAACTCGATTTTTGGTGAATGGTTTTGTAAGAAATTTATGGTTTTACATGATAATTTATTGAAAAATGTTGGTGATGAATTTTGGAAATTTGATTCCATGGATATGTAGGAAACATCCAAATGCACATCTTCCATGCTAAAAAAAGCCCCCTCAAGTAACAAAACTTTGAGCTACAAAAGATTCAATGAAACTTGTGATAGGCCCACATTTTGTAAAATACAAATTTTTATTTTATAACTAGCTTTTTATCAAGTAAACAAAATATCATGTTTAGAGATGCAACCTTAGTTATAATATTTGAGTCAAACAACAAAATTTGGTTTTCATAGAAAAATATGTATTTTACAAAATGTGGGCCTATCACAAGTTTCATTGAATCTTTTGTAGCTCAAAGTTTTGTTACTTGAGGGGGCTTTTTTTAGCATGGAAGATGTGCATTTGGATGTTTCCTACATATCCATGGAATCAAATTTCCAAAATTCATCACCAACATTTTTCAATAAATTATCATGTAAAACCATAAATTTCTTACAAAACCATTCACCAAAAATCAAGTTTTGGTCTTTTGGAGCTGAAATTTGATGTACTAGCTTGGTATTGCATAAGGATGCAATGATAATTTTTTCAACAAAAATATATCAAACGTGCACCATGTTCCACCAAAAAAACTCAATAACCAAGACCGGCAATTCGCAAGCACCCTGTACCTGACTGTACATGTGAGGTAAAGATTGATGAAAAAGTGACGTGGAACACATTAGAGTGCAAGTAAATAAGTCAATGAAGCCATCCACCATGTTATGTCTTGAAGAAAGTAGAAAATCAATGGTCCAAGCAAGTGTAACCAAGAAATATGCATGCGGAGCCTTTCAAGTGATGTTCTTGTCATGGAGGTGTTATTTCATTGCTCAAGAGCTTTGACTCTCCTCCAAGAAGAAGAACAAATGAAAAAAAATGACAATCAGTATTACTATCTTTTACCTCTTGAAAAAAACATCCATGGTAGCACTTGCTTCTCATGAAAAAATGGTTTGAAATGATCATCTATCAAACTATTTTATATATAGATAGCAAAGTTAGTCTTGTTTTTCTACTAGATGGTTCAAGGTTCTTTTTTGTCAACCCCTTGAGCTCAAATTTCATATGTTGATTCTCACACTTCTCATGTTGTCTCCAAGATATTAACGTAGATTTTTGAATCAATATAGTTGCATAGAAGGATTTAATACATCAAACTCTTACATAATATTGTGTCCTACAAACACATTAAAACTCTAAAGATTAATGCTCCTACATGGTTCATTAACTTGTGTTGGTTTGTAATATGAATTTCCATAAAATGCAATTAAATCATAGGCCTCTATATTTGTGTAACAATTCTTATGGTTGGATCTCATCTTAGTGATCTCACAAAATCTCATAACAAATGCCATAATTGATGTTGAAATCATTGTATCAAAACTTGATTTTGGAAATCACAAGTTAAAATTAGTGGGCATGAAGATAATTTTTTTGACTAGAGAATAAAACGCAAGGCGTTTCAAGATTAAGACCCAAAGATCCTCTTCCTGTATGACAAAGATCAAAGCCACAAGTACTCCCAATAACAACAGTGTTTTTGATATCTTCAATTTTGATATACTGACAATTTAAATATTTATAACATTTTTTAGCAAAATAAGTAAAATGGCGTTTACAATAAAGTTTCATTTATTGGCTACCGTAAGAAATTAATGTTGCAATCATAGAATAGAAGTCATTTGTAAAAAACTAGCAATACTTGTCTATATTGCATTTTTCTATTTTGGACCAATTTATCATTTTTTTTTGTTAAATTGATATATTTGAGCGTTTGCACACACTAAATTGGAATCATGTTGAAGTTGACATAAAATTTTGTAAATGCAATTGGCATTGTTGACCTCTTGGCAACAAAGCTGCTATATATAAAGAATTCATTTTTCATTTTTAACTTTAGCCCTTTATTGTAGGCGCCTAATAGATGCTGCAGCTCCATTAGAAATGGTTCATAAAGTTCAACAATTAAAAATTTAATACACATGCTCTACGGTATTTTTAAGTGAGGCACTCTGCTGCCAATACATTAACAATAAAAGAAAGTCTACACTAAAAATGAAAAATCCTCAATTTCATGAAACAAGAAACAACTATGTACAAGAAAGATTAAAAAATCACTTTCTATAACAATTACATACATTACTCCACATAAATAACAATATTTTGGTGCAAATCAAATTTCAAGATTCCTAACCTATATGATGCACAAAAGTGTGGAATAGCATGGAATGATGACTACAACAAATCTGTAGTATTTTTTGGGTATCCTAAACTAAAATATGCAATTAAAACTTCAATTGTATACTTCTTACCATACAAAATTAGCTCCTCTAAATAAACATACAATTGCTTTAGCTCACCTAAGTTGACAATGTTAACATCAACTCTACTATGTGCATTCTTTGCTCTTGAAAGTATTGTACAAGCATGTACACATGCACTTGATTAGCAGTTAACGTATAACCACAAAAAAATTCCACTATTTTTTTATTTTTATTTATTTTAATTGGCACTTCTGCTAACATTTTAAACCTGTCTAGTTTTCTTATTTCTTTCATTACAACTTTCTCATCATCACTCTCTATTTCTTCAATTACCAAATCTATATTTGTTCTCTAGACTATAGCAGATTGTGTGACATCAATGTTATTTTCTATTCTCAACATTCTATTTTGTTTTTTGCGTAACTAAGCTAACTGCTCTACTAAGTGCTCAACAATTTTGTCCAATTGCCATTTTAAAGTTGCACTTCCAAAATTCAAAGTTGCCATATGAATTTTTGAGTCAAACTTATCCTCCCCAGTTGTTTGTCTCTCTTCATTAATTTTTACTAAACAAATCCATTGTAACCATTCTTTTTTAGTTTCTTAATGGCCTTCAGAAGAACTCTTTAGTACTTCATGCAAATACATGCTTGTTTTTTTCATATTCGTATTATATTTGCTCCATTTTGAAGGATACATAGTTTCTACAAATTCCCTACCATATTTTTTATTGACATCACAATATTTATGAGCAGGTGCCTTAAACACTTGATTGTAACTAGGATTTACATTCTGCATTTTTAATAAATTGAAATATTGCCAACACCAAAAATTTGTCATGATTCTTGCAACCCAAATTTCAATGTTGTTGTTCTAACTATGGTACAAGACCCAAAATTTCTTTTCAACAGTCGTAAGTTATAAGCAAGAACTTGCAAGATTGCAATATATGCTACAAATCTTATTGATTAGCGCTTAAATGATGCCTCCAACTGATGTCTATAAAGTAGCTGAAGATTTGCAATAAACTGTAAACTCTTTTGAAAAAAAATGGCCTTTTCTTTTTGTACACAAAATTCAAAAATCTTTTCCAAGAATCATTCCCAAAATAATGTCTCCCAGTTTTTGCTTGTCATTGATTTGAATCTATTGCCAGTTTAAACTTTTGGCTTGTTTATGGTACTCCAATCTCAAAACCTAGAGTTATCACTCAAAGAAATCGATTGCCCAAAAAAATCTATGAAAATATTTTTTCCACAAATTATGTCTCTTGTTCAAATTATTGCTCTAAAGCCTTTCCATTTGAACTTGCAACTAATCATACGTAAATTTTGTGTTTACTCAATTGTTGCTCACCTTGCATTTAGTAAAAAGCTGAACATCACATTATGTTTTCTTATATTTTTTGTGTTTTAGGGCTTAGGATTTTTTTGTGTTTGGTCTTCTTTTGTCTTGATTTGGATGTTCCAATGTTTAGAGTTTTCTCCATTTTTATTTTTGTTTATGAGTTTTGTTGGTTGAAGTGCTTGTAATTCTTTGAATTAATGTGCCAGTATTGTGCTCCTTTTTTATTTGTTCTTTTGGTTGTGATTTGTTTCTGACAATACTTTACAAAATCATTATTGTAACTTAAATATATTTACAACTCATTTGCAAAAAATGTTTGATAAAACTAATCAAAGTGTTTTTTAAATATTTTATATTATATTTTAAATAATAATAAAATTTCCATCATTTTTTCAAACAATTACATATTTATCAAATAAAGATATAAAATTAATAATAATTTAACATTAATATATGCTTTAACCAACTAATGTTTTCATAGGTTTTTAATTTAATTGATTAAATATATATACATTGCAATAATAAAAAAAAAATTGAGTTTTATTAATTTATTTGCATTGGATTTTTAGAAGTTTAATTATAAATTTTCACCATATACAGTATATACATGTATATATATATATATATACATGTATATATATATATATATATATATATATATATATATATATATATATATATATATATATATATATATATATATATAATGTATATATATATATAATGTATATATGTATATGCGTACCACGCCTTTTGGGTAAATTTTAGATTTCTACCATCAAAAAGTTGAATTTGAGAATTTGGAATTTGGACTTGGAGTTAGAGACTGTGATTTTGTCTAGAACCACAAAAAAATTCTAATTGAACAACACCCAATGAAAAAGCTTATCTTTTTATAAACAAAAGTAAAAAGTTATACTTTTCCCCCAAGCTAAGCTTTTTCATTGGGTGTTGTTCAATTACAACATTTTTTTATGGGCCTAGAAAAATCCAGGTCTCTAAGTCCAAATCTAAATTCCAAATTCTCAAATTTAGCTTTTTGATGGTAGAAATCTAAAATTTACCCCGGGATGTGGTGGGATAGTCAAGAAGGTGTGGTACGCATATCAATTCCCTATATATATACACACATATATACTATATATATACACATATATACTATATATACTATATATATTATTTTATTTTATATAATTTTGGTAAAAGTTTATAGTTAAATTTTTTAGAATACAAATGCAAATAAATTAATAAAATAAAAACAACATGGTTGTTCCAAAATAATATAATAAGATTTAATAATTCATTTAAAATAAAAAGTCAGTAATTTAAATCTTGTATAAGTAGAATGCATGTTTTTTATCCACTAATTATATTTGGACTTTCTATTCAACACATTTTAAGAAATGCACACATAAATGCACTAAATTCTCAATGGTTTTATCACATACCATTTGCATAACATATATTGCAATATTTATTATAAATAAAATGTGAAATTAATTGATAGTTAAAATTTGTACACTGTAGTTAAATTGACAATTTAATAATGCATAGTTTCAAGTCTTGTGATATATTAAAACTTGATTTTGTGCTTTCATTGAGCTAAAATATTTTCAAATTTTTTATAACATTATTTTATTTGCTCTAAAAAGCAAAACATTTTGCGTATTATTGAAGTGTTTTTGTTATCAAGAGTTTCATTTACACTCTCTGAAGTGTTTAAAATTGAATCATATATATTTTAATAAGGGAATTGATATGTGCACAACGGGGGGTTGATATTTGCACACCCCCTTGCGGGTTAATTCTTGATTTCTACTATCAAAATGCTACATTTGAGAATTTTGAATTTAGATTTGAACTTAGAGACCATGATTTAGTCTAGAACCATAAAAAGAAGTTGCAATTGAACAACATCCAATGAAAAAGCTTATCTTTTTTACAAACAAATGTAAAAGTAATACTTTTCCCTCTAACTAAGCATTTTCACTAGATGTTGTTCAATTGCAACTTTTTTTTTATGGTTTTAGACTAAATCATGGTCTCTAAGGTTCAAATCTGAATTCAAAATTCTCAAATGCAGCTTTTTGATGGTAGAAATCAACAATATACCCCACAAGGGTGTGCAAATATCAACCCCTCGGTGTGCACATATCAATTCCCTTTAATAAATCTAAGATATCATCAACATCTTTC
The DNA here is from genome assembly GCA_963920765.1 of Ulota crispa. Classification (NCBI taxonomy): domain Eukaryota; kingdom Viridiplantae; phylum Streptophyta; class Bryopsida; order Orthotrichales; family Orthotrichaceae; genus Ulota; species Ulota crispa. The sequence continues at coordinate 560,027 of OY987249.1, read as the reverse complement.
ATAAATATTTAAATGTGTTCTTAATGTCTTTTTGATATAAAAAGTTTGCTGTTTCTATATATAATAATTTCACAATTGAAGTTTTGAAACATTTTTAAGAAATATGAAAGTGTAAAAAACAAACTATATCATATTTATATGATTATTAAGAAATCTATATAAATGCTTAAATAGTGAAGTTTCTTGAATAAAAGTTTACTTTTGTTAAACTAAAATTCATAACCTTAATATGATCATGCAAATTAGATGCTCTAAATCAAAAGTCCCATAGATCAAGGACAAAGTGGATTTTGGGTAGGCTCTTAGGATTTCAATATATGTTGCAATTATTGAAACTTTTTTGAAGACACAAAATACAAAAGCTTTTTGGGAATATAGTATTTATATCAATTGGTGCTCAAAAGCAAAAGTTATTGTACAAAAACCCTTTTTTTGAGTTTGGCGGATAGAACATGACCTCTTCAAAAAGCTATAAAAACCAGTTTTAAAAAAATATTTCTCATAAATAGTGTTTTTATTCATATGATAAGCTTTGATTCATTCCACTTGAATTTGCTTTGAAAGAGTTATGGACAATCTTGTTTTTTGAGCATTTAAAGTATTTTCTTGAAAAAACAATTTGCAAGATTTAGTTTTTGACTCAAATATCACAATTAAAAAAAAAAGGAAATTGATATGCGCACACCAGGGGTTGATATTTGCACACCCTCCTGGGAGGTAAATTATAGATTTCTACCATTGAAAAAGCTGAATTTGAGACTTTTGAATTCAGATTTGGACTTAGAGACCCATGATTTAGTCTTAAACCATAAAAAAAAGTTGCAATTGAACAATACTCAATGAAAAAGCTTAGGGAGGGAAAAAAAGTGTTACTTTTACTTTTGTTTGTAAAAAAAAATAAGCTTTTTCATTGAGTGTTGCATGTTCAATTGCAACATTTTTTATAATTCTAGATGAAATCACGGTCTCTAAGTCCAAATTTGAATTCAAATTTCTCAACTTCAGCTTTTAGATAGTACAAATCTATAATTTACCTCCTAGGGGGGTGTGCAAATATCAACCCCCTGTGTGCACATATCAATTTCCAAAAAAAATTGTTAGAGGGATAATATTTCTTGGTAGAGCAATTTCACCATTGGGATTAGTGTTTTCAAATCTATCTAAGAGCTATTAACAATTTTGTTTCCCTTTGATTTTGAACCTACTTTTAATTTTAAAAAATTATAAGTGAAAACCAAGTGTGTATATTTTTTACTTTTATATCTCTAGATTCTAAATTGAATTCTTCAACAAAAAAAACATAGAAATTTGAAATGAGCATTGCAAATATTTAAAATTATGAAAATTCAAAGCCATAAATCAAGTCAAGCAAGGTGCCAATAATCTTGATTTCTTCATTATAAATGCAAATACCTTGCAATCTGTGTGTTCAAAGTTTTTAGATTTTCCTCATATTCCCTAGAGGCCCAAGCCCATTTTTCTATTAAAATCACTAAAAACTGCCACTTTTGAGGGAATGAGTAAAAAATAAGGAATTTTATTTTTTTGAAAATCTAATTGTAGGATCTTGCCCCAGACTATTAAAGGTACTTGTGGAAAAAAAATCAGCTCATTTTAAGTGTAGAGGGGTGAGATGTTGATATTGCATTAAAAGGGATCTTGAGCATCAAGAAGATGCTCAAAATCCAACCCCTCTCAAGTTTTTGCATCCTTTTGTGACATGTTTGGCTTTCCAGAACTCACACCAGCTCTACAAGAACCAAGGTTTTCATTTCTTTACTCAAATTTCTAGTCTTGATTCCCAATGAACAATGAAAATATTATATAGCATAGTGAAAACCCAATGATTGTCATTTACTTGCAAATGTAAGAAATAATTGCAAAAAAATTCACAGAAGTTCAAGTTTTCTTATTCTTAAATGCAGCCTTTTGAATTGCACAAAGGCCACTTTCTCTTCCAAATTTGGATAGTCATGGTGATGGCACTACTTGTAACTTACTTCATATCAATTTTCTTCATGAATTCACCAACCAGTCATTACACTTGTCATATAAGCTTAATGGTGTTGCACTGTTGCTTATGTTTTAGGATATTGCTTCTATCCATCTAGTTATGGTGCCTAGCCACTTGCTCAAATCTAGTGAATAAAATCAGCATTGGTTTCATCTCTTCACATCTTTTTAAACAAACCTGAAAATTCCACATTATTTACAGAAAAGGAAGTCTTTGGAGGGGGTTTCTTTGCTTGCATCTTCAATATTTAAGCTTAGACTCTTTCATTGAGTAGCATTTCATAGTAGTTGATACTACAGTTTTGCTGTCGTACAGGTGGAAAGATTACAGCACAATAATGTGTACAACCTGTCTTCTTCAAGTGATTGTAACTCCTGCATCGAGCCAAACCGTCCCTCTTTGTTATTTTGCTGTGCCTTCACATTAAAATTGTTCTAGGCAACTTGGTAGGTTGATTCCAGTAAGCTTTTTGTTGATTCTTGCAAAGCACCCTTTGTCAACAAATAAAAAGACTTGGAAATTTTATTATTCAATCAACCACCACATAAAAATTGGTTTGAATCACTCATCTCAGTACGTCACCAGGTAAAAATTACCCAAGGCCTATTTCACCTTCTTGGAATTTGAACAATTAACCAAACTTTTCATAAATTTCATCAAGTTTTTCTCAATAGTAACCGTACAAATTTAAACCAAACATGTTAGAGATTACATGGGAAAGAAAACACAATAATATCACTTATAGTTTTAAAAATTATAATGTTTGAACATGAGGGTGTTAAAACTGCAAAAGTGACTTGAAGTCTTCTAATCCTCATTTGACATGTCAAATCTAAACAGTTGGTCACCAAAAAGTATGAGCTTTAACCCCTCCTCACCGGCGGATGTCAAAATACACGGGAATTGAGGACATTTCCGTCTGATTCAGCGAGGAGGGGTCAAGGTCATTACATGTCTAACTTTAATCAATTTATGACTGTAAAAATATACTCCTATGTATTTTTTATATGGATTTTTGATATGGATTTTTTCTAAGCTCTAATATATTTAAGACTTATTCTCAAGATCTCCTAACATTAGAAAACTCAAAATTGCAATAGACACCCTGTACAAAGTCTTGAGTAGAAAAATCATCAACTTTCATTTTCAAAATCAGATTTTTGATGTGGAAAATAGACTTCAAAACAAACTTATTTTGAAAAAAGTATTGAAAATAATGATTTAACAAGGTTTTAGTCATCTTCAAAGTTTTGTAAAGACCTAGAAAAAGTACTAAAAATATTAACTTAATAAGGTTCTAGTCATCTTCAAAGTTTTGTAAAGACCCAAGTCTGGTCGCTTGCGCATTTAGGGGTTAACCACAATGACAAAACTAGTCTACCGCCTCTAAGGGTGTCCTACCATGCTGCATTAGTGGGCAAACCTCCCACTAAAGTCCAAAAGCTTCTCCTATAGATTCACATGGAAGGACCTTTAGGGTTAGGGCCGGCAAATGTCGATTGGCCAACTTCAATGAACAAGAAGCACGGTTTCTAGTTTTACCGATTGATCAGTTGGCTTTTGACTTGCAATGGAAGGTGGTTTTCTTTTTTATGACCTCTTGTAAAGTGTCATTTTGACTATTTAAAAAGAATCTCAAATCTATTGAAGACTTTTTAACACTCAAGGTGTGCTTGGAGGTGGAGTGGCGGCTGTGGTTGGCAAAGGGTGTAGCTGGCTTTTGAGCTCTCAAGCTTCAAGGATTGGATGAGTGCGCTTGCAAATTCATAAATTTAGATTGTTAAAAGATGTATTTGTGACAAATGGATTTTGTTGTAAATGAAAATGCAGAGAGTTGATTATGGCAATCTAGGAATCTATCAAAAAACTCACGCATAACTTTGATTGGGGTGTTTTTTTTTATTGAAATATGTTTTTGTTAATTTTTAGTATTTCAAAAACTTTATGAAATGTATTTGAAGACTATGATGGTTATTAGTTTTCAAATGGGTATTGTAAGGGAATTGATATGTGCACACCGGGTGCTTGATATGTGCACACTAGGTGCTTGTTATGTGCACATCAGAGACCCAGTAACTGACCAATGGACTTCTCTGTTCCCTCCCAGCCTTTACGGGCCTCTCCCTATTGGCTCCTCTGACATTTCCATTCATCCCATGCTCTCCCCTAACCCCCTTGACCCACCCCAACCCTCCCTCCCCTCCCTTCCTCACTGCAACCCTCCCTTTCTCACTCTGACCCTCCCTTCCCCACTCCGACCCTCCCTTCCCCACTCCGACCCTCCCTTCCCCACTCCGACCCTCCCTTCCCCACTCCGACCCTCCCTTCCCCACTCCGACCCTCCCTTCCCCACTCCGACCCTCCCTTCCCCACTCCGACCCTCCCTTCCCCACTCCGACCCTCCTTTGCCCACCTTGACCCATCTAAATCCATCCCAAACCTCTCCTTCCAACCTCGACCTGCTCTCTTTCACTATATTTATTTACTTTGGCAATAGCCATGCAAAATGCTTGTTAGGCATGAGAATTCTTGTATTAAGTTGAAGTAAGGTAGCATCACCTATAAGCATCAAACTAAGGATATTGGAGTAGGAAAACCAATTGTTGATATTTGAAAAATGTGTTATTAAGTAAGCAAGAGGAAACCAAAAATATTGGCATCAATTTAAAAGTTCCAATTATAAGCATTTGTTCACAAAGATTTTTCAAGTCTAAAATCAATGAAAATGTATAGTTAAGAGAAGGAGATGCTAAAAAAGACGCTTATTGAAGTCTTTATTGTGCTCATATGCACATAATACTAACTTTAGTAGTCACTTAAATTGTTAGATGGAGCATCCAAAACCGTCATGAAAGGTGACAAAGTACCATGCTTAGGGTAGTTGAATGGTGTCATCACCTTCTTTATTTATTTACTCATGGCATTCCAAAACTATTTAACCCTTAAAGGATTATTGTCCCCTTGGGGGACAAATGGAAGTTTGGGCTTGTACCTATGGATAGACTACTTTGTGGGATTTTTTGAAACTTTTATTGAAGGTGGAAATTCAAACACCTATGCGGCCATCTAAGTTTTTCTTCATTTTAATGATTAATGAAGAAGCTATGCAAGAATTTATCAAAACTAGAGGGAGAGGGGCAATTTGAGCATGGCATCCCTGTGTAAGTGGTTGTAGACTCCAAAGAGGGTCATCCCTTATGGGCATAAGGTGTGGACACTTGGGCAAATGAGAGTGGAGTGGAAGGAGCTTGTCTTGGGGGACTCCTAACCCTTCAAAAAATCCCACAAAGTAGTCTACCCATAGGTACAAGCCCAAACTTCCATTTGTCCCCCGAGGGGACAATAATCCTTTAAGGGTTAAATAGTTTTGGAATGCCATGAGTAAATAAATAAAGAAGGTGATGACACCATTCAACTACCCTAAGCATGGTACTTTGTCACCTTTCATGACGGTTTTGGATGCTCCATCTAACAATTTAAGTGACTACTAAAGTTAGTATTATGTGCATATGAGCACAATAAAGACTTCAATAAGCGTCTTTTTTAGCATCTCCTTCTCTTAACTATACATTTTCATTGATTTTAGACTTGAAAAATCTTTGTGAACAAATGCTTATAATTGGAACTTTTAAATTGATGCCAATATTTTTGGTTTCCTCTTGCTTACTTAATAACACATTTTTCAAATATCAACAATTGGTTTTCCTACTCCAATATCCTTAGTTTGATGCTTATAGGTGATGCTACCTTACTTCAACTTAATACAAGAATTCTCATGCCTAACAAGCATTTTGCATGGCTATTGCCAAAGTAAATAAATATAGTGAAAGAGAGCAGGTCGAGGTTGGAAGGAGAGGTTTGGGATGGATTTAGATGGGTCAGGGTGGGCAAAGGAGGGTCGGAGTGGGGAAGGGAGGGTCAGAGTGAGAAAGGGAGGGTTGCAATGAGGAAGGGAGGGTCAGAGTGAGAAAGAGAGGGTCGCAGTGAGAAAGGGAGGGTCGGAAAGAGAAAGGGAGGGTCAGAGTGAGAAAAGGAGGGTCGGAGTGAGAAAGGGAGGGTCGGAGTGAGGAAGGGAGGGGAGGGAGGGTTGGGGTGGGTTCGGGGGATTAGGGGAGAGCATGGGATGAATGGGAATGTTAGGGGAACCAATAGGGAGAGGCCCATAAAGGCTGGGAGGGAACAAAGAAGCCCATTGGTCAGTTACTGGGTCCCTGATGTGCACATAACAAGCACCTAGTGTGCACATATCAAGCACCTGGTGTGCACATAACAAGCACCTAGTGTGCACATATCAAGCACCTAGTGTGCACATATCAATTTCCTATTGTAAATTCCATGTGTAGAGATGGATCCCCAAAGACCTCCCATTGATCTCAATTGGAACCATGAGCCAATCAATCTTGAAACTCAATCAAAAGATCAAATTGAGGTGGATATTGGGGAATCTCATGGTGTTGAAGATGGCAAAGTCTATAAATCCGGGAGATGGTCTTTGGCAAAGACTCTATCTTTGTGCCATTGCAAGAGGGTAGATTACAAAAAATATGGTCCAACTAAATCACATCATGTTCAAATGACCATAGCTCCAAAGAAGAGGAAAGTTATGGCAAATGACCTATGGGGAAGAAGTGTACTTAGAAACCAATAACAAATTCAAGATAAATGGGAACATTTATTACCAAACTTCAAGAAAGTACATGACTATGAAAAGAAGATACCATTCGGCCAACCAAGTTACTTTTGTATGAGTCTTTGGAAATGAAAAACCATCTAGGGAGATTTCTGAGGGCACCATTTGATCAAACCATCTACCTAGCAATGTTGGAGTGGTTTCCTAAAATTTCTCATGATGTGGATGCTAGAGACTTGCCTCTTGATCGTGGAATGATGGCACCTTCTACTGGTATTTTTTAAACCTTTTTGGTTTGTTTTTTGGTTATGTATTTGATGTTAATCTACGTTACAAACAACAACAAATATTTTGGCAATATTTTGGTATGTAGTTGAAGCTTCCCAAGCTTAGGAAGGTCAAATCAATTAGATTGGATTTGAATTTCATTCCATGAAATTTTGCATGAAAGTTGGGTTGCTATTGTAAAGAATAGACTTAGAAATGCCTTATGAAACTCTATAAAAACCTTTTGAATATTTTTTGGTCATTCTAATATTTAGCAATCTTATCTATATGTGTTGTAGATGGTGGTGAATCATCCACTGATTATTCTACCAAAAAATATCGCTTATCAATGGTGCATTAGCTTCTATGGATAAGATTAGGCTTGAGTTTGTTGAAGCCATTAGTGGTGGACATGATTGAGAGGATATTTGTCATAGGGAAATCATAGAGTTGGATAGACAAAATTTAAAATCAGAGGAAATGCGCCATCTTGATGCAATGCAACTTGAATGCAAAAGAATGGATAGAGCCATTGTTGGTTACGTGAATGCTCTTCTTAGCTTGAGCAATGCTATGAAGACAATTGGAAAGGCCCTTTTTGAAAAGGCAATAGTTTGATTAGTCAACTAAAACGTGTCCATAGCATATACTAATCTAATTTTGAAATTTTCTTCATTGATTAATCAATCTCAATCTATATAATATTGTTTGATTGTTTATTTTTTCTTACATTTTTATTTTGATTATTTTTATGATGAAAGATTTGATTAAATAAAGTCAGTATCTTTGCAATTGTGAAGAATCAAGAATTACTAATGAAGTCTTTGAAATGTTTTTTGATGCACAGGAAGGGAGACCTCATTATTGGTAGCTAGAGTGGTCTATCCAAGATTTGCCAATTTCCAAAAGCTCTTATCCAAGAAGAGAATATTATCCTTGTACATGACAAGTGAGTTCAATTAGCATACCATAGTCTTGTTTTGCCATAATTCAACTTTAACATCTCTTGGATAATGTAATCACCCTTTTCTTACTCAATAATTTTAATTATGTCATATCAATCTTCCATGCATTTACCTTGGTAGGAAGCATTGAAAATTTTGAAGCATATTATGTTCAATTAATTATATTTGCAATGCTTAGGTGATTGCAGCTTTTGACAAAGGAGTTTTTGAAGAGGATGCCAAGAGATTTGTAGCTTTTGCTTGTGCTAACAACAAGGTAAACAAACTCATACATTTTAGTCCAAAAGAATTTATTGACTCTTTTAGTACAAAATCATTTGTTAACTCTTTCTCAAGATATTAAATGTAACTGAGTGTGGAATTGAAAATGGGAGACAAAACCACTTGATTGAGTGGGCAAAATATTCATTGTAGAATCCAATCTCATGTTGGTTTGCAAACATTTTTTGCATTATCTAGTCATACAACATGAAAAATGCCAACATTGAAGTTGCAATTGCAACTATGGGAGTAGCAATTGCATCAAACATGGAACTATGTTACTATTAACAACTCATGAAATGTTTGAAAATAGTGAAATGACCAAGGCACCAAGAGTATCAAGCTTGGCAACCATAAAAGAAGAGCCAAAGAGATGTTACCTATCCTTCATTCAGTTTTGGAATGTGAATAGGTTCCAAGAGGTATTTGTTCACAAAGCTGGCAAGAAAAACATACTTGGTTCAGATTGTGGACTTTATTATATCAAGCCCCGTTCCATTCACTAGTAGGAACAATTCTCAACTTTAGTGAGGCAAGAGGATCTTGAGTGCTTTTGCCAATTTTTTTGACTTTTGTATCAACTTTTTGATAAGTTTACAACGTGGTACATGAAGAGCTGGTCAAAAATCCTCCTCTAGGGTTGATTGATATTACCGGGAGATTGATGACTATGCCTAAATAAGTAGCCATTGCATTGAGAAGGCTTGGTACCGGAGACATGCATGACTCTGAGGGAGAACTTTTTTGGCGTGGATGATTCAGCAAGTGTTAAAATCTGTAAGCGTTTCCTTTCAGCATTGATTTAGTTGCTATGCCTTTGCATTTAAAATGACCAACAAGAGAAGCTTTATCAAAAGTAAAGCTTGGATTCAAAAACCTCCGTGGTATACCACAATGTTGTGGTGGTTTGGATTGTACTCATGTCCAATTAGGCCTACTTGTAGGATCTCAGATCAATGGATTGGTATGATTGGGATCATAATTATTCTATGATAATTCAAGCCATTGTAGATCATGAAGCCCAATTTATAAATGTTTTTGCATGCATCCCTAAATCAATACACAATTCTTGTGTACTTTTTATGTCAAATCATTTCAAAAAAGTGGTTGCAAGAAAAAGACTAAATGGGCCAACAATCCAAATTGAAGGAGTTGATAGCTGTGAATTGAGCCGTGATTTGATTATAGCTGATTCAGGTTATGTTGGTGATAAAATTTGCTTGTACCTTGGCCTAGAATCCAACTTCCTAACACTATAAGAAACCCGTGTTTTTCTAAATGTCTGGTCACTAACATCAGTGTTTTTTGAGATATATTTTGCCCAATACACTGTTCACATATAAGCACTTATTTCCTGTCGGTTTAACAAAATGTTTGAAAGAGTAAATGGAATCAATGCTAATACACATCAACATTAGACTAAACATTAACGTTATTTAAAACATATACACCAGCATTTCGAGACATGGGACTGCCACCGTGGAATGGTATTACAGTTTGACTCGTGGTAAGTCTAAACAATTACCAGTTCTGCAAAGGTGAAAGCCTTGCCCTTTCTAAAAATGACTGTAACACGGGCAGCGTCTCTGCTGCTCTGAAACAAATCATGTGACTCATCCATTGAACTCTCTTGCCGCTCCTTTGGTATATTCCTTATCTCAATTTTTATTAGCCTGTCATATTACAGCTTGGTGTAGTCAATATGGATAAGGAATTATGAAGTCAAGAGAATTATGGATTATGTCTTCACTTGGGTTTTATTTTTGTTGCAGGTACCAAGTGAGTAAGTTGTGTGTGTGTATTGGCATGACAGCAGTAGAGGACAAATAATTTCATGACTTCTTGAAGATGATGTGAGGTTGTGGCTAGAGCTAGTGGGTTTTAGTAGTATTAATTAGTTGCCATATATAGTGTTTTGTGTTCAGGTATTACATAGTTTTGTACCTCAGATAGCACATGTTTGTGTGAGTGGTGAGCATGTAAGTGTTGTGCATAGTTATTAGCACATATTGATTAGAATAAATGCGTGGACCAAATGCATAGTTCAATGCAAAATATGTTGAAGAAGAGGAAATACCTGTGATCAACAAGAATGACACTTCAGTGCTATGTTTTTCAAATATACAGTTGTTTTTAAAGATGTTACGATGTACTTTGTCCTTAATATTAGTAGAGGTCTTTCAAGATGTTTGGGAAGAAATTTGAGGGCCAAAGTCATTATTGCAAATGTTGTTTACTAAAGAAGATGTATTGATATGAATGTCATGTACAACAGTTTCTATGATAGATAGAAATGTTATTGTGTTACAATGGAAGGATTGATGCATTTCAATGTGTCAATTACATCTGAAAACAAAGGCTAATTTTCTATTATAGTTAGAGGAGCAGCAATATGAAAGGGAGATTAATTTGTGGAATGTCAGAGCGCACATCGCAAATTTGCTATTTCAAACGGCTAAGTGTCACTCCGGATGTTGTATTGGATGCTTGCTTTGTACATTGTGTGCTATTGAGAACATGGTGTATTGTAATGAATGTCTACTGCAAGCCATGGTGAACATCATAGATATTTGCATGAATGTGAATGGCATTTGTTATTACATCTACTTTGAAAGTAATTCTATGTATACAGTCTTACCAAATGGATGAATGGTTGTGTTAGTCGTCATTGGCAATGTTATGGCATGTTTTCAGGTCGTTTGAAACCACAATAGTATAAACGTCAGCAAGTGGGACAATGAATTATTTGTGAGTATGCATTGATGGCGTGTAGTCCCAGACGAGGTAATTATGGTCAAAACGAATGTTGGTAATGATTTGACTTGTATAGAAAAAAAGTGGTCTCCATAGGAATCTTGAATAAAAAGACGTCCACACTAGCTTTTATAGTAATATATAAACGTGTACTGCAACTATGCATGTCATTTCATACTTGTTTAGTAACAAACGCTTCAGATATTTTGAATTTGTTTTGTATAATATTCACAGGTTGCCAAACGTAGTTAACGTGAATTGCAATGACTTAGGGAACACGGAAATAATATTTGCAAACATTATAGTTTCTAGAAACGTGTGAAAGTATGCGTTTGACCTAAGGTAAACATGCATTGTGACTACGGGGAGATAAGCTACAATATTTTCACTAGAGACCAACGTTAATATTAGCATGTAATAACATATTAATAGACGTTGCTATTGTCCAAATAAACGTGTATGTATCTAGAGTGACATTTTACAAAACAACAAATTCCAACCGAGAACAACTGATGTTGATCTATATTTGTATGCCAGGTCAGCATTTTCTGTGTCCAAGTTGTCAGGTTGAAAGCAGCGCGCCTTGGGAACACGCAACGTGTCTCGCTACGATCGTACTTTGCTGACTAAAATCGTCTTTGGTCTTGATTTTCACTCTTCAGATCTTTAGTTTTCATGTCTTCAAGTCTTCATGTTTTAATAAAACAATAAAGAAAATCACAAATAACAAGTCCTAGAAAGGCTGCGAACTCTTTTCTACTGCCACAGATGGCTCAAAGATTCAAATAATAAATGTAATAATAATTCAGAAAGTTCTTCTAACTCTCTAACATCCCTCCAATTAATCTAAACTACTGTCCAAAAAATATGCGGGTTCAAGTAGAGGCTCTTTTTCTTTCTTGCAAACTAAATACTGCCTCTATAAACCTCTATAACTTTTGTTCTACACATCACCTATAGAAATTTGATATCAATTTGAAAAAATGATACCACTAGCTATAATTCATAAAAATTTTACTTCAAAATAAAACTTTGGCCAAAAGTTCTAATCAATCAAAGTGTGGGTCTCAAATTTTTAGAGAGAATCCAAACCCCTAACTCCTACACACTATAACTTCTTCAATAAGACTCCAAATAGAATGATTGAAGATAATTCAAAAATCTATAATAACAAACTATCACTTCTCAAATTTTGAAAAAAAAAATTCATATTGTTCAAAAGTTGTAACTCTTCAAAGTTTTGGCCTTCTCATAACAAAAAAGCAGCCACTTCCATCCTTCATACTTCTATAACTTTCTCTTTCAAGTTTCAAATCTCAGTTTTAAGGACTTTCTAAAAAGCCAAAACTAAGATAAACACTCTCTTTAAATCTTATTGCAAAATAATATACAAATCATAAGCTATGGCTTGTCAAAGTCTCAGCCTTTCTTCATAGTTTGGTTTTTTGACTCCAAAATTCAAACACTCATAACTTTTGCATTACAATTCCAAATCAAACTTGCAAATTCATTTTGAAAAGATAATTACACAAGAAACAACTTCCTCAAATCTCAATTCAAAATCATATATACACAAAAAATTCTCTCACATCAAAGTTTCAAAATTTCTCCCTTCTTCCCACCAATACTCATACACTAACTTCCAACAACTAAGGAATCTCTCCTCCTTAATTTATATCCTATCTAGGGTATAAAGGTGGGCACATCAGTCCATATTCCTTTCTATTCTAACCCTAACATAGATGCCAAACCTCTTTTCCTTTCACACCTTTCTCATTCACTTCTAAATCCTTAGTATATTTTATTCAAACAAAGACAAAACATATGAGCCTTTCAAAAAATATAGATAAACATTTAAAAATGATTAAATTATAAAATAAACACCACCGTAAAATAGCCACATGCCCTTGCGGGCATATAATAGCGTCAAACGCTTGTTTTTAGTCGCCAAGTCGTGGATTTGGTTGGCTGGAGAAGTGTTCGTCTTTGGCCACCCGCCGGTTTGGATTCAAACCTCATTGGACTCGTCGAGCGATGATGACGGCCCACGGCTTGACAGCTAGTGAAGCAGGAAATTGGCTCAGCCAACCCGCTACCCACTCTCTTGAGCTGTACATGTGACAAAACGGCGCAGCGCACTGGAATTTATGACTGCTGCGCTGTTACCAAACCGTGGTCCTCACAACGACCACCCTTTTTGCCATTACTGTTGATTTATTGAAATCAATACAAACATAAATAAATAACGAGTATCTACATGATGGAGAGATCTCCATTAGGACAACGTCATATTTCTATAAGGTCCACGTCACAAGCCACATCTGCATTTGATTAGATGTACAAATCGTTGACTGAATGAGAAATGTGTGGACGTGGCACTGCCCAAAACTTTACATGGAATATTTTTTCACTCCAAACCAGTACATTTTATTCAACTTTTTTTAAAAATGGGGTATTGTCAATCCAGATTTGGGGACGTTTTGTCATTATCAATCTTAACGCATTTTTTGGATATCCACTTTTACAGAGAAGACATCTTGAGTAACAGATCCGCACATTTAAATTGACATTACTAAAAACATGTACTTTTTCTAGTGTAAGGTGTATGATGAGTTCAATTTTAAGCACTCATCTATTAGTATGATAGTTGAGAGTTCATTTGGAATTCTAAAAGGAATGTAGAGGATTTTGAAAAATTCTATCACAAAGCTAGATTTGAAAAGAATTTCTAGCTTAATATTAGCGTGTTGTTTGTTTCATAATATAGGCATTGACAAAAAAGATGCTATTGATAATTCTATTGTTCTTTGGAGACACCATGAGTTGGAATATAGACAACAAGTAGTGAGGAATGTACCTCAAAAGGATTGTAAACAATTACAAATGTCAATTGCAAGACATGTATATAAATTAGAAGTAATGCGCTTTGATGAACAAAGTTTGTGTCTTAAATCAAAACGTGATAATTTTCAATTCAAGTGTTGTATGTATTTTTTTCATATCAACTAAAGAGATATCGTAGTAAATAGAGTAAAATATTTCTTAAGACAACATTACTTTTATCGAGGTTATTTAGAGAAGTATACAAAGGTTACTAGTTTTAAATACTTTGTTTATAGAATTGAATTTTGAATTCTTGTTGTATTCTTAAATCTTGTAAATGATCAAAAATGTACACCTTATACCTAAATGCTCAAGTATCCATTTTTGAATAATGTGTAGCCAAAGTTTATAATTTTATAAATTATAATTCAAATTTTTTTTCCAATTGGCATTATTTATTTTGCACAATCAACACATTCATTTTTTATGCAATCTCAATTAAGTATTCTAAATTTTAGTTTAAAGAAAAGATAAAAGTTCATTTTGAAATAATATTTTTCCTTAATATTTATGGTTTTATAAGATAATTCATTAAGAAATATTAATGATGAGTTTCTTAATATGATTGCAAATATATATGTATGAAACATTCATATTTGTATCTCTCATATTAAAAAAACACTTCATTGATCCTTTAAAGGATTTAATCCATTGCAAATTAGTCAAATTCTGTATTTGAGTTAATTTTAGCATTTTAAATTGTGTTGAAACAATAGTTTTAAATTTTCATTACTTAAAACTTTGAAGTGTATATCACTCTAAGAAATTGCAATTTGTTTTGTAAGAGATTGTAATTGTTATCATTCTTGTTGCAAAAACTGAAGTAAAATGAGTAAAAATAGCAAAAATAATCCAAATTACTTGAAATTTTCTCAAATAGCAGTGGAGATTCGTATGAAAGTTTTTCAACTGGTTATATTATTTTTTACACCCAAAAAATAGCCACAACGAAGATCTTGAAGTCAACTTCATCTATCAAACCAGTATTTAATTGATATTTACAAGTTTGATATCTTTTGCTGGTGGAAAAATGCATTTTCTGTTTGTTTTGTAATTTTTCAATAACTTTAATGGAAAAATCAAATAATCGTGATCTACTTAAAGCTAACGAAGGAAATGAAATTATATCAATTATAATATGTATTAGAATAATCTGTGATTTTTTCCATTAATGAAGACCCGTTAGAATGAGAAACATAATTTTATGATTCAAATTTAAAATCCATAAAAAGCATATAAATATGAATGAAAAACACATCATTTCATGTTATTTGGATTTTAACACATGAAGCTTTCAATTGCAATAACTTTTTCAATTTTTGACATTTCTCAAAAATTCAAAATAGAGTAGAAACAAAACTTTTGATGTTTTGTTTCATTATTTGAAATCAAATTTCAATTAGTTATTTTGGAAGTTGCAATCAAGGTTCACCTAAACACATCCATTTTATGAATACCTAGACCTTTAGGGCTTAAATAACACAAATATGATCTATGAAGAGTTCAATGTGAGTTGTCATACGAGTTATCTATGAAGAGTTCATGCTCAAATGTACAAAATTAGTCATAGTTAACAATCAAATAGCACAATTTTGTTAAAATCTAGAAAAAATTATTTAAAAATCACAAGCAACTTTTAATAGGCAACTTGCATTAAAACTTACATTGAAATCTTCATAGATCATATTTTTCATACTTTGAGCAATGTTTTTTAATAAGAAAGATGAAGATATTGATGTTTCCTACACATGTATGCAATCTCATTAAAAAAATTGTCACCAACATTTTTTCAATCATCTATCATATAAAACCATTAATGTTAAGAGAGAAATTCTTTCAAAATGAAATTTGGCTTCTTTCAAACTAAAATTTGGTATATATGATTGAATTTACATAGGATATGAATGTTAATTACGCAAGACAAAAAATGCCAATTTGAAAAAAACTTAATATTATGACATAAAAAGAAATTTGTAAGATTATAAGCCTTGATTGTACAAAATCAAACTATGTTTGCTCATTTGCCATGTGCTTGTAAAATGCACATTTTATAATATAGATTTTATTTTGCTTTTGAAATTATTATTTTTTCATCAAAGGCAGCACAAGTATCAAGAACAAGCATATGCCAAAAGGCAAACAAGAATTTTGAATGTGTAGTAGAATTGTGAAAGCTTAGTAAGAAAAAAAACATTTTTTCGACATTCAATTTGCCAAATAATAAGCATTGAAATCATGGGTGTAAACTTTTGTTGTTAGAAGAGGGTAACAAGTCTGCGGTTGAGAAGGAAAATATAATCCGTCCGCTTGCTCCTAGAGGTCATAAAGTGCTTCATTGGTTCCCACATGGGAAGACTTTAGTTCAAATATCAATGAACTCACCCTCCAGCAATCACCGAGTGTGGGCAAAGGCCGAGAATAACCTTGCCCATCAATGCAGCATGGAAGGAGGCTCTAAGACCATACAAATCAAAATTGGACTAAACTATCCTACACAAAAATAGGCTCTTTCACAAGAAGAATTTGGTATGCACAGTAGCAGGTGGTCTAGTCAACACTAAAAAACGGGAGTAGTTAAGTGAATCCCACATACTAATGTTAAACCAAATAGTAGGAAGCACTGAATTCTTTTTGGACCAGCCATGAATGGACATACTTACATTGGTCCAAATGTATCAGAAGTGGCAAGGCTCCATTTTGCCAAAGAAAACGCAATGCTACGCTAGGAAGACCCAGGGATTCCTTGCAAGAGAAGGGCAAAACTAACACACCTTCTAATAAGATTTCACAGGCCCTCCAAGTTTGAAAATCAAGCTTATCTTCACCTGAACCAAGTTAGAAACAAAAACCCTCATGTCATGCAGGTTGCTATGCCGACAAGATAAGCCTAGAATCTCTGAGTTTTTGACAAAACGAGGCATTTGCCCAAACTTGATACTTATCCCTATAAAACTCATGTTGATTAGATTGCTTTTCAAAATATCCATACTACCTTTCACAAATGATCAGCTTCCAAAACATAAATAAAAACACTGGCACATGGATGTCACACCTAAATACCAGACTCAAGAATAGAGCCTCAGGGTAGTGAAGTAGAATCATTCAACCATTTAGTGACGTCACCTTGAGTGCACAAGCTATAACTAAATCAGGGAGAAATAGTGAATCAAAATATACAGAGCGTCTATTGATTGGTTTGAGTATGCTCAAACCACCAAACCCTAGAAATGCCTTTCAACCTCTGCCTACTAAAATAATCCAATTGATTACAAGACCTACTACAATGAGTCATCTTTCAACCCAACTTGAATCACCCATATTCACAAGTCAAGAATAAAGTGGTGCAGCGGAAGCAAGTCTCAGGTGTGCAGATAATTGGCTACCATCATGAGCTCCAATGTAATCTCCATCTCAATCACAAACTCTGTCTCCTTTCCATTGTCAATTCAAAACACATACTAGCACCACAGCCAACGTGGTTGGTTTTGTCAGTTTCCGGTCAAGTACTCCCATCTCATTTCTATTTCAACATCTATATCTACTTCACACATGACAAGGTTATTGTAAAAGATAAAAAACTCCAATCAGTAAAACTTTGAAAGCAATTCATACATATATAACAGTCCACATGACTACAATTGATTGCGTGCATACTCTAAAAGAGTTGAAAGAAATTATCTTCAAGATGATCGTAGATACTAACAGAAAGAAAAAATCATACACTCCATGTTTGAATGACAAAAAATTGTTTTAACACTTGCAATAATTGACGGTTGGCTTCCATTTGAAAAGCCCTAATTATGAGCTTAGGCACTTAAAGATTATCATCCTCCAATCTTTTTTAGTGTACTTGCAGCTTAAAAAGAAAGCCTTCATTGACAGAATTAGAGAAAACATAGCCTAAAGCAATAAAATAATGAATCAAAAATCGTAATTACCAGTGACATGTTCCATAAAGCAAAATATACACATAGAATTTTGGTCTCTTATACAGAAGAATTTGCTTCTTGTTTATAAATGGAGTAAATTATACAGCACTTTGGAACATAATTCAACACATATCAATAGAAATAGAGGAAAGACTCTCACCTTGCAGATTGTAAAAACCAATAAAAGTATTGGCATACCTTCTCCAAAATAGGTGTATTGATTTCCGGAAGATTCACTTCTCCCAACTTTGTCTCCGTGAAGTTTCTTGTTTCAAAGATCCAAGATTCAAAAAATTGAGGAGTAAAATAGAAAGTGAAATGGATTTTTTTTCCACTTATCCTCAAACACCAAAACCTCGGTCATGAGCTCTACAGATGAAGGCCAAAATATGTTTTTTTCATGGAAGGACTACAAAAGATTGCTTTAGGCAAGAGATTAGGCTTTACAAAGGTGATAGCATCATTCTCAAGCAATGAAACCCTAGCGACTCGCAAATTGCAAGCTTCGCATTTCAAATAGAATAATAAAATGACAAAGCAACAAATGCATTTTCTCAATACAATGGATTCCTTCCATACACTTATGCACTCAAACCAAGCCAACGGACAGCAAATGGAGAATTTTCAAGACCTATAAAGAAACGCTTACATTCTAATTTTTTGAAAAGAAATGTATGACGGCAACCAAGCAAAACCTAAACCACGGCTGTGAAGCTTGGAAACAAAGGGCAGAAGAAGTACAGACCACTCGATGAGAGCATGTTCTTCAGCGTGTTGGACACAATAGCCGCCTTTCGATCAATAATGAATTCAAAACCCTCCGCACTTACAAGCTTCACAGTCTCTGACTTGCTCAACATCTTTTCTCCTCCTTCTCAAAGCCTCCGCTACACAGCACATATCCACTACCACACAATTCCCAAATGCATCAAAACCACAATTCTCAAACCCCTCCGCCCAAGGACAATGCAGCTCAAAACCCCAAAAACAACATCACAAAAGACATGAAGATTGCACCTTGCATTTCCTCACTGCCATAGATGTCCCGGAGCCGCCAAACACAACGACATCATAGAAAATCATAAAAAAAACCCGAGAAAATTCAAAAAAACGAAGCACAACATACAAGACAGAGAGAGATTAGGAAGCGATGTAGGCATGTAATACCTTGTTGGAAAGCTGGCAAGGTGGGCAAGACTACGACGGTGACAACAAAAAAGGAAAGAGAGCACGCGTGCAACAAGAATGCGGAACAACAATGGCGACTAACAGCACGGGCTCCGAACTTCAAAGAGCTGGTGTTCCCTTGAAGTAGTGCGATAGACTTTATTGGGCGCGTTAATTAGCAGAACTGATCAATAAGGGGGTTTAAAAAATCAAAAACTATTTTTTTGTTATTCTATTGGCTCAAAATGGGAAAATATGAAAGTGGGGATAGGGATGCTCATCTTGTCCTAGTCTCGCTCTGTCCTGAGTCTCATCCCTAGTATCATTTCATTCTCCTCCTTTTGTACTATTTTTGATTATTCCTATTGGCCTATCTTTGGATGGTTATTAAATATTATTGTATGATGTACCTTTGATATATGTGATTCATTGAAATAATATTTATTTCAGGTGGTCCATGTTGTGGTGCGGCTTAGGGATATTTTTGTATTTTTTCATTGCTTGAATACCAAGCACCCTAAAATACTAATTGGTAAGAGGAAATAGAATAGATTAATCCATCTAGATTTGATTTTCATCCATAAATTTTAGCTAATATTAGCAACTTTCATTCAATTGTTGGTGCACTTAATGTTTGTTTTTACTGGAGGGACTTGGCAATTTCATACATTTTCTCACCCAATTTTTGTAGTGCAAAGGTAGTGAGTGTCAAACTAAGGTAAGCTTATGGCAAAGATTTTCCCAAAATAATTCCTAGTGTTGCGCTCTTTATTTTTTTTATTGGTTTCATTTTTGGAACTTTATTAATTCATTTGTTATTTATTTATTTATTTTAGTATCTTATTGTTTATCTGTTTTGTTACATAGTTGAATAATGAAGAAATCCCAACCACCGGTGGTTGGGAAGCTCTCCAGTTGTTTTCCTCCTTTCAGAGAAGTGAATTGGTTTTTTTCACTGATGCTCACTAGTTTCATCTTTTTATTTCCTAAATCTCATGATTTATTTCCTTCAACATCTTTTGGAACCTGACCAATTATTTTCAAATTGGAATTCTTATTGGTTAGAATCATCTAATGTTGATTTAGAACCCCATATCTTAATTTTTTGATGCATATATGGTAAGAATTGAATCTTGCTTAGTCTTTCACCATATGAAAGACATAAATTCTTGCATTTTTCTAAGATTGAATTGAGGTTGACAATGAAAAGTTTTCACAAGATCACTAAAAAGAAGTTCGAGTTGATGCTTGATAATCTGCACCTTCTGGTTTCGTTTTTACCCTTGTAGAGTTCCTCTCACATTTGTAAATACATACCAGAGTTTTGTAATATTTTTTTACAAAACAATGATATGCATTAATATGAAATCATTGAGAGGTTTGTGTAGCTACTTGCATCACACTCTCTAAATATGTGCTTGTTGTGAAATTTTAATGTACCTATTGAACACAAATTTACACAAACACCTTTCTTACAAAATAAACACAAAAGTAGGAGCAGTAGGGAAGAGGCGTACTAATGCAAAGTGCAAGAGATGAATAACCATGAAATAGGTGAACTATGAGCAAAGAGGAGACAACATGCAGAAGTGCTAATTAACATCTAACTTAGTTTCTAGATCATTATAACCAACTTCAACACCTTTAAACAACTCCAAATCCATACCATCCCATTCATACCCACCTTTTTTAGGTACAAACCCCTAAATATTTGCCTACCTTTGAAAATCTAATTTACTAAAACTCTATCTCATGAAGAGGTATCCTAAAATTTAGTAATTTAAATATTTGAGTATTTGCATAAGTGAATATTTGGGCAATTTAAATATTTGGATACTTAGATATTTGGATAGTAGAATATTTGCTACTTTTTCGTATCATATGTCCCAACAAAGTGCTTTCCATTTCTTTTTATCTCTCACCTTCGTATCCATCGGATAACCTTCACATTTCATCATTTTCATAAGATGTCTTTTCGATCATTCCATCCTAAAATATTGCAAACAAAACTTTTTTTTTTTCAGATTTTGCTCGATCAGTTCAAATAGCTTCAATAAAAAATGATACCTCACCTGCGCTCCAAGTGTCAGTCGACACTAAGAGAAAAACCGTTAGTATTAAAAATTGAACTAAAACTTTAGCTTGTATGGCTAAGCAATGATTACATGTAAAGAATATGGAGAACCTTTTTTTCCTGCTTATAAGCTTTGTGAGTAAAAAATGGTATCATTACTTCTTCAACAGCTTTGACAAAATCCCATTGCAAGCTACATGAATTTTAATATATAAATTCTAGCTATTTTAGGGCTTCATGCAATTGTAGTTTGAATGTCATTGCTGAAATTTTGTTTTGTCATGATTCTCGTTGCCTTTTTCCCAAAGTTTTTATATGGCGTCCTAGAAAATGAAATACACGTTATTTGAAACAAAGACATGGATCCAATAAAGTTCTATTTATTACATAATTTAACAAAAGTATTTCAAAATTTCAAGATAAGTAATTATTCTAGATTCACAGATAACATAACCAAGGCATTAATGAACTACTGCTTGTGACCAGCATTTAATTTGAAAATCTTATAATTATTGGCTTTAGAAGTTAAAACTACTATTTTCTAAAGGTCTAAATTCATAATTTCTACTGATTCTTCATTTTCAATATTACTTTTGTATTAATGATTTTTTGTCTTCAATGTATATACACAAAAACACATATACATATATACATATATGTGCGTTCATATACATATGCACATAGGATGAATGATGCAACTATTTAAAGGATGATGCAAACCATCCTTTCCATGTGAAATTCCAAGCATATCCTTAATATATATTTAAAAATAAAATAAAATATGATCTATTATTGGATCAAAATGTTATTATAATACTTATGATCCTTTCAAATTAAATAATAGCAATTCTAGGCTAGTCGTTTGGAAATGATAAATCAAACCTATAAAAACAAAGTCATTATTACCAATAATCTGAAGCTTGTCATTGTGAACTTTATTGCTTGAAGTAAATATAAGTCAAATGTAAATTCAATACAAAGAAATTTTATTTATTAACCCCTAAACGTCTAGGAGGACGTTTTTTGTTCGCGCAAAATACACTGAACGCGTGTTTCCACGCTGACCCCCTCAGACGCTTAGGGGCTAAGGCAATAGGTTGATATCTTGTTGCATTTGTTAAACCCTCCAAGGACCTATTATTCCCTTGGTGGACAAATAGATTTTGGGCATGTATTTATAGCTTAACTAATTTGTGTGATTTTTTGAAACTTTTAGTAAAAGTGGGGAATTTAAAGACTTAAGTGCCCATCTGATTTTTTCTCCATTCCAACATTCAACAAAGAAGTTATCAAGAATTTTCTTAAAATAGGAGAGAAGGGGTTGTTTGGACAAGGTCCCTCCTTTGTAGGTGGGCTGTGATTCCAAAGAGGGTTAGCCCTTATGGGCACAAGGTGTGGACACTAGGCAATGAGGAGTGGAGTGGCCATTACAAGGGATTTGGACCCAAGAAGGGGCTATGAGTTTTTTTGTTCCCAATTTTGGGAACTAGCCCTTGTTTGTTGTCAGAAAAATTAATTAAAAAATAAATAAATAAAAAGTCTTAGAAAAAAATAAGAAATTTTTTGAATTTTTTTTTGAAAATTAAAAATTAAAAAAATGATACAAGCTGACATGGTTGCCCTAATGCCAGCCCGTCCTACAGCAGACTGCCCATGTAGAAGGTGTTCCCAAAGTTCCCATGGATTTGGAGGAAGGGGCCTCTTTCGGGGTCCCTATCCCTTCTATTGAAGAGACCTCTCTAGGGAGACTCCCAACCAGGCAACCAATGTTTTTTTTTTTTTGTATTTTTGTTGGTGGAGCAACATGCACCCCACCATGCTATCAAGTAAGGAAAATTTGGATAGAATTGGATGGAATCATCAACGTATGCTTGTCCATCCATAAAATCTACTAATTTTAGTACCTTTCATCCAAAATTTGGTAAATCTAGTGCAAATTTGAGGAGAGATTTGACAAATTCATCCATTATTTCGAAGGATTTTTCTAGTGTTGTGGTTGCCAAGCCAATTTTGAGGTAAGATTTAGGCAAATTTTTCCCAAGAATTTTTTTGCTGCTCTAAACACTTCATTACTTTTGCCCCTTGGAAAATTTGGTACTTTAATTTTTTGAGCCGTTTGTGTATGTATTTTTTGATATCTTTTTTTTCCAAGTTTTAGTAAGTTAAAACTCCTTGGTTTTCACCATTTGGATAAGAATAATTCAGATTTCGAATCTTACATAAATCCACAAATTTTGCCTAGTGTATTTGCAAATTTTATTATCTTCTAGTGTTTAAAGATCTTTTGAAGTTTGTTGTGTACCTTTGATTCATTAGAAAATTCTCCCATGCATACCTAACTTGGTCTTCTACATGGAGCAATTATACCTCAACTTTGTATAGAGCAATTTTTTTGCTATAAGAGTGGTCAAATGCTTCTAAATTTTTTGGTAAAAAAGAATTTTTTTTCTTCACTTCAAATGCCAATATCTCACTCTTCTACATCTCAAATGAGTAAATTATTCTCCCACAAATACCTCCTACAGTCTAGAGCAAGATCCTACAGTTGGATTCTCAAAAAAGAAAAATTTCCTACCTTTCTATTCATTCCCCAAAAGTGGTAGTTTTCAGCAACTTTTACAAAAAAAAGGACTTGGTCCTTTTGTGTTGAATTTTTAAACGTCTCATGGATATAGTGGATTCATTGCAGTATAATTGGCATTTGCTACCAACAAGAAGTTTTAATTTGAGATCCTAGATAGCTCACTTAGAACTCCATTGATTTTGATTCCAACTTCTTTGTTGATCTCAAATGTAGTGAAGGTGTGGACCCATTCCAAATACAAGAAAAATACTAAATTTGTATTGTATTGGCCATAAAGGGTCTC
The DNA here is from genome assembly GCA_963920765.1 of Ulota crispa. Classification (NCBI taxonomy): domain Eukaryota; kingdom Viridiplantae; phylum Streptophyta; class Bryopsida; order Orthotrichales; family Orthotrichaceae; genus Ulota; species Ulota crispa. The sequence continues at coordinate 536,216 of OY987249.1, read as the reverse complement.
TCAAATGTTTAAGTGTTAAATTGAACTTGATATCTAGTTGTAGGATGTATTTTTAACTTGTAACACGTACTTATCCTAAAATGTTTGTATAAATCTAGAAATTTTAGAAAAAAATCATGTTATTTATATGCCAAATTTAACAAAATATGGAATCTATAGAGTCCATATATAGCAATTCCAAAAAAAACCAATAGCATGTAGACTATCTTGTTGGAACATCAAAATATTGCAAAATTCCTAATATGTTTCCTAAAGTTTGGGAGGTTTCCTAAAATTGTGCCTAATAGATAGAAAATCTCATAATATTTTACCTTATTTTGTCTAAACATCAAGAAATCTCCTGATATTTTGCATAGTCCATAATTTTATGCATAATCCAAAATTATACTCATAGTCCATAGACAAATAAATAGTCCAAGTTCAGTTAAAACTGGCATCTAATTATTAATTTTGAAAAAAATGATCATTTTCAATGTGCGAGTTGAATAAGCTTATCAATAACGGCCAGTAGAGGTCTACAATGATGCCAATTTACTATATTTTTGTAAGAAAGCATGCATATGTATATATGTGTACAAGTATGCATGCGTACTTGTATGTACATAAAATTTGGTTTGAACATACTACTCTAAATTTATTATATGATTTTGGATTGTTTGTTTGACAAATTCAAGTTGAAGGAGTCAAAACGTCAAATAAATGTAGCACGCTTTGTTCTTCTGAAATAGACATCAAATCAATATAAGAAGATGGTTGCAGAAGTTCAATGACGAACACTTACCCTTTTCTGCCTTCCAAAATATACACAAAAGTTTTAACCACCTGAAATTAGCAAATATAAATGCAAATATTCCAGTATATGTTGTGTCATTTGCCAAATATAGAGACAAGCTCTAAATACTCGAAGCAAAAACAACATGCTATTCACAACTAGCATTGATGCAAGAAGAAGAGGAAAGCCATGATGACAACGTCCTCACTCCTACAAAATGTGCTTCCAGTTGTTGTAGTTGCTTATTTGCAATCTTTTGTCCTTGTTTTGTCCGTGACGACACTGTAATTTTGGTTATTGGACTTGACAATGCTGGAAAATCAACTATCATTTCGACACTTAGGTACATACGTTTGCTCAATTTTATACAAGAATCTTTCCAAAACAATTGTTTTATACACTAGCACTTTAAATTATCAAAGCAGTATTTTTTACAAACTTTGAAATGTTAAAAAAAATATTTGACACTAAAAACAAATACATCTATTGAAATTGAAAGTGAATAGAAAGTTGGAAAAAATCGACTGCATATTATTTTTACTCATTCTAAATTGTAGTACATTTTGATGAAATTATTGTTTGATATTGAATGGAAACAAACAAATTATAAAGAAAAGAAGAAAATCATGAAGAAACTCCAATATGGGGCTTTGGCCAAAAACAGTGGGATACAAGATCACTTAGGATATTGCTTTATGATTTGGGTGGGGGAAGAAGCATTCGAGGACTTTGGCCTCATTATTATTCCAAAGTACGTATGTAATATACTTATAGAGATTTTGTTATAATCCCTATGTTTTCAAGAAACAAAATGCTTTCTTTCAATGAAATAATACCAAAAAACAAAAACAAAATGCAGGTTTTTGGAACAATTTTTGTTGTTGATGGAGCAGATGATAGTAGACTTTGGGAAGCATCACAAGAACTTAAACTTGCTATGAATCATCCACGTTTGGCAAGAAAGCCATTTCTTGTAGTTGCAAACAAATTGAACAAAGGTTCTGCTCTACATTACGATGAATTAATGGATGCTCTTGGTCCTTTCAATACAAATGAACAAGCATTTGTATATTGTGATTGTCGACTACAAGTAATTTTCTATTGCTCAACTAAATCATCATATATCATGTTTTGCACATTATAAATATTATGTGTGACAATTTGCATATTTTTATACCAAAAGGCAATCACATGGAATGAAACCTCTTTCAATCATTATAAACTATGTTATACAATATATGGGGTTTTTAAAAAAAAATATGAAATTTTTGAAGAGCTCATTAAGAGAGTCAAGAGATTGTTTGGTTTTTCACAATTGAATATTTTTACACCGACAAAAACTACATCAAAAACCACAAAACATGTTCCAATTATTAAAAAGTCATTTATTTTTTAATGTAATGAAATAAATTATTATAATTTTCATTTTGAGTTAGCTTTCTTTGGGATCGTTTAATGTTAGCAAGGAGGCAAGATACATAGAGAATTGCAACTTGGACTTGATTGGCTTTTGGCTTCAATCAAAATCAGATTTAACGAGCTTCAAGGAAGAGTTTCCTTTGAATCAGCTAAGCAGGTGTCCATTTAATCTCATTCAGGTAAAAATTAAAAATTCTATTATGTACGTGCTTATCAAATCTAATATGTAATTTTTGTTCAATAATAAATTAAGTTTAATTCTTTTGTGCAGATAGATGAAGAACAACGAAGTCTTATAGAAAGACGACACCGTTTCAAGTCATATCTTGTAAGTTCTGATTATGAAGAAATTAAGATTTTTATGATAGATTTTGATTAATTTGAAATGAAGCACTTTTTGGAATATATAGGAATAATCGGTTCCTTGCTATATTTATAAAAATCAATTTCAATTATAAATCCAAGAAAAGTGAATTCTTTGTAGTTGGTGTAGGAAATGGCAATAAAAAATCTCATCTTCAAATACATGATGCTTGACAATAGCATAGCTTGATTTAGAGAATTCATATTATTTAATTTTAGATATTGATATCTTGTGCTATTGAACTTTGAGGTTTGGTAATATGATTTTTTTTTGCCACACCTCATTGCAAGAATTTTTTTTGGGCAAACCTATGCTATAGTAATACCTTGTTTAGATTTTGAGTACTCCAAAATCAAAAAAGTTGAGTGAATTTTTTGATGAAATAGTGAAGTGACTCTTCAAGAAACACTAGGTTTGCCAATTTTTGGATAAGAGTTACTAACAATAGTTTATTTTATGAATGAATGCGCATATATGCACAATTCTATCCATTTTATCCTTATGTGCATGTTTTCTAGGGTGTTTGTTGCCTGACTAATGAAAAAACAAAAAGCTCCCTTGCCTTATTGGTATCACCTTGTTTTGATATCATCAAATCTATTTCAAGTGCATATTTCAAGTGCAGTATTGCCTTCTAAATTTTGCACAATACTTTTCCCCTACACAACATCAAATAAAGATTGGTGTGTTTCTTTGTAAATGATTAGGAAGTACACGAGTCATAAAATTTTATACCAAAACACATTAAAACACAAAAACAAAAAATATATCAGAATTATTTACCACTTTGAAAATTATAATAAGAATGATGAAAAAGAAAACACTTCATCACTATGCCACTTTTTGTTTTGATAGGATGAACATGTAAAACTTCAAATTGCATCAAGAAATTGTAAATTCAATATACTTTAGATTTCAAACAAAAATACCAAACATTAGCTTAGTCAGTTTTCACTTCCAATATGTTTTAAATTTGAACATTCAATTAAAAAAACCTTACTACCATCATTTAAAAATGCAATTTCTCAAAAGTATTTCACAAAAGCAGTGATGAAATTGTTGAAATTTTATTTTTGTAATAAAACCATCTTCATCAAACAATTTTAACCCCTGAGTGCCCAGCACAAGTTCACTCAAATTCAAACCCTTTGGAACTCATTCCAACCAAACTATCACCTAAAAGAGATCCACAAAAATTGACCGGACCAATTGGTATTGAACATAGACCTGGAGCTCCAAGGAAAAGGACATGTCCTTTCACCGTACCATTGAAAAGATTATAACGGTCAAACAAGAATCTTCTTCAAAATTGAAAGGCCATATTTTGGCCCCTTGGGCGCTCAGGGGTGAAGAAGCTTTCAAATCAATAAGCTCAACACTTAAAAATATCAACTATTGGCCTAAAATGTGGTGAATTTGTGGTTCATCTACAATTGTCAAAGTTGAAATATTTTTTACACTACAAACTTTGTAGTAGAATATTTTCAAAGAATTTTAAAACATGTAAATTTGATGGATACCCTTGAAGTTTGCAATATTTGTATAGATGCCCTTAGTTTCCTATAAATTGCACATATATCTTTGGAGTCTTAGACCATAATTTTCAAGTGTTTGTTCTCTTATGCATGTTACTTTCTTCTCCCTTTGTGCGCATGCTGCTCCTTTCTTGTTTTGTTGCACTTTCTGCTTCAACATTGGTCCTGGAGGAAGTGGTGTGTGCAATAAAACAAACGCTTGAAAATTATGTTTTGGGGTATTTGTGCAATATTTGAAAAACTAACAGCAGAAGTGCAAATATTACAAGCTTCAGTATCCATCAAAATTTCCCCAAAAATAAACAGCTTTGCTACAAGAAAACGCTATCCTTGTATCATTGACTTGCTTTTCAAAAAAAGCACTTGCACAAAAAAATTCAAAGATAACATCTCTCAAATGCAAAACCTCCTCCCTTGCAGTCCAAAGCCAATTGAGAAACCAAAAAAACCAAAAAAATAAAAAAAGTCAATTACAAACAAGGATGTTAATTGTTTTCTTTTGGTTATTTTTTTAAGTAACCCGTGAATTGCAGGAAGAGAAAGAAGCAGCTAGTCAGTTACCAATAGTGGATCTGCCTAATTTGAAAGATAACGAATCAGAAACGCATGCTCGCATGCAATCATGGATCGGACCAAACGAAAGTCTTCCTGTGCTTTGTACGTACCAGCGGCGGATTACCCAAAGCAAAAGCATTCAAATCACAACCGCTGATTTTGAAAAATCTCTGCAGCCTTTGATAAAACAATATGAAACGCGCCCTAGGGATGGACCAACTTACTCCAAGACCCAAATTGATGAATACTTTGGAGACTCTATTGATGGAACTACAGGCTCGAATGAAATTCCTCCTCACCTCCCCGGTCAAACATGATTTTCGTTCTACAAATCATTGATATGAAATATTTAAGTGGTGATTATTATTTTTTGCTTTGCATTATTCAACAAGTCTAAGGGGTTTTTGCCATTGTTTTGGACTTCTTATGAGCTTTATTAATTGTTGTGCTATGAATCTTTGGCGTAGCTCAGAATTTGTATAACTTCTCAATTTACAAGTCCCAAAATTAATGTAGCATTCTAAAACTTGCTCTGTTGTAGTTTGCAAAAAGGAAATTAAAATAAAGTTTGATGATTTTTTATCATAGTTTTTTTTTTTAATGGGACTAGCTCTCAACTGCGGTGTACATTTTTGCTAAACTCAAATTTGGAACAAGTTCCCACTTGCTTGGCACCAAACAAAAGAAGAAAATATGTATTCAAAGTGACAAAAAAAAGTTCACAACAAATCATTTTAGTCATTATTAAGTCATTGTTTATTTGCTGTGAACACAATTTCTTTCTTAGCGAAGTATATCAATAAGTGCTACCATCTTGGCATTTATAAGTGAAACACAGTTTGGGGGGGGGTTGAGGCAAACTGCAAAACTACAAATCCTAAATTTCAACCTCTTAACCCTTAAATGCCCAAGGCACCACATTTTGGTGCAAACAATAATTTGAAGTTCAATAAAACCTAACTTAGTCACTATTTTTAGTATTTGGTGTTTTAGAATTATTATTTTTAACGTTTAGTTTTAGCATTAAAAACCCAATTTTGAAAATGATTCATTGTGAATTTTTATTCAAGATTTTGTGCAAGGGTGTCCATTGCAATCTTGACTTTTTTAGTGTTGGGAGCCCATGAAATGAGCCTCAAATACACTAGATCTTGGAGAAAAATTCACACTAGAAATTCATTTTAAAAATTTGTAAAAGAGATTTTGAAAAGCCATAAATGGATTGGAGTTATGTATATTATGTCCTTTAACCTCATATTTTTTTGGTGACCAAAATTTTAGATTTGACATGTGAAAAGATGATTGAAAGACTTGAAGTCATTTTTACAATTTTAACATCCTTTTGATTAAACATTATAATTTTTCAATCCATAAGCGGTATTGTTGTGTTTTCTTTTTGTATGTAATGTTTAACATATCAAGTTTGAATTTATACAACTACAATCTAAATAAATTAATACAACTTATGAAAATTTTGGCTTTTTGTTCAATTTAGAACAAATTCCTAGAAGCTCAAAAAAGGCCTTGGGCATTTAGGGGCTAACGAATCGCTTCTATAATTCACTAGAACATAAAACGTAGTGTAAAAACGTCCTTACCAGTACAAACCAACAAGTTATACTTGTTGTTACTACGATGTTCATGTAAAACATCCCATTTGCATGAGTAAAGAATATGATGTGTTTATATGTACAATTTTTATACTAAAACTAACGTATTTTTCTTAAGTGTTACATGTATATTTCTTTGATCTCAGAATTTTTAAAATAAATAAATAAATCTTCAAACCATTAAGAGCTCTAATCAATCAACCCACATTTCAAAAAAAAAGTTTGTTACAGATTGTATAGGGTGTTGTCATTTGTCAATACAAGCTTAATGAACTTCAACCAAGCACTTCCACATGTGCTTGAAGATTTGTTGCTTTTCTCAAATATATTTTTCACATGTACATAGCACATTGAAATATCGAAGAAATACTAACCAATTTTTAGTATTTGCATCAACAAACAACTATAGCTTTGTAATACTTATAACACTCTTTTAAGATCAGTGCAAATTTGAAGGATTCTTTTTAATAAATGAAAATATCTTAAACTTTCTGTTTTCGTTCTCACATGAAATTTCATTCATTTACGTTGAGTATCAATCATTTAAACGTTGATTTTGACAAAATAATTAAATTAAAATTAGAAGTTAGGTTGGCCTCACAAGTAAGCAAAAAAAAAAAAAAAAAGTGATTTTGCCTAGAAATGGTATTTTGTATAATAGTGACTATTATAAAAACTTTCCAGGATAGCACATAATATTTCAATAATTACTATATTGAAACATTTCAATATATAGAATGTAGTTATGTTAAAACAGTCATACATTTACTCAAAATCAGTATAGTAGTATGGCATTCAAGGTTTACGTCATCCCATAATTCCTTACTAAGGTAGGAGGTTCTAATAGCGATCATGCTCTAATTGCGACTAGCTTTAGGAACATTTGACATTTTACAAGAAATATCTATGACTGTCATTGATGAATTAGGTAGGCTTAGCATGTTGCTAAGCCTACCTAACTCATTTATGATAATCATAAATATTTCTTGTAAAATGTCAAATGTTCACTCATATATGACAGTCATAGATATTTCTTGTAAAATGTCAGATGTTCCTAAAGCTGATCGCAATTAAAACCTCTTACCTTACTTACTCCCTCTATCCCAAAATGATCTTCATGTTGACTTTTATTTAGTGTCCCAAAATAATATTCTTGTTGGAGGAGGAAGGGAGCTAGTGAGCACATAATCCAGAAGCATGGGCATGCTAACCAATCCCATGCCTTCAAGTGAGTGGCCACCGGTGCTCTTCAAAAATGCCTCAAAAATTCAAATTTCAAGCACTCTCAAACCACACTTTGAAAACTAATTTGAAACTCAAAATTTCAGAACAATAAGAGGACATCAAACTATATTCATAGGTCAAAAAAATTTGAAAAATGATTCTTTTTTGAGCTTAATCTATAACATTTTTTGTAACAAGAAGATCATTTTGGAACGGAGGGAGTATTTTTTATGCACCTTCTTTTTTGTATTGACAACAAGAGGCTAAATTCTTGCACTAATTGAACGATATGTATTTTTATCACTCAGAAATATTATGTGTAATTGGCTCACGTTGAGGATCATTTTTTTTCCTTGGCATGCTCAATCTATTGTACTAGTTACAACAATTCACAATGATTACTTACACATTGTGTTTTCAAGCACAAATTGTGAAACTTTTTGTTTTTTCAATACGAATATAGCAAGATCATATAACTCATAGTTTCACCTTTGTTTTCATTATCTCCCCTTTGTATTCCACTATTTATAGCATCTTCAAGAGTACCTGCATAAACCATGTAACATAGAGCAAAAGGGATGAAAAGTGTTACAAATATTATATTCTAATTTTTCATGCAACTCAAGTCAATACTACATACTTCTTTGCCATACCAAGTCCTTCAAAGCAACCTCCAAAAACAAGTTGAGGTGGATTCTTGTACTAATGTAAACATGTGGTAGAATTGTATACAGCAATCTAAATGAATTGATTTGCAACTGCTTGAGAAAATTATTTTATATGTGCCATATAGAAAGGGTGTCGTATTGATGCCAAAAGAATCACATAACATTCACTAACACTAGCAAAGGCTGCACTCCTTCCAAGAGAATAGTGTGGAATATTTCACACCATTTCATCCATTGGATGGAATGGTGTGGAATATATTCCACACCATTCTTTAGTTATGTGCACATTTGGTTGAATTTGTCAAAGAGTTTATGAAAGGGAGGCTCAATCCAATACACATACGTCAATGTGGGGGACTAGACTTATCAAATAAATAAAAAATAAAAATATCAATTAATTAATTATTGTTAGGATGAAGTTCATGGATGATATCTAAAGAGAGGGAAAGGCAGCCTCTCTTCAGGCTACTGAATGTTATGATGGTTTATGATTAGTTGATCTATTTACGCGGCACATACGCGGCACATAAAAATAGTGCAATTGGGCATTTGGACTGTTGAAATCAAGCACCAATTTTTAAACGTACTTTGTAGTGTGAATCGAGAGGAGTGCATTGAGGAAGCTCTCACAAAAATGCTATTTACTCTATGGCACACTATTTTGGTGGCTCAATAAATATGAAATGAACCTAAATGGGAAAAATGGTGGACTCATATCGTGGGATAAACCGTGGGTTATACCGGCTCGCTTGGAGCAGACTAGACTCGAGGAATAGAGGATCCATTCACACCCATTTCTCCCAACCCGATGAGCCACGTCTGCAGTGCTCCCGTCATTGGACCAATCACCATCCGTTACGTGTCATGCATCGGTGCTTCAGAGATGCCATCGTGCGGTCTCGATTGCTCGTGACAGCCAGATGACATTCATCCTTCCAACACCCTTGGAGAGTATTCATCCCAAATCCAATTGACTCCTTCTCTCTGCTTGAGTTCCTCGGACCTCTTCACCGAATCAAATGCGCTCCACTCCATCCCAGCAATCACACGAATCAAGCACCCTCGGTAGAATTGTCCTTGGAAATCACGTACGCCAGATCTCCCGCAGCTTCTCTTCCAAATTCGGGGATTCAGGTAGTGCATTTTGGAGAGAAAAATGGGGTTAGCAGGTGGTGTTGCGGGGTTAGGGTTTCCGGGAAGAATGCGGAGTATTTACGATTTGATTCAGTGGTGGTGATTGTAGGGCATGCGGAGGAAGCACTTGGAGGGGGTCCGAAGTTTGGTGTAGGAATGCTGCGGGTTTTTTTTTAGGGCAGGCCGTGAAGGAGCTCCTACTGGTTGCTATTTGTGGACTACGGGCCTTCGAGCTTTGTCTTAGGGTTAGGGGATCCTCTTTTGTAGTGCAATAGAACTGAGGTTACACAACAAGGTTGGCTTTCGGAACCGGTTTTCAGTATGGCGCAACTAGTAGAGGACTGGTACAAACAAATGCCCATCATCACGCGCTCGTATCTTACGTTGTCGGTGCTTACGACCGCTGGTTGTGCTCTTGAGGTACTCTTCCTTTCCGGTTTTTCTTTCGTAGATGTGTCATTTTTAGCTTGAATGTTATCCTATATCTCGGTCATTTGTTCATCTGCAGGATTGCATATCAGATCTTGTCTGTTTTATTGTTCTTCGATGGTTTACCAGGCAGCAATTCCTCATCGTGCCCGCTTGTACTGGCTTGGAATATTTTAGAACCTGGCTCTAGGGAGTTCATAAGTATGAATTTAGTATCAAATGCTCTGAAATGTAGGCAATGAAGTTCATATGCTTGATGGTGCTGTGATAGCTGTTGGATGCTTGTGTTGCAATGCAATCATTCTTGTTTGCGAAGCGTCAAGTTTTATTCATGTTCTTATAAAGCAGTACTTATCCATGCTCTGTGAAACGAATCTCTGTGCATTCTCAGCGAGGTTTAAGAGTGGTTCTTGCGGTTTTTGTGTTGGAAGGCTAGTGTTCTTAAATCTTTCGCCCCTCTCCATGTGAATTGTGAGCGAATTCACTGGCTTGAAAATTTAATATTAGATGAGTTATCATGTGTAAAGTCAACTAGACAATTGTGTCTACTTTTGTTGAATTATTCTCCTGCTCCTGTCTGGATACTTGGAAGGACTGAAGGCTTTGTATACCTGTGATTTTCAATTGGTTCTTATGGCATTTTGTCTTTTGTTGAGCGGGAAAACGATTTAAAGATAGGATACTGACGATGAGTGTCTGGGATATGTTTGCAGGTTATTTCAGCATATGACGTTTACTTGAATTCTACAAAGGTTGTAAAAGATTATCAAGTCTGGAGACTTGTCACCAATTTCTTCTACTTTGGCAAACTTGGTAAATACCATCATCTAAACGTCCTTACCTGCTCAATGCTTGCGTTATCGTTTTTTCGTCCAGACCTGATTTTGACTTTGGGATGCACAGTGCTTTATTGTAGGCTTGCGCAAGCACTTATGCCTTTCGTTCAGCTCCTTGGAATGCTAACATAGTTCCCTTGCAGATTTGGACTTCCTTTTTCATATGTTCTTTTTGGCAAGATACTGTAAACTTCTGGAGGAGACGTCATTTCGTGGACGTACAGCAGATTTCTTCTTCATGCTCCTCTTTGGTGGAACTCTCCTCACTCTTATTGTTGTTGGTGGCGGCATGCTCACTTTTGCTGCTCCATTTGCGGACATTCTCTTCCTCAGCAATTCCCTTACTTTCATGATGGTGCGTGTTTGTTACCTTTCAGCTTGAATGTTTTTCGTGGTAGGCAGATGAATTGTCTATCTTGCTCTGGTGAAGAGTTGAATTGAAAACATCTTCTTTTTAGCAGATTTTGGATATTTGCTTGAGTGCTGGCGTGTCATATACTCGACGGTTTTTATTCAAGCTGTTCAGCATCTATAACTCACATTATTGCAGTACTAAACAATACTTCTGGGCCTTTGAACAGGTATATGTATGGAGCAAGCGTAATCCTCATGTACAGATGAGTTTCCTGGGTCTTTTCAACTTTACAGCTCCCTACTTACCGTGGGTAAGTTATAGGTTTCTCAACTGTCAATCACCAATTAGTTGTCTTGACCCCTCACAGCTCTTGGTGTTTTTCATACTTTAGCTAAAGGCAAATAGTAAGAAGCCTTGCTAGCACGGTCAATGACGATGATCAACTTGTTTACGGTTTTGCTCTTGGATGTCGTTCTTTTTTCCATCTCCTTTACACTCTACGCAGCTCACAATATCCTTTCATTGTTGATGCTGCTTTGGAAATTGCAGGTTCTTTTGGGGTTTTCAGTTATGGTTGGAAGCAGTCCATGGGTAGACCTTTTGGTATGTTACATATTATTTGTGTAGTAAATCACTGTTTAATTCTCTATGCTTGTTTGTTTACTTGCGTTGAGGTCTATTTTCTTGAATTGAAGGTGTAGGGTGTTTTGGTTTGATTTTGCTTGTATGCTTTCTGACACCAATTTTTGGGTATTCAGGGAATGGCTGCAGGACACGCGTATTATTTTTTGGAGGATGTTTACCCTTTAATGACTGGGCGTCGTATTTTAAGGACCCCTGCGATTATAAAAGCTTTCTTCCCTGAAGATACAGTTTTGGTGGCAAGGCCTGCTCTAGCAGCCTGGGGACCTCAAAGGGTAGCTCCAGTGGCACCTCACAGGGACTAGACATTTGATTTGGCTTTTGGACAAACAAAATTCGTCATTGTTTGTGGCAGTCAACATGTATTGCACAGAGCTCCTGCACAGTGAGAGTTGTGGATTCCATTGATACCCTGTTTTCGACCGAGAATGCCAAAATCGTTTTTGGTTCTTGCATTTATTCCTTTTTCCACTAGAATGATGAAACCATCCCTAGCAAGTATTGATTCAGTAGTGACAAGCACATGTGTCTGCTTTTCGAATCAGTCTGCAAATTGATTTACACTACCTTCCACTATGCAACCTCATATGTAGGTATCTTTTGCATTTAAATTGTATATTATGTGTACCACTTTTTCGAGATTTTGAGGTGTGGTAGTGAACTCTCTTGGAGTGAGCTTTTCTATTTGTATACTTCTATATTTTCTGAAAGTGTTAATGGGTTTCGTGATTGGGAGGAAAGAGCTTACAGGATGAGAGATTGGGAGCAAATTCTACACTTGGGAGCCTAGAAACATACGAGAAGGACTTCCTCTACAAATTAGCTTCCAAATTTGATGGAGTTCTTCTGTTTTTCATTGTATAATTGAATTATTCGACCATTTTCAATCCACTCTTTGATTTTGGTAACTTTCAAGGTGTTGTTTTGACTTCGGACAGGTAAATAAACATTCTTTTCAATATTTTGGATTTCTTCTGCATTCTTGATTGGGTGTTTGAGTGTATCTATATGGGTGTATCATAGATTTAGATTGCTATTTTTAAGAAACTGATGAAGTCAAGTCCAAGGCTTGAAAGATTCTCCACAATTATGTTTTCTTCATCAAAATTTCAATCTTTTTGGTCAACGAATACACAATGAATTTTTTGGAAATCTGAAGAAGTTTAGATGCTGAAAGTACTATTTCGGTTTTTGGTCAATTTTGAAACCATGTAACTTACATCAGTGCGAACTCGATAAGTATTTACAACGTTTGTGAGAATTTGTCTACGTAAACTTTTTTACTATAAACTTTCACAAGTTCACTACAGTGCATTTCTTTTTTGCTGTCAAAGATTCTCAATGTTAGTAAGGACTAAACAGCATAAAGTTTTATTGTATGTATTTCTTCCTATGTTGTTATCATGATTGTTTGATCATTTGGTACCTGCGTATCATTTTTTAAAAGAAATCTTAAAATCTCAGTAACAAAAACAATGCTCATCCTAACATTTCACTTTACAAAAAACTATGGTACGTTTAGGGGTTTATTATTTTCCCTAACTTTTATTAGTTTTTAATAAATTTCGTTTCCAATTTTCAATCCCTCTCGCACGTATCCTTTGTACTTGGTATAGTTTTAATCAATTAGAAAGATGGCATGAGGTACACATCAAACTGAAGAAAGTAAACATCATAATTGAAGGTAGAAGTCAGATAACACAAATAATTACCAACAAGTCGATAAGTACCATGAATGGAATTCATTTCTACACACGCATGTGTGAAATGATTGCTTTTTGGAATGCCACAAAAGATTCTCCATTGTTTGGAGTAAATTTCCAAGCTACAAGTGTAAAAGAAAATAATAATAAACAAATTTATAATGTATAGTTGTTTGTCATTTTTAGGTTTTCTAATTTCTAGAAGTTTTTTCTATTGGCAAAATATCAAGTAACATTTATTGCAACAAACTTTGTCAGCCAACAAGTATCACACGTGGAAGTGCATGGGATTCAACTAGTGTTTTTTTGGGCCTCACGAAGCTAGCCTAAACTGATTTCAGCAAATTCTCAAATCTCCCTCAAAAAACCCTCCATTCTTGGGAGGCACATAAACTATTATTGACAATGTCGGTACCCAAAAAAAACATTGTATCAAATTATTGATTTTCAAGGTGCACATAAGATATTATAGCACCCTTGACCATTGACAACCATGCCATTGAAGCTAGGGTAAACTCAAACCCTCATTGACCACTGCCTAGATGAATGGGTGAGGGCTCAATTTACTGCTTCACAAGTTTGTAGATCCAAGGTGGAAAAACTCCACCTTTTCTCATTCCAAACATTGTGAAATCCCTATCCTTGCTTGGATGAATGGGGCCAAGAGCTTGGTCAGTTGCCTTATGATTTTGTGGAACCTGGGTGTAAAAGCTTTGCTTTTTCACATTTCAAAAAAATGTGAGAGTTTGGAAATTTACCATCAAGAAATTGAATGAGGGAAATTTGTATTCACAATTGGATTCATAAACCTTGACTTAGTAAAATACTCCAAAAAGGATACATTTGAGCAACACTAAAATAGGGAACAAATTATTACTTTTACCCTAGCCTATAGATTGCCAAACTTTCCACCTTGAAAACATGCATGTGCAATAAACATGGATGTGTAGTAGAAAGATTGAGCCCGCTTGACTCCCTCATTGCCCTATTCCTCAATGAATGAGGCCCAAAGCTCATTCAACTATTTTAGGAGGTTGTGGGGCCATGATGAAAAAACTCTACTTTTCTCATTTCAAAATTTTTGAGAGTTTAAAATCTACCATCTAGAGATTGAATTTGAGGATTTTGAATTCCGATTTGGATTAAGAGATCCTACATTAGTGTAGGGATCTTACAGGAGGATGCAATTGAACCAAAAACAAATTAGTACTTTCATCCTTGAATTTACAGATCTTTTCCACCCTGGCTTGAAAACATGGATGTCCCGTGAACAGAACACTTCGCTTGTGGCCCCGTCCATCTAGGTGGGAGGGCAATGAGGGGCCAGTTTACCCCGGCCTGCCACTGATCATAACATTATATACCATGTGTTATTCATCCCCAAATGGAGGAATATTCCCCCACAATACTTGAGGGAAGTTCAGTTATAGATCTGGATTGGAATGCTCTTGAATGCCATTCGCTAGGGCTCCTCATATTAGGGGAGCAAAAGAGAACCCCAGTGAAGGTTAACAATGTTATGGATCACTTGGACTTTCATTTTGGCAATACATAAAAGTTAAATACTTTTACTTCGGGATAAGTGAAATTTACCGGAGGTAAGAAGGGAGGGGGCAGAAAAAGCTGGAAGACCAGGGAACTCATCTGCAAGGGAGGGGATGACGCTGGCAGCCCTGGTCCTACTCCTCTACTCCTCTCCCGTCCTCCTCGTCGCCCCCGTTTCTCCTTTCCCTGTCTCCGTCGCACTTCTGCTCTTCGTCTCCACCACCTCTCGTCCGCTGCGCGCGACACCCTCACTTCTCTCACCTTGCCTCGCCTCCTCTCGCCTTTGCCGCGCCCAACAGATTACTGCTGCATTTCCTGGTCGGTACGCGTCCTTGCCCACGTTTACCTCGTCAACCCGCTGCTTGGATTCCGCTTCGTTTCATGGACCGCCGTCGCATTGTGGCGATTTCGACATGGGTCGAGCCGCTCTCTGGGGTCCGGCGCCGGCCATGGCTTTGACGTAACGGCTTTCTCAAGTTCTCTTGGGGTTTCCTCGTGCCAAGATTTTTGTTTCGCGAGGTAATTTTTCTTTTCATCCCTTTCTTAATAGTTTTGTTCGGGAGTCGAGGCTCGTTTTCGGGAGACTTCTGTAGCGTCTTGCGTTCCGAGACGATAAAGACTCTTGGGGGATTTGGGCGTCCCTTTAAAAAAATCGGGACAGAACAGCGAGGATTCAGAGTGATTTGAATTGTAATCGAGAGTGTTGCATTTTTTTTACTTTTTTAATTTTAGGGAGGATGTCGTAGAAATTGCTGTTTGTAAAATTTAATTATGTCATCGTGGAGAAGAGTCGTAAGTTATAAGCTTTGGAGAAGAACGATTATACGCGCTTTCCGTAAACCAAATATGGTGGGTAGTTGTAAATGTTATTTCACTGCAATTCGGGTGCTCCTTGCGGCCACATGAAAAGTCAGCTCTAGAGTTTATCAATGTTTTGACGCACGAAAATATTGTCCTCATATCGTAGTTTTGATGCAAAGCTCCAGGGCGAATGAACGTTAGGTTGATGTTAGGTCGACTCAATGTCCCGTTGAAAACACCGCTGTTTCAGAGCTGCAATTTAGGGTTTCGCCGCGAGCAGAGCGCTTTTATTTTTCATTATCCAGCGGATATACGGTCCGGTATGAATAGTACAGGTATACCTTCATGAACGTGAAAGCTTAAGGTTGTTGTGGTCGTCGTCGTGATCATGGCGCGCAAAATTCTTTTTAGGAACACTCTCTAAGGGAGCGATTCTCAGCCTAGGGTATGTTGTATGTAGAGACTGCAGCATAAATGAATTCTTCAGGGGCTGGGATTACCTGAAGAATATTCGTTCCCTTATTCCGCCCTAAAGATCAGTGTCAATCATGCTCGCCTTTCCATATAGGAGCGGTATCTCGGTGTGTTTCTGCACTTCCGCTCGTGTGCCAGATTAGAAGACTGGTCTATAAAACGATGTTTTTCGAAGGTCAAAGCCGGGTTTGGGTGGTTTCTCTTTTCTTAGGTTGCCGATGATGTTAGGGCACATGGTTGGGTACTTGTTGGTTCTTCCACTTCTTTCATGGCCTTTATTGATGGCGAGTGCCTGCATACCTTGCGCAGAAGGAGGACTAATCGGCAGCTCAGGATGCGTTTTAGGGTGGTGTCGATGACGAGATGATGCGCGGAGAAGTGGCTCTGGTAGACGGGGTTGGGATTTCGGTAGTTGGACTTGTCATGGCGCACGACGCAGGTCGCTGAGGAGGAGGGGCCGTGTGAAGTGGAAGGCGCTGAAGGCGCTGGGAGGAAGTAGATGTAGGAGGGATGTCGGACTCAGATCACCTCGGGCAATTGCACCACAGCATTCACCAGCACAGCTTGAGCCATGGGCTAGGCCACGCCATGCACGAGATGCACGTCCACGGGCACGGCGACGCGGATGGGCAGGCGGGGGTGGACCAGCAGGGTCAGGGGCATCTGGAGGGGGAGCACGTGCACGGGCACCACGGGCACCACGAGCACCACGGGCACGGGATGCACAGCAACGACGAGAACGGGACGGGCGGGGAGGAGCACGACGACGACGCGGGCGATGAGGAGGGGCTGGACGAGGCGGACATGCACTCGGACGGCGGCGGGCACCCGGGCGACCAGCCGGTTCCGCTGGCCGCGCGCTCGCAGGGCTCGACGCAGCTGACGCTGTCGTACCAGGGCGAGGTGTATGTGTTCGACACCGTGCCTCCGGAGAAGGTAAGCAGTCGTGGGTTTTTTTCCGGGCTGCGATATCGGACGGGGTGACAGTGCACCGCTCGAGTTCAGCGTGTGTTATCATGCTCCGTGGGCGCAGTTTTTGGGGGAGTATCTGAGGCTGGACTGGTGGCGTTGTGGTGGCAGGTGCAGGCTGTGCTGCTTCTATTGGGCGGCCGCGAGATACCTCCGGGCATGTCAGGTGTCAACGTGTCCAGCAATCATCATCACAAGGTAGAGCCTTGGCGGCGTGCTACCCTTCCTCTGCTGCACCAGGAGAGGGGTCCGTCGTGAACTCGTGAGGTCGCGTGGTAGGCAGGTCTCTGGTGTTGGTGAAGATGCGTGTCTGGTTCGAGAGTTCCGCGTTCATTCCGAAAAGTGCGGGGACTGATGTCGTGGTGGGGCGAGTGCAGGGACTGACGGAGCTGCCGGCGCGGATGAACATGCCGCAAAGGCTGGCATCTCTGACGCGGTTTCGGGAGAAGCGCAAGGAGCGGTGCTACGATAAGAGGATCCGGTACACGGTTCGCAAGGAGGTCGCTCAGAGGTAGTTCGTCTTGGATGGCTTAGTTGCGGGGATTGCTTTTCACCGTGGGCATGGGTCGTTGCTTTGGGATCGAGGATGAGGAAACGGAGCGATGCTGGTCGGGATTGTTTTTCTTCGCGGGGTGCGTAGGAGTGGAATGCAGTAGAAGGGAGCGGCGGGACTGCTGTCGTTTTGTCCCGGGCGTTAGCCATGGGAGTGATAGCGTGGGGTGGGATGGGGTTTCTGACGATGGCAAGTTGGGCGTGCGTTCAGGATGCAGCGCAAGAAAGGGCAGTTCGCGTCTTCGCGGCCGAATCAGGAGGAGGGCGCAGCCGTGGTGAACTGGGACGGCGGTCAAGCCCCTGGGCAGCCTTTGGGACTGGGAGGAGTCCAACCGGAAGTGATGTACGTCGCGCCTCGGAGTGGTTGCGTTGCTTGCGTTTCTGGTGCATGGATGGGTTGTTTGCTTGCCCGGCATGGGAGTCGGGGTCGCAGATCGTTGGTGGAGGGCGGGGTGGTTCGGGGTGTGGGAGTGTGGGCTGACTCGGTGTGTGACGATGGGCAGGTGTGTGCACTGTGGAATCGGGGAGCGGTCGACTCCGATGATGCGGCGCGGGCCGGCGGGGCCTCGCACTCTGTGCAACGCGTGTGGGCTGATGTGGGCGAACAAGGTAAGCAGGTGCAGAATGATGGGCCGGTTTGAGGCGGTGGAAGGAGATGCGGGGACTGTGCACAGGGGTGGAAAGCACGGCGTATTGAAAAGCTGGGTGGAGTCCGTGAAAGGGAGTTGACGGGGGGTGTTCTGTGGGATGGTGGCAGGGTGTACTGAGGGACCTGTCGAAGAACCTGCCGGTCGCCGGCGGAGGGCAGCAGCAGTTGATGCTGCACCCGCAGCAAGTAAGTGAGATTTGTTTACGCGAAGTGGTGTTGGTGCTGGGTGTGGGGTGCTGGTTCTAGTGAGTGGAGGGAGGCTTCAGTGTTTTGTTGATTTGAATCTATGGTGTGCGAGATGTACTGGTGAGTTGTGGACTGGGGCGGAGTATCTGAACTGGGAAAGTGGGGTGTTGTGGGGAGAGTGCAGATGCTACAGCCGCCGGCGCCAGCGCAGCTCCAGCTCCAGCTGCCGGGGCTGCAGCATAGTGTAGAGAACGCTCATGAAGCGGGGGTACGTATTCTCTGTTGCCGGGGTGTGTGGGGGTTCTCTCCGGGTGCTGCTGGCAAGAACAATGGATGTGGGAGTAGGGAGGTGAAGTGGAAATTCTGGAGCATCGGAAAGGTGCAGGTGGAGTGGTTTGGGTGGGGTGGTCTGACGGGGGTGTTGGGCGCAACGTGGTGCAGGATGTACAGGGAAGCCAACAGAGGGACGTGGATGTACAGAAGAACATGGCGAGCATGGTGGCAGCGGGTGGAGGTCCCGTGCTCGCAGCCGGATAGCTTTGGCGCGGTTGCGACGCGGGTCCGGATGCTGTGATTGTAATCTTCTTTTTTTCTTTCTTTTTTAGGGCGGGGTTGGGGGTTGTTGACGTCCGTGGAAGTGTCGATGGGCGCTGTGCCGACTCGGAGAGGCCGGCAGTGCAGCAGGTGCCGCGTGGTGAACATAGAGGGAAGTCTCGGGGAGGCTGGCGACGTGGTGTGTGGCAATCCCGTTTGTAGGAAATGGTTTGAAAGACATAGTGCTCCGAGTTCCAGAGCCAAGTGCGGAACGAGGGTGCAGCGATATATCAGGGTGGGGGTGATGATAGGTCAGGCTGGGACTTGAAATGCCGGGGCTTCGTGGCCATCCATCAACCCATTCTTGCATGGGCGTGTATTTAATTTTTGGTGAAAGTTGGATTGGGATTCTGGCCGTCCTGGGACGCTTGCATAGTTTCGGAGCTGGCGTGGTTTTGCATGATGGGGCCGTGCATGGGGTGGGTTGGGCGTGTGGGATGGTTTGTCGGTGTTGTGGTGCGTGTCGCGTGTCGTGGTATCGATCACTGCCGCGATCTGTATGGAGGGATGAGCGGGCTTTGGATGAGACTGTATATCTAGCAGTTGAAAGAAATGAGTTGGAACGAAACGAAGGTGGCATGTGCCGGAGTCACTCGCTAGATTGGAGTGAGCACGGGGCCAAGCAGACGTGGTGGGAGTGCTGAAGCGCACAAGGGTACGATATCTGGAGTTCTGAAGAGGAGGCATGACTGGGTGAGATTTTGTGGCTTCCTGAGTGAGGATAGCGGCGTATGCGAGTACCGGTAGTGCTGTTTCGGAACCGCGGTAGATAGTACGACTGTTTACGGAGTTTTCGAGATTCTTGGATGAGGCGTACATGGCTATTCTCGAAAGTTGGATCGTCACTTTTGCAGGAGCTGTGGCAGCCGCAGATTTGGCCTTGGTTTGGATCGGTGGGGTCACTGGGGTGGCGTGGGACCGCTGTGGTTGTGTAGCGAGCTGTGGTGGAATTTGCATTGGAATGGAATGATTCGCTTACGTCGAAGCATGCGTGTTGTTACCTGTAATCTTCCGTGGGCTGTTAGACCTTTCGTGTATGTGCTCGCGTCAGTTGCACGTGTCTCGTTTTTGCTGTGAGTCTCGATTCGGTCAACTGTCCGCACTGTTTCTGTGTTTCAGCTGTTGGCTCCCTTGGTTTGTGCGAATGTAGTTTGTCCAGTTCCCTCCAGAGGCTCAGCTTACCGTCGATGTGGGGCTAGGGGGACAAGCACTGTTTTTTCACTCGCTAGGTTGAATTTAGGAATTTTGATTTTGTATTTGGATTCTGAGACCCTGCTTTAGTTTCGGACCCCGGAGGAGGGCACAATTGAATAAGTAAAATAATGGGCAAACTATTACTATTACCCTTATTTGGATTTGGGATGAAACTTGAGCTTTTCCACCTGGCCCCACATCGACGTTTGTACAGTAAACCGAACCAGTGTTAGAGGTTGTGGATACTGTTGAGAGCGATTGTTGTGTTGATGCGAGGGTATCCTGGGTGTTTGTCTCCACCTTCTTCTCTACGGCGTATGTGCATGGGCCAGGAAGTACAGTACTCAAAAGAAAGAGTACATAACTTTCGGTTTCATGCCTAAAGGCTTAATTTTGAGATCAAATTTAGAGGACGATCCATTGCTATTTTGAAAAAAACAGAGAATTTATAGGAGAGCAACAAAGTGGAAAATTGTAAGTTCAATGGTAATCTTTTCAAATCACAATTACTACACTAGGTATTAACCTTTAAACAACCAATAGGCCCTTTGCTACCAATACAATATGGGGTATTTGCTTGTATTTGAAATGGATCCACACCTCTACTATGTTTGAGACTAAAAAAGAAGTTGTAGAATAGATCACTCCGGTTCTTGTGAGCTACAGTTCTTGTGAGCTACTTGAGATCCCAAATTAAAATTTCTTATTGGTAGCAGATGACAATTATATGTCACCATATATACTATGCCCTATGGTTGTTTAAGGGTTAAGATTGTGAAATGACTTTTTAAAAGGAAACAACTCAAAACCTACACAAGAATAACATAACTTTTGTTTTAGGCTCAAGAGCTTATCATGCATGCGTGGTTCACAAATGAAGCCCAAACAAGGGGACCAAGCAAGAAGTATAAATTTTTTTGTGGCTATGCAACTCTCACTGCACAAAGGCAAATGTTCCAAAAAAAATCTTGTCTACCCACTAGGGCTTTTTTTTTTGAACTATAGCGATGCTACGTGGCCTCTGTGGTGAGGACCATTTCTGGAGGGACAACATCGTATTTGTTAATACAGAATCTTATTGTAGCAAATTTGGCACTAGGAGGCCAAAAAAAGCGTTGCTACCCACTAGTAGGTGGAAATTTTGACCTAGCCTCCTTAGCTAAATGTGATTGACCTTCACTTGCATCTAATTGAGTTGGTCTAGCTTCATTGGCTAAGCTCACAAAGGAGTGAGAGTTGCACGGCCACAAAAAACAATTCATACTTCTTGCTCACTCCACTTGTTTGGGCTTCATTTGTGAACCACACATGCATGATAAGCTCTTGAGCCTGAAACAAAAGTTATTCTTGTGTAGGTTTTGAGTTGTTTCCTTTTAGAAAGTCATTTCAAGATCTTAGTACCTGATGTAGTAATTGTGATTTGAAAAAATTACCATAGAATGTACAATTTTCCACTTTGTTGATCAATCGCTCACTACAAATGCACAATAAGCTATTTGGCCAAGAAGAAAATTAATTCTCTTATAAATTCTCAATTATTTTTGTTCAAGAAGTTTTTTCAAAATAGAAATGGAATGTCCTCTAAATGTGATTTCAAAATTAAGCCTTTAAGCACAAAACCGGAAGTTATGTACTCTTTCTTTTGGGTACTGTACTATACAATACAATACTTGGAAAAAAGTCTAAGTTTTTCTCTTTTATGCCATTCAAAGAGCATAATTGACATTTTATCATATTCCATTACAAATATTGATTTTTTATGCAATCTTGATCAAGCATCTCAAATTTCAGTTCCTAAAAACCAAAACTTCATATTTGATGAATTTTTGTTATAAATCTCAAAGTTTTACATGATAATTGATTATAACTTATTGGTGATGAATTTTTGAGATTTGATTGCATGGTTATGTAAGAAACATCCATATGCGCAACTTTTCTTCTTATAAGCATTTCCGTAAAAGATTCAAAATTCTTTTTTTAGAGATTTCAATGTTGGGGTGACTATGTCCAATTGTTGTAAAATAGATGTCTCTTTATGAAAATTAGATTTTTCATTTGATATTCTTATAATATGATTAAGTTTCTACCTTTGAGCATGATGGTAGGTTTACTTTGCCAAAACCTAGTAAAAGTAGTAGAGATATCTCTTTTACAAAATTTGATCATACTACACCTCACGGTGAATTCTTCAAATCATGTATTTATTACTTAATGGCCATGGAACCTAACACTAGGTTTATGAATCTTCTCACAATTTGGATTTTTATAAAACATGATTGCATTTAGTGAGGTTGATTTCTTTGCCTTCCACAATGGATTATTTCTCCACAATTACTTCTAGAAAAAATCAAATAGAAAAAAGGTTTGTTTTCCATTGTACAATGTACTTTTTGTAATATATTGGACAAAACCCGTCCCCCTTGTTGTTTAACCCCAGAATGACCCTAGATTTTTTTGAGCTTCTAGGAATTTGCTCTAATTTGAAAAAAAAGTTAACATTTTAATAAGTTGTATCAATTCTTTTTGAATTGTAACAGTATAAAATCAAACTAGACAAGTTAGAGATCACATAAGAAAAGAAAACACGACAGTATCTCTTATGGATTGAAAGATTGTAATGTTTGATCATGACGGTGTTAAAATTGTAAAAGTGATTGGAAGTATTTCAATCTTCTTTTTACATGTCAAGTTTAAGAAGATGGTCACCAAAAAAATATGAGGTTAAAGGGCCTAACATGCATAACCCAAATCAATTTATGACTTCTCAAAATCTAATCTACAATTTTTTTAAATGAATTTCTATTGTGATTTTACCTCAAAGATTTAGTGTATTTGAGGCTCATTCCCAACTCCCAAGAGCCCTCAACACCACATGAAGTCAAGATTGCAATGGAGACCCATGCACAAAATCTTGAATAGAAAAATCATAATCAATCATTTGCACAATTAGATTGTTGAAGCTAAAAACTAAATTTCAAAAAGAAAATTTAAAAAATATAAATTGCTAAAAATAGTAATTTGATAAGGTTTTATTTAATTTCAAAAATTGGTCAAGGACATATTCTATCCTCAAGGTCATTTTGGGGTCAAGGGTTAAGGTATGTCAAAGTTCACTTCATCAATATGTCGAGGATGTGCAGTAGCTAATTCCGAGCATTTTGGTTTAGGATTTGCTTTATAATTTATTATTGTTTAGTGAAATTTCATAACTTGGCTTAATCCCTAAACCACAAAAGTTTGTTCAATAGTTGGCTGAAAGTTTGGGTAGGTTCCTATGAAGTCAATTTTTGGCTGATGTTTTTTTTTTAAAATTTTGAGACAAGGTGCACACAATGGATACCTTTGTGGGGAAAAGAAAAAACTCCAATCAGATGCTTGAGTATAAAGTTATGTTTCCCAAAAGAATTTGGGCACCTTGGGTAGTTTGAGCATCTTTGGAGAATCTTATGCTAAAACATTCATCAACTTTTGAAACCTAGCATGTATGTAACTAATAAAATATGGTATGCAGTTTTCAAAAAATATATATATATTAAGCTTGCAAATCACATTCTAAGAGATCAAACTTTGTTAACTATATATGGGTAGTTTCAAGAAAAAGTAGTTTCTTCTAACTTTAGACCCTTGTATCTTGCAATCCATAAATTCAAAGTTCTTGAAACTCTTTTTACATATTTCAAATGTTTGCCTCTAACTTTGTACTGTCTAGATTTCAAATAAAAGACTTCCTCATTGCACAAAAAATCATGAAAAAATGACTAGTGTATTGCCAATTCACTGAACCTGCTTGCATTGCAAGGTGATTTAGAATAAGCTAGATTCTATATTTGCTTTTGAATTTTTTGTGAGTGAACTTAACATCATACACTTGTGAATGGTCAATTTTTTTTTGTGTGTGTAGAGCAAAAAAAAACTGTACTAGGGCTCAAAGTCTACTAACCTTGTTTTGTAAGAATGAAAAAAAGTTGTTTTTCTCACTTCAAACATTATAACAAGAGCGGGCAAACAGGTTGAATTTTTTTTCACACATTGCCTTAGTAGTATATTACACTTTTGTACAATTGAAACTCAAAAAAAAGTTTTTATTTTTATTTTTAGGGAAATCATCAAAAAATGGCAACTTTGGTCTTATTTTTCTGTGCAACACCCTTCGGGCTTTAGGGGTTAAGTTTCATAGCCCGTGCCAACGCATATATAGAACAAGACTGCAATGCTCCCGTTACTATAGATTTTATTACTTTTGAGTTTACTATCTAATTGAGGAGAGATTTTTAACCCCTAAATCCCTAGGGCCTTTATTTTGTCAAAAGATACTAAAAATTGCCATTTTTATTGCAAAGAGTTAAAAAATTTGAAAATTGGTCTTTTTGCATATCTAACCAAGAGATCTTGTACTAGACTAGTATAAAAATGTGGAAATAAAAATTCAAAACTTTGATTGCACAAATTGCAAGATATATGCATTCAAAATGTAAAAAACAAACTTTTTTGCTCATTGCATGACTAGACTATTTGACTTTGAACTTTTTTAACTTAAAATTTTTGCTCCCCGGATTTTTGAGGTTTATTTTTGTATTGTGGGAAATTGAGTTGAGAATCTTTGGAAAAAAATCAAAACAAAAAATACTTAACTTTCATTCTTAAATAAACATTAGGTAGAAGAAAGTACGAGATTGAACAAAAACTTAAATTTTTAATAACCTTGCAATGGAATTGAAACTCAGTAATTCCAATGGTGAGATTGTCCTAGCAAGCAAACTTCACCCTCTCCAACAATTTTTTTTGAAAAATTGTTAAACTTGCATTTAAAAATGAAGTTTATAAGTTATTTTTTCAAAAAGATGCTTGAATTGCCCAAAAAACAAGATTGTCCATGACTTTCTCATAACTAGTCCAAATGGAATGGATCAAAGCTTCAGATGTAGAAAAAACCATAACCTATGAGGAAAAAAACAAAAAATATATATATTCAAGTTTTTGTAAATTTTTTTTGCTACCCAATTTGCATAAATTTTTGCTTATCTAGGCAAAACTTTTGCTTTTGGGCATCAATTGGAATAAAAACAATATTCCCCAAAAGCTAATGTGTTTTCCTATCTTCAAAAAAAGTTTCAAAAAATCAAGACAAAAATTGAGGCTATAGGCACCTACCCAAAATCCCATTTGTCTCCCAAGGGCACACTCAGGGATTTAGCGGTTAAGTAGAAGATTCCGCACTTGGCTCTCTTGTGCTTAAGCTTTGCAAATTGGAATCATAATAGTTTTAGAGTTTATATTCAAGTTTTGTTGCAATAGCTTGTCAATGAAAGATGTTTAGCATTTGTACAATAGAACCTCCCTAAATTGATATGCTTGGGACTATTTAGAGTGGCTGTGCAAAGGGGATGGGAAGGGGGCAGGTTTTATTGGGACGTACATCTAACATTTAATATAATATTTGTTAAATTGGGAAAACGTGGTTCCCAAATTGAACTTCACCTTAAACCCAAAAAGTCACCTTAAACCAAATTCAAAGGTATCAGATTTAGTTTGAGCCACTAAGATATTTTCCCTTGCAAATTTCTCCTCTTAGGTGAGGGCATGTGTACCATAAACATGTTGCTTAAACCTAGAGCTAGGTTTAATGTGATCACCTAAAACTTGTAAAAGTCCCAAATTTAAACATAGTTCCCAAATTAACAAATATGGGGTTATTAGCTTAGTGGGAACATTAGCTTAGAGAGGTATTAGATTATGGAGGTTCTATTGGTATGAATAGTTTTTATTTATGTTGTGCTTGCCAGAGACCTTGAACACCATATTCATTAAAATGGGAGATCTCCACTGAATTGAGAGGTAATTGAAAGGAAATGCGAAAAAAGGTTTTATTGCAATTTAGCTCGAGTTGAGCTAAATTGCAATAAAACCTTTCAAAACTGACTTAAAATTAGAAAGTTTTATGTAAAACCTTTCAAAATTAACCTAAAATTCAAAGATTTTATGTCAATTCACTTGAAAACTTTACTTCTAATAAAAATTACCAATTAAAGTCGAGATCAACATGGTTATTTTGAGAGGTGCCCAATCTCCCATTTGAATGAATATACCAAGTTGCCATTCATGCATTTCTCA
The DNA here is from genome assembly GCA_963920765.1 of Ulota crispa. NCBI lineage: Eukaryota > Viridiplantae > Streptophyta > Bryopsida > Orthotrichales > Orthotrichaceae > Ulota > Ulota crispa. The sequence goes on along the minus strand of OY987249.1, from coordinate 509,895 downwards.
AGCACGTTTTCATCATTGTATCCTTAAAGTTTACTTCGAGAGCTCTCTTCTTCCTCTCAATCCAAATAGCGATTTGATCCATCTTCATTGGGGAGACTTCCGTCACCCAGTTTCATAATCACATCCATCACAAATGCCGAAATTCCTGATAGAGCCGTTCATCCACTTCACCCATCCCATCCATCCAAAGTGTACCATCTCATCCGCCTGCACTCACATACCAAAGCAAGAGAAGACAAGCACTTCCAGTTCCAGGTGACATTATCCCGGTGAGAAAGCCGTTTTCCTGGGTTTTTCAGAAGTTTCTTGATGATAGATGAATTTTCCGGTGTTTGAATTTAAGCACAGCTCCACACGAGTGAAGGCAACGAGTTCCCCCGTGCGGAACTTGAGTAAGGCCATATTGTTATTCACATGCTCATCAATGCTATTGATGCTCAAGAGAATAATAACAAAGTATGAAACTACTTGTTTATTACAGCACAGGTTGCAGAATGCAAAGTAAAAGAATGCTTACAACAATGCAAGCAATGTATCTGTAGGATACAAATGCTAGCAAGACTCCTAACTTTCTAATGCTATGCTTGAATAACGACTAAACAACCAACTGTCTAGCTTGTCCGTGGAGACAGAGCTCAAGGCAACATAACGAACATGAAGATGATTGAAAGAGATGCATGTACGTATTTATTGGTCAAAATCATTTGTATAAATAGTGAGCTGCTGGCTGGGTGCTCAACCGCAATAAGAATAACAACCAGCCAAACAAGTTGATTCAGGTGGGCAAGGACAGTTAGGAACGTCATATTCGTTAATATGGGACAGAAGGTACATTTTGGGACTTCTTTTAGGTGATCACCTAAAATCAAGCTCAGCGTTTTTTTATGTACAGAAATCTTAGTGGCCCAGATTGAATATGATACCTTTGAATCTGGTTTAAGGTAACTTTTTTGGTTTAAGGTGAGGTACAAGTGGGACACTTCTTTTTCTCAAATTAACGAATATGACGTTTAGGCCTAAATTGCAGCAATCAAAAGCATCCATACTAGCTGATAGTAGTAACCAGAGGCATGCTGGAAATGATTAAGCAATAAATGCTCAATTGGATCCTGTCTTCAAAAGAGAGGTCATTACAAAGCGGACTGCAATCAGAAATAAAGAGGATTTTCTACACGATAACAATTATACAAGTTAAATTCGTCTATTCACTTACCTCTCACACTGCTGGAAAGAGGTGATGTCGCAATCTCTATCAATATGAAAAGCACAAATTCCATAAAGGCAACGAAAACAAAAACTAGTTTCAAATATAATTATAGCTTTCACAGCCATCGTCCACCGAGCCATTGCAATCAAGGCAAAGATCCAGTCAGGACACAATCCCACAAGTCCCATTTAAGCAACGAGGATTAGCATTGGGAAGGTCGCACGCCACCCCGCAGGCACCGCAATTAAAGATGTCGGTCAGTAGATCGGCGTCCGTAACCTCGCAGCCATCTCCAGCGTCCCCGTTGCAATCGTTATACCCCATCTGGCAGCTTCGGATTGAACAGCCATCATTTGAACACTGAGCATAAGCATGGGGAGTATAGCAACCCTCCCCCACGCAGGCACCGCAGTATGCATATTCGATGCCAATCTCGGTCTCACAACCGTCATCCAGCGAGCCATTGCAATCACTGTAACCGTCCTTGCAGCGCTCAAATGCACAATCTCCATATGAGCACCGAGAAAGAGCATTGGAAATATTGCACGACCCTCCACAGACACCGCAGTGTGCAAAGTCGCTGGCAAGCTCCACCTCACAGCCATCATCCGCCCTACCATTGCAGTCACCAAATCCGCTCTTGCAGCTCTCAATCTGACACGTTCCATTTAAGCACCGAGGATTAGCATTGGCAGAGTTGCACGCCTTCCCGCAGCTACCGCAGTTTGCGACGTCAGTGGCAATCTCGGTCTCGCAGCCGTCCCCCGGCAAGCCGTCCCCCATCTCGCCGTTGCAGTCATCGAATCCTTCCCTGCAATTGCAAATGCAAATCCCACCCCCGAGCCCACCAGTAATGCAAGCAGGAGTCCTACCTGCAGGGCAATCGTCGCACTTATTCCCGCAAGCCCCGCAGTTCAACGGGTCTGTTTGTAGCATGGCGTCCGTGACCTCGCAGCCATCCTTCACCACGCCATTGCAATCGCTGAACCCCTTGTGGCACCCCTTGATCGCGCAAGTTCCATTCGAGCACTTGGGACGTGCGTTCGGAGTGCTGCACGCCGTCCCGCAAGCACCGCAGTTGGACACGTCGGACGCGATGGCCACCTCACATCCGTCTGCTGCCAGTTTGTTACAGTCCTTGAACCCGACTTTGCAGGAAAACCCGCAGCTCCCACTCACGCACGTAGAAATGGCATGTGCAGGACAGTCGCACGTTTTCCCGCAGTCGCCACAGTTCCTGACGTCGCCCTGAACGCACATCTCGCACCCGTTCTTCTCCTTTTGGTCGCAATCCTTCCACCACTTGCTGCTGCACGTGAACCCGCACTTGCCGTCCGAGCACGTGCGTGACGAGTGGGGCCGCGCGTTGCACTGGACGCCGCAGGTGCCGCAGTTGTCCAAGTCGGTCTTGACGTTCGTTAAGCAGCCGTTTTTGTGGTTGGAGCCACAGCTCATGTACCCAGCAGGACAGCTCGCCGTCGGGGCAGCATTGGCACCTGGGCACCCACATCGACGGGTCAGTGCCTCAGGGAGTGCCGTGCACCCACGATGACATAGCCACAGTGGACAAAGCCACAGTGACTTTCAGCTAGCAGGGTTCCAAACCTCGAGGCTCCATGAGGCCACTCGCTCAAACGCCCTCATGCATCCAGGCCAGGGTCACATGCTCCAGAGAGGTTCACTTGACCATACGCATCGGATCCGTTGTAAGCCCTCGTTCACAGCGCTGGAATGACAAGCCACATCGATTCTTGCACCCAAGTGCCAAACTTCACCAACACGAGAACTATGCAGATCGACCGTGTTGACGGAAGCATGCAACTCACAGACGCACCTGTTTGTAGACAGCAGTTCATCAGCTGCACCACCAAAACGAGGAGCGCAGTAGAAACGGTTGCCGTGGAAACGATGGACGCCATGTTTGCGACTACGCGTACTCCACGTACAGGAATGACTCCGATCCGCACTCCGCTTGCTTCGTACTTAATATGATCTCAGACAGTCCAGGGTGACCGAGAATTCACAAGGAAACGGAACCGGATTAGCGATGCAGGGCGGAGCTTGAAGTGATCGATAAAAGCAGCTGATGCGGCTGCCGCAGGCCGTCTCGATCGATCGCCGATTCAGTAACTGCTCAAGCTGCTGCCTCTACGCCCATGACGGGCAGTTTATGTGGTAAGAGTGCACGGAACCCACAGTCGCTGTGAGCTGGATGTGCGATGGTTTGAATTGGGGCTCCACAGCTGTTTTGCACGTGCTCGAGATCTGCACAGTCCAAACCCGGCGCGCAGCTTGCAAGCCACCGGGGCAAGCAGCAAAAGGCTTGAGCTGCACCACATTTGCCACTTTTATATGTCGAAACTAATTGAAGATTTGCTGTAGCTGCTCGTGGTCACTGTTCAAAGCGTGTTCAAGGTTGAATCACGTCAACGAAGCAATGGAGCGCAGGATAGCTGGCAGCCTTGAGACAGCTGTTTAGTCGTTATTCAAGCATAGCGTTAGAAAGGAGAGAGACTTGCTAGCATTTGTATCCTACAGATGCATTGCTTGTTGTGAGCACTCCTTTACTTTGCATTCTGCAAATTTTGCTGCAATAAAAGAAGTAGTTTCATTCTTTGTTAATATTCATTTGAGCTTCAATAGCATAGCATGTGGAGAACAATAGCGCTTTACTCAAGTTCCTCATGGGGAAAGTCGTTGCCTTTACTATTGAGGAGTAGTACGTGAAGTTGAACATCAAAAAATTCATCCGTCACCAAGACACTTTTGACACACCAGGAAAATAGCTTTCTCACCGGGATAGTGTCAAAATGAAGTGCTTAGATTCCCTTGCTTTGGTACGTGAGTGCATACGGATGAAAGACTACGTTTTGGATGGATGTAATAGCTGAAGAATGAATGATTCTATCAGGAATTTCGGCATTTGTGATGGATGTGATTATAAAACTTTGGGTGGCGGAAGTCTCCCAATGAAGATGGATCATAAGGTAGTACCACTCATACCCGACCATTTAAGAAACCTGGCCCTCTGTACCCAGGGTTTTCATTTCAGTTCTGAAATGAAAATCCTGTGTACAGGGGTCGGGTTTGTGACACGGTCGGGAATGGGTGGTGCTACCTTATCACTATATTGATTGAGAAGATGGAGAGAGCTCTCGAAGCAAAGGGTAAAATGATGAAAACGTGCTTGTAAAATGCTTGAATAGCAAGGTCTCTGGTGCACAGAACATGAATAAAAGCTTTTCACATAATACTAATGCTAATGGAAATCTATATTTCACTAGAACACAACAAAACCTAAAAATATACCCTAAAACTGCAATGCCTCCAATTCGCAAAGCTTGAGCACGAGAGAGCCAAGAGTGGAATCTTCTTTTAACCCCTACATGCCTGAGGCACCAAATTCCGGTGGTTTTATACTAGAATATGGTGCCTCAAGCATTTAGGGGTTAAGAATCTCTCCTCAATTGGATAAATGAACTCAGAGGTCAAACTACAGAAACGGTAGCATTGCAGTCTCGTTCTATGTGTTGGCACAGGCTATGAAATTTAAGCGTAGTCATGAGATTTCACTAACCAAGGGTTGAAATTCTAAAGCAAATCCTAAACCAAAATCCTTGGAATTAGCCATCGCACCTCCTCGGCATATCGATGAAGTGAACCTCTTTGACATAGAGGAACAACTTTGTAAGTAGGCTACAAAGAGAACTCAAGATACATTAGAGTCGCCTCTAAGAAATAATAAATAAAAATAAAAAGTTCGCATGTGCTTAAACATAGGTACACCTTACTACTACAAGGTCAATGGATAGAGAAAGAGAACTCAGTCTTTCTGTTGTTATGGGAACATGAAGGGGTTTTCCATTGCACGAGCGTTGAAAATCAACAACTCACAGCAGACTCAATCCCTGAAACGTGGCATTCATCTCCGTCAACCATGAAAAGGACAGTGATTTTGAGCCCACTGAAGTTTGCCATATTTGTGTAGATGCCCAAAATTGCACAAATACCCTTGGACCATGATTTTCAAGTGTTTATTTTGTTGTGCATGCTAATTCCTTCTTCCTTTATGCGCACATTGCTTCTTTCTTGTACCAGCGTGTGCATAAAGGGAAAAAGATGGCATGCACGATAGTATAAACACCTGAACATTATGATCCAAGGATAATTGTGCAATTTCTGAAAAATCAGGGGCATTTATACAAATATGGTAAACTTCAGGGAATATCCATCAATTTATTTTTATTTATTTATTTTTAATAGCAACGCTTACAATTCTTGAAGGAATATCGAACTTGTCACAGTTGAATTCAATATTTGGAAATCCATGTGCACAAAACAACCATATTGGAATGCAGCTACAGTTTATTAATCTCAAGAGAAATTCATACCAAAGCAAGCAAACTCTGTATTATTACTGATCTGACATGTCAAAAATGTTAGGAGAACACACTCACAGACGCACTCCTTCACACATACATAAAAAACATCACACAGCATAAAATAACAGTTAGAATTTCTCATACCATTTTATTGTCTGTTATTGTCTTCCGCATGGGAGGATAAAATAAACATATTTGGTGGAGGACCCATTTACTTGCTATACATGGGCTATGGTGAAATTACCAATACGTTACAGCAATCCAACCAAGAAGCTACAAAGAAATCAAAGCAACAGCTATTGTCTGTTCACAATGGCTGACGTGACCCCGGACGTGACATTCCTTTGCTTTTGCTTGCTGCAGCCTTCTCAACTCCAACCTTTATAGCAACTCGGTTTTGTTGGGCAAGATCCAAGGGCATATTAGTAAAGATTAAAAACTTAAAAAGTGTTCTTCAATAAAACACGTTAATTCTCATTGCTCAATTGCTTGTTGAATTTCTTGAGTTGTTTTTGGAAGAGTAAGCATGTTATTCATGCTTTCTAATTTCTTTGAAAGTAAAATCCAAGATTATTGTCATTTCTCCTTTCAAACAATTACAATGTATGGCTAATGAAAATTGGTTCCAATCTGTGCAATTGTTCAACATGTGCAATGATTATATTTGTTATCATGGTTCTGAACTTTTGGTTTTCCTTCCATTTAATGCTTGGTTTAAACTTTTGTTTTATGGCCATGCGGTAATAAAGACAAAGTTTGTCCATGTTATAGGCTTACCTTACTTTATATTAGTCAATTTTTGTTCTTAGTTCATAAATGACAAGTTAGATTGTTTTTATGTTGTCTGATCTACTCTTCTTATATGATTTGAATGCATTTAACTCATGGCGATACTTGAAATTTTGTATCCAATTGTTTGGAAATACTAGCAAGGGTTGCGGTGTTCATTATAATGAGTTTCATGTATATTTCCTTGATGAACTCATTATTAGTGCCCTTTATTTGACTTGTCATAATTCTACAAGGAAATGGTGTTCAAATTAACATGTCCTAATTGACTAAATGTGTCCATACTGACAGAAAAGTGTCCTAATTGACCAAAAAATGTCCTAATTGACATGTCATAATTGACAAAAAATGACCAAATTGACAATGTTCCCTTGTAGTATATAGAACCTAATTCACAAGAGTCTTGTCTAGATGAGGATGCATTATTGCAAGTTGTTGTTTAGCAATGAGGTTGGCGTGTTTAGCACTTTTAGTTCCTATTTGAGTGAATGTTATGTAAAACCTATTCAAAAAATTGTTGGAAAGGCCAATTTTTTTTTTTGCCTATTTGTCCAATGACATTTGATTTATGCTTGAGCATATGTTGTTCCCTAGCATATAAAACACTTTTGTGCTTTGGTGAGACTTATAGATTTGGTAAGCATAGCGTTCCTCTAACCTCAATAAGTTTCAAGACAAGAATATATTCTTTTACAAAAGTGGATACCATACAACAAATTAATGAGCATGAGAGGAGAAATATATTTACTTGTATCATTGAGGGAAATAGAAGACACAACAATATCTATGAAGATGAATAAATTGATTGTTTATGACACGCGCATGCTTTAAGCTCTGTGGTGCCCTAAGTAATCAAGCACTTATGCTCATCATATGAAGATTGTAGTATTTGCTATTTTTCAGTAAGCAATAGGAATTTGATCCAACATACGTCCAGTTGCGATTTGGATATACTTCACTTTTTATACTTTGATGTGTGTTTGTTCAATTGCTTTCCAAAATCTTACTTTTTTTTTCTCTCAATTTCCTAGCCTAAGATGGTTGATCCACTCTTAACCCCTGAGCGCCCAGAGTTATTTCACTCAAATCCATACCTTGTGTACTTAATCCAATAAAAGTATTACCTAAGTAGATTCAAATAATTTGAATTTTTTTTTGAGTGATAGTAGACACGTACCTGGAGGTACATGAAAAAGTACAAGTCTTTTAACTTTACCATTAAGAAGAGAATAAGAGTCAAACATGCACATCTTTAAAAATTGAGCGACTACATTTGGGCTCCTCGGGCACTCAGGGGTTAAGATGGGAACTTCACTAAACCAAAAGTTCATAGCACTCAAAAAGAGCCGCATTTTACAATTTTGGTATTCCAATGAATCCAATGGAAATTACTTGTTCCATTAGGATAACATCTACATGTTAGCAGTTCACAATTCCTTCAGTTCAAGTACTTGCTCCAGGAATGACTGATGTGCCAATGTAAACTAAAAATATCTTAGAATGTGTTTTCTTTTGTCATGTTAAGCGCTTTCTACAATGAAACCTCACTAAAATAAAATAAAAATCACAAAATGGCCTTCCATCAAATGACGTGACAAAATCACTACTTTGTTCATGATAGTTGTGAAAGTTACAAAGGTACTTTGCATACATTTTGATGGTACACTACATATTGCATTTAGGTTGTCTTGACAATTAAGTTACCTTACCTTGGTAAGTTACCTTGAGTCAGGTAAGTTACCTTGTGACTCATCATTTGGCCACTTGGAGGGGTATGCAACTCTCCAGAGTCTTGAATTTCACATATTTTACAACTTGGACGTCACCAATTTGTTTTTGTATAGGTTCATTGTTGTCGCCTAGGCTTTTACAAGTTCTCTGTTGCAGTAAATTTTGATGAAAATTACTGTAGCAGCAGTAAATATTTATGAAGTATAGAATGTCGAGAATTTAGTGTGGGCCAACCTAAACGCAATATTCAGTGTACTTTAAAAGTGTTTTTTTCCATTATTGACCCACTTATCCACATAGTATGACAAAAAGAGATGAAATGAGAGTCTCTTCAACAGAACCCAGAGTCACTCATCTTAGGAAGATAAAGTATGAAAAACTTGCAGCATAAATGAGGGCCCATTCCTGCTGTAATGTGAGGGCGATATAGACTAGAGTCTCGCTACAAGACAACAATCTTTCTCAACAGTGTCCACGACTTCACCCCTCAAGAACTGAGGCACTGGACAAACTAGATTCGCACAAACCACTGAACAAAGATTGTGCGCGGACCAAAGACCGAATCACGTTAGTCATACCAACGAGACCCACAGCAAATATGAGACATATGCAACTGAAGAGAGCACATACACAAAAGGTCTAAGAGTCCACAAATGATTACAGGTAACAATGACATGCTTTGGCGTAAGCGAATCATTCCACTGCAATGCAGCTTCCACCACACCTCGCTACACAACCACAACGGTCCCACGCCACCCCAGTGACCCCACCGATCCAAACCAAGGCCAAATCTGCGGCTGCTGCAGCTCCTCCAAAAGTGACGAAACAACTTTCAAGAACAGCCATGTACGCCTCGCCCAAGAATCTCGAAAACACCGTAAACAATCGTACTATCTACCGCGGTTCCGAAACAGCACTACCGGTACTCGCATACGCCGCTATCCTCACTCAGGAAGCCACAAAATCTCACCCAGTCATGCCTCCTCTTCAGAACTCCAGATATCGTACCCTTGTGCGCTTCAGCACTCCCACCACGTCTGCTTGGCCCCGTGCTCACTCCAATCTAGCGAGTGACTCCGGCACATGCCACCTTCGTTTCGTTCCAACTCATTTCTTTCAACTGCTAGATATACAGTCTCATCCAAAGCCCGCTCATCCCTCCATACAGATCGCGGCAGTGATCGATACCACGACACGCGACACGCACCACAACACCGACAAACCATCCCACACGCCCAACCCACCCCATGCACGGCCCCATCATGCAAAACCACGCCAGCTCCGAAACTATGCAAGCGTCCCAGGACGGCCAGAATCCCAATCCAACTTTCACCAAAAATTAAATACACGCCCATGCAAGAATGGGTTGATGGATGGCCACGAAGCCCCGGCATTTCAAGTCCCAGCCTGACCTATCATCACCCCCACCCTGATATATCGCTGCACCCTCGTTCCGCACTTGGCTCTGGAACTCGGAGCACTATGTCTTTCAAACCATTTCCTACAAACGGGATTGCCACACACCACGTCGCCAGCCTCCCCGAGACTTCCCTCTATGTTCACCACGCGGCACCTGCTGCACTGCCGGCCTCTCCGAGTCGGCACAGCGCCCATCGACACTTCCACGGACGTCAACAACCCCCAACCCCGCCCTAAAAAAGAAAGAAAAAAAGAAGATTACAATCACAGCATCCGGACCCGCGTCGCAACCGCGCCAAAGCTATCCGGCTGCGAGCACGGGACCTCCACCCGCTGCCACCATGCTCGCCATGTTCTTCTGTACATCCACGTCCCTCTGTTGGCTTCCCTGTACATCCTGCACCACGTTGCGCCCAACACCCCCGTCAGACCACCCCACCCAAACCACTCCACCTGCACCTTTCCGATGCTCCAGAATTTCCACTTCACCTCCCTACTCCCACATCCATTGTTCTTGCCAGCAGCACCCGGAGAGAACCCCCACACACCCCGGCAACAGAGAATACGTACCCCCGCTTCATGAGCGTTCTCTACACTATGCTGCAGCCCCGGCAGCTGGAGCTGGAGCTGCGCTGGCGCCGGCGGCTGTAGCATCTGCACTCTCCCCACAACACCCCACTTTCCCAGTTCAGATACTCCGCCCCAGTCCACAACTCACCAGTACATCTCGCACACCATAGATTCAAATCAACAAAACACTGAAGCCTCCCTCCACTCACTAGAACCAGCACCCCACACCCAGCACCAACACCACTTCGCGTAAACAAATCTCACTTACTTGCTGCGGGTGCAGCATCAACTGCTGCTGCCCTCCGCCGGCGACCGGCAGGTTCTTCGACAGGTCCCTCAGTACACCCTGCCACCATCCCACAGAACACCCCCCGTCAACTCCCTTTCACGGACTCCACCCAGCTTTTCAATACGCCGTGCTTTCCACCCCTGTGCACAGTCCCCGCATCTCCTTCCACCGCCTCAAACCGGCCCATCATTCTGCACCTGCTTACCTTGTTCGCCCACATCAGCCCACACGCGTTGCACAGAGTGCGAGGCCCCGCCGGCCCGCGCCGCATCATCGGAGTCGACCGCTCCCCGATTCCACAGTGCACACACCTGCCCATCGTCACACACCGAGTCAGCCCACACTCCCACACCCCGAACCACCCCGCCCTCCACCAACGATCTGCGACCCCGACTCCCATGCCGGGCAAGCAAACAACCCATCCATGCACCAGAAACGCAAGCAACGCAACCACTCCGAGGCGCGACGTACATCACTTCCGGTTGGACTCCTCCCAGTCCCAAAGGCTGCCCAGGGGCTTGACCGCCGTCCCAGTTCACCACGGCTGCGCCCTCCTCCTGATTCGGCCGCGAAGACGCGAACTGCCCTTTCTTGCGCTGCATCCTGAACGCACGCCCAACTTGCCATCGTCAGAAACCCCATCCCACCCCACGCTATCACTCCCATGGCTAACGCCCGGGACAAAACGACAGCAGTCCCGCCGCTCCCTTCTACTGCATTCCACTCCTACGCACCCCGCGAAGAAAAACAATCCCGACCAGCATCGCTCCGTTTCCTCATCCTCGATCCCAAAGCAACGACCCATGCCCACGGTGAAAAGCAATCCCCGCAACTAAGCCATCCAAGACGAACTACCTCTGAGCGACCTCCTTGCGAACCGTGTACCGGATCCTCTTATCGTAGCACCGCTCCTTGCGCTTCTCCCGAAACCGCGTCAGAGATGCCAGCCTTTGCGGCATGTTCATCCGCGCCGGCAGCTCCGTCAGTCCCTGCACTCGCCCCACCACGACATCAGTCCCCGCACTTTTCGGAATGAACGCGGAACTCTCGAACCAGACACGCATCTTCACCAACACCAGAGACCTGCCTACCACGCGACCTCACGAGTTCACGACGGACCCCTCTCCTGGTGCAGCAGAGGAAGGGTAGCACGCCGCCAAGGCTCTACCTTGTGATGATGATTGCTGGACACGTTGACACCTGACATGCCCGGAGGTATCTCGCGGCCGCCCAATAGAAGCAGCACAGCCTGCACCTGCCACCACAACGCCACCAGTCCAGCCTCAGATACTCCCCCAAAAACTGCGCCCACGGAGCATGATAACACACGCTGAACTCGAGCGGTGCACTGTCACCCCGTCCGATATCGCAGCCCGGAAAAAAACCCACGACTGCTTACCTTCTCCGGAGGCACGGTGTCGAACACATACACCTCGCCCTGGTACGACAGCGTCAGCTGCGTCGAGCCCTGCGAGCGCGCGGCCAGCGGAACCGGCTGGTCGCCCGGGTGCCCGCCGCCGTCCGAGTGCATGTCCGCCTCGTCCAGCCCCTCCTCATCGCCCGCGTCGTCGTCGTGCTCCTCCCCGCCCGTCCCGTTCTCGTCGTTGCTGTGCATCCCGTGCCCGTGGTGCTCGTGGTGCCCGTGGTGCCCGTGCACGTGCTCCCCCTCCAGATGCCCCTGACCCTGCTGGTCCACCCCCGCCTGCCCATCCGCGTCGCCGTGCCCGTGGACGTGCATCTCGTGCATGGCGTGGCCTAGCCCATGGCTCAAGCTGTGCTGGTGAATGCTGTGGTGCAATTGCCCGAGGTGATCTGAGTCCGACATCCCTCCTACATCTACTTCCTCCCAGCGCCTTCAGCGCCTTCCACTTCACACGGCCCCTCCTCCTCAGCGACCTGCGTCGTGCGCCATGACAAGTCCAACTACCGAAATCCCAACCCCGTCTACCAGAGCCACTTCTCCGCGCATCATCTCGTCATCGACACCACCCTAAAACGCATCCTGAGCTGCCGATTAGTCCTCCTTCTGCGCAAGGTATGCAAGCACTCATTGTCAACAAAGGCCACGAAAGGAGTGGAATTACGAGAATACCCAACCATGTGCCAGAGCATCATCAGCAACCTACGAGTTAGACGGACCGCCCATCATGTGCCGAGAGCAAAAATCGGAGCGTTTCTGCAGCGGAAGGTGCTCGCCAGAGTCATGACGAAAACAACAAATGCTGCGTTCACTATGAAGGAGTGCTTTGTATGAATTATGCCAGGTACCGTGTCTATAGTATAACGACGAAGATGAAGAAGAGAGGAGGAGTCTAGTCGTCACAAAACCCTAAATTGCAGCTAAGTTTCAGCATGTACAGCGAAATAATTCTACCATGACATCAATTTGAACTGAAATAAACCAAACGTTGTAACCCACGTAAAGAGCCTAACAATAAAGCTGGAAGACAAGGTCATTGACATGGCAGTAAATGTTTTGCAGTAGTATCTGGCTCTCAAGTCTAAGACTCAGTTTGCACATGCAAAAGATCAGAGTCCGAACTGCATTAAAGCAATAAAGAGGACTATCCGACACAATTGGATCATTCGGTGGGTGCTCAATACCCTCCTGACGATGCGCGTAGCTCGCAACGATTTTCTACAAGGGCATCAAACAAAAATTCCAAACAACGAGTTCTCCGTGTAATCTAATATCCCTAGCAACAATTGTCAACGTCCATGCTCATGTTCCCAAAGAAAATCAAAAGAGTACAACAGCTTCGATTGTCGGCAAAATCAACATGATTCCTCACTACCCTGCCCTGTGCCGATTTCCGAAAACGGACGCTAAATAACAGCACAAGGTGTTTTCGTACTCCGTCTCTGAGAACGCCTCCACACTCAAACCTCCGCTTCCAGGCGAAGTATGAAACACAAGATAAAGAAGCAATTCGATAAAAGACACCTCGCAAAGCAAAATTCTTACCACAGAGGGGTCAGCAGATACCTGAACGCCGTTACTTCATGGCCATAGCCGATGCCGGCACCAAGCCAACCTCAGAAAACGCAAACCATGTCCAAATCGTCATAATGCGACGGCGGCCCACGAACGAGGCAGAACATAAGAGGCGGGAGGGCGAAAAAACGTGGGCGACGACGCGCTCAGACAGAAAAATGCAACAATCTCAGGAGATGAGGTGAGTGAAGAAGAAGACGGATTGAAGGCGGGGGCGTGCGCGACAACGGAGACGACGAAAGGAAAAGAGACGAAAGCCTCCCTCCCAAAAGGAAAGGCGGGCATGGACATGGTGGTGGGCCCCTCAATTTCTTCCCCGTTCGATGGAGTGGCGTTTTCCCACTGGCCCTGAATGGTCTTCCGTGTTTGCAGTGCGGTTTACCGGCCTGCCTTGAATTGCTTCTAAGGGCATCCCAATGCAGTCGTAAGAGAGGCAGGCAAAAGTTTGTGCAGTGCCTTAACCCTTAAAGGATGGATCGATCACCGTGGCTTGCTCTGCATGTAGCATTCTACAGTATTTTGCACATGGGCACTAGTAGTATTGTTTCAAAAGTTGGAAAAGTCAACAGTGCATGGTGCCCTCATGAAAATTGCAAACAAGGCAGCTTGGGAGCTAGCACCATGTTTCTAAATCTTGTCACAATTTGGGTTACAAAAAAAAAATCAATGCATCTCAAGAGGTAATTTTTTGTCTTCCATGATGGACCATGTGTTTATGGTCACTTCTGAAAAAAAAAATCAGATGAAAAACAATTTTTTCTGAATCAAAGAATCTTTTTTCAAAGCTGAAGGACGTTTTTGTCCTCCTTGACATTTAGGGGTTAAACCAGACTTGACTTGAGCAAAAACATGGGCTCCACTGCAACAAGTAAACCATACTGCATTTTTCAGGGCTCCCCACATAAGAGCCTTTCCCTTGCAAATTTTCACTATTTGGAAAGTCTTGCATACCACTCCAACTCTGACTCTAATGCAATTCAAGGAATTTCAGATACTTTTGACATGAATCAGCCACACATAAGCACTTAACCCCTAAAGGGTTGTTGTCCCTTCGAGAGACAAGTGGGAGTTTAGGCATGTACCTTTGGATAAGCTACTTAGTGTGATTTTTTGAAACTTTTATTAAAGGTGGGGAATTCAAAGATCTACTTAGGCATCTAATTTTTCCTTTCCGACAATTATTGAAGAAGTTACATAAGAATTCCTGAAAATTTGGGGAGGACTGCTCGCTTGGGCAGCCCAAAAACTTCTTTAAAACTTAATTTTTCTAAAATTAAAATTTGAAATTAGTTCTTTAGATTTTTTTATAGGTGAAAAGCTTTGAATCATTCAATTTCAATCAATGAGATCAAAATTATGAGGAGTTTTTGTTTGCGGGCAAGTATGGATTCTTTACTCTAAAATAAACTTTGAAGTTTTTTATTTTACTCAATTTTCATTATTTTGGACAAAAAACTAAACCAGAGGAAGTAGATTGTTTATCACAACATTATAACTATTAGGATTTGCGATTTTCATTTTAATAATTAAATTCTTAACAATTTAGTGATTTGACTCATTCTCTACTTCTTTTTAATTACTGATTTTTTCCATGTGCTGTGTAGTTCTAATTGATTTGAAAATTCTCCCACACATTCCTAACTTGATCTCCTACATGGAAAGAAAAAAAGCGCAACTTTGGGTAGAGCAACTTTTTTGTTATAAGAGTGATCAAAGGCTTCTGAAAATTTGGGGCAGCATGAAAAAACTTTTCTTTTCACTTTAGATGTAATTATCTCACTCATCTCCATCTCAAATGACCTGATTTTTTTTCCGCAAGTACCTAATCCAATCTAAGGCAAGATCCTACGATTGATTTTCCAGATTTTTAAAAAAAAACTACCTTCTTACTAACCCCCCCAATAGTGGCAGTTTTGAGTGATTTTCGCTAAAAAAATGGCTTAGTCCTTTAGGGGTTAAAAAGACATAAACTATTAAAAACTCATATTTAGTGAGTGTCAAAGCTTGTTTGCATTAGGGATTGCTTGACTTGGAAATGCCTTTGCTATGCAACACAACCAGTGTCACAGCCACGGTCTGACACAGTTTGCCTAGCTCAAATCCTGGCTGGATTAAGGAATGCCCTAAGGGCATCTTCAGTCCATACCCGCCGTAAAGGCCACTATAGAAATCTTGACCTATTAATAGCAAATAGTTAAACACACAAAAAGTATATGGTTTGAAGGGCATGAAAATTTTCATTCTAAAAATGTAATAAATTTGGACATTGCATGATTTAGATATATCACATCAAATGTTAGCTAACTTCCAAAAAAATTAGAGGCCTCTCCAAATCAAGCCTAAGTAAGGAACTTTTATTGAAGTGGACGACAAATGTAGCAACCCCTCTACTAAAATTTCCTTATTTAGGCTTGATTTGGAGAGGCCTCTAATTTTTTTGGAAGTTAGCTAACATTTGATGTGATATATCTAAATCATGCAATGTCCAAACCAAAATTTTATTATGTTTTTAGAATGAGAATTTTCATGCCCTTCAAACCATATAATTTTTGTGTGTTTAACTATCTTCTATTAATAGGTCAGGATTGTTATAGCAGTCTTTATGGCGGGTATGGACTAAGGATGCTCTAAGGGCATCATCAATCTAGCAATGGGACTTTGGCAAGGACTAGGGTGGCAAAATCTTTGCTATTTTTTTGACTAGTATATAATTAGAAAATGCGATTACTATCATTGGAAGCATATACAAAAACTCATCAACAAATAAAATGACATATGGTATTGGAAATTGGACAATCAAACTAACACTACAAAAAATTGTGTTGTAATTGAAATGTCCGAATTGACTAAATGTGTCCAAAATGACAAAGACATTGTCAAATTGGACAATTTTTGTAGATTTAGCCATGTTGATTTGGTCATAGTTTGAAATTTGGAGTGCCACTATCTAATTATTTTTTATTAGGCATGGCTTGCCGTGTTGTTTGTCCTTTAGCTATTTTTCCAATGGTCATTAACTAGTTTGATTGTCCAATTTCCAATACCACATGTCATTTTATTTGTTTGACAAGTTTTTGTATATACTTCCAATGATAGTAATCTCATTTTCTAAATATACACTAGTCAAAATATAGCAAAGATTTTGCCACCCTAGTCCCCGCCAAAGTCCCAGTGCTAGATTGATGATGCCCTAAGGGCATTTGCAATGCACTTCGGGAAAACTCCTGGTACTTTTGTCTGGTCTTTTAATAGACAAGGAATTTGACCATGAATTTTTGATGATTTGAAGGGAATTGAAAATATTATTGTGAAAACACAATAATATTTGGGTTTAGGCTTTGCATGATTTAGATATATCCCATCAAATATTAGCTAACTTCCAAAAAAACTTAGAAGCCCCTCCAAATCAAGCCTAAATAAGAAAATTTTAGTGAAGGGGTTGGTACATTTTCCAACCCCTTTACTTAAATTTCCTTATTTAGGCTTGATTTGGAGGGGCTTCTAAGTTTTTTGAAAGTTAACTAATATTTGATGGGAAATATTTAAATCATGCAATGCCCAAACCTAAAATATTTTACATTTTCACAATAATATTTTCAACCCTATTCAAATCATTAACAATTCATGGTCAAATTCCTTACCTATTAAAAGACCGCACTAAAGTACCGGGATTCTTGCTGGGAGTTTTCCCAGGGTGCATTGCAGATGCCCTAATAAGTTTATTCTGGGTCTGACAAGGTGGAAAGTATGTAAGAGGCCAAAATTTGATATGCCATAATACGCCTATAAGCCCCTTAGGACAAAGTAATACTCCATATTACACAAACATAAATGTGAAGATCTATTATAGAATATAATCTAAAAGAGCGATTATAAGATGACTCCCAAATTAAAAAATTTAAATCCCATGCTTATTTATCTCCATACAAGTGATACAATTAGATGCATTGGTGCACTTGTCAATACTTGTTAACCCTTTAGAGACCACCGAACCATATTTTGGTTTGGGAGAGTAGTTTTTGGCCTATACAGTAAAATCGCTTAACAATTTGGAAAATGATTTTGATGATTTTGAAGAATGCTTGTGATCACAAGAATTTTGCATCCAACCCAAAAAACGATAATAGAATCGGATATGGAAGTTGGTAAATAAGGGTGTTCATACATCATGGCCTCAAAATACGTATCCATATTTGGTCAAAGATGGATCAAAGCAACAACACAATACATCAAACATCCAAGAAAAATGCCACATTTTCATTGTACAATCTTTAAAAACTTCAAATTTTTCAAGAAATACGCTTGTATTGTTTCTCTATACAGTAGTATTAAAGTTGCACTATTTGAGAATCCATTGAAATGATGCTATCAATTTATTTATTAAAAAAATCATCCTACATTTATGGCCAATTCTTGATTGCTTTCACTTATCACATTTTTTGTAACAATTATCAAATTTCTTGTAGAACCGTTTTAGGGTAGCAAAGAAAACGGAATTTTTGACCCTTTTTGTCCACTTAGCTACACCTTGTGATTGCTATTTTTGTCTATTTGTGTGAAACTAGTCTTGTTGGAAAGGTGGGAAACCCTGCTTTTTAGAAATGTAAGGCTCTTCTCAATCAAAACTTGCATGGAGCACTACCATTCAAAACCACACAAGCATAAAAACTAGAGATCTTCCATATTTGGCTCACTCAATCATTATAATATTTCACCTCCAATTGTAGATCTAGCTAAAAATTTGATGCATTGCAGCAAACAAGGTGTCCTTCACATTTGTACGGTTGGATTATTAAAATTGGATCCATATTTGTTTCAAATGCACATCTAATCTTATTGCCTTGGTTTCTAGTAGATTTTGGAAAAATGTGTGTGGTCTTTAAAGGGTTAACCCCTAAACGCCCAAGGGGGTAAGGGCAAAACATAAATGCATTCTAAAATGATACTTTTGTAACTTCAACGAAGTTTGATTCATAAAAGAAAATAAGAATCATGATTTTTAGTAATTATCCATCCGGTCAAACATTCATGAAAAGTTTGTACTCTTATTTAATGAATTTATAAGCATTTACCATTTAATACTTATCAAAATTACAAATTTTATTCACAAAGATTAAAATTTGGAATGATTGGTTAAAAATAGACATTCTTTTTGAAGGTTCAAAAATGCAATATTTTTGATGAAGAGAACATCATTAATTTTTCAAAACAATAAATTTGTAACAATCATTAGCAAATATTGAAGTGTTTGTCTTTGAAAAATTCTCCTTGGTGGAGTTTAACTTGGATTGACATGATTCAAATTGGGTTGGAAAGTAGACTTGCTTTCCTATATGAAAATACTTTTAATTTTTCCAAAAAATGAATTTTTTTTTCATTTTGGGCAGCCTGCACAAAAGGGCAGCAACCAAAAAATGGTCAATTGGGCGTTTAGGGGTTAATAAAAGTTGAATCAAATGGGTTTTCAATTATTTTTGAAATTTACAATTGATAGATAAATGCTTTCTTTTTACATGAGCATGTTTTCACTTTATTCTAATTATAGATTTATTTATTTTTTAATTTGTCACAAAGTCTTTTTCTTTGAACCCATTTTCAAAGGATTTTTTGTTTGAATATATTGTAAGTTTGTGCAATAATGTGTAAATTTATTTTTTGAACAATAGGACAGGTGCATAAAAATTTGGTTTAGAGTCCCTGTATTAGAGGTGATAAATTAAACCAACATAAAAATTTGCAACACACGGAAAGTTAAGAAAATCAACACCATATTAGGTAAAGTGGAAAAATAGTAAATTTTGAGACTTTCATTATTCCTGGTCATTATGTACAATTTAGCATATTACAAAAAAAAAGAGCATGCATTTTTTTTTTAATAATATTGAAGTCTCAATGACTGCCTCCTAGAACTTCAAATAATTACACCTTTGAGCAATAGCTATGCCTACATTTATTGTATGTAAGATTAAGGTGGAATACAAAATGATCCCTCCGTTTTTCCTAATTTACCTAATATGGTGTTTATCACTTATTTTGTGTTTCAGATTTCAATGCATGGATTCATAATTCAAAATTTTAACTCCCAATTCTTGTAGCCGTTGTAGGGTTTAGGAGGCTTTTTCTTAATAAATTTGAAGAAATATGTACTCTTCACTTGTTAACAATTAAAAACCAAACATTGGAATTTTTTCATAGATATCAAAAAGGTCAAAAAATGATATTCAACGAGCTTGCTAGAATTTGCTTTGAACAACATTGTTTAATGTATTAGCTTTCAATCTTTCACAAGTATCTTAATGTTCATCTTGCAAAATTTTGGAATTGACAACTATGGCAAATATTAACAAAAGATTCAAAATCTCATCCTTGGTAATTCAATTTTGTAGGGAGAAAAAAAAATTCCTAATTAGTACTCCAAATTTTTAAGTACAGGGTTTAAGAAGCAATTTTTAATTGAAAGTTCCAAAATTGTTTCTAAAAATCTAAAAACCAAACTTGATCCAAATAGCATACTCAACTTCATCATAGATTAAGTTCTAACTAAAGAGCTAGATACAACTGCAAATTGATTATTTAATAAGATTCATGTTATTCTTGTCGTTGCCTTAGCAATGTAACTGAGGGCTTACAATTACTTTTGTCCTATAGCTTGTTGCTTTACTTCTAACGAACTCAAAATCACAAGTCAATGATGTTATGGATTGAGGCAAAGATGGACGTCTTTGTGATAGAAAAAATTACTTTAAAAAGTTCTTTCAAATTACCAACTAGAACACTAATTTTGAAGAAGCCATAAATGAATTGAAGTAGAGTCATGCTTTATTCAAATAACAAATTAACTTTTAGAACAATGCTTTTACATTTACATTTTTTAATTCATAGAGAAAAATTATTCAACATACTAATTCCGATTATTTTAAGGAATGAACAATTTTAAATGTGACATTATTTTATCTGTAACTAGTTTACTCACCCTTTGTACCAATGGGTTGAGCCTTGTGACCCCTACCATGTCCTCATGCCCCCTATCCCCGTGCCCCCTATCCCCGTGCCCCCTATCCCCGTGCCCCCTATCCCCGTGCCCCCTATCCCTGTGCCCCCTATTCCCATGCCCCCTATCCCCATGACCCTTAAATATCCCGTGCCCTTAATGTCCATGCCCCCCATTTCCATAATTCAATTACAAAATCCCATGCCTTCCATTCCCATAATTCAATTACGGAACCCCATGCACTCTCATTCCCATGATTTGGTTACATGATTTGGTTATGGAATTGTCATCTTGAGTTATGAAATTGTCGAAGACAACCAACCGCCAAAATCATATTCAATTATATATAGATTAGACACAACAACATTTCATTATGAACTAAAAGAAATTGAAAAAAATGAATGGCTTGAAAATTCATATTTGTTACATCTTTGCAAGCTTTTTTATCCACTAATAGAAGGCAGTAGTAGATTTAACTAAACAAGTAAAACGCATAAATTTTAATCAGTAATTTGATCCTGGTGAAAGAAAAAAGAACCAGGGGTCAATTTGAATGTGATGGCATGTCTTTTCTATAAACCCTCACTTCTCCAGTGCTATGAAGATTACAAAAAAAAACCCCTTTTTAGCTTTCAAACAGCAAGATTTGGATTTATCATATGTATCCTTTAATATTTTGTTGTAATCAACTCATTTTTTAAATTGTGCACACATAAAGAATGGCATTGAAATTTATCACTTTGATTTTGGTTTCTTGTAAGTATGAACACACATTACCAAAATCAATGACAGGGTTTTTCATAAAATATTCTCGATAGCCATTTGCGTTTAATATCCTCATGATTCTAGCCCCTTCCTTCATCATCTTTTGGTATGTTAACCCCTAAAGGACTTCAGGTTTTAGGTAGACTCGTGTGACTTCAATTTTTACATGATTTTTGAAACTTTTTATGAGAGTGTAGGAATGTATAAGGTTTGTGTGATGCAAAAAATCATGTGATTATGTCACACGGTCCACAAGTAACGGTCTTTTTTTGGCCAAAAGCAGTTTGAGGGGCAACTTAGGGAACGGAAAAAATGTGGATTTTGGAGGGGAGAGTAAGGGGAGGGGTTGCCACATGTTGCTCTGGTGGTCCCCAATATTTCATCATTGCCCTCTTTCATTTCCAATTCGGAGGTCAGATTGGGCTTTGGGAGCTTCTAAATTTTAGAGATTTTGAGTTTTTAAACTTTTTTTTTGAGGCATTTGAAGTACATGTTTATCTTCAAATACATTATTTGGATTTTTCATATCTAAAAGCATGTGGTGGGAAACTTCACTCTAAAATGTCATAGTGTATTTGCAAAACTTGTCATATAGTGGCATTGCAATATTTTTTAGGATGTGTTATGTGTCTTTGATTGCCTTGAAAAGTGGCAGACATATGTCTAACTTGAGTACCTATAAGATAAAATTACAACTTCAAGGTCTCTAAAGCAAAAAAATTAGCAAATGGTGGTCAAAGCTATCTGAAATTTTTGGGCACAATGGGAAAAAAAAAAAACTTTTTCCTTCAAATGCTCATAATTTTCAATTTGTACTATCAAATGTCATTAAATTTTCAGTGGTTCTTTTTCTACAAGTACATTTCAACATTGTATGGTTGGATTTTCAAGAACAACAATTAGCTGAAAATTTTGATGGATGCAGCAATAGGGGCAGTTTTGAGTGGTTTTTGGCAGAAAATGACCTTGATAATTTAGGGGTTAAAGGAACTAAAAACTCATCTACTGCTGTAGATAAATTTCAAAGTCTAAAATTAGTATTTATAATTTCATATCACATTTGTTCAACAAATAAACTGTTTATTTCAAACACCATGTACTTGATGGTTACAAGAGACGAGAAAAGAAACCTACGTAGAATTTGATAAAACAGTGAAAAAAAAATTGCAAAACAAAAGGGCATACAAATGCACTAATACAGATACAACCTACTACTTAGTCCAAACATTGTTTTGTTTTGTAAAGCTCCTTGCTTATAAGCCAATATTTGTTGCGCTCCCACTTGGCATTCACTTCCCTTGCCATTGGTATGAACATCCAAGCCTACATAAGGACCCAACTTAGTATATAAGAATTTGAACATCCTATTCTTTCTTATTGTTAAGACAAGATATAGGAGTGAAAATCAAAATTTTTTCTTTTTATGAATAAAACACAATTCCACCATTAAAAGAATAAACTTGAAAAACAAAGTTGTCCTTTACTTATTGATCCACAAACAAATACTTGTGTATTGAATGCCAATCACAACAACCCCCCCCCCTCCTACTAGCCTAACCCCTCCATCTCCTTTCTTCCCCCATTAACTTATAAACTTTAGTGTTTTTTTCCCTTTCAAAAGTTTGAATTAATCTTTGCATCATTAAATATTCATTTGATGATCGACTATGTCGATATTTACAGGAAAATTTAAAATGATAGGTTTGACTAAAACTCTTTGTTTGTCAAACACATGGTGAATAACCAATTTGAATCCAAATCCTAAAATGTATTTTATATATATTTTGTAATTAGGTTGTTTCCGTGAAACCATTTCAAAAAATAGAATGCATGATACGGAATGAATGGATCTACTCTCAAGTAAACTTGTGCATAATGTAAAATACATTTATTGTACTGGTACATTTTAATCTATACATTTGGAATCAATCCTTTTGTACATACTGCAAAATTTTCTTTATTTGATTTCCTGCATACGTATGCATAGAAATTTAACAACAGCTAATTAAACTAACTATATTGAACAAATACCACTTAATTAAGTTGACGTACAAACGATATATTTCTCAAAGTAAACTAACCCACGAAGAATTATATTACTGATGACATGCTTGATAACTTGCAACGTTCACATTATCCACCAAATTAATTAACAATTTGCATTTACACATTTGGAATAAAGCTTCACTGAATGATCAAACCAAGAATAAATAGTGAGTGATATTTGTCATTAACCCTTTAGCTAATAAGGTAGTTTTAATAAAAATAAATATTCTACCTTATCGTGGAGAGTTTGATTTTGGTGAGGTTGGAGCACTTGATTCTGCTGATGAAAAGTTGTGTTCCCCACTACGATACTTTAGTCTACATTCATCTTCAAATTTGAGATAATTTGCCTCAGTTTGCTCATCCCAAGTACAAGTCTTATAAAATTGCTCTCCTCTTTCCTAATGAATGAACTAACAAATGAATGCATGTGTATGTATATGTGTATGTATATATGTATGTATGTATATATATATATATATATATATATATATATATATCATAATCAGCATTAAGATCACCACATGTAATTAAACTAGATTTTTAAAACCACAAATATATTTCATTACTGTTGATTATATTGAAATCGTACAATAATTTATAGAAGTTGTTTCTATATTTTCCCAAAGATTGGACATTGAATAATTTTGCAAAAAAAAGTTTGGTGATTTCAAAATAAACTTGATACTTCAACAGGGGTTGAATGTCGTTCAACTATACCTTAAGTTTCCAAAACCTAATACCTAACTTTTCAGAAGTACTTTTGTGAGATTTAGAAAAACGTGTCTGATGTACATTTGTTTGAGTTTCTAATATTAATGGAATTGCAATTGTTGGTTTTTTTGTGATAATTGTCTTGCTTGACAATACGATAAATAGTAGGAAATTTTAGGTTTCTCATCTTTTTACATTAGATTTTTGTTTGATACTTGAATACCTAAATGCTTACTCTCAATAACTCCATTATGTTGTAGGCAACTAGGGAGAAATAAGAAAAAAGGTTCATTCCTAGCTGAGCTCATTTTTCTGTAATTTATCAAAATAGATTCATCTGTAGACTATGAGGTGCTTGCTGTAACATTTTTACTTGCAAGAATGTATTAATTTTTCATTAGTTAAATCAACTAAAGCCTTATTCTAAACATCTTTTTCCAAAATTGTGATTGCAGGATGCTTCTTCTCAACTTCGTATATTGATTATCGATATATTTATATTCACTTTTATAAAAATCAACACAAATTACCCTTTACAACATAAAAATAAATTGGTTGTATGTTTTGAATTTTGTTAGGCCCTCATATACAAGCAAAAATAAGATTGGGCAATCGAGTCAATAGAATCAATATTTTCAAATTCTTTTGGAGTATTGCAGCAAAAACGACCATCTTTTGAAATATCTTTGTATCAAAACAACCTCTTAAAATCATGGAATCAACAAACAAAAATTCCATAAGCTACCTAAGTGCTATTCAACTTGTGTTCATGAAAAGGTAAATACCAATACACTACAATGGAGGCAATTAGTGGACAATTAATCAAACTATAAAGTTCACCATTTTACTACTTTTCCTAGAAATACCTTTGTTTTCCTTTGGCGGAAGTCCTTCTCTTTTAGAGAAATAAAATTTTAAGAATTTCACCACTTGGTTTTATGACATTTTTGTAGCAACACTTTGCAAAAACAAATCAATTGAGACAAGGTTGAAAGTGATCACATTTAGATGCTACATCTTGTGCAATCTTCACATATATGTCTTTTTATTTTTACCTAGGTTTTTTCATAAGTTTCATACTTTTTTCATATGATTTTCACACATTTTTTCACTTGTTGTTATTCACATAATCTTCATTTTAAAACTACCTTTTCTGCAGCTAGTTTGATACTTCGCTTTGCAATTTCAGCATTACGTCCTGCAGCTCTTGTTTCCACATCTTCAATCCAAGCTTGTTGCCTCATCATAAAGTTTCTGAAAGCCGGTTTCTGTAGCATCAACATATCACATAATTCAGGTTTGGATTACAAATATTTAACCCCTCAAGGTCCAGGCAGCGATTTTTGAGCTGTGTTTAGTGATTTTGGGGCAGGTCACTACAAATAGATTTTGCATTTGTTTTTTATTTTATTTTCACACATGAAATACTCAAGGAGTAGCTTCAAGGTCCAACAATTTTCATAACTTTGGACTACATGGTTCAAAAGTTATTGCATGAATTGTTGTTTGCTTTGCTCGTCAAGGTAGCTTGGGGAGCTCAAAAACTTCTTTCAAAATTACATTTCAAATCTGGTTTTAAAAAAAATTGGTTCTTTAGATCTATATATAGGTGGGAAGCTTTTAATCATTCAATTTCCATTAATGAGATGAAAGTTATGAGAAGTTTTAGTTTGTAGGTAGGTATGGAGTCTACCTACCCACAAACTAAAACTTCTCATAACTTTCATCTCATTAATGGAAATTGAATGATTAAAAGCTTCCCACCTATATATAGATCTAAAGAACCAATTTTTTTAAAAACCAGATTTGAAATGTAATTTTGAAAGAAGTTTTTGAGCTCCCCAAGCTACCTTGACGAGCAAAGCAAACAACAATTCATGCAATAACTTTTGAACCATGTAGTCCAAAGTTATGAAAATTGTTGGGCCTTAAAGCTACTCCTTGGGTACTTCATGTCTGAAAATAAAACAAAAAACAAATGCAAAATCCATTTGTAGTGACTTGCCCAAAGTCACTACACAGCTCAAAAATCGCTGCCTGGACCTTGAGGGGTTTATCAAAAAGACAAAGATAGTATAAATTGAAATTTTATTGTAATGACATTGGTTTTGAAAAGTTTTATATCTATTTATTGTATTAAGTTCACCAACATTAAAATTTAAGTAGAAAAATTTAGCAAACCTCTTTATAATTAGCACGTCGGAGGCTCCTAGGGATCTCCATAATATGCACAATACCTAATATATCTCCAACAGCAAGAAATTGGGGTGCTGCCATGTCACACCCACAACACTTGTAAGAATGATAAATTGTATAGCAACCATAAAAACACACTACTTCATGTATAGTTTCACTATACCTAATGTATAACAATCATTCAATCAACATAAACTACATAGTATTGACAACATTGTGTATGTCAAATTTGGGTATAAAACTTGAAATAATTTGAAGATACTCCTTCGTTTTTAACATGATTTGGGAACACCAATATCTATATAACACGGCCGATGCGTTCCCTTCTATTGTCCCAAAGTGTGTTTCAAAAAGATTGGACCACTTCAATTCAAGAGGTTTTGCACTAAATATTTTAAGTAAATGCTCCAATAGTTGAATGGCACCTAGTGAAACCCAAAGCTTACGAAAATTGAAACATTCGTGATCTATAATTTATTTCAAGGAATTGCTAAAGCAACACTCCCAATTGTTAATACAACACCTCGCAATGGGCACGTTACTTCTATAAACATTGTCATCAAAGCATGCACATTGATGTTCACTTTTTCAGCCAAAAGAGCACAAAAATTGGACGCAGACAAAAGTGAAAAGCCCTTGTGCCCCTCAAAATATGATGTCAACAACATGAGGGTGTCACTTTAACAATTCCCTTTATTTTATAAACAAGGGTGTTTGCTAAACAACGTAAAGATACAAAGTTTTGTACTTTTTAATTTCCAAAACTCCATAGAAGTCACTTGGCACGAGCTAGCATGCACTATCATAGATGGTTGATGAGTGCATTCAAGCAAATCCCAAATTTCAATAGTTCCATCAATAAGCCCAATGTATATCACTGCAGGTCTAGAAGGACTCCAAGATCCGGTTGTAAGATAACTATCCGAGGATCTTGAAACATACATGGGTTTCTGCATCCAATAAAATCAAATAAATAAATAAATGACATTTTGATATGTAGTGATTTTTCATCAAACTTTAAAACACAAACATATAATCAATAAACAAGCACGTACAAAAAATAATCAAACTTGATGTTTTGAAATGGAGCTTACGGATTTGAATTTACAAAACACAAAATAAGGCCAACATAACAAAAATAAGCATGTATAGCATATGAAAATAATAAATTTGGGATTCGAAGTATCACAATACATAATTAATAGTTGATATTACAATGTTGTTTAAACATGGGTACTTTATTGCACAAAATATTTAAAATGGTTGGTACAACAAATAATGTTCTTGAAGAATTTTAATAAGAGAATATACTACTTTAATACAAAGAAAAGAAAATTAACCTCAATGCCATCCCTCCAAAGGGCAAATGTCCAAATACCAACCGATAACAATACATTTTCAAAAAAGGGTGACCTTAGAAGGACTCTCACGGGTCCTTGATGGGCTATTGTAATTTTGGAAACATTTGAATTGCCCGTAGGAATATTCAAATCCACTTCAACTACTTCTCCAAACTACACAAAAGTAATGCAATATTATTTTTTTCAAATTCAAAATCTCAAACTTGATGTGAAAAAAATGAACATTCCGCTTGTTTCTTACTATGAAATTATAATCAAACTTTAATAGACAAAAAAACAAACCTCTGTACTACAATAATAAATTGTGCCTTGAATTCCACAAGACATTTTTAAAGGTCCCACTTGTCGATTCTCAAATTTCAACTCTAATTTATACAAGGGTGTCCACATGTATTTTTGTTCTTGATATGCTGCCCATTTTCGTTCATCTGACCAAGTTGGATCTAATTCAGGTTCCTTGGATGTTGTTATATCCCAAAATATAATCTATATTGAAATTCTGTGTTATCTTTTGAAATGAAAATATGTGTATATATACATGATAGGAGCCCAAATGATTATAATACAAAATGGGAAATTGCTAAAACAATACTCTCACTTTGTTGACGCAACATCTCAAACATCTCAAAGTGGGCATGTGACTTTTGTGAATGTCATCACCTTAGCGTGCACATTGATGTTCAACCTTTTAGTCAAAAAAACACAAAGTTGGATGGATGGTAAAAGGTTGAAAATGTATCATTTGAATTAATTGTGCCAAACCAAAATTTGGTAGAAATCAAACAAGCAATATAATGCGGCTTGCTGGTACCAACTTTCAAAAGCATGCGCACTTCCATCATGATTTGAGACACTTTCCTTGACAATGAGACTTTGTCCTCAATCTTTATGCCACCTAAATCACATATGGCAACAAGCTTTGTCCCTTGAGATGTTGTGTTAACAACATGGGAGTGTTGCTTTTAACAACTCCCTAATAATATTTGTTCAATGGTTTTTAGAAAATTTGTAAAGGCATACCCTTCCATCTGAAGATACAGAAGCAAGAAGATTTGTTTCTCCATTGTTTGCAACTCCATCAACATTTATCTATAACAACAGAATACAATCTACCAAAGCTCAACACATTTTACAAAAAAAGCGTATATAAAAAGATCACATACTTGTTGCATTGATAAAGTTCTAAACAACAACGTAGCCATTATGACATTATAGAAAGAAAACAATTATTGGCAATTGCTTTTGAAAGAGAACACAAAGATCTATCTTATACCCAAATTGTTATTAGGTAACACATATATTTATAACTTACTTGAAAGTCCCTTGGTAGCCAATGAATGTCCGAGACTATAGACTTATGTGAATCTAGTGCAACACTTAGTAATTGAAACAAAACAATTGGAGGTTCCACAACTTTTTTCTCTCCTTTGTTTTCCTTAGCCAAGTAGTTAATTGGATCCTCAGGCTCTTTTCTATCTCTTCTATCTTGGTATTCTTGGGCTTTTACAATGTCCCAAACTATAACCTACATATCACATTAAGTAAACAATGTCAAGTACTTTTATAGGGACTTTTTTCACACATAATTCTCTCTAAGAAAAAACTTGTTTTTAAATATAATGAATTTTCTTGCACATGTTTTTATTATCTTAAAGTTATTTTTTAAAAAATCATGTATCTATAACAATTAAATTGTTAATACCTGACCATTGTAACAACCCCCAGCTAAAATTGTTGGTTTTACTGGATTGAAGCGGAGGCTAAAAACGTCAGAAGCACTTTCAAGTACTGCCTGCATATTTGCGCACTTCATTAAATTTAGATTTTACACAAAACTAGTATGCCTTGCATGCACTTTTTGTTGTTTCTTTCTTAATTTCTGATAACATTTTTGGTGGATTTTCCCCTTCCAATCCCTATCTTTTCCTTCTTGCCCTTTTTTAAAATTTCAAAATATGGGTAAGTGATAGACATCCAAGGTTTGACATCCAATATTTTATGATAATGAATTTTAAACTTTTGGTGTTTATAGAGAATTTTGAGTAGTGCGTGACAGGCAGACGCTTGAAAATTTGTAATACAGATTTTTAAAAAGTTACAAAATTGAGTTCTAACTAAACTTTTAAAAATAAGGGTCAAGTACCCATGGATGGACTGGATCTGCAAAGGTCCATAATAAAACATGCGAAAGAAAAGGCCTGCCTGCCAATTGAATCCTTTCATCAAATGAATAGGATGCTGTAATTGCCACAGCAACTATGCCCCTTTTTCCAGGCATCCAATCAATAGCGGACACCATCTTATTTTTTCCATAGTTGAGATCCATAAAAGATTGATATTCCTACATTGCAAAAACAAACAAAAATAGTTATAATGCAAAACAATAATTTCAAAGTCATCTCTATTACTTCTATAATGTTTAATAATACAAAAATATACACATTGAGCAAATTGGATATGTCGTATAAAATGAGTACGATTCGAGATCTAACAACAAAATCAAAGCTGGTCTACAAACTATTCATGATTTCAAAATGTTCTTTGAACATATCTTGTTCCGATTTAGAGAAGGGATTTGTCTTAACGTAATTAAAACATTAAACTAGCAATTTAACCCTTCGAGGACAAAGTTGGAACTCAAATATCTACTTTACTTTATGCAAGCACAATAATTTGAAATTTATGAAATGCGAAAAAAATATGCATTAACCCATAAAGGACCATTGTTCCTTAGGGGGACAAATGGGATTTTGGGCACGTACCTACGGCTTCAATTTTTGTCTTAATTTTTTAAAACGTTTTTTGAAGATAGAAAAACACATTAGTTTTGGGGAATAAATTTTTTATTCCAATTAATGCTAAGGAGCAAAAGTTATGCCCAAATAAGCACAAATTTGGGGACTAGGGGCAGCAAAAAAAATTCTTATAAAAACTTGAAAAAAAAATTTAATTTTCTTCTCTTATAGATTACATCTTTGTCTACATTTGAAGCTTTGATTCATTCCATTTGGACTAGTTATGAGAAAGTCATGGACAATCTTGTTTTTCGGGCAACTCAAGCATCTTCTTGAAAAATAACTTGTAAACTTCATTTTTGAATGCAAGTCTAACACTTTTTCAAATAAAATTGTTGGAGAGGGTGAAGTTTGCTTTCTAGAACAATCTCACCATTGGGATTATTGCATTTCAATTCCAGTTTAGGGTTGTTAACAATTTAAGTTTTTGTTCAATTTCATACCTTCTTCTACCTAATGTTTTTTTAAAGAATGAAAATTAAGTTTTTCTTTTAAAATTTTTTTCCCAAGATTCCCAACTCAACTTCCCACCATGCAAAAATAGAATTCCAAACTCTATGGTGCAAAAATTTTAAGTTAAAAATGTTCAAAGTTAAAAAATCTAATCAAGCAAGGTGCAAAAGAAGTTCTTTTTTACACTTTAAATGCACATATATTCCAATCTGTGTGGTTAAAGTTATTGAGTTTTGTACAACACATTCTTATAGTAGTCTAGTACAAGATCCTATGGTCAGATATGCAAAATGCCTAATTTTCAAACTTTTTTACTCTTTGCCATAGAGGTGGCAATTTTGAGTGTCTTTTGATAGAATAATGGCCATGGTCCTTTAGGGGTTAATTTTCTAGTTTATGGCTTCAAAATTTTACAACTATCCAAGTATGTTGTTTAGAAGGTATATTTCAAAAAGATTTTTTTTGAATTAGGACATGATACATAAAAAGCTTATCATTAAGGCCAAATGTTTTAAGAATTTCTCTTATAGTGTGGATTGTGGAGAAGGTAAAAGAGACAAATATCTAACCAAATGGGTGAGTAGCTAGAAGAAAAACTTGTCTTCAACAATTAGTTCATAGCAATTGCAAATGTTATAAATAACTATATAATGACTTAATTACAATCATTTAGGATATTTACAATTATTGTGGACCAATTATTTAACCCATAAAAGATTGTTGCCTTGATTTTGTCAAAAGACACTCAAAACTGTCATTTCTATGGCAAAGAATAAAAAAGTTTGAAAATTGGACTTTTTGCATATCTAACCATAGGATCTTGTACTAGAGTAGTATAGGAATGTATCAAAATAATTTCAAAAACTTTGACAGCTCAAACTGCAAGATATTTGCGTTTAATGTGTAAAAAGCAAACTTTTTTGCACCTTGCATGATTAGATTATTTGACTTTGAACCTTTATAACTTAAAATTTTTGCACCACAGAGTTTGGAGGTTTAAATTTTTTTGGTGGAAAATTGAGTTGAGAATCTTAGGAAAAAAATAAAAATAAAAAACACTTAATTTTCATTCTTAAATAAAAAATTAGGTAGAAGAAGGTATGAGATTGAACAAAAACTTAAATTGTTAATAACTTTGCAATGGAATTGAAACATAACATTTTCAATGGTGAGATTGCTCTAGCAAGCAAACTTCACTCTTTCTTGTAATTTTTTTGAAAAAATGTTAAACTTACATTCAAAAATGAACTTTATAAGTAATTTTTTCAAGAAGATGCTTAAATTGCCTAAAAAACAAGATTGTCCACAACTTTCTCCTAACTAGTCCAAATGGAATGAATCAAAGCTTCAGATGTAGAAAAATATAATCTATGAGAGAGAAAATTTGGAAAAAATTAATAATCAAGTTTTTGTAAAAAGAATTTGTTGCCCGGTCTCCCTAAATTTGTGCTTATTTGGGCATAACTTTTGCTCCCATGTATAGATTGGAATAAAAACAATATTCCCCAAAAGCTAATGTGTTTTCTATCTCCAAAACAAAATTCAAAAAACATGGAAAAAAATTGAGACTATAGGTACCTGCCCAAAATCCCATTTGTCTCTCAAAGGGACAACGGTCCTTTGGGAGTTAGTAGAAAACTAGGTTGAAGTCAACATAAACTATATAATGTTTTCATGCTTCTAACCCAAAAATTTGCATTAGAAGCATGAAAACATCATGTAGTTTATGCTAACTTCAACACAATTTTCTACTAGTGTAAGACACATTTTTCTTCTAGTGTAGTGTGCACACTTAATAATGTACAGTCAGGTCCATGAATCTTACAAACTGCCGTTTTGAGGCATTCAGATTTTTTAATGAAATTTGGAGTGTAATTGTTATGTTCTTGTCAGAAAAATTATGATTGCATCCTTATGTAATCCCAATCAAGCATACCAAATATCAATTTCAGAAAAGCAAAACTTCACTTGTGGTGAAATTTTAAAGCAAAATTCCATGGTTTTACATGGTATTTTAATTTTAAAAAAATTGATGATGAATTTTTGAGATGTGATTTCATGGGTATGAAGGAAACATCCATATGCACATCTTCCATGCTAAAAAATACCCCCTTAAGTAACAAAAATTTGATCAAGAAGAGATTCAATGAAACTTGTGATAGGCCCAAATCTTGTAAAATACATATCTTTATTTTTTGACTAGCTTTTCATCAAGTAAACAAGATATCATGCTCAAAGATACAAACCTAGTCACAATGTTTGAGTCAAACAAAAAAATTAGATTTTCATAAAATAAAATAAAAATTCAAGATTTGGGCCTATCACAAGTTTCATTGAATCTCTTATTGATCAAATTTTAGTTACTTAAGGGGGTATTTTTTAGCATGGAAGATGTGTATATGGATGTTTCCTTCATACCCGTGAAATCAAATCTCAAAAATTCATCACCAATTGTATTTAATAAAATACCTTGTAAAACCATGGAATTTTGCTTTGAAATTTCACCACAAATGAAGTTTTGCTTTCTGAAATTGATATTTGGTATGCTTGATTGGGATTATGTAAGGATGCAATTGTAATTTTTCTGACAAGAATATAACAATTATACTCCAATTATACTCTAGATTTCATTAAAAAATCTGAATGCCTCAAAAAGGTAGTTTGTAAGATTCATGGACCCTGGCTGTACCTTGGAACAATGAAATAATTATGACTTTTTTCACTATAATATAATTTTGCACTTAGATTTGGATTCCCTTAACACTATAAGAAAAAGGGTCATTTTTGATTAAGGATTTTGACTACCAAAACACTAAGACAACTAGACTTTCGTGACTAGTATTTATGACCACATGTAGTCATAAATAATTTAATTTATGACTAAGTGTAGTCATAAATTAAGTTATTTATGAAAAAATGAAATTATTCAATCATAAATAAATTATTTATGACTACATGTGGTCATAAATACTAGTCACAAGAATGTAATTGTCTTAGTCTTTTTTGTAGTCAAAATCCTTAGTAAAAAATGACCATTTTCTTGTAGTGTAAACATCCTCTCATCATACATATACAACGCAACCTAAAGCAGTTACAAGTTAGACAAGCACGTAATTGAAAATTGCAAGCTCCAAAAATTTACTTTTCCTCCTTAAAGATAAATTTTAAAAATAAAAAAGATTCCATCTTTACATGTAATAGTATTGTGTAGATAAAGAGTTAGGATCTTAACCCCTAAAGCCCCAAGGTCCCTTTGAGCAACTTTTGGGATTTTGGGTAGGCTCGTGTGACCTCAATTTTTTACATGATTTTTGAAACTTTTTATGAGAGTGTAGGAATGTATAAGGTTTGTGGGATGTAAAAAATCATGTGATTATGTCACAGGGTTCACAAGTTATGGGTTTTTTTTGGCCAAAAGTAGTTTGAAGGGTAGCTTGGGCAAGGAAGAAAATATTGATTTTGAAGGGGGGAGCAAGGATGGGTTTCCACATGTTGCTCTCGTGATCTCCATTATTCCCTTTTCATTTCCAATTAGGAGGTCAGATTGGGCTTTGGGAGCTTCTAAATTTTAGAGTTTTTGAGGTTTTTAACTTTTTATTTTTTTGACATTTGTACATGTTCATCTTCAAACACATTATTTGGATTTCCCATATCTAAAAACATGTGGTGGGAAACTTCACTCAAAAATGTCATAGTGTATTTGCATAGCTTGTCATATATTGGCATTGCAATGTTTTTTAAGATGTGTTTTGTGTCTTTGATTTTCTTGAAAATTGGTGTGCAAAGGTCTAACTTGAGTACTTATAAGATAAAATTACAACTTCAAGGTCCGTAGTGCAAAAAAATCAGCAAATGTCAATCAAAGCCATCTGAAATTTTTGGGCACAATGGTAAAAAAAACACTTTCCTTCAAATGCTTGTAACTTTCAATCCGTACGGTCAAAAGTCACAAATTGTTTACCACTTCTTTTTCTACAAGTGCATTACAAGATCCTGTGGTTAAATTTTCAAAAACAATATTTTGTTGAAATTTTTGGTAAACACAACAATAGGAGCAGTTTTGAGTGATTTTTGGCAGAAAATGGCCTTGGTAGTTTAGGGGTTCAAATGTTTTTTACCACAGAAAAAAGAAGTTATCATTGAAAGTTCATAGGAAAATGTAAACTAAAGCCTCCCTTAAAATCCACTATAAGGGTGTTTTTCAGAAGCCACAATATTTGTCAATTTTGGACGGAAAATCAAATAGGACTTTGGGAATTTACATACAGATACGGAAGTGACTACTCGATCTCCATGTTGATATTCATCATCAATAAATTGAGCAAACTCATCCTCAAACAAGTCAAATACTTCATTTTGTTGTAGTGCATCTACGTACCTAATTCGCATCAAAGAAAAAAAAAAGGTGAAAAAATGTTTTTTCACACCCATAGCTTTTCTTGTATAACCTTCTTAACAGAAAAGAAAACAATATTACTTTAATTCTCTGGGGTCAGTTAGTGTATTCATTCAAACCACGCGCAATCAAATTTGACCCGTTTGTATTATGTCCTAAAATATAAACAAAAGGAAAAGAAATAAATATGCGTAGATTTTCCTACTTTGAAAATTTATGTTTTGAATTATTGATATTTCTCTTGTTAATAATAATTAGTTGTGCATTTTTGAAGTAAAAAAATACACTGTGAAACCAAAAATAACTTTCACACCCAATACTATATAAGAAAGAATTGTCTGAAAAATGAATAAAAACTACTATAAATAAATTATGTTGAAAGTTTAAATTTCTTGAATGTTGATGCAATAGTCACCTAAATTTGATCTCTATAAATGTTTGAGTTGAAAAATGTGCCATTTCAATTCATTTTCAACCTTCTCTAGATATCATTTCATATATTTTTTGAGATGGATTTTTTCCAAATAGAAATATGTAGTCAATATAAAAAAAAAAATCTAAAATTGTAGGCTGAAATTATAGTTTATTAAAAAGTAAACAGAGGGCCAAAAGATCACTTAATCACATGTGGTTTACTATAAATACAATAAGTGATCCCCTGAGCTTTAGTTGTACTTGAGTACAAGAAAACCATGGTTGAATTTACAAAAGTTGACAAAGGATGTGACCTAACCTAAAGTATAATGTAGATTAGGACACAATCTTTGTCAACTTTTTGTAAATTCAACCATAATTTTCTTGTAGTGTATACTTTAAATTTGAACACCTAATACAAAAGTTACAAGTACATAGAAACATATACAATTGTCAAAAAAACCCTTACTTGTATTTAGCTCTAAAAAGGAAGTCACCAATTTCTTTGGTACTCAAGATTATTCTTGCTTCATGCACTTCTTTAACAATAGGCTGATATTGCATTTGGTTATTCCGATGAACCTTTCTAATTAACCAAAATGCAAGATTAATTTATCTATTCATATATATATATATATATATATATATATATATATATATATATATATATATATAACTATTGCCAAAAATTAATTTTTAGCTCTGTGTGTATAAAACAAAGGTTTTTTAAAAACTGTGAATTAGTTTCAAATTTCAATGCCAATTTTTTTGTTTTGTGGAAGTTGTTTTAACTGAACGGTTTGAATGCCAGTCTCTTTTATTACTGGTATTGCTTGGGTTGCTGAGTCTTGTTCAGTCATGTACTTGTCAAACGAAGGGTCTTTAAAAGGTCGACATTCCATGCTACTACTTGTCCAAGTTTCCTGAATTTTACAATCATTTATAACACTTGGTTCACTAAAAATACATAGAAATCACTTTAAAAAATTAAAAAAAAACTAGTAATTTATTTAAAGAATCAAAATATTTAATTTCATCCTTTGTGTTAAAAGAATATAAACCAAAAGTCTTTTAAAAGAACATTGTAGACAAACACAAAATATGTAGAAATATATGTACATAAGCTTCTCTATCAGCAAGTGTTTCTTTTTGATAATATTCTTTGCGTTTTTTTGTTGCTAAGATTACAACCTATAATACCCACAAATCACATTAAAAAATGATTAGTAATGCAATCCAAATGGTTCAATACACTTGTATTTTAACATGAAAATGAATGTCATGTGTGCAAATTAATAAAGTAAACCTTCTTAAAATAAAAAACAAAGACATAATGAAACCATGATATTTGAAAAGAAAATTGTGCATATTTATATATTTAGTATAGAAGGTTATACAAGGAAATGAATTGCACAGGATCTCTTGTATCTTTCACAATCTCAGCATCGACTTCCATATCACTACCCAAGTTGATCCAAA
The DNA here is from genome assembly GCA_963920765.1 of Ulota crispa. NCBI lineage: Eukaryota > Viridiplantae > Streptophyta > Bryopsida > Orthotrichales > Orthotrichaceae > Ulota > Ulota crispa. Next base: position 472,903 of record OY987249.1, on the reverse strand, counting down.
ACCTTGGTCCCTCCGCAGCTTTTGCCGCATCAATTTTATCTTGTAAGGCCTACAATAAATCATTTAAAAAAAAATCTCAAAATCCTACATATTTTTTCATCAAAATAAAATGTAGTTTTTAATAAGAAACACCTATGTACATCAAGCGTAATAAATAAATAAGAAAATAATAAATCTTAATTATAACATTAATTTACGTATACCAGTTGATTTTCCAATACCTTTTCAATGGCTTCTCGAACTTCCAATATAACCGCAAACTCAAAATTGTGGTTGCAAACATATCGATCATCCGCAATATAACGAAGAAGAAAATACTCTTCATGATAATTCTGCAGAAAAATAAAAAATTTAAAGAAAATCAAAAAATAGCAAAAAAACCTTTTCTTCATGTACCATAATTTTTTATCCAAATTCTTTCAATCTTCTTTTTCTTTTTCTTTTCTTAATGAATAGGGTTAAAAATTATTGATTTTTTAAACGTTTTGCAAAATAAATGTATGGGAATATTGAACAGAAATCACCATCAATGAGTCCTTGATTGGGAAAAAATCAGAGGTAGCTTCCAATTCTTTAATATCTTTTTTGACAGCTTTAGTGTCAACTTTGAAATGCACGTTGTTTTCTGTATCTATTTTCTTTTCAATATTCAATTTCTTACACGTGGCATCAGAAATGTACAAGGACACTACTCCTAACGGATGCTCCTCAGGCACTGCAAATTCATTAAAACACGAAAAAAACATCAAGAAAATCATCGATTCAATAAAAACATGTATAAACATACCCCAACATGCGAAAATATGAAACCTTCAAATTTCACCAAATAAAAATTTGTGTAGTCATGCAAATTTTCACTTCAACCTTAATTTTGTTTTGCTTTGCATTTTTATTTGAAAGCTGACAATTTTTATAGAAATTTAATTTTTAGTATACTTATATAAGTTTATTGCCAATTTACAAAAACAAACCTCTAGGTGGAGGTGTCGGAGGTTTCGCATCTACTTTTTTCCTTCCGGTTAAAATTGCCATCTTGTCCGCAAGTGACATTTCCGCCATGGTTGAAGCTTATTTCAATGGAGTTGAGGGTAAATTATGATGTAAAATGCCAAAGATGGTAAAGCCTTTGCATGAAAAGAATGATTTGTTGCTTTTGCAAGTAATGCTATGGGTCACTACAATGTACATTGTTTTTGATTATGCAATTATGATCAATATCAACTATACATTCTCAAGAAAAAACATTGCAATTAAACATAAATAGAGTTATGAAGTTTTTGAAACTTAAAACTCCATGAGTTTCAAGAAACAAGTATGTCTTGCATGCGCTTTGCGCATTGTCTCTCTTAAATTCGCTATTTAAATTTCAGAATTGTCTTTTTGAATTTCAATTTGTGGGTGATGGATAGAAACCTAATGCTCAACATCCAATACTGGACACCTAATGCTTTATGATAAGTTTTAAACTTCTATTGTTAATAGAGAACTTTGAATATTGTTTGATAGAGGGACAATCCACTTTATAAGATAGTGAAACAATCTGTTTGATATGTGTGTAATGGCACAAGAATACCCCTAAAGGTCCAAGCAGTTTTCTCTAGTGAAAGTCACTATTAACTACCACTTTGAGGGGAATGAGTAGAAAAGTAGGAAATAAAGTTTGTTTTGCAAATCCAACCATAGGATCTTGCCTTAGACTGGAAGAGGTACTTGTGGGTAAAAATTAAGTCATTCTAAATGGAGAGGAGGGAGATATTTACATCTAAAATGAAAAAAAAAAGGTTTCATTTTGTGTTGTCCAAAAAATTTTAGAAGCCTTTGTCCATGTAGCAGACCAAGTTAGGTATGTGTGGGAGAATTTTCAAATCAATTGGAACTATACAACACATGGGGGAAAATAGTAAGTAAAAAGAAGTAGAGAATGAGTCAAATCACTAAGTTGTTAAGAATTTAATTATTGAAATGAAAAAATGAAAATCCCAACAGTTATAATGTTGTGATAAACAATCTACTTCCTTAGGTTTAGTTTTTTTTTCCAAAATATTAAAAATTGTGGAAAATAAAGGACTTCAAAGTTTATTTTAGAATAGAGAATCCATAACTGCCTACAAACTAAAATGTCTCATAACTTTCATCTCATCAATTGAAGTTGAATGATTCAAAACTTCCCACATATAAAAAATCTAAGGAACCAATTTCAGATATCTATTTTTAGAAAGTACAAAATTAAAAAAAAATTTGGGCTGCCCAAATTGCCCTCCCTCCCCCGGGCAGCAGAAATTCTTGCATAACTTCTTTGGCAAATGTCAAAATGACGAAATAATTAAATTCCCGAATAAGTCTTGAAATTCCCTACCTTCAATAAAAGTTTTAAAAAATCACAAAAATTAAATTAACTATAGGTACATTCTAAAATCTCAATTGTCCCTCGAGGGGACAGCTGGACCTTTAGGGGTTAATATGACATAAGATATTTTTCTACTTTGCATGCATTTTATAAAATCCCCATTGAAATTATGGAGCCAAATTTCACCAAGAAAACTCGTTTCTTAAGGTTAGCAGATGTGCATAACTTAAATCAGGAAAATATTCATAAATTTTATGAAAATCGCATATAGAGAAGTGAAAGATTTTGCTGTTTAGATCAAATACTACTAGATAATAATAATAAAAAAACAATTTTTGTTTTCTGTTTGATCAAGATTTATAAAAAAAACAATTCGGTTGTTTCGGAAACGTGTGTACGTTTGTTTATTTTTTAACCTCTACATAACATTCAGTAGCACTCCTGCAGCGTGCCCTCCCTCCAAGAGAATGGTGTGGAATATTCCACACCCATCTTTAGCTATGGGATACTTGGTTGAATTTATTAGAGAGTTTATGAAAGAGAGGTTTAGTTTAGTGCACATACGTCAATGTGGGGTTAACCATGTCAAAAAAAAAAAAAAACTTTTTTTTTTGTTAAGATGAAATTCATGGATGATACTTGAATAGAGGGAAAGGTAGCCTCTCTTCACGCTACTAAATGTTATGTAGATAAAACCATATGCAGGTGGAAATATTGTACAACTCAATGAGCGTAAATATGATCTTTAACTCCTAATGCACTTTTAAGCTCAAATTTTCACCAAAACCGCTCCAAAATTGCCATTTCTAGTACAAGTACCAAATTTTAAGAAAAAAAAATCTTTTCTTGACAAATGTAGCCGTAAGATCTTTACTACACTAGTATCAAAATATGCAAAAAAAAATCAAGATTTTTCACCATGTAGTTTTTTAGATATTTGAGTTTGAATTGACAAAAAGCCATTTTTTGTTTGTGCAAAAATCCGGGCAGCTGCACTTCACAAGGTCATATTTGTATGAAAAAAACTCCAAAATGGTTGTAATTTTTTGGATTTGTTCTTCAAAGCAAGTTGGATACACACTTGAAAAAATTCAAATCATGGGAATTGCAAAACACATAGAAAAACTATAGTAAGTAAAAAGAAGTAGAGAATGTTTTAAACCAATAAATTGTTAAGAACTTAATTACAGAAATGAAAATTTCCAATCCAAATGGTCACAATGTTGTGATAAAAAATCTACATCTTTTGGTTTTTTTTTCTTCTAAAATATTGAAAATTGAGTCAAGTAATGGACTTCAAAGTTTATTTTAGAGTAGAGAATCCATGACTGCTAGCAAACAAAATCTCCTTGTAACTTTCATCTCATTGATAAAAATGGAATGATTCAAAGCTTCCCAAGTATACATAAATCTAAAGAACCAATTTCAAAAAACCGATTTCAAAAAATGTAATTTTTAAAGAAGTTTCTTGGATGCCCGACAAGCAAAGAAAATTATACATCATGCAATAATTTTTGAACCATGAAGTCATAAGTTATGAAATTTGTTGGGCCTTAAAGCTACTCCTTGGACACATCATGTGTGAAAATTTCAAAAAAATAATAAAGAAAACCCCATTGGTAGTGAGCTGCCCGAAATTGCCATGTTGCCAAAAAGGGGTGTTCAGTGCTTTTGGGGTTAAAGTTTAAATGTTGTGTAAATTTAGATTGTTATTGAATAATTCTTTGGGTTTTATTGGCCTTTGGCTCAAATACATGCGTTTTGATAACACTTATCAACATCATGTGCCTATAGCAAAGGGATTTTGGATTTTGTTTATTTTACATCTTAATCTAAATTGCATGATAAACCCCTAAAGGACCAAGTGTCTATTCAATGGACACTTGAGAACTTGGGTAGGATCATATGAAGTTAATTTTTATTGAATGTTTTAAAACTATTATACAAAGTGTATATGTGTATTTCCCAAGTGGTTATTAGTTTTCTCCCCAATTGGATGCCCAATTCAAAAGTTGTGCTATCCATAAGAATTTGGGCAGCTTGGGCAATTTGAGCATCTTTGGAGAATCTTATGTTAAAATTCTCATTAACTTTCAAAGTTTGGCATGTATGTAACTAATAATATATGGTGTACAATTGTCAAAAAATAAATAGAAATTGAGCTCTCAAATCACATTCTAAGAGGAGTCAAACTTTGTTAACTATGTCCGAGCAATTTCAAGAAAAAATAGTTTTGTCTAACTTCATGCCCTATTATCTTGCAAACTATAAATTCAATGCTCTTGAAAAAAATTCCACATATTCCAAATTTTATCTCTAACTTTTTGCAGTTCACATTTCAAATAAGAAACTTCCTCATTGCACAAGAAAATCATGAAAAAATGACTATTGTATTGCTAATTCATTTAACCTCTTTGCATTGTAGGGTGATTTAGAACAAAACACCATTCACTAAATTGGGAAATATGTAACATTTTGGGTTTAAGGTGACCAACTTAAATTGACTGTTAGGATACAACTTAGCAATCTAATTTTCCCAATTTAATGAATATGGTGTTACAAGTTAAATTCTATATTTGCTATTGAAAATTTTCATGAGTGAACCTAACATCATAAACTTATGAATGGTCAAAAACCTCATTTTTGTGTAGAACAAAAACATCATTCTAGGAGGGCTCAAAATTTGCTGACTTTGTTTTGCAGGAATGAAAAACAGTTTTTTTTACACTTCAAACGTTATAACTTAATCTTACAATCCACATGGTTGATTGAGCTGAATTTTTTACCACAAGTTGGTTTATTTGTTTGACTCACTTTTACATGATTGAAATTCAGAAAAAAAGTTTTTATTTTCAATTTTGGACAATGCACTAAAAGTTACCAGCTTCTAAGATTTTTTCTCAAAAAACACCCTTGGTCCTTTAGGGGATAACAAGTGTGTTTATATTAATGCTTATCCAACTAATTTTCTTACATACTTGATTGTATTTTTACAAGTGCCTGTAAGAGTATTTGAGTAAAGTAAGCTTTTTTGTTTTAACCCCTAAAGGTCTAAACAATGTTTTTTTTGGCAATTTAGCGATTTGGGCAGCTCAATACATTTGGATTTTTCTTTCTTTTCCTTTGGAATTTTTACACACATGAAGTGCAAGAGGAGTAGCTTTAAGGTTCAATAATTTTCATACCTTTTGACTACATGGCTCAAAAGTTATTGCATGATATGTTGTTTTCTTTGCTCAACAAGCATCCTAGGCACCTTAGAAAACTTTAAAAAAAATGATATTTAGAGTTTTTTTTTGAAAACTAGTTCTTTAGATTTATATATAGGTTGAAAGCTTTGAAGCATTCAATTTTGATTAATGAGATGAAAGTTATGAGGAGTTCTTGTCTGTGGGCAATTATGAATTCTCTTCTCTAAAATAAACTTTGAAGTCCTTTATTTCACTCAATTGTCAATATTTTGGAAAAGAAACAAAACTCAAAGATGTGGATTGTTTTTTACAACATTACAACCATTGGATTGACATTTTTCATTTCTGTAATTAAATTCTAAACAATTTAGTGTTTAAATCATTCTCTACTTCTTTTTTACAATTTTTTTTCATGTGTTGTATAATTCCAAATGATTTGAAAAATTTCAAGTGTGTACCTAACTTGACGTGAAGAACAAATCCAAAAAACTACAACCATTTTGGAAAAAAATTCATACAAGTACAATCTTGTGAAGTGCAGCTACCCAGATTTTTGTAGGGACAAAAATGGCTTTTTGTCAATTCAAATTCAAATATCTTGCAATCTACACGGTGAAAAATTCTGATTTTTTTTCTGCGTCCTTTAATACTAGCGTAGTACAAGATTTTACAGCTACATGTGTCAAGAAATGTTTAATTTCTAAAATTTGATTCTTGTACTAGATTATGGTAGTTTTGGAGGGATTGTGGTGAAAACTTAGCTCAGGCCTTTAGGGGTTATTTAAAACAATTTGTCATTTGATGAATCAACTGTTGCAAGTTGAAACCATAAATTGTTTGTTACAGCATATTAGTACGGTTTAGGGTCTTTGTTCAAATACCAAAATTAATGCAAAGTTAGTTATCAAAATTTTCAAAGTATTATTTTCAGGTTTTTGAATTGGCAATAATATTATCCGAAGATGCACATTGGAGATTGTTCATAATGTTTGTATAAGAAACTGGCCTCTTTTGAAGTTGTTGCATTTTTATACTTTGTACAATTTTTTTTCACTGTTATTTATACTATGTTTTGGAAAGAGGATTCTAATTTTCTTTTTTAATTTTTTCAACAGTACACAAGTTATTTAAATTAATGTAAGAGTGTGAGTAGTGTAAGATTCCTTTAGGGGAATGCTATATTGTGAGTGGGGATCAGTGAGTGGTGAGTTTAGATTTTTTGTCAAAATATTAAATTTCACCTATTATTGTGCATAACATTATAAAAGATTTGGACCCAAGAAAGGGCTTTGAGTTTGGATGTTCCCAATGCTGGGAACCAGCCACTGCTGGTCGTTAAAAAAAATAATAAAAAATTAAAAAATTAAAAAAAAGTCAAAAAAAGTTTTTTTTTCCAAAAATATAAATAAATAATAACATTTGACGTGGTCGCCCTAATGCCATGTCATGTTGCTGCAGATTGCCTATGTGGAAGTGTTGTGGAAGTGTTCCCAAAGTTCCCGTAGTTTTGGGGAAAGGGGCCCATTCTTGGGTCCAAATCCCTTGTAATGATGGCCTTATAATTGTGCATTATTGTATAAACTTTCATCTTTTGATTTTGTTTTTGTTTTTTTTAGTTTGTTCATTGATGTTGAGCTCAAAATTGGTTCTTGCTCACAAAAATCTTTGCTTACTACGCATTGCTCACCGTTTCATGCTCACAAAATAGAGTTGTCCAAAAAATCAAGCCAGTTTTTGGACCGGTGATTTCAGATTTCATCCATTTTTTTTTGTATTTTTGAAAAACAAAACACTAAGGTAGCAACACCCATAAGCGTGATTGTCTCCATAGGCTTGACCTACGCCTTTGTCAAGCTGTCACTTACTTCCCATTATTAAAAAAATTGGTATTGGATACTGAACCCCTGAGCGGCTTGCATGCCAGATTCTGGCCTCCCAAGATCATACTTTGCACGAAATGGAGTCCAAATCATGGATGTACTATCTCAGAATTATATTCAAATTTAGGATATGGTACTACTCTCATGCCACATAGTGGGCAATGTGGGTTTCACCACTTGTACAAGCATGGATTGTGCAAGTTAAGTATGACAATAGTATGCTAGAACTTCATTTCATGTGGTTTAGGGTGTAAGTGTGAGGATAGAGACCATTGGCCATGGCTGGTTCCATATTGTTAGGGGTGTTTTGGCACGCTTGGCTTAGACTGGAGAAGGGTTTTGCAGCTGTACCACCAAAGCCATGCCCTTTTAGAGGTCAAAGCTTTACCCGTACCCCGCCTATTGTCCACTATGCGTCTATGCTGTGTGAGCCTTACAACTTTGGGCCTCTAAAAAAGCACCTTGCGGATGTCAAAACATCACCAATTTTGGCAACAAGTGAGATACTTGTAAATTGCACCCCTTGCCTAAATTTCATCAAAAGAAACCTCCTCTAAGACATGAATTTTGCATCCATAGCCATGGACTCCCCCAAAATTGGCCGGCTGCCACATAGTCAACTATACTTTGACTATTATAATCTCCGAAATGGTGCGGTCAAAAGTTCTGCAAATTTTTGGTTGGGTGCATGACGCACCTTATTTGCTATTTTAGCGGTGAATCCTCCCCAATCTAAGTTCCAGCTTGGGGCGTACAATGTTTTCTAGCATGGTCCACCTTGGCCTCATTTTCTCGATTTCAATGTGGGCGCTTAGGGGTTGAGTGATGATTTTGAGTGACAAAGTGATGATTGTAAGTAACTTTTATAATAATTTTTAGTGCCCCATCGCATTGTTTTTAGCATCTCCTACTCACAACTATACATTTTCAATGATTTTGGATTTTGAAAAATCTTTGTGAACAAATGCTTCCACTTGGAATTTTAAAATTGATGCCAATATTTTTAATAACTTACAACGTTTTTTTCAAAATTTGTCAATTGATTTTCCTACTCCAAAACCCTTAGTTTCACGCTTATGGGTGTCGCTACCTTAAATGCCGGTTCTCCCTGAACCCTGGTTGGGTGCATTCGAGGATTCGGTACCGGCCGGCAATCTAGTGTTGGCGTGCGGATTGCTCCACCGGCGCTCGCTACCGTAACCCAAAAGTCACGCGAAGTTGCAAGCCGGGCGCGGCAGTGTCGGTAGAGAATTTACGGACGTCGATCAGGACCTGCAGCAGCAATGGCACAGAGGAGCTTTAGGGTTGAAGATCCTGATAGAGAGAGAGAGAGAGAAAGACACACACACAGACAGATAGATTGCGCTGTGAAGATTCATTGTTTTTTCTGAATCATCGCCGTTGTTGCGGGATCCTGTTTGTTCGATCCCCGTGGAGTTTCACCACCATGTTATACTCCAGGTAATTAATTTACGATCGAATCCATGTCCTCGACCTTGTATGTGACGCCTCTGGGATTTCCAAGGGTTGCAAGTTTTGATAGAGAATTGCAATCGAACCCATTCTCTGTAACGGAACTGCGAATTCTTGTTTTAGGAAACCATACTGCGTGGCCGGTGAATATTTGAACCGTTCTGTAGGGGTTTGCACTCGGTTGAGTTGGAGTTCAATTGCACCAGCCAGTCCATTTGCAGCCATCATGTTTGTATGCATAAACTCTAGGGTTTCCTAGGGTTTCGTAAGATTGCAGGTGCCGGGTGAATTGCAATTGGATCATCTCTTTGAAATTGAAATCCGAATTGCTATTTTGGAAAAGCATGTTGTGTGGTCGGTGAATTTAAGGACCGTTGTGTAGGGTTTTGGAGACGGTAGGGTTGGAAGTTCTCGTGCGGAATTGCGTTGCGGTGTGCTGGATCCATCCACTGCATGCCACTGGCCAGAGTGTTCGTGACTTGTGGCATGCAGCGACGGGAGAAACTACTGCAGCGAAAGCATGGAAACAAAGCTAGGGAGTTTTAGAAGATCAGTCAGGTGAGGCGACAGATCAGAACTGGAACCCTAATTCATGAATTTTTGTGAGTTTGATTTCCGCTGCGATTGAACTGCAGGGGTGGGCAGCAGCAACAGCAACAAGGGCAACCGTCCCCTCCATCGCAGAGCTGGTACCCTCCTTCTGTTGCGGGTCCAGCAAATAGTGGACCGTCACGCGTGCCACCACCACCGCCTCCAAGTTTCGGAAATGGGATCAATCCTCTCGCCCGCCATTCTATCACTGATGCACGCCCAACTTCAGGAGTCTACCCTCCGAGTACAATGGCTGGCTCATATTCGGGAGTCTATTCACCGCCAACTAGTGTGCCAACGTCGTCTTTGGGATCATACTCACAAAATCCTCCGGCTTCCAATTCCATGGCAAGCTTGAAGGAGAAGAGGTGTGCTTTTTGTCTGCAGAAATGGCATGTTTGTAGTAGAAAGCATTTCGAAGTCCGGGTGATGTATGCGCAGGAGAGTAATTAGCGGTGGAGATAAAATAACCACATTTTACGTGGTTGGAAGGCCTGTGTCGATGCCGTTGCGTTTTTTACTTGGCTGTGTGTGTAAAAGTTATGGTTCTCTGTAGTTGTTTCAGCGAGACGGGGCTGGTGTGCTTTCGGCCACTTCTGTTTACGGCTCTCACGTAGTGCTCATCTTACGTGCAGTTCTGAGGAGCTGACAAGGTTGCTTAATGATAAGGATGCATACAGCGCGTTTATACGTTCACTTGATGAAGTGAGGCGGCTGGATAAGGTATCTGTTTATGATCTTGTCTTCGTCTTCTCGGAACAAAACGTGCTATTGTGAATGATGTGAAACCTCGTTTTTGCTGGGACTGTGTTAGGGTTTATTCCTACTTTAAGGCTGGGTCAACAAACTTACCTGAGTTGCTTTGCATGTCTCTATCGCTTCCTCACATTGATGAATCTATTTCGTCCTGTGACAATTTGCAGATCAGCGATGAGGCGAGGAAGTCTACTCTCGACGAATCACGTGAGTTCGTAGCATGTGGTTTGGTTCTTAAGTGCAACATCTCTTGGAGCCCTATTCATCGTTTTGTAGTTATATCTTGGCTTAGATGATCAGAAATTTTGGCTTTTTAAATACTGCTGCATTACTCGCGTGCGCCACATGTTTTGAGCAGGGAATAACTTGGCCAAGGAGTCAGAAATTGCTGAACTCAGGACTCAGGTATGAGTGTTGAGAAATGTATACTTATACTTACCTTAGGCATGCATCGTGGAAGTGGAACTTTAGATACCAGCTGAAGTACACATCGTCAGTTAGAATTCGCTGTTTCCTGTTGTTTCTTCTTCATGCCGGGTTGGATTGGGACCAATTCTCTATATTTTTAGTAGAAAAAATCAGTCATGAATGATTCATGTCTGATGATTAGCTTATGTTTATTTCTTTGTCGCAGTGCATGATTATAAGGAATACAGAGCTAGCTGCTAGTCGAGAAAAGTTTGAGGAACTTGAAAAGCGATACAAGGACGTGCAAGATTGTTGCTCGCCACAGGCTCTTCTTAACCAGCTTCAAGGTGATTGAAAACTCATTCGTAGTTTGTGGTGTTACTTTTGAGCAATTGTAGATCTGCGTGCATTAAATCTTAATTGGCGTTTGGCCTTGCATGTGCAGATGCTGCTAACGAAGCTGATGAAGAGTCTGAAAGCCTACATCGCAACTTTCTAGCAGGAGAAATTGAGCTGCTTGAGTTCATTCAAAAATACCGCAAGCTTCGACTTGTTTATCAGAGACGTTCTTTGATTCGTGTGGCGGCACTTTCCTCCATGACTACTCCAATGTAGTCTCAATTATAATAGGATTCTATTCCATGCACTCAGGTTTTTAGTTGTACAGTGGATTTATCCAGCCCATTTTATTTATTGATGTTGGTTCAGGTTGTTTTTCTCACAGCCATTGTTACTAGTGCCCCAATGGATGCTTGGAGGCAATGACTAGTTTGTACCTTAGAAATCTCAAATAATTCCCAATCTGTTTCCTCAGATATGGAAACTTCATTCACGAAATAAACTTGGTTCCAGAAACGAATTTAGATCAAACCCAGAATCTGCTCACTAAATTGAGTGTTTGTTTACTCTGTTCTCCTTGGGACGAAGGCATCGCCGAGAGATTGCACTTGCTGGCTGGATGAATACCGGTATACTGAAAAAGAAATGCTTCTTTCATTAAGGTTTCGGTGATCAATTTTCACATCAAACCACTGACAAACCTGCATACGCAAAGATGACATTTTTGCAATCTTGTGACGCATATCGTGACCCTCAAATTTTTCATGTATGAAAAATGAGTATGTATCATTTAGTACCACCAGTGTGCCTTGACATTCTGGAGTGGGCCAATTCAAGATATAAAGCTTCTCACTGCTCGAAGCTTGTTCTTAAAAGATCTAAGGTATTAGTTTTGGCTACTTGGATATGGTCAGTGAAGCAAGATTCACATGAAGTACCTCCAAATTTTGCTATATAAATTGAGATGTCTCAATGATTAGTTGGATAATTAAAATCAGTTTGCTTTTGCCCACAGTCATTCATTAACTTAATGGGTCCATCCATGAAGTATCGTCAAACGGCGAGTAGCTCAAGTTAGCCTATTCAAAAGGCTTAAGAAGCTATTTTCACTAAACGTCAACACTTTCTATTCGTTGAATACTTCGTTTTACGCCTACGCAAGTACATCCAAAGGAATTCTTTATTAGGAGATACATGTAACGATGTGCAAATAGGTGTCGGTACCTGGGAAGGAATACAAGTACCCACAAAGGCTCGTTAAATGTGCCCTTGAGAAGAGTACGTACCAAGCCCATAGAAGTCTCAGTGAAGTTCCCCAGCCTACCAAAAGTTTTCATCGAACTTCAAGTCACAGTTCTGTGCAACTTCCACATAAGATTCGAAATCCTGGCTCTATTACCAAATAAAACTAGACTCACATCTCAACGTCACACAATATGGCACATGTATTACACGCAGAACCAGCATCAACGCAGGCCACGGCAGCAACATCCAAGATCAAAGTACCCATCTTAAAAAATCCTCACAGCAACAAAAATCCTCACAGCAACAAAAATCCTGACTACCTCCTTAGAATGATAAGTGCAATCAAAGGAAAGCTAAAAATTAAGAATTCTGGTTCACGAGCTCAATGCCACCCACTTCCTCAAATCTCTATGTACAGAAATCCTCCAACAGTCCCTGCAGGGGCATGCACTGCTCTCTGTCTGTCTGATCCATCCCCAGGCCCACTTCAGAAAATTAAAAAAAATGTACAGACACTACTTTACAAGTGAACCTCCACCTAAAAATCACTGAAATAAAACATTGTCCATGTCATGCATTTCATGCCACATGGACGACACGGCTTCCCCTTCCTCGTATCCGTTGTTCGAGTACCCGTTGGTAGGCGTGCTGCCTTCTTCTTCGATGGTGCTGGAGCCATGCGGCGGTGACGCCGTAGTCTTCGAGACTGGAGCTGCAGCTTCGGCTCCGGAGCCTCCGACGATGGGGTTCAGGCTGGGGGACAGATCCAGCAATCCCTGACTGGTCTTGGGAGGAGTGTTCTCTTGTGAACTGTTTGCATTCTGCCCATTTGCCAGATTCATATCAAACGTGAGCCCTGCTGGTCGGGCCATCTGCAGGGGCAATGGCCCCACGGATGTTCCTCCTGCAGTCCCATACATCAGGCCGGGAGGGTACATGGCCATCTGGGCGTGACCATGCGGGAGCCCGAAGGCGGCCATATCCGGCGTCATCAGCTGCTGCTGGAATCCCGGCTGGAAGACGCCTGGCGACGGCATGACGCCCGCATACCCGCCCACCATGCGGTGCTGCAAGCCGTACGGCTCGATACGCGGGTAACTCGAGCGGTTCTTCTTGCGGGAGCCTCCGCCCACGGGCACGTTCCGCAGCGTGCCGCCGGCGGTCCAGTAGCGCTGGCATTGGCGGCAGAAGTGGCGCGGCTGCGTGACGCTGTAATTGTTGTAGTAGCAGAACTTGGTGTTCATGCTCTCGCAGCGCGGGCACGGCAGCGTCTCCACGGGCTTCCCCGACGGGGGGGCACCGGGCACCTCCTTCACCTTGCCAGGACCACCACCAGTCTTCTTCTCCGAGAATGGCATGATGCTCCTATACTAGCTAGCTAGAGCCCCGGCACCTCAACCACAGAACCGCACTCACTAGTATCTAGCTAACCCACGAATCCCCGTCTAATTCGATCCGATCGACTTGCAGCACCAGTCTTCGTTTACGATCATATTCGAAACCAGCTGGAATCCCAATCGCCGAAGCGCGAGCAGTTCGTCCTCAGACTCCCAGGTCTAGCTAGATTTCAGCTCGGAACAGTTGCCTAAGCCACAGAAAACAGCCAATTTAACATCTTAGACTCCCTTCTCTCCGGTAATGGCATGATCGTGCAGAGCAGCACCGATCGAGAGCCCGACTGGAATCTAGATAAACCCGAAGGAATTGCGCGTGGAATTGATCAGCCCGTGCAGCTGGAGGCTGCCACTGCAAGCAAGCAGGGGATCCAGGCAGCAGGAGTGGGAGAAAGAACGCCGCGGAGGTAGAGGCGGGGATTGCTAGGACGGAGGGCGGGGGTGGGGAGCAAGCAGAAGGCTGACCATGCAGGTAGCATGGAAGTCAGCCGGGATGGTTGCATGCGGGGGAAGGAGCGAGGGGTGCGCATGCAGGAGAACTGCAAGGCCGGCGGGGAAGTGGGGAAGCGGGGTGTCCATTCGGGGGGTGTGGTGGAGCTGGGGATCGGGTGAGGACTGAAGAAGTGGGGGCAAGTATCTTGACGACGTGGACTCACGGTGTCCGTATGGCACGTACACCACTACTTACACCCCCCCGCACAGACGCCACTCTGGCGTCGCAGGCGACGCAGGGATAGCCTCGCACAATTTATTAGTACGACGCTATTGCAGCTCAGCCTCCACTGCAGTAACTTAGTTGTAGTGCTACCTTACCGTACGTCCCTCACAACCCAGGCAGCTTTGCAGCATCTTTAGCAAATTTCTCAGTATGCTTCGAAAACTTCAGAACATTTGCTGACTCGGGATCAAAGGGGGAAGAGCCTCTAAGGTAGGCACACCCATCAGCGACCACCTTCCAATACCGCACTCTAGTTTTTCTAACTGTTTTCCATCCATTGTTGAACCTAAAGTGGAGCACTAAATGTCACTTGCACAAGTAAATCCTGCCACATGTCAGTTGCTAAGTTGCTTTGAGGCGGTTGGGATTGGGACCATCCTATGCATTTACAGGAACACACTCATGCACTTCCAAGGGTAATCTAGAGTTACCTATAGGATCCTTTGAGTTGCAACTTTGCCATTTAATATAAAACATTCTACAATACTTTTTTTCACAAAAATTACGTTCCTTGATAGCTTGTTGAAAGGCTAACCCTATGAATTTTTTTCTGGAATTTTCCGAGACCTTGAAGTGCCTTAAAACCTCAAATGGTCGGGTATGGGTGTACCTACCTTATTGCTCTACATGGTCCACAAACAACCACATCGTGAGGAAAATCTTGAAAACTAAGTTAATGCTTCTCCAAGGTTAGAGCTTAATTAGAGATCACTTCTATTTCTTTATAGGCATTGATATGTGTAACACACCCTTTGAACTATTGTACCACACCCCCGGGGTAAATTTTTGATTTCTACCATCAAAAATCTGAATTTGAGAATTTTGAATTCAGATTTGGACTTAGAGATCATGGTTTAGTCTAGAACCATAAAAAAAAGTTGCAATTCAACAACACCCAATGAAATAGCTTATCTTTTTTTTACAAACAAAAGTAAAAGTAACACTTTTCTCCCTAGCTAAACTTTTTTCATCGGGTGTTGTTGAATTGCAACTTTTTTTTATGGTTCTATACTAAATCATGGTCTCTAAGTCCAAATATGAATTCCAAATTCTCAAATTCAGCTTTTTGATGGTAGAAATCTAAAATTTATCCTAGGGTGTGGTACAATAGTTCAAAGTGTGTGGTACACATATCCATTTCCTTTCTTTATTTGTTGGAAAACCTTTTAATTAATGTCATTTCCAAAAAAACCTAAGAGGAAAAACTTTGATAAAATTATCAAAAAGTAACACTTTAATAATATGATGGCTATGCACACTTGCATAGGCTTGAAATTTCAAATTCTGAACTCCAAGTGTTGGAGTTGAAGTTAGTCCAAAATAAAAACAAAGATAAGAGTTTCTAAATGTGTTGTTAGTTTAATTGTAGATAAATATATGAAAGTACACAAGGTATTTCAATTAGTGCAAGAGTTGGAATAGTGCTAGATTCCTTTACATCAATTTAGGTTTTTTTATCTACCTAGCATTAGAGCATTTTTTTATAGCAATATGTCGCCAGATTGGCAAAAATTTGACAGATTTGGATTAGTATGGATTATTCCCTCCATTTCTTCTCCAATGAACAATTGACAATAGGAATTTGGCAAATGAAAAAAAAATGTCCTACTTAGCGTGAAGGGGCAAAGTGCTTTGAGCCCTTATTTTTGTGGTAGGAGTTTTTGGCACAACCTTGGGCCACCCTTTAGAGAGCAATTTGGAGGCTATGTAATACAACATCCTTCATGCATTCTCTTGTTGAAGGACATGCTTACAAATTATCTTTAAGATTTAGGTCACTTGACACTTTGTATATGAGATAATATTTAAGTGTCTTAACCTTTTGTATATTAAACTAACCTAAATTATTATGAACTAATTTATTATTTTACCTCACAAATTCACTTATTTTTTGAATTTGAACATATTAGAGTTACTAATAGTGTGGGAAGCGGTAACTGAAACAACTCTGTACCAAGGTTTTAGAAATCAAATGAATAATCCATTAGATGTGTTATTCTTAGATTAGTAAGCTTCAAAGAGTTTACAATTGGTACTGTTGTCTCATTTTGTCCCTTGAGTGCCAAAATTTGAGTCCCGTATAGTATTGGAGCATTTGTGCCATTGTGAAAAATCTTGATCATCACCAAAAATTTTATATCAATCTCTAATCAATTGCAAGTATGATAGTGTACAGTACCCTTGCAAATCTTTACACCCAACCTTTTTTGCCACTTAGAAAACTTAGCGTTTTATAGAACACATTTGAAACTTTTACATTTTGTATCATTGATCTTTGATTCTTATACAATCCCAAATCAAGCATACTAGATTTTGAGTTCCAAAAAACCAAAACTCTATTTTTGGTGAATTATTTTACATAAGATTCATGGTTTTATGTGATAAATGATTAAAGAAGATTGGTGATGATTTTTTGAGATTGGATTGCAGAGGTATGTAGGAAAAGGCCATACACACATCATTACAAAGAAAATGAGCCCTCCAAAAGGTTGTGAGTATTGGTTGTTCCCAATGTTGGGAACCAGCTCCTGCTGGTCGTCATATATGCTAAAAAAAAAAAAAAAAACATATAATTTAACATGATCGGACTTTGACCATGCTGGCCTGCCCATGTGGAAGTGTTCCCATGTTTTTGGGGAATGGGCCCAAAGTTCCCATGGTTTTGAAGAAGGGGCCATTTCTTGGGCCCAAATCTTTTGTAATGCTTTCCTTCAAGCAAAATTCTTCAAAAGATTTCAAAATTCCTTCTATACATGCAACTTTTTGTAAGGCATCTTTCTTGCATTCTACACTCTAATTGAAGTGCATGCTCACATAAATTCTTAAGAAATATGGTCATTTAAACCACAAGAATTGAAATATGGAATTCAAATAATGAAGTCCAAATTACCATTCAATTCATCTAAATTGTTGCGAGCCTTGTTAATGTTCTTTGCAAATTTGTTTTTTCCTTGAGTTAATGTAAATGCATCATTAGTGCATGGCACAATATTTGAAATAATTTATACTAAAAACTTTGGTTGAGACCAAAAAAAAAATCATGGCTTTTATATTATTTACATGCAAATTATCACAAAACTGGTAACATCAATTATTGCCAACTATATTTCCATTTGATTGATTTTGAGATTTTTGCTTTGTTTGATAACTATCATTTGATTTCCTTTTATTACTATGGTTTGGTTTCTTTCAATTTTAGGAAGCCAAAAATAATTAAAACAAACGTTGTGCTGCTAAATTTTCCAACAATTGTAAAATGTGATCATGAATTTAAACTAATCATTGTTACAAAACTGAAAAACAGCACAAGTCTTATTTAAATAGCATGTAGAGTATAGTATTATCGAACATTAAAAAACAAAGTGCAGCAAACATGTTTTTGCAATTCTTGATTTTGCAATTGAAACTGGATAACGCTTTTGACTCGTTTCAGGCTAGGAAAAATAAATCTGCAGAAAATAGGATGATTTGTTGAGAAACTTGTAACAGTAGTTGTTCTAGTTGAAAGTAGATAATCTAAACTCTATGAAATTCCTAAGTCCTTTTTCCAAATTTTCTGGTTGTATACATTTCTATAGTGCATCATCGTAATTGAAAAAAGAAACTAGAACATGTATTGTGAAATTATTTGTAAGTGGACACAGTGGTATCCCAAATGGATTGCGTGTTACAAATCATATGAAAGATGGAGAAAAATATGGAATAATAAACTAAACACTTTTGGAATCATAAAAGACCTTATAAAGTCCCATAATATATTTGTAGTAGCTCTCTATGAGTGCATTCTTCCCAAGCATTTAGCAAAAGAAATATCACAGATATTATTAATCTTTAAATTGCCTTAAATTCACAAGTAGAAAAAACATATTCTTGATGATTATAAATTGTTCACAATGACTCATTTACAATCATTATGGATAAAGTTCACAATCATTGTGAACTTGTTTTGCTAGTAGTACACAGCAAAATAAACACCCAAAAATCATGATCCAAGGGTATATGTGCAATTTCTAGAAAATCAAGGATATCTATACAAATATGACAAACTTCAAGGGTATCCATAAAACTTTCCCTTGAAATTTCTTCTTGACCATTGCACCCAACCCTCACTAAATGATCTCCAATTGTACTACGTAGTTGTAACAAGTGCAAGCATGCTACTTCCTTTGTGACCAATTTTGAGACAAGGAGTGCAACATAACAAAAAGGAAGCAACATGCATACAAAGGGAGAAGAAAGTGGTGTGCACAATACTAGAACAAATGCCTAAAAACTATGGTCCAAGAGTATTTGTGCAATTTTTGAAAAACGAGGGGTATCTGTACAAACTTTGCAAACTTTAGCGGTATCCATGAAATTTTCCCAAATTTCAACTAGCTAATATTCAATATTTCCCACTATCACCCAATTTTTCATAGACATGCACCAGCTATTTCATATATGTGTACTATATTTACAACGTAATATACTATGAAGAGTTTTTCCTGTTGAAACAACAAGCCGGTTTTTAGGGCGTCTCTACCACATTTCTGCAACAGCGAACAAACGCGACCAGAGAATTCAAGGGCTCTTTTCTTCACTGCCTCATCTGTCGCCTGACCAACCACAAGATATACTAAAGATCAACACGACACCCCATGCATAGATGCTGATTGCAAAGAACACAACCTTGATGCTGCAAACTGCAGTGAAACGTTCCCATATTGGCAGTGAAACACAGAGATGCTAGAACCCTCAAGAACAAACCTCATCTGTGGCAGCCCAAAATCAGTACGAGACGCCCCAGCTTCCATAGTGTAGTCATTCTTTTGCGGGTCGCACTTCATAGTCAATTCAGCTGAACACTTGCTGCATCTGAAGTAGTACCGAAAGATTGCCTCCCCTTCGACGTCCTCCACGTGGGCATAGATCGAGATCCCCCTAAAGTTATAATTCCCGCATGTGTTGCACCGGATGCTTATAGGAAGCATCATATGCCACCTCTGCAAATTCTTGGGCTGCTTCGCCGGATCAGAGTCTTCTAGATCAAAGTCATCTGGATCAACGGCTGGGTGGAGGGAGTTGTTCAAAACCTTCTGTTCTCCCATCTTGCCCTCCTCCACTCTCCCTCAATCCAACTGTAATCAAAAGAAAAGGATTGGCTCTGGACCGCAGGGGAGATTCAGATACCTCGCTGGAGAGGCGAGCCGCTCCAGGAACAGAGCCTCTCGTAGCGAAAAAGCCCGGAGGACAAAAACCGAGCTTCTCTCTCGGAGCGTACCTGCGTCTTCTCACCACTAAGAAAGCCACCAAAAAAGCACAATCAAGGCCTCAATACCAACACGTATCAGCAACGCGCCAAACCTACACTCGACCTAAACCCTAAAAACCTGTTTTCTTACAACGTACTTGGCCGATGGTCACAAGCACTTCACTCTTTCCGAACTCCACAGATTCTCTCTCTCTCTTTTCCAAACACAACGAACTGATAATTTAAAAAAAGAGCCTCCACACCATCGCCGTAACAAACAGGTTCCCGATGGTGTACGTATAGGGCAATGTCCGAGGAGGAGGGGATTGCGATAAAAAAAAGTGCTGACAAGGTGGGCGGAGCCCAACGAGGAGGCGTTTTTTTTCTCACAATCTTCGAGGACTAAGGCATTGTCCAAAGTAAATCACAAGCAGAAAGGAGGATAAATCAAGGATGAGAGTTGAAACCGGATGAGAAAACCGTAATGCTCGATTATGCATGATAACCCTTGAAATTGGGCATTACATTGCGGAACCCACCCTGCAAACGAATGGCAAAAATTCTAGGAGTGGTTTACAATGTGTTCTCAAACCCTCTCCGTCTCACCACCATAAGGTAACTATGCCCATTCCCAATTGTTTAGCAGCCCGTCCCCAATTACAACCATCTGTTCCTAGTGGATACATTTCAAACTTGATATATACAGATTGAGTACATTAATGGTTGACGTTGGGGACAAGTCAGGATTGGAGACATCTACCTTATCGCAAGGGGGTCCAAGAATTGGAAGCATTCCACTCGGAGGGGAGGAACATGACATTGATGACAATAGCACGGCAGCACAAGAACTTTGCAAAAGACTCACCCATCGTCTTGCATGGATTGAGCTGCTTCGCACTTTGGTACTACATGTAAGTTTAGTTTCCCCGTATTATCACTTCTCTACCTTCAAAATTTGTTAGGAATAGAAAACACAACAAAGATACAAAGAGATATATAACCAATGTATACCACAAGAACAAAGTAATTTACTCCCAAGTGTACAGTAGGTTTCAAACTATATACAAGGAGAGAGGATATAAAGTAAAAGTCCTCTACTATTGGTCCATGGGGTTCCCTTACTAAAGTAAACCAGTGAATTCTAATGAACT
This sequence comes from Ulota crispa, assembly GCA_963920765.1. Taxonomy (NCBI): domain Eukaryota; kingdom Viridiplantae; phylum Streptophyta; class Bryopsida; order Orthotrichales; family Orthotrichaceae; genus Ulota; species Ulota crispa. The sequence continues at coordinate 452,180 of OY987249.1, read as the reverse complement.
ATAGTTCTGGAGAGTGTATCTATATAATAATAGAATATTGTGCAACAGTGGTCAAACTCAACAAGTCTGTACGTGAGGACAATTCCACAAAGTCCATCTTTAGTTCCACTTTAAAATAGAACAAAGTTCAAGTTTAACTAAGGTTATAAATGGAATAAAGTAAAATTTGGAGGGCATGAGGATAAGGGTGGGAGGCATAATCTGGTCAATACGACGGGTAGTATACTAGTATTAGTATAATACTTATCTTAACAAAATCCATGTCTTTTAGGATTTAGCTCCATAGTTGCGTTTGCAAATATTGCAAGAAGATTTTCAAAGCTCTGCATTTAACCCTTTAATGACCATGGTCATTCTAGGGGGCGGGTAGGGCTTATATACTTTGCAAATGATACATGGATTTAACTCAAAGTGGGGACTTTGTTTATCAAATCTAACCGTATGGATGGGATTGCCACTTCAGATTACCTTCATTTTCGTTTATTTGGGAGTGAGATGGGGCTGCATCTGCGGTTTTATGATGCATCTAGGGGGGCATATGGTTTATTCCGTAGTTCCTACATGTCCATTACATCTTTCAAGCGTATTCCCTTACATTGACATTGTATTCTTTGTGGGAGTGGCACGTGCCGTTTCTTTCACTATCACCATGGTAAACAAGCGTACAATTTCCTCAAGGGAACGCCACGCTGGTGTTCCCAACTCACGCCAGGTTGGAGCGTCTGGCACCATCTGCAACCTGTACACCTTCAGCTGAAGCGAGTCGGTCATGCGGCAGCAAGCTTTGCTCCCAGCTTGACCAGATGCTTGCGTGCTTGTAGGGAAGCACCAGACACAATTCAACACATGAAGAGAACTCAGCAATGAATGATAAAGGGAAGGCCATGACAACACCATCCGACGGAATCTAGTTTTACTGCAACTACAGTCGGCGATGGAAAACAAAAAACAAAGTCGAACTCACCAACATGCATCTCTTCAAACGTGCATGTCTGCCATATGGGCACCGCAGCAGAGCACAAAAATAAGAGATTTGGTTTAGTGTTGTTGTGTGAAGCCATTCGCAGAGCCCACATGCGCATGGTTTACAATGAACTATTGCAAATTCAGACCCCTATTCATGGTGATAGAATCAAACACCGCATCCTCATCAACGGGTCGACGACACAACGTGGCCCACAATGAACCGCATGAGACACGGGGACATATTTGCAAAATTGGCAAGCTACGGCCACAAACTATTGAACAAAATATGAACCTAGAGGTATAGCTGACTCTCCGCCATTGTTTTCACCGTTCATGCACAGCAACAGTCAAAACCTGAAATCAAACGCATAATCACCAATGAAAATCATAAACTATACAAGAGCATTGGAACATGAAGATGGCATGACTTCTGTTATTCTGATTAGCTTGTACCAAGTGCATGCAAACCCTTTACTAGACTCCACTCTGCCTCGACCAAACAAGGCACCCACGTATCCCCCTTTAGAATTGACTTCGGCGGTTTGTGGTGAACGAAGTGGCTCGTATTCAGAAACGTATCAACATCAAGCAAGCACTGGTGACTCGTGCTCAACCCTCGACTGAAACCCTTTTTCTACCTAATCGTTCCCAACAGCATGGACTAACTCACCCACCAAGCTATAAAGGGCTCACTGCACAACCACATCACATTTCATAATGTGGTGCAATCCCTCGATGGCCCCCCTACAAAACATTACACGCTTGAAAACAGTTTGCACATCGTTCTGCCACGCAAAGCACTGAACCAAGGAGACCAACACAGAATCGACAGACGCACCTTTCTCATCAGCAAGCGCCAATACCACCTCATTTGCCTTCACTACCATCGCATAGACTCCTTGGTTCGCAGTCTGAGCCAAAAAAAAAAACCCGTTGAAGCCAATACCTGGTGAGTTGGCCACCGCAAGATTTAGCACCGGCTAGCCCAAAGCTATAAAACCTAGCCTGCACACCCGATTCTAGTACAAGTTAGCAAGCCTAGTTACATGATGCATTGAACTTGATAGCATGAGGGCCACATTCAGAACACATAAAAGAACAAAAAATCAGAGGTCATTGAAAAGCCACGTACCTGTGCACCACTGTCGTTTTTGAGATCACACCGACTTCCCTCCAAAGTGAAAGAACTCAATGCAGCCGGTTGTGCAAAGACGGATCCCCTCACACTGCGGGCAAATGTGTTGGGTACGCCGCTTGCATACACGGCACACCCTGCGGAGGGTTGTTTTCCGTGGAACTGACTCTCTCCCATAGAGGTGCAACGCTCCAGAACTTGACGAGGGAATTTTGTTACTTTTTTGGCCTTGTACTGCCGTCCCATCAACAAGAAGGCAGTCTAAAGTTGAAAATCCTTGTGATTCACCGCTCTCTCACCCACAATCTTTGAGACCTCCTTGTGTATAGTGAATGCATTTGCCACACTTGAGTCTAGGCAAAAGAAAAACACTCGATGCCACCATTTTTTGGTGGCAATCTGAGTGGTATAGTATGAGCGATTCTGGTCAGCAACATCGACTCCACCCATCCTTTGAGAATACAACATCTATATTGGAGATGTTGGCACTTCCACCACCCGTCGCCTAGAGACACGGTTGGTCACTGTTTTGCCACGCACCATCAGATCTGCCATTGTGGCTAGGAAGCAAACCCCCTTCGTGTCCTGCCAATGGATTGCCGCCATTCTCTGATCCTCGTGCACTTGAATGTGAAGAGTTCCTCGTGGTTGGTCATGGGAGATACCTAAGCTGCTAGGGAAGCCTTTTCGCTGCTTCCGTGCCATCCCAACCGCATTGAATCCACGCGTCAATAAATCATCAAACACGTAAGGAGAGGTAAAGTAGTTGTCACAAGTGACTGTATACCACTTACCCTCCAACCCCCTTGTCAATCGCCTCACCACTTGACCCGCCATGCCTATTTGGGTACTAGTCGCTCTGGGATCAGGTAATGTGTTGTCCTTCCCCACATAAATCTCCAATCTATAAACGTAGCTAGTAATCGAACAAGCCATCACCCAAAGCTTGATCCCATGAGTGATTGGCTTGACTGGAAGGTATTGTTTGAAAGCACAAAACCTCCCATTATAGGCCACCATGCACTTGTCAACAGTCAAATATGGTGATGGATTTCAGAATTGCTGAAAACGAGATTCAACATGCTCAAGAACCCATCGACACTTCCCAATTGGGTCATACGCAGGACTCTGTTTATCAGTGATGTAGCTATACCTAGATGTCATATGCAAGCACCTGAGTATGTATTCAAAATGCCATCGCGACATTGTGGAAGCCACATCCTTACAATACAGCGCGCTGTTACCTCAACTCCAGTAATCTCGAATGCATGGCTGGTTGCGAACCCCCATCAGGTAACATGTCCCTGTGAATTGGCGGAACTCTCCTAGCGTAATTGGGTTTGTTGCTTCATCGCCTCCCTTCCGCTTCCCTGTAGCAGAGTCGATGTAGTCTGCGTACTCATTACTCTCAACCACAATATTTTGTTAGAGCACCTCGTCCCAAAAAAGGTGGAAGTACTCGATAGGCTAGAGCAAGGCGGACCGAGACAAATTGTGAGTAGGTCCAGGCATATTTTCACTAAACGGGTGTCGCGGTAATAATAACCATGTTTGCGCGTGCCAATTAGCTTCAGCATACTTTGCCTCTAAGTCAGGCTGCTCTTCATCTGGTCCTGCTGCGTAAACCCCGAGATCCCCCAATAACGCCAATGGATTGTCGTCGCCTTCGTCAGCATAGCTCCCAACTTCGGAGAAGCCGTTGAGGAGGTCACTCCCGACGTCAGACAATGCTGGGTCCCAGTCGTGCAATGAGTCATTGTCTTGGAGCTCCCAACTGGGAAGGCCACTTGTGTGAGATGGACGGCTGTCAACAATCTCCAGTCCTAACATCGGTGAACTATTGTTCTCTGAGCACGACACCCAGTCCTTTGTGGTTGGTACAGGCGGATGAATCGGCTTTACTACAGCGCTCGACACCACTTGGACTTCCAAATCCGATCCAAAGTCCACCAGCATGCAATCGTCTCTGAGAGCACTGTCATCCCCGTCAAGTATTGTGCCTATAGCTGTTGGACAAGGGACATCGAGGAAATCCCCCCCCCCCCCCCCCCCCCAAACAAGGTCGCAAAGCAAGACTTGAACTAGACCTCTGGAATTTGAACCATGTCTAAGATTCGGAGGTGAGAACCCCCTAGAATTAGGGGGGATTGCAAGCAGCGTCTCATCATCGCTTGAAACGTGGTCTCCATCAACTGTCCATCCTTGACCCCTACCCCGGCTTGCACCACGGCCCTTGCCTTGACCACGGCCATGGCCACGGCCCCTGCCACGAGCACTACCCAAATCTTCGAAATGCTCGAGGGAAATTTCCATCGCACCTGGAACAATCGCAGCTTTGTTCACCCCATCTCTGCAAACCCGCTTAGCTTTTTCGGATTGCTTCGGCAAAATCGACACCGGTATGGCCTCCTGTACCTCCGCGCACCTCAAACTGCTGGAGACAGCCTGTTCCACATCCGTTACCCCGTCGACGCCCTCGCCAACCTTTTTCTTATGAACATACTTGCGCTTTGGCTTCGGTGGTAAGACGCTCAAGTGGGGGCCTACTTGTACATTATCTTTGCCTTGAATTGTACTGGGACACGCATTACTCATGGGTATGTCCATGCTTGAGCAGGTAGGAACTACAGCCACATGGGGGTGTGAGAGCTGTAGTGGTGGCCACTCTTGCATCCTTGCGTCCGGGATATTTGCAACCCTGTCAGATCCCAATCCCCATCTGGCCACAACATCACGGAATGACAAGCGTTTGGAGCTGGAGGTACAATTCTCCTGGAAACCCGCCTTCGCTTCCCTCCCTCCGTTTGGGACCCCATCCAAGAAGCTTTGCAGATTGTCAATAAAACAAGTAGCGCAGTTGAGCACCAGAAAGGCTCTCCAAGTTTTCAAATCCTTCAGCAGCAACGAGAATGGGATGCACAAGCAAGTACCTGCGATCAAGGAAACCCAAAAGCACTTCTCGTTTCTCAAGAGGCAATCGAATACTCTCCGCCCAATTCCCCAAGATGATGGCTGTTGCAGCAAACTCTTCAGGAGGAGGAGGGAGAGGGGGCCACGCGTACCCATCGCAGCGCCTTCCTGATTGTTTTATTGCTACTGCCATCTCCCACTATAAAGGCACGCCGTCTTGGGCACTCCTCGCAATTACGGGAAAATGTCAGCGGCCGGCGTTTATAGATGGCTGCTCCTCTTCAAAGGCTAGGAGTAGATATCCCTACGCTCCAAGCTGTAGGTGTTTCCCTCCACTGCGCCTTGATCACAACCTTAGAATTCCCCTCGCATCATGTGCGCGGAACCCCTTGCAAACCAAAAAGGACCCTGTTCAACCACCCTCCCCCTCTCCCCGATTCAAATTTTTCTCCCACCTTGGATGCGCTTCAGAAAACTATGGCAAGCTTCACCTTCACGCTTGAAGGTGCTCCTTGGATACCGTAAACCGTTGCTCGCGTCGCCTCCCCTGCAGCTGCCAACTAGGTAGCAGGCAATGGTCGGGCATAGTTCCCCACCGAAATTCGTTGTTCTCGATGAGAGCTGCGAACGACGGGTCAAGACGTACAATACGCCTTCTTTTACTTTCGTGGCCATCTTTTGTACACTAGAACATATATTTTCACCCACCCCTCCCAAATCTTATTCTTTCCCATTTTCAAATGACAGCTCATCTGATGCTGATGTAAAGCCAACTGCATGCATTAGACTAATTCCCACAACCGTTTCTTTATAGTTGTACCAAGATTTGTATCATAACTCAATGTAGAATCAGAAAAGCACCAAAAACGACCAGATTTGGGTCGACCGGTCCCTAAAGGGTTAATAGTGCAATTCTTTTTCTAGCCAAAATTTGGTAAAGATAAAGCATATTAGCTGTGAAGACCTCAAATAGACATTGATATAACTTATTGCCCCAATGCCTTAGCGATAGCAATGCCTATTGCAAATTACCAAAAACAACTAAAAATTGTCAACTTAGCTAGCACTTGTGAATGACCACAAAGGCCAAGGAAAGGAAGGAGAAGGCCAAAGATGAAAATGACAAAATATGATTACGTATAACAACCAAACTCTCTAAAGAAGTGATAAAAGGGCAATATTAAATTTAAGCTTAAAACACCATATTAAGTAAATTGGAGAAAAATGCACTTTTGGAACTTTTGGAATTTGTATTTTTTGAAAAAAATTCACTAAATGCACTTTAAAAAACACAAAATCCAAAAGTCTCAAAATTGCATTTTTCCCCAACTTACTTTGTATGGTGTTTTAACCTTGACCTTACCTCATTGAAACCCTGATAACTAACACACACTTCACTCATCTAAGATTTTGAAACTTGATACAAAACCTTGACTCAATTCTCTTTTATATAGTATCCTATTCATGGCATTTGGTGTATTATAGCTTTTTGAATTTGTTATTGAATTAAAGCCTAGTGATAATAGGGTAATTTGCTTGTACCCATACTTCAAGGGATTTGTTAAATCCACTTCACTTTTTCTCAAATCCACCACATTGTATCATGTTTGGGATTTCATAAAGAAAAAAAGAATAAATTTCATATTTGTCATATGATCATTTAACCCCTAAAGAACCATGGCCTTTATTCAATTGTCAAAAGTCTTTCAAAATTGCCACTTCTATGGCAAAGAGCAAAAAAACTTGAATTTGGTCGTTTTGCATATTTGACCATAGGATCTTGTACAAGACTAGTATAAGAATGTGTTAAAACAATGAAAAACTTTGACTGCTCAAATTGCAGGATATTTGAGTTTAAAGTGTTAAAAACAAATTTTTTTGAGCTTTGCATGACTATTTGATTTGACTTTGAACTTTTTTAACTTAAAATTTTTAGAAGATGCCAAACCCTATCCTTGAAATACAATGGATTATTATTTTCAACTATAGAATATTTGCAAAGCTGGGTTTTGATAATCTATATCATATACACTTGAGGAAAGCAATACAAGAATCTTAAAAATAATTGTATGAAACAAAAAGAAACATGGATGTTGAAAAATAATCCAATATAGGTTGATTAGGGCATTAGGCATTATGGAGTTAGAGCAGCTCCAATGGAGCCGTTACCCACTTCTTTTTACAGATTAGGTGAGGCAGGTCCTTCTACACCGAATAGGTCCATTACTCAGCAATGCTAAGGTGTGAGCGGCGAGCAATGAGTGTTGAACGTAGAGTAGTGAGCAGTTGGATTTGAGCAATGAAAATTCATATTTTATTAATTTTTTTTAAAAACAATAAATAGTGCCAAAATTTAGTAATGAAAACAAATAAAATTGACAAATTACTAATTGAACTTGGAAGAAAAGGGCTTTTATAAATTCATTTAATGTCCAAATAATAATTAAAAAGGTAAAAATGGTGTCGAGTTGAGAAGAGCGCGCTTTGGGAACACGCAGGGTGTCTCGCTGCGATTGTGCATTGCTGACTAAAATTATCTTCAATCTTGATTTTCACTTTTCAGATCTTCAGTTTTCATGTTTTCAAGTCTTCATGTTTTAATAAAAACAATGAGGAAAATCACAAATAACAAGTCCTAAAAAATTGCAACCTCTTTTCTAATGCCACAGATGGTTCAAAGATTTAATTGCTAAATGTAATAGCAATTTGAAAAGCTCTTCTAATCCTCAAACATCCCTCTAAATTTCAACTCAATCTAAGCTAATGTCCAAAAGTTATACGAGTTCAAAATAGTGGTTCTTCTTCCTTTTTACAAACTAAACACTGCCTCTATAAATCTCTATAACTTTTGTTCTACACATTACTCATAAAAACATAATATCAATTTGAAAAAATGATATTACTGTCTACAACTCCTAAAATTTTCACTTCAAAATAAAACTCCGTTCAAAAGTTCTAATCAATCAAAGTGTGGGTTTCAATTTTATAGAGAGCATCCAAACTTTCAACTCCTACACATTATAGCTTCTTCAATAAGATTCCAAATGGAATGATTGAAGACAATTTGGAAAGTTATGACAAGAAACTATTATTTTTAAAATTTTGAAAAGAAAAATTCATATTGTCCAAAAGTTGTAGCTCTTCAAAGTTTTGGCCTTCTCATAACAAAAGAGCAGCCACCTCCATCCTTCACACCTTCATAACTTTCTCCTCCAAGCTTCAAAGCTCAAGTTTAAAGACTTTCTAAAAAACCAAGAGTAAGATGACCGCTTCTTTCAAATCTTGTTGCAAAATGATATACAGATCATAAGCTATGGCTTGTCAAAGTCTCAGCCTTTTTTCATAGTTTGATTTTTTGGCTTCAAAATTCAAACACTCATAACTTTTGCATCACAACTCCAAATCAAACTTGTAAACTCATTTTAGAAATGTAATCACATGAAGAACAACTTCTTAAAATTTTAGTTCAAAATCATGTATACACAAAAAATTCTCTCATATCAAAGTTTTGAAATTTTTTCTTTTTTTTCACCAATACTCATACACTAATTTCCAACAACTAGGAATCTTTCCTCCTTAATTTTGACCCTATCTAATGTAAGGAGGTGGGATACATCAGCCCATGCTCCTCTCTATCTTAACCCTACCATAGATGTTAAATCCCTTTTCCTTTCACACATTTCTTATTCACTTTTAAATTCTTAATATTTTTTATTCAAACAAAGACAAAATATATGAGCCTATCAAAACATCTAAATAAACATATAAAAATGATTAAATTACAAAATAAATACCACTGTAAAATAGCCACGTGCCCTTGCGGACATATAATAGCGTCAAACGCTTATTTTCAGTCGCTCAATCGTAAACTTGGTTGATTGAAGAAGCAATTGTCTCTGACTGCTCGCCGGTCTGGATTCGAATTCCATTGGACTTGTCAAGCGGTGATGGCGGCCTACGGCTTGGCAACTAGTAAGGCAAGAAATTAACCCAGCTAACCCACTACCTATCCCCCTGAGCTGTACATATGACAAGATGGCGCAGTGCACTGGAATTTATGGCCGCTGCGCTATCACCAAACCGTGGTCCTCACCACGACCACCTCTTTTGCCACAACTATTGATTTATTGAAATCAACACAAACATAAATAAATAATGAGTATCTACATGATGAAGAGATCTCCATCAGAACAACGATGAAATTATATTTTACGCATATACAAAGAATTTTAGATTGGATGAAAAATGAATTTTAGTCATCCATATTCAAAAACATTCATTCCATCATTCATCCAATCATTCATCGAAATATCATCCAGCAAATGAGATAACGACATAGAATTTGGATACGTGTTATTTTTTTTTAACTTTTTATTTATTTATTTTTTGTTGAAAAGTTGTTTTTTGTTTTTTTTCGGGTTACTTTTTTGTATTCTAAGACCCTCCTTTGAATCTAGAGGCCCAATTTTGGTGGTTTTGGATGTTGTATAGGCCTCCTCAAAATCCAAGGAGTACTTCTAAATATATATATACATATATTTTTTTTTTTGATCTCGTTTTTGTATTCTAAAACCCTCCTCGGAACCTAGAGGCTCACTTTTGGTGATTTTGGATGTTGTAAAGTGTTCCTCAAATTTTGAGGTGCACTTTACAACATCTAAAATCACCAAAGGTGAGCCTCCAGGTTCTGAGGAGGTCCAAAGAGCACTTTATAACATCCAAAACCGCCAAAAGTGAGCCTTCACATTCCAAAGAAGATCTTAGAACACAAAAATGAGATCCAAAAAAAAAAAAAAAACTATTTTTAGAAGTGCTTTTTGGATTCTGAACAGGACTCCACAACATCCAAAACCACCAAAATTAGGCCTCCAGATTCCAAGGAGGGTCCTAGAACACAAAAACAAAATCTATTGCCTTGATTTGTATTTGTGATTTATCTTTTTAAACGGGTTTTTATCATATTTGTTGTCCTCTTTTCATTTACATTTGTTCATTTCAATTTTCATTCATCCAATATGTTTTTTCATTTGTTTGTTTCAATGGATGAACTTCAATCATCATCCATTTTTTTATTCATATAGTGATCACTTTTGTCTACTTACAATTATGTGAAACTCCCTAAAATATGATTTCAAATTTCAAATTTTCATGAAAAGTCTGCCCATTGCTCAACACTCACTGCTCAACAATCAACGCTCATTGCTCCATGTTCACAGTTTAGCAACCCAGGTCCATTATTTAGAGCATCTCCACTCATATTGCAGAAGAATGAGTTAGTCAAACTTTTGGATGAAAAGAGAAGAACTAATGCATGGACTTGCCAAAATATCATTCTCAATACAACAAAATTTCTATTTTGTCTATAGCCAACTTCTTCAAACACTACCTCTTTTTAACTTGTTAGTATGGCTTGGTTAAAACTAGTGGCCGGACGAAGTAGCAAAATTGGCACCCCTATCGGTGGTTCCTCCGCCAGAAACTTTTCCATGTCATTGTGTATCATCCAAGAGTGTACTTCTACCAGACAAGTTTGGTACCACCCTTGGAGCAAGCTTCAAAACTTCACTATCTTGGCCGTTGACGTGGCCATATTGGTTGGTGAACATCGATGTTAAAGTACCAGACAAACCCTCAATCTAAATCTTGCAACAGGCAAAAGCCATATTTCAACCAATCATGTTTGAGAAATTTTTGGCCAATTGTTAGACTAAACCAAGTCCAAGTTGAATAATCAACAATAAAAAAATCATCTTGCTTTTGCAAACAAGGAAACTTGTTATTGGTTGAACATTACTTTGCCTAGTTGGACAAATGAGGAAAACAAGTGGTCAACACTAGAAACAAGAAGCACTGCATTTCCCAATGATGAATTTGATTCTTTGCCTACAGCAATAGGTGGGACCAAACATTCAGTGCTCACTAAGAAAAAAAACTCCAAAAAGCATCATGATTTTGCAAAACAAAAGTTCTTTGAAGTTTCCCAATGTAGGTCAACATTGGGCCAATAACATATCATTCAGTAGCACTCAGCAAGCTTGCCCTCCCTCCAACTAAAGAGTGTGGAATATTCCACATCCATCAATAGCTAAGAGGACACTTGTCTGAATTTGTCAGAGAGTTTATGAAAGAGAGGCTCAGTTTAATGCACATACATTGATGTGGGGCCCAACCATGTCAAAATAATTAATGCTTTTTTGGTACATCCCATTATCTAGGCACTTTCTTGTACTTTTCAGGCTCAAATGAATCTTTAGTTTGTTTAAAGCAAATTGTTTCCTAGATTAGGTCTCACTTTTTGAACCAGCAATGCTTGTTACTTTACAAGCTTTATCCAGTTATGTCGTAATCCTGTCCCAACTTTATCAGAATCAAGATCAGGTGGTACAAATAGTATAAATTTGAGAATTTCAGTGAATTCCTTTAGAACTCGATCCTTTGTGGTATCGAGAAGAGAGAATTCACTATACTTTTTTACTACAGCAATCATTTATTTGAGAAAACCGAGCACTCCTCAACTGAGTTGAGTGTATTATAAGCCCAGTCTGTGTATATAGTCTGTTTACAAACAGAGATACTCACGAAACTGTGTATGAGCATAGTTTTAGTGGCTATATATAAATCTCCTTGAGAAAACCAAGGATCTGTCTGGTAGTACCAGTGCTTGACCAAGGTCCGACACCCTTTGTTGTTATGCAAAAAGTGGAAGGGTATCCAGTACAAAGTGTTCGTGTGTTTACTTTTTCTGTTTTCTACATAGCAGCTCCATAATACTAGAGAGTATAGGAGTGCTTCTATCGTCCTGATTTTAAATCGCTCCGTAGAGCATCACCCAGTTCCTATAAGCTCACTCATTGGGAAAACAAGAGTTTTGAGAAAAAAAAATGCAGTATTTTGACAAAACTTGAAAGAAATGAATTGAGAGAAAGGGTTGAGAATAGCTGCATAGTATGAAGCTTGGGTTGTCAATTCCATCAAGAGGTTATGGGTCTCACATGTGCGCGTCCCAAAAACAAAACAAGCCAATGTTTAGTTAGTGAGGATGCACGAGGTGTCTTCAGCCCAATAACTTTTGCTATTGTTTTTGCAAGGTATAAAAAGGAAACAAAGCATCAATACTATAAGCAAAGCATTTCATTCATAAAGCAAGAAAAACCTGTGAACTGTTTGTTTGTGTGGCAGCTGGAGGTTATGTTCAAAAACTCCGACAGCGTTCAGAGGCGGTACCTGCCACAAGTCCCTACTACTCACAGAGCCATAGTGTACTGTGAATTGTTTACTCAAAGTGTAAGCTTAAAGCGTTGCTTAGACTTGCGAGAGCTCCCAAAAGGTAAGCAAACCCTCATGCCTAGCAAAAGAGACTAGCCAAAAAAGCACCGTGAGGGTAAGGTAGGAACATCCATAAGCGTGGATGTCCCCATGGGCATGGCCTATAATTTCACCCATAACTGTAATTTGTGGTCTCTTTTGCATCTGTCAGAAAATCACGGGTATGTGTGATAATTAAGCCAGAATTAGGTAGCACGTGCATTGGATTTAAGAGCAGTACACAAGGAAAGAGGATCTAGCAGAATGGGTTTCTATAGGATTAAAAAATGCACTTACAGTAGGCAAAATCAAGAAGGGATTTGCTGCAACTAGTATTTGGCCACTAGATCCTACTGCCATGGCTAAATACATTAAACCCAGTGCCTGCTACGTGGATTGCAAAGAAGATAACGTTGACTGCAATGAAGAGGATGACCATGTCACACCTCCTCAAGAAACAACAACAAACCATAATCAAAATAATACATCCATGCTGCAACCAAGCGGGATCTTGCAGATGCAGTCAGAGGTCTTCCCACACTCACAAGTAGAGTCAGTCCCTCTCTCTCAACTAGAGTTGTTGTCCTAGCTAGAGGGAGATTCAATTGTGCATGCGCAACGTCTCTTATTTCTACCAAGGCAGTTGGACTCCTTCTCTGACCAACCAGGCTACTTCTTTGACCAGCAGCGAGATGCCACCATTGACCTTCAAGCGATGTCGCCTTCAAAGCCGCAATAGCACCGTCAATATTTTGTTGAAGAAAACTTCGACTCCGATTCTGCAGGAGGTGATTGCCGTGACTCTAACTCTGGAGAAGAGGATGTTCCCGCAGCCAACATACCTAACATATTTGCTTTATCAAGGGTGCAGCGTATAAGCCGACCACAAATTGCAGAGCCTCTAATCGATTACTCAAAATCAATCATTATGACCTCTGATGAATACATTACGGCAATGACTCTTAAGGCAAAAAAAAAATTGGACGTGGCTAAAGCGCGAGAGGATTGGAAAATTTTGATGGAACAAAAGAGAGCTCAACGCGGGCAAGACAAGGCATGCAAGTAGGCGGAGAAGGTGATTAAGCGACTTCAATAAGAGAGAAAGCGAGCAGAGAAGGAGAGTGAAAAACAACGAAAAGCCACGGAGCGAGCTCGATCACGTAGGAAAGGAGAACCTAGCAAATGTAGACATATCGGTGGAGCAGAGGAAGAAATTCAAAATGTTGGCAGGCTTACTAGCAAAATTTGAAGAACCAACCCCTCCTTGTGGTGGTGCAAGCGGCTAACTATGGCATGGCGCGCTTTGCATCCTAATTGCCAAGCTTCAAACAAGCGCGGCGTCAACGGCAGGGCCTACGTGTGTCGCCCACAGGTGACCAACGTGCGAGAAGAAGGAGACGCAAACCTCGTGGAACCCTACACCCACCAAAGTCAATGAGTGTCTAACACTGCTAGTTTCCATCCTTTGCCCCACGATTTCTGGTTCTCAAGGCACTGCTCGTAGGGTTTGTGCTGTTGCTCCTACATCCGACTACCTGGAGTTTCTTGTTACCTTTATAGCGGTATTTTTTAGCACTTAATTGACAATTTTTGGTGCTAGAAGCAACTGTTCCAGTAACTCTTTGTACGATTTTTGATGCAATCAAGGCAGTTAAAGTGTCACTGACTTTCTATTTCAACTCACTCTACACACGAGCATGGGACATGGTGATTTTGCGTTTTCAAAAAATTTCACGATCACATGCTTGTTTGGAAAATTTGGCAACCACACCCAAAAATCCTCATTCCCACTTCCTAACATAAGAATATTTTTTCCACTCTAGTTCCATTGATTTCTCTATCTCTAAACCCTTAGTTCCATGCTTATGGGTGTTCCTACCTTACCCGCCCTTTTTTTCAAAAAGTTTTTATCTCACTAGTAGCCCTCATCAATAGGTATACTGCTTGTAGTTTAAGAGCAGCAGATCTAGGGGCTCAATCAGCACCCAAATCTTTTGATTAGGGTATTGGCTCAGGATTTTATCTCACTAGCTCTTATCAGTAAAAGCTACAAACATTTTCAATGTTTGGAGTACTAAAAGTAGTACTTAGCTAACAAGAGTTATAAATTTAATCTCTTATGTCTATAGAACATAATCTAGTGAGTCTTAGGTGACTCACCAATTTTTGAATAGAATATTTGAATAGTCTAAGTGTGTTGTCATGACACAACAAGTATATTGTAGCTAATGTCCAAGTTTTTTACAAGTAATGTAAAAAAGAAAGGAACATAGATGGGGATAGGTGTCTTGGAGTCTTTGCCTTTTAATAATCATAGTTTGTAATCTATATGCCCATCAAGACATTTTTTCATATGTTAAAACATTATTATGTCTATGATAACCAATCTTGTAGGAGTATATGGATTTCCTTCTTTGTTTGTCCTTTAGATTTCAACCCAAGCTAAGGCTTTGGAAAAATACTTGAAACCCAAAGTAGCCACTATAGGAATTCTAGGAATATAGGAATGCTTATGCAAGTATCTAAAATTGAGTACTTGAATAAAACTCTTGAAAAAAACAAATAAATAAATAAAATTAATTAAATAAATAAATAAACAAATTGGGTGTCTTGATGAAGTTTGTGGATGATACTTGAAGAGAGGAAAAGGCAGCCTCTCTTCAGGCTACTAAATGTTATGAAAGGCAAAACATTCATAAAAGCCACAACAGAAAGGCAATAGTCACTCAGCCACCTAAACTTCATTGCAGGAACCTGTATGCCAAGTTCCCATTAGAACTGGCTCTTATGGAATCACTATAAATGCCATATGGACTCTAGACAGTAATCATAATACCATAAGGTAGAAACATCATAAACCATTAAAATAAGCATTTTAGCATGTAAGATATGGGGAATTTCTTGAGAAACTGAGCTCAATATGTGCAAATACAAGGATAAGGAAGAATGCAAAAAAAAAAACAAAAAAAAATAAAATTGTTTTCCTTGAGAATGACTTTTTTAACCAATATAAATGTGGATTCTTCATTTGGACTCATTCTTGTTTCATAGGTTCATCTAAAATGGCTACCTCTAGAACTTTGTTCTAAAACAAGTGCAAGCCAATCAAATGTAAGAACATTGTATCTTTTTTAAATGTTTTTCAAAGCCAACAATTGTTGGTTTCAAAACAATCTACTCTACCATTAGGGGGAGTTAGGGCATCTCCATCGGTGACTCCAACACGCTCAAAATGGATGAAAAGTGTTGAAGCCCCTTTCAAAACCCTCTCAAGACACTTTATCTTACTATGTTTAGCAAGGGCCCTTTAAGCCACTATTCATTCACTATTCACCTAAAGTTTAATGAACTTTATCCTCTACTTTCCTTGATAAGTGGTCAATTGATTATTTATGGGGTGTGTTGGAGTGCAAGGCGACCTTTTTGAAGAGCATGGGTGGAGATCAAGGGGCTTGAGGGCTGGCGAGAACAAATGGAAAACTCTGAAAGAGCCCAGACTGGTAGAGATGCTCTTAACAATTTAGGGTATTCCTACCTTATTCCACAAATCACCCTATAGTGTGCTTCCTATGCCCTAGATATAACCTAAAATGACTAAAACTTGCAACTTGCAGACTTGCTCCAGAATCTTGTTGGAGATTCGAGTCCTTGCGTGTTTAACTCTTTAACCCCTGAGCGAGTAGTTGCAAGAATGTCCTGCCAGTTTAGTCTCAAACATCCTTAGTACTATGTAGTACTTTGAAGTACTATGAGTTTTTGAAATATTAAAAAAAAATAAAAAATGAAAAATGGAAAATTTGTAAAGCATTTAAAATAGCATACTTGTGAAAATTCAGACCTAGAAAATTTTTATTTTAAAAGTTATGCTAAAAACAAAATCACCAATAAAAAGCCAATTTCTTTCTTGCTTTTTAGAAAATAGTAAAATAATTCAAAAGAATAAAATAAAAATGGCCGCTTGAAAACCCATTAAACACATTCACATGGTTCAATTGCTTTGGTGAGGAATTTCTTTGTATTTTGCCAATGAAGGGAGATAGGATGCCCACTTTGAGACAATGTAGATGCCATGGAATTTATAATTTTGCAAAACCCTTCTACAAATGCATGTAAGCATGCTCCATAAACAACATCCCTGAATTATAGCCTCAGAAAAGCTTTTTTGGACCCAAAATAATACTAAAAACCCCCAAAATGGCCAAGGTAGACACCTATTTGGGGGCTGCTTAAAAATAACAAAATAATTTTAAAAAACACTAAAAGATCTCTAAATGTCAATAACTTGCATGTTCACATTATTCTAAAAGGACAAGTCAATATGACTTCTTTTGCAAAAGTTACAAGCAAAAAACAAGTCGCAGAAGGTGAGAGGGATAGAATGTAGTACAAGTCATTCTTGCAATCACTCAAGCGTCCAAAGCTGAAACAAAAAATACCTTATTTGTATGCAATCAAAGTGCCCTTGTGGATTTGAAACATACGATCCACAAGATCGGACCTTATGAATTGTTAATAGAAAGCGTCTACATCATGCTGGACTTGATTGGAAGTGGTTTCACCAAACATGCAATGAGATTATATTGGTCAGAGTTGAGTTGACCCATCTTTTTCAGAGACATTATAATATCTCTTGGGCGCTTAGGGGTTAAGGACCACGCAACCATATTTTGGTCGCTGGGACTTTGGGAGTGGTTTTTGGCCTATAGGTTGAAATCACTCAATAATTTGGAATTTGGTCTTGAAGAATGCATGTGATTTTAAGAATTTTGCATCCACCTAAAAAAATAACAATGCAATCAGGTATGTGAGTTGACAAATGATGATGTTCATACACCATGGCTTCAAAATACGTATCCATTTTTTGTCAAAGTTGAATCAAAGCAACAACACAATACATCAAGTATTCAAGAAGAATGTCAAATTTCAATTGCACAATTTTTAAAAATTTCAAATTGCTTAAGAAATACGCTTGTATTGTTTTCATATATTGTAGTAGTATATTTGTAGTATTTGAAGATCTACTGAAACGGTGTTGTCATTTTGGCTTTAAATTTTTTCATCCTACATTTAAGGCCAGTTCTTGATTTTTTTCACCCATTGGATTTTCTAAAATAATTATCAAATTTCTTGTAGAACCGTTTTAGGGTAGTAGAGAAAGTGGGTTTTTTGACCCTTTTTGTCCACTTAGCTACACCTTGTGATTGCTATTTTTGTTTATTTTGTGTGAAACTAGTATTGTTGGAAATGTGGAAAACCTTACTTTCTAGAAATGTAAGGCTCTTCTCAATCAAAGCTTGCATGAAGCGCTAACATTCAAAACCAGAGAAGCATGAATAATTAGAGATTTTCCGCATATAGCTCACTCAATCATTATAATATTTCACCTCCAACGGTAGATCTAGCCAAAATTTTGTTGAATTAGAGTAAACAAGGTGTCCTTTGCATTCATACAGTTGGATTATTCAAATTGAGTCCATATTTGATCCAATTGCACATCTAAGCTTACAACCCCTGCTTTGAGTGGATTTTGTGAAAATGGGTGTGGTTCTTAAAGGATCAACTTTGCTTGCAAATTCTTCAGTATTGTGTTGACAGCCATTACACAATTCTAAAGTATTCCTACAATTGTGTGAATAGTCAATACATTTATATCTAATCACTTCAAAACTACAAAGAATGCAGCATCCTAGATATTGATAGAACGAGAAAACATTGCCCATGATCCATGCTTTGAGTAAGCAAGAAATATAGAAACATATTGGAGCCGATCAAAATTGCTTTTATAGGTCCTATGTTGCAAACGTGACGGCTCTAACTACGTGGTAGTATCCCCATTATAATTACAATGCAAGATAAAATAAACCACAACAATAAGGAAGGATATCTATAAGAAACAAAGGATATCCCATAAGCAAATATGTACCCAAAAGGAAGGACTAACATTTTAGAAGATAAAAAATTCTCATAAGAGAATGTTCAGCACCAGTTGCAAAATATTCAGCTCTCAAACGTCAAAACTAGGCTAAAATCCACCAATCAGCATTCACATGTTATGAACTTTGCATGCAATATTCAAGTGCTGTTCATGGACCTCACCTAACTTTAGAAGGACTTCCTCTTTGAGTGACTAAAAAAAATCATAACACGCAATCATGGCTGGTAAAGGTGATCAAATTGACTTACAAAAACGTTCACTAAAATTCTAAAATGTCACATTTATAAATAAATTTCTCACGTAACAAAATGTTTCATCACAGTGAGCTTGTGCCTAAGAAAACTATATCTTGACAATCAAGACTTTCTACTACTCTAGGCAAAAATATTATGCACATGGATCAAAACATCTTCACCAAGATTGGAGATCTTACATATGAAAATGCAATATTCGTTAATTTGGAAAAAATGGTACATTCTAGAACTTTCAGGAAGTGAGTCAATAAGTTTGAGGAGATCACCTCAAATCCAACATGTGCCTTCACCTGAGAGGAGGGATTTGCGAGGGAAAATATCTTACTAGCTCAGATTGAATCTAATACCTTAGAATCCTATTTTAAAGTAACTTTTTGGGTTTGAGGGGAAAATAAAGTGGGACCCCTGTTTTTCCCAAATTATCAAATATCACGTTTGAATCAAAAAGTTGGCTCTTTCATCTTTGAAAATGTTCTGGTTTCTAAAAATTAGGTGCTTTGAGTGCCGCTTCCTAACAAGCTTGCCTGTGCTTGAGGATTGCTCAGCTCCATACCCTATATCCACAACACAACAATAATTTTAATAAATAAACTACAAAAATTTACACAAAGTATTAAAAGGAGAAGAAACGTCCGTAGCTATAAGTCATATATGGAAATGCGCTTTATTCAAACAATGGGCACACCAATCATAAATCAATAAACCCACAATCCAAAGCAACGAAGACCTCTAGATCAGCCAGCAGAAACTTTGAACATACCTGAACAGGTGTAAATACAAGACTTGAAGAAAGGCCCAAAGTGGCACCACTGTTGCCATAATGTTTCTCTGCTTCCAACATCGTCCACATGTACTCACTCCACAGCAATACCTCATATGCCAACTACGCCATCACTCTACTAAGAAGATACACAAACCCGCGCTTGTGACAGGACATCACCATGCTACACCCATGACTCACACCACACCCCTCATTCAATAACCTTTGCCACTATCAAAATGCCTGCAGACTACTCAGCCCATTCATATCATCATTGGGTATGGGTGTGCATACCTTATTCCTCATCAATTGCCAAAATTCTCATGGGCAGGTCCACCTTTTGCCAAACTTTTTGAGCAATATCGAATACTTGCATGGCAATTGCTTGGGTATTGTCCCTCATCCAAACAATAACAAACACAAACCCATCACAATAAAAGGTCTTCAACATGGTTCTTGAATGACCACCATATTGATCGGAAGTGGACTGCCTGAGCTAATCATAACGCTTGTTGGACATGCGAGCATACTCCACCCAGTCCCACTTTGGCCCATTGCACTCCACAAGCACCCACAAAGCTAGTGCTCAACTCTTATAGTCCTCCCTAACAATGAAGATTTGGTTTTTCCAAACCCCCAAAGTTCTATCTGAATGTAGATAGTCTTGGCCATATTGCACTTTGGCCTTAAAAGCATTCCAGTTGTCATTATCCGTTGAATACACCCAAATCCGGCGAGTGCCTTCAGCTATATACACCTTGTTGTTGTTACATACAGAAGAATAGTTCATCTTAGATCTATAAAACTGTCTAAAGAATGTAGGAAGGCAAGAGGAGGTTCTACTCCAAGATCTGCTCTTGGAATCATAAATTTGAGTCTTGTAATTTGTATTGCCCTCGATTAGTTTGAACATATATGGCTTTACACTTATATCCACCACCATGCCCCAAAAAGAACCAAATGTGCTTGGTTCTAAGCCGGGAAGAATACGATGCCATTTCCCTGTATGCATACTTAACACACCCCTTTCCTCCACGTCATTGGGGCTATAGCAAAAAATCAAGCCATGCACTGCAAAAGGTGGAACATGGTTTGCTACAAAGAGAAGGCAAAGTCAAGGGCGCTTGAACACCCCTTCCTCTAAGGTAGAATCAAATAGCATAATCACATTTTAAAAATGCACTTGCAGCCCTATGCGACGTTGGCCTTCCGCAATAATCACAAAAAAAGGGTTTGGCAAAACCCTTTGCTATGAAGCATTGTTCCAATGGGTGATTGCAAGAAACACCGGTGCTATTTGGTGTCCCCTTCACCTCCTGCATGTGCTTTTTGGCTTGTAACTTTTGCGCAGCAAGTTCTTTTGAGCTAAAATTTCAGAAGAAGGTACATGTCATAGTTACAGACCTTTGATGATTTTTGCAATTTTTTAAAAATTATTTAACTATTTTTGAAAAGACCCCGAATAGGTGTCTACTTGGGCCATTTTGGGGGTTTTTAGTACTATTTTGGGTCCAAAAAAGCTTTTCTAAAGCTATAATTTGGGGATGTTGTTTATGGAGCATGCTTACATGCATTTGTAGAAGGGTTTTGCAAAATTATAAATTCCATGGCATCTACATTGTCTCAAAGTAGGCATCCTATCTCCCTTCATTGGCAAAATACAAAGAAATTCCTCAGCAAAGCAATTGTACCATGTGAATGTGTTTAATGGGTTCTCAAACAGCCAGTTTATATTTTATTCTTTTGAATTATTTTACTATTTTCTAAAAAGCAAGAAAGAAATTGGCTTTTTAAGGTGATTTTGTTTTGCACATAACTTTTAGAATAAATTTTTTCTAGGTCTAAATTTTCATGAATATGCTATTTTAAGTGCTTTGCAAATTTCCCATATTTTATTTTATTTAAAAAAAAATATTCCAAAAGCTTGGTAGTACTATTAGTATTACAAGTACTAAGGGTGTTTGAGACAAAACAGTGAAGTGTTTCTTGCAACTACCCCAATACTTGTTGACCCCACGCGCACTGCAAAAACTCTCCCATGTTGTGATAGTATCAGGGGCAACAGCAAAAAATACACCTAGGGCAACACTTGACAAAGAAGGGATAATAGGAAAGCACGCCTCAACAAATTTTATGTAAACTCAACCTTAGAAGAAAGAGGAGGTATCCACACCATATACCCCCACCGCAAGAGCCCCTTCGACTACTGCCCAGTCAAGCTCAAATTCCATGCTTAGCCAGGAGAAGTGACAACTCGTAGAGGCCGTTTTAACCCCGCAATCCTCAAAAACGTGGAGCATAAAACGAAGCTGATAGAGGCATGGACAGAAGAACCGAATCCAATAGATGGAGACCTATGGCTCCCATGGCTAGAGCGAGCCTTAGAAAGAGTCCTAACCGCTCCAAACCTCATCAACAAGATGCAGAGACGGGCCCATTTCAAAAAGGAGAGAGAACTCCTTAAAAATATAGGTATCAGAGCAGTATCTGTCGCAACACCCAAGCAACCCAATAGTTTTGGCCAAAGTCTCAAGCTACAAAACTGAACTAGACTAATACACCTCGAAGGAAATCAGCCACCAATTCCATGAAACAGCAACATTCTGATCAAAACACGGGGACTAATGTACAAAAAACTTCTTCTAGCATCACAAACCCCTTTGCCAACAAACCTATATTCCAATGCTCTCCACAGCAAATAGGACTATAACAACATAAATTGAAAAATCAAAAGTGGCAATAGAATTCTTCAAGAATCTATACAGCCAAAAAGAGGAGATGGCCGAAACAGAAGAGGCACTACGGGAGGTGCTCACCAAGGTCCTAGCGATAGTCACCCCAACAATGAACGCAACTCTAGCAAAACTAGTAAGCCTCTACAAGCTACAAGAAGCCATCCGCGAATTTGCTACTAGAAAGGCCCTAGGCCCAAACGGTGTTCCAAATGAATTCTTCAATGAATGCAAAGACCAAGTCCAAAAACAGCTACTGGAAGCTATAAACAAAGCCTTAGCAACAGGAGAACTAACCCCCAACCTAAATAGAGGAATGATAACCCTAGTACCAAAAGAAGGAGACCTCACGCTATTAGCAAACTGTAGACCTATCTTGCTATTAGGAGCTTTCTCCAAAATCCTAGCACTACGACTGAAACCTCTACTATCGATACTCATCCATCCCAACCAGACGGGCTACATACATGGAAGAAATATCATGGACAACATTGTCTTTGTCCAAAAGTCCTTGGAATTAGCATACCAAAGCAACCAAAATCTAGTACTCTTATTGCTAGATTTTGAGAAGGCATTTGATCGGATCAGTTGGAAATTCATGCGAGCCATCCTAACCAAGCTTCAATTTTGCCCTATCTTCATCTAGCACATCATGACCCTCTACACGCATGCTCCAGCCTCTGTGATCATCAACGATGAGAAAGGACGGGAGTTTCTACTTACCAAATCCATGAGACAGGGTTGCCCGGTGGCTCCGTTCTTGTTCATACTAGCAATGGACTCTTTAGGATATATGCTACAAGATCCTACATATGAAATCCAAGGCTTCTAACTCCTTGGTGGGCGGCCCTTCACAAACTCCTCATATGTAGATGACACCGCAATATACCTACAAGGTACGACAAAAAACATGAAGAAAGCAGAGCGAGTACTCAGGATTTAAAACAATAACTCTAGAGCATGCGTAAATTGGGCAACATGCATACAACCATACAGCGCAGGAGGGGTCCAATTTCTAGATCCCTAAATCCAAACCAAAGCACTCCTAATAAAGCTGGTTATGCGTGGACTCAGACCGGGAGACAAACCCTAGAAAACCATAGTGAGATACCGCATCAGCAACATCAGGCCACTAGGAAAAACAAAATGGCCACAAAGCCATAATTGGGTCTTCTATAGCCACGGAAGCAAGCAAGGTAACAACTTCAAACATATACATTTGGCTATAAATTTGTTCATTGCCAGCAGGTGCAACCTAAAGTAGAGCAAACCAAAGACCACGTCCAGCATTCACCGCCAACCCATCTTCAGAAACCCATTAATCTTAGGCAGCACCGCATGATCGTTGGGATTTGAAGAGATCCAGGGCCTGCACAGCTGGGCAAATGGAGGCATTCAGAAGGTGGGGAATCTCTGGGATTACACACAAGATGACTGGCATCTCCACGATGAACTGGCTATATACTTACCAAAACAACAAGACAAGCTAAGCTGCCAAGAAAAAATGATTGCGGTGAGAACAAAGATTTGGTGAGACCTGAGGACTCAAACAGCACTAAAAGAGGGCGACTGGATTGGCGACAACACACCAAACGGCCTCCATCATGTATACTTCATTACACACATTGACACCCCAACTTGCACCATCCAAGCCATCAAATATACAATACACCGCTTGTCAGGCCTCCTCTCAACACTAGACAAACAACACCAACTACACGACCAATGTCATCCGAGAGTTAGGGTTGCAGTATGGTCATCTTAGAGCCAAATCTTTGCAAAGTGCAACCCGGAAATAGGACCAAGGGAACAAGTCCATTTGGTAGGAAAAGGATATCTGAGGGACCTACCATGGGATCTAAGAGAGTGGTCCTAGAAAAAAATCAGCCCACATGAAGAACTTCCATTCTACCAATACACCTTCAAAAGAGGATACATGATTGGCATAGCAGGAGCTGCCCACTCCTCAAAGGCAAACCAAATCCTTATGGCCAATGGATACTCAAAACATGACTGCCAACAATTCCATGCATTTCTCTGACACCAAGCGCGTCCCAGGAAGATTGCAATGTTCCTGTGGTCGCTCACCAACAGAGGAGTTGTCACCAATGCATGGTTATCCAGCATATGTATGCACAACGTACCAAATTGCAAGTTTTGCAGGGAGGAGTAGGTGGAAACATACAGACATCTATTCTGGAGCTGTAAATTTGCAACCAAAATCTGGCATAGGTACCACCATGCAGCACACTGCCACAATGACCCTTGCTACAAGACATGGAAGAAAGCACTTTTGGGAAAATTCAGATCCCACAATGCAGAAGCAAAATATGTTTATTGATATCAGCCTTGGGACATGCTAAGGAGTTACTTGATCTAGTTCATCTAGTATGCCCGATGCCGCCAACGCTTTCGCAGCAAACCTTCATCCATCGAGCAAGTCTTGACTCTTGAAGAATGCATGGACAACAACGCTACACACAAGGCTTGCAACCTAGAGAGCTTGGGTGGATCACTCTTAGTGAGTTGGATACCCCGCGTGCGGCAAGTGGGTAATTTTTGGGGGGCTATTTAGTTTTTTTGGCTAAATAAAAGGGTCTCTATAATTATATAATTTGGTCAAATGACATATTTCAGGGCACTCTTCAATTACTTATAAGGGCTAGACACTTTTTTTTTTTTCCTAAGCTATTTTACTTATAAAATAAACATGGACTGTTAAGCAAAGTGACATTTTAGAGGTTTACTTTTAAAGGATTGAGCTATTATAATATGTAATATGTACGGTGCTGTATAACTGACATTTGCTACCAACAAAAAGTTTTAATTTGGGATCTTGACTACCTCACTAGAATAGCGTTGATTTATATTCTAACTTCTTTGTTGATCTCAATTGTAATAAAGGTGCAGATGCACTTCAAATACAAGAAAAACATTGCATATTGTATTGGTCGCAAAGGGATGCTTGATTCTTTAAGGGTTAATGCACCATAGTCTTATAAGTAAGATAAAAACAAAGAGTATATTCTTAAAAATAACATACAATGATATAACTTCCAGAGTGCATAAGTAACTAAACTAAAATCAAAGCAAGTGAACAATCTTCATTTATATGTATGTATTATGCAAGAAAATTCATAGTCATTCTTGCAGTCATCAATCTTATTTTCATCCAATAACACTTGGCACCTCATATACCACCCCGTCAGACTAAATACAATAATTGCCATATGATACCCCACATCTTTGGTCCCTTCATTATTTGTAATAATAATTAATATCCCAAGTTTATTTTCACCATATATTACTTATACTGAATGTAGCCCTTTTAATGTACCATTTATTGGTTCTAAGTTTGTTATAGTTTTTAGCTGAAAGGAATAAATCCCTCCCTATATTATGCCACACACTAAATCTAAAATGCGTTAAGTTATCCACCCGAGCTAGAGAGCCATTCACCAGCACAAGCACAATAAACACACGCTAGCCGCTCTTGAAGCAAGCTTCTACAGCGTCTGGATTACCGTCCTGCCTCTCTTCTGCAGATGGCAAAACGGAAAAATCCATTAGATATATGAGTCACCACCTCACTTTGAATAGTGCCTCCAGCCCACACAAAGGCACAAGAGCAGCAAGCAATACAACCTCCAGCACACGCAAAGCCAGGCAGCCAACCAAGGCAGCCAAGGCTGCCTGGGACCCTATCTTGGAATGCCCTGAGGCTCACGAAAGTCGCAGCGTCCAGGGACCCCGTCACGCCACAAGCCACCCCAAGAAGACAAGGCACGCTCAAGGCACAACTGCCTCTTGTTCTAGATAAGCTTATCCTCAATAGATAAGTCATGGCAACAGTATCAACAATACTCCTTTTACTCACCCTACATTAGAGTAGAAGCAGCCAGTTTTCATCCCTCGTAGGGTTTCCGGCTTTTTCCCATAATTCAAGGGTTTTTTACATGTAACCCAATTCATCATTATTAATGATCTTGACGTCTCCGAGCAATCCATTTTTTCCCCACAAGGACTTTTTCCACTGCAGAAACTCTCCTCTAAGAGATTGTTGAACACAACTTGTAAAGCGTCTCCCAGCTCCCCCTATACAACATCAAATCCAAGATTAGGATTCCACAAGACTTCAATAAATGGTTCTACTTTGGGAATGACCAAGAGTACAGAGGTTTCAACCTGAGATTCAGGGAAAAGGATTGTTGTAAGTCTTTTCTGTGAATATTGTATTTTTTAAAGTGAGTGTCCACACTTATGAATACTACACTATCACTATAAAGCATAAGAGAAGTACATAGCTCTTTTACGTTTGGCTATGGATATTATTATTATTTAGCAAAAATGGATCAGCATGAAGTTATATACATTTTAGTTCTTGATACATCAGAGAATTTGTTACAAGTTACACCAAGATGTGATGTAAAATCCAAGATAGCCCATAGTAATTGCATTGTTTGATGTAAGGATGATCTATAAGAAAGAACACATAAGCTCAAGAGCCATACCTGAGAGGTTTTTGGAGGTTCTGCATTTGATGCATGTATAGGAAGAGATGCCCAAAGGGTAGGGTTTTCATGCTTCACTTCATTCAAAATACGTTAGAGCTCTTGCACATGACGCTCAAGTGAAAGCACCTTGTCCTTTGAATGTCGCTCTTGCTCAATTGCTTCATTCTCCCGCACACAACGTTCAACAACTTCACTCTGCAATACATCCAGGGAGTTGTGTGCTATTTCCCAATGCCTCTCATGTTTTTCACACAATTGACAACAAGGCTGTGTAGCCATGTTTGCTAGAGCCGCATTTTTTTACCTGCTGTTGCTCATCAGATTCAAACTACAATCCTGGTAGTACACTTTTGGAGACCGTCATCTGCACCAATGCTAAAAGAATGTAAAATCTCCAGGGACGCAGGTTGATATCAGGGTTCACAATGTTCCCTCATAAGGAAGAGGTACCAAATTGTGACACCTGCTTAAACCCTAAACCCTAAAATCTTGCACAATGAAAATAAGCTGCTTTAAAAAAATGCGCAACACATAAAAACTCTAGGGCTGATTTAATTTTAGGACATCTACTAATAAGCTTTTCCACCCTTATGCTTTTGCATATGGTATCCTAATAATGCACTCTTTAGTACACTGGAATCCTCTTTGATGTGTTAACAAGAATATTCAAAAATCTGATGAACTCAACAGGTTTTGTAGGCTACAAATTGGATAAACACCAAATTCCTTACCAAGATAATAAAACAAAGATCTCACCGCAACTCTTCAAACTCATGCCATTTGTAGCTATCATTGTAAAGGCAAAATTTCTACAAAGCCTTAAACTCAATAAAACCATATTAGGCAAAACCCTCTGAGATTCCAATGCGTGCTCAAGCAAAGAGACACAAACTTGGTGACGTCCACCTAAAAAATTGACATTACACTAAAAATGCGCTCAAACTCTCTTCCGGCCACAAAATCCAAGAAACCTTAAATTCAAAACCTCGGAACAAGAAGAAGCAAGAGGAGGTCTCACTCACCAGTGTGTTTGAAATCTTGAATTTAGTCTTGGAATTCAAGCTCCAATCTGCTCATGTTTGCTTCATTGATGGTGTTGTTTCTTCCTATTAAGAGTCCTAGTTTGGCAATGGCAGAGAGGCTGCATGGCTTGCATGGTCACACTTTTCAAAAGCAGCAGTAGTGGATTCTAAATCTGTGATGCACGTATGCTTACTTCTACCCAAGACAAATCCTGGACAATGCTAGTACTCTTAATAGATTACGTTGAAATCCAATTTTTGTAGAGTCCACACAAAAAAAACTTGAGGATTTGTTGTGCTAAATTACTTCAGTGACGGAGTGGCAAAGTAATGAGGGCAGTAAGAATTGTAAAAAAAGAGTGCGCAAAGACAAGAGGGAAGATCAAGAGAGTGAAGAACGAGGCCGTCGACAACATCGGCAAGAGTGTCATTCATCTAGAAGTACGTGCATTTAATTATTCATCCATTGATGTGCTTGAAATGCTCCGTGCCAGTGTTCCCTAGGGCAATTTCTTGTATTTTGCCCAAAAGCTATACACGTGCCTAAAAAATAGTGGTAAACGCAAAATTAGGATTTCAAAGCTAAAAACCGGTGGATAAATGGCCACGGAAAATGGAGCATTCTGGATATAAATTTTTTTGCTATTTTTGCTTGTTGCAAGACTTGTAATTGTTAGGCAAAAAGGACTAACATGGCAGTTTTATGTTCAAAAAAGGTGGGTATACTTGCGGATTTTGTTCCATTTATAGGGCATAGAACCAGATGACGTCATAGCAAGGATATGTTTACTATTGGGTAATCCTAACCCGAGTAGTACTAAGTACTCTGCGCTAAAACAAAGAGATTTTTTTTGAACCATACCTAAGCAGATTTTTACATAGGAAAAGTCACCCTCTAGGCTGTGGACCTTGACCACAATTAGGGTTTTGCATACATAGTAAAACACTTGCAATTCACCAGGTAACTAGGTGGTTTTTGAATTAATCCGGCAAAAAACAAACTTTGCGGCTACTAAGCCATGCTGCCCCTGCTATTCCTGGCCTCTTTTGTTGCATACAAATGCTGTCATTGTTGCTCTGCTATGCTTGCACGTCGTGTCCTGCCACTGCACATTGCATGCTCACGATGATGCAATCAGTACACTGGCTTGTCAGCGCGTGATGTTGAATAGTATGCTGGTCTGATATACACGGGGAGATACGGCGTTTGAAATACACACTCTGCAAGGGAGGACGAGTGCTGTGCTAGATACACTGACGGCTTGGCACACTCCACGCTGAAATTTGGTCAATTGCAATTTTTTATGTCATGGCAGCTTCTTAGTCTACTGTTACACAGATTTTGTATTTTGCATACTAGTAGAGGAAGGGTTTGTAAAGAATGTGCTTTGCATTTTGATGGCTTTTTTTATCCTTGTGAAGGCTATAACATGCAATATATGCTACTAACACCTGGTGCAACCTCTCTTGACTAACATTAGCTTATTGGCTTGATTGGGATGGGCACAGGTGAGGCATATATCCTCTCGGAGAAATTAGCCAACTTCAAGCACTTTACCTCTTTCCTTGGTTTTTCTTATGCTTGGATTAAGGCTAAGAGGATCTCTCTACTTTAGAACTTTGTGGATCTGCATGTTATAATGTTGAGTATTTCTACTTCAGTATAAGTACATGACCTCTGTTACTACGGCTTTGTTGGGTCTGAATACATACTTTTGAGCATTTCAAAGGATTTATACACTGGCTAAATAAGCGGCAATCAGGGATAAAACCCCTTTGGGGTTGCTCATTAGCTGCATCTTTGGATTTTTGTTTTTTTTTTAAAACATGCTTGAACAAGAGCAAGTATTGTGGTTTAGGAAACTCTTTGACTACTAGAAATGATAAGTATTGATCTAGTACCTCAAGGCAGCCCAAATCTTGGCTCAATAACCTTGTGATGAACCACTTGTGAACTTCTTAAAGAACTAGTGGGTGCCTAATCTTTCAGGATGTTCCAGAAAACGGTTGTTTTTGAGAGGCTAATTAACCATGATTAGGGACTCCCTAATTAGGATTATGCTTTGGTAATTAACATCATTCGTACTGTGAAATTCTAAAGCTTGAGAGGTCCAATACTAAATCTCTAAGAACTCAAGAGTTAAAAAAAACTCCCCAGCACAATTGCTTGTCGAGATCGTCGGCCGTGCCTGCTATCACCGTCAGAGGTTAGCTGGCTGGCTATGGCTGTCAGGCTAGCTCATGGGAGGAGGTGGCCGTGGGCTAGTGTATAAATACACTAGCTGCCACTTCCTTATCATAGCCATGGTTATTATATTGGACCAATTCTAACCCGTTTGTCCGTCTGATGCAAATATGAATGGTCAAGGCACAGACACTTTTTCTTGTATTTTATTTTAATATGGATATAGACACAACCTTGCACTCATACAAAATATCCACTTCTTGATTTTAGAACGGATAACCACCACATTTGGACTGGTCTGTTTATCCGCTTGTCCTGTCTAACAGCAAAATCTCGCCCAATGTGATAACTCTGTTTATAGCAGCGGCTGCAGATGCAACTGCCAGCTCGGCCGTCAAGGCGAGGCTTCAAACCTCGTGCCTACAGTTTTTTTTTGCTTCTTTGTCTGTTGACTTTTCGTTGCTCGTTTACGCTCGGCCATTAGTGCTTACTCTTTGTCTGTCGGTATTTGCACTCTGTTTGTCGGTGCTCGTCAACAGTAGCTACGGGGCTTTGAGGTTGGGTACTATAATCTCAGTACTCCCGGCACTTTCCAACTTTCAGTGCTTTAATATTATCACCATATTTGTTAATCTGGGAAAAACATTACATTTTGGAACTTTCAAATTTCGAGGTGAAAGTTTAAGGAGGTATCCTCAAACCTAATTTGAAGCGTTTTTTTAGTATACGTGTTCTCACCTGAGAGGAGGCATTTGCAAGGAATAAAATCTTAGTGGCTAAGACTTAATATGATTCCTTCAAATCTGATTTAAAGTAACTTTTTGGATTTGAAGTGGAGTGCAAAGCGAAACACTTGTGTTACGGACATGAACGGATTGACCAATGAATAAAGTATAGAAATTTCTAAAAGGTTTTAGAAGGTTCTAGAAAGTTCTAGAAGACTTTAAATAGATAAAAAGCCTTGAAAGCTTCTAGAAAGTTGGAAGCTTTTAAAAGGTTAGAAGTTTCTAAAAGATTGGGAGCTTTTAAAAGCTTGGAAGTTTTAAAGCCTCTAGAAGGGTTGAAGCCTCAACCCTTGAGTATATATAGGAGTCGAGGCTGAGAGGTTTTTCAGTCTCAACAACTCATCTTGCATCCTTAGTTTTTGGCCTTCAAGCCTTAACCTTCTGTCATGCTTTTGCCTTGTATTGTTATCATCTGAAATACATCTCCAACATTGATTCTAGTATACTTTTGTATTCTTGTCTTGATTCATTGCTCTTTTATTTTGTTCTTGTCTTTGAGTCCGTCTCTAATAACTTGTTTTTTCTAGATTAACAAATATGGTATTTATTCCAGCATTTTGCAACTCTCAATGCTTTCTTATTAGTGACTAAACGTTTTCACTCAACTAACCAACACTTTACTAAAGATTTCCTTACAAACAAAACATTTATAATTCTATCAAAATTTTGCTAGAGGTTCACCCTTTAATTCAAATTCCGTTTCCTATTTGTAAAAAATAATAGTATCAAAAATATAATAAAGAAAAACAATTTGTACTCTCTTCCAAAACACCACTAAGACAATCTAAAGAGTCTTGACAAGCGGCATTGCCATGTCATAGTCAAAACTCTCCTAGGGTTAATACAAAGAGAGAAAAAATTATTAACAATTAATAGAGTGGAGGAAGTAGAATAGAAAGCTAATTTTAAAAGTTAGAATAAGCAAATAAGGGTCTTGATAAGCAGCATTGCCATGTCATAGTCAAGACTACTACTTGGATTAGTACAAAGAGTAAAAAGACTATTAACAACTATTAAAATAGAGGAAGTAGAAAAGAAAGCTAATGTAGAATGTTAGGACAAATAAAGAACTATCTCTATTAGTTAGTACCTTAAAGGAACCCCCAAGTCCTTTAAAGAGCACTAGACTCACAAAAAATCTTGAAAATCACAAGCATTGACACCAAAATACAAAAAAAACTAACACATTCAAGTTACAAAACTTAACAAATGAAACATGGGATAAAAAGGTAGGAGAAGGGAGGTATTATATACTAATCCATCCAAGGATCTTTCATCTATCTATGGAGTGGTCTTTGGCTTCCTAACTCTAATTTTTCTCCAATTCTTAAACTTTCAAATAATAGTAATTTAGAGTTATAAGTTAAATTTTGAAAAAAAATTCCAAATCACAAACAAATGGTGCCATTGGCTTCAGAATGCCAAAATTGGTTGATTTAGCCATCAAAAACTTTTAATTCCGATAGTTATAACTTAAAAAGTTAAAAAATAGTCAAAATATGGAAGGTAAATTCCAAATTTTGGAATTTATTTTTTTCCAAAATTTTTAACTTTACCAACTTGTTTAAAAGAGTTGTGGGAGTGTAAAAACACTTTTTTTTTTGCCAAATATGGACTTTAGAGTCTTCCAGAATTGCAGTCAACGAGTCTGTCATTTGCGGAGCTATTGAAATCATCTAAAATCGTCCGTTGAGGTAGATCTCAAGCTCAAAACTTCTCCAAATTTATTGAGGTGTCTTATTAACCCAAAAAAACCCATTCTAATTTTTTGTGGGATTTTATTGCTAATTGGGAATTTTCCAGGAATATTTTGTCATTAATTCTAGCAGTTGACCGTTTGGTGAGAGCAATTTGACAATCGAAACTTTCCAAAATTTTTTGTAGAACCTTTCATAGGGTTCTACAACATTTACGCAAACTTCTATTTTTCATCCAATTTCTTTAAATCATGGCCGATTTAAAATTGGCTCTAATCCTATCTTGCTATTTATAGTTTTACTCTTTTAATTATTTTTAATTTACAAAATGTAGAAAATAGGTAATAAAAGTATAGGGCATATCTATGTACATCTAACTATTTTTTAATTTAGCTTTAACTACCTTTTAGGTCTTTTTAACCCTTTTTATACTAAAAATGTAAAATAAAAATAAAAATTGAGCTTTTAATACAAGGTGCTAACCTTGTGGCTCACAAGGAGTTAAACATTCAATAAAAATTTCATGTTAAATCTAGGGAAAATTTCATAGATACCTCTTATTGCAATAATTTCATAGATATCCCTGCGTTTTCAGAAATACCACAATTATCCTTGGACCAAAAATTTTAGGCTATTGATTTGTGATGCATGTCATTTCCTTCTCCCTTTGTGCAAGCACTATTTCTTTTTTGTTATGTGTGCTCACAAAAGAAGAGGGGAAGTGATATGTACAACAAAACAACCATCTTCACGTTATTCGTTAAATTGGGAAAAAAGAGTACATTTTGGGGCTTTTGAAGGTTTTAGGAGCCCTCTTGAAACCAAGCTCAGCGTTTTTTTTGATACTCATGGCCTCACATGAGAGGAGGAATTTGCAAGGGAAAAAATCTTAGTGGCTTAAATTGAATCTAATACCTCTGAATCTGGTTTAAGGTGACTTTTTGGATTTAAAGTGGAGTAAAAATGGTACCTCTGTTTTTCCCAATTTAACAAATAACTTGTTTGTCTCAAAAATTTGGTCCAAGAGTATTTGCGATATTTCTAAAAAAGCAGGGGATCTATGGAAATATTGCAAACTTCAGGGGTATCCATAGAATTTTCCCTCAAATCTAATGCTATTTTTTTTATAGGGAATTGCTAAAGCCACACCCAAAATTACTAACGCCACACTCCAAGGTGTGTTTTGAGCATGAAATGTGAGAATTTAATGTGGAGTTTTTTGATTTTGAGAAAAATATAAATTTTACCTCTATCATTGTAAAGCTATATTAAAAAAAACTGGAGGTGTTTGAACTTGAAACTCAAAATATAGAACTTTCAAATTACTTTAAGCAAAAATACATCAAAAAATAGCATGAGTGCAGTAAAAGTATAAGAAAAAAATTGTATTTGTTCTTATATCTTTCAAAGAGGTGGTAATGCCATGATTGAATGAATGTTGGACCACTTAAATATATAAAAATAGCATTAAACTCTCAAATTACATGCTCACTAGGGTGTGACGTTAGCAATTTTGGGTGTGGCTTTAGCAATTCCCTTTCTATAATGCCACAGTTTCACATAAAAATGCATTGACATGGTACTAATTGGGCACAAAACATGTGTAGTACACTTGGAAGTTTATTTTATTATTATTAATGCAAATCTCAATCAATTGTTAGAAATCATTACTACATTGAACAAATTTCTTTGAGCATGAACTTGAAAGAAATATAGAGATGTGATTATTGTCACATATTTTGTCTACTTGATTTTTACCAGTTTAGACTTTTATTTAATTTCCTCAGTTCTTATGTTGCATATACCATGTGTATGGTGCCAATAGGGCATTGAAATTCAATTTTTAACATGTTACGCTATATGGTAATGACAAAGAATTACACAATTATGAGGAAACGATAAAGAAAAGCGTAGGAGTGTTGATCTAATTCCAAACCAGCAATCGTTTTAAGGGTTGAGATTTGCTCTAAGGTCATGTCCTTGGAAGCTACATGTTTTGGAATACAATTATTTGGATCCATTGCACTGCTAGATCCAAAACTAAATGGCTAACTATAGATGCAAGTTTGGGGCTTTAGAGAACTTGATACACTTCGTATCCTTTTGTCCATTGAAGCATCAAAGAGCAATTGGAAACAACATTTGAAATGAGATCGCAATGACAGTGGAATGTTTTAAGAATGATTTCAACATTTTGCAACAACATTAGCAATGTCATTCTAAAACATTACATCAAGATTTTGAACAATGTTTTGATGTCACAATTATATTGGAAATATAAAACTCTTATGGAATAAGCACGTGTAGTATGAAATAAGAAAGGAATATTACTATATTAATAAGGGGATTGATATGTCTACCACATCCTTTCAACTATTCTACCACACCTCTGGGGTAAATTTTAGATTTCTACCATCAAAAAGCTGAAGTTGAGAATTTGGAATTCAAATTTGGACTTAGAGACCTTGATTTTGTCTAGAACAATAAAAAGAAGGTTGTAATTGAACAACACCCAATGAAAAAAGTTTAGCTTGGGGGAAAAGTATCACTTTACTTTTGTTTATGAAAAGACAAGCTTTTTCATTGGGTGTTGTTCAATTAGAACCTTTTTGTGATTCTAGACAAAATCACGGTCTCTGAATCCAAATCTAAATTCCAAATTCTCAAATTCAGCTTTTTGATGGTAGAAATCTAAAAGTTACCCTAGGGGTGTGGTAGAATAGCTGAAAAGGTGTGGTAGAATAGGTGAAAGGGTGTGGTGGACATATCAATCCCCTATTAATAATTGTATAATATTACTAAGGGGTTTGTATGACAGATCAACGGGATAAGCTTGCGGAAGGTTCCACTAAAATTGTAGTTTAAACAATTGGCCAAAAACAAAACTTCCTCTATCTTGCTAGAAGTAATCCTTCAAAGGCTCAAACATTTTTTTAATGGTTTCGGTTGTATGAGGGCATATAGTGCCCAATTTTTAAATAGATATATAAAATATGAAACGTTATGAATAACATGTTTTATAATATGATCAATGAAATTGGAAACAAAAAAACATGAGTCCAATGGGCTACCTATTGCAAGACAGAGGGAGTGCTTCATTCACAACCAAAAATTATACGTTCCAAAACTACTAAGAAATGAGTTGATATTTCTGCATACATACTATCACATGAAAACAATGGAAAGTGTGCTTCACCGACTGAACCGATATGAAGTTTTTGACACATTACCAAAACCTTAATCCTAAACCAAGGAATTTTCAGAAATTCTCTTCAGCAAGTTACAGGACCAAAACAGCACGTCTCCAAATGTCTTTTCTACAGAAAATGGAGAGTTTATTACCAAAAGAATTGAGAACACTTGGTTTATACAACGCAGGGCCAGCAATGCATCCAATTTGTATACTACACAAAGGTTAACAGCCCTGCTTATTGACAAGCTAATGAAAAGTATAGTACATTGTCTTCACAAAATATAGTACAAAGTGCTGTGCAAGTACCCGTAGGTTTTAGGAGCGCTCTTGGAGCATCCTGCAAGACCAAGCAACCTCTCTTAGTCTGTGATCAC
The DNA here is from genome assembly GCA_963920765.1 of Ulota crispa. Classification (NCBI taxonomy): domain Eukaryota; kingdom Viridiplantae; phylum Streptophyta; class Bryopsida; order Orthotrichales; family Orthotrichaceae; genus Ulota; species Ulota crispa. Next base: position 416,413 of record OY987249.1, on the reverse strand, counting down.
AACAGAGCACAATACAATAGAAAGAGAAGAAGTGTAAGGCAGAGGATTCTATTACAATAGGGTTAGTCACACCTTCTCCGAGACTGAAACCTGTGAAGGAGTAAAAATAGGAGCCAATGGGAGCACTTCTCCATTGAAGGTGGGACTCCCCTTTTGTGGGTGATGAAGAATGGAGAATGACAAAAGTCAAGAAAAGCAATTGCTATAAATGGAAAAGCAACAAGCTAAAAATGAAAAAGCAACGGTAATTTGGAACTAGTGGGGTGAAAACGAGGCAAGCACAGTGAAAACTTCGCATGCAAAGACTTCTCCACCCAATTCTCCATCCGCCAAGAAGAAGAGAAAATCTTCTCAATCTTTAGAGAATGGGGCTCCCGTCGGTCAGACGGCCTACCACATCCCCATTCTCTGAAGATTGAGAATGGGGTAAAGGTGTGACTAACCCTAACCCTAATAGTGCCGAAGAAACTCACCGAGGAAGAGACAGAGAGAGAAGCGGGGGGAGCTATCGTTGCGAGTGCATGTCACGTTGCACCCAAGCGCTGGATTCGAAGTCGGCGGAGATCTGGACGCGCAAGACCTCGTGCAGAGTGCCGCGGTCGAGGACGTGGAACAAGGCCACGCTGTCGGGCTCCGCCAGCGCCGCCATGGACGCCATGCGCACGTGCATCTCGTCGCGGCGCCGGAACCCGTTGGCCCACCCTCCGATGCTCCACCACCGCAGGCACACCTTGCGCTCGCCCACTTTGCTCCTCGCCATGCATTCCTTCACTTGCCTCGCTTCTGCTCCCTGCTTTTGTAGCCATCCATGTTGATGTTTGATGTTAATTGGTGGTGCAATACGAGGGGCAGTAACAAAACTCCATCTCCTCTCAATATTTGAGAAAGATGGATCCTCAACAACTGCAAGGCATGTGCCCATTTTCAACTATCAACATTGGAAGGATCTCCAAAGAATGCAAATTAATGAGCCACATGGCAAGATGCGTCCATTCACAAGAACCTCCTCCAATGATGATGAGCGTGGGCACTCAACAACCCTAATGGTAACACTTCAAAAGCGTGCTATAATATAATTAAACTTTTCATGTTACATAGAATACCTTAAGACCCACACCAAGATGATCGAATAGTTACTCAATCAATCTAGAACCCTAGTAAGATGTGTTGTGTTTGAATTAGCATAGAGCCTAGAAACACAGGGTACCATACCCTAAAGGGGAGAGAAGAGACGAGAGAGAGAGAGAGAGATCTGGCAGTGGGAGGAGGAGAGAGAGAGAGAGATCTGGCAGTGGGAGGAGGAGCCGAACCTGAGCGCCGAGGTGGAAGAGGCAGTAGTGCAAGCCGATGAGGTTGATGAGGACGTTGTGCACGGGGGTGAGCAGAAACAGCAGCACGTCGTAGAGCGCCAGGCCCGTGGTGGAGAGCAGCAGCAGCCCGTTCTGGTAGTCCGCCACCTCCACCGACTCGTGCCGCGTCCGCGCTTTCACCAGCTCCACCACCGCTTTCGCTCTTCTCCCCATTTCCATGTGCGAGTTTCGGTACGCCACTTGCCATCCCTGCGCCAACCAAACCAAACCAAACCAACGCAGATTGCGTGGTTAACCCCTAAACATGCAGATCGTCCACAGGATTCAAGACCATCATATGCCAATATCATATCACCAGAAGCAGTAGAGAGCTTTGCATCTGTCGGAAAAATAAATAGAAACAAAAAACCGGGCATAAGGCACAACCCTACTCAAAGCTGTTTATCCCGAAAATGACCAAGGATCCCTGGCTTTAGGGATAACCAGTTCGCCCGATCATGTTGCGAAGCTTACAATTCAGATGAGGTCAAATTTTACATACATTATCATAACAGACAATCTTAGTACGAACAGGAGACCTAATTTGAGCTTTAGGGTCTCAAATGACAGTTCTGTGACCTAAAACGCCACTCTGTTTCGGTCAGTGAAATTGTCAATTTCTATGGACGAAGAAATGTTTCTGCGTTTTGGGGTGGATTCAAAATGTGCTTAGGAATGAAGAATTTGTGACTTGGTACGAGAATTCTGAAGAAGTGACGACGGGGGGTTTGGGAGGACGGGACGGGAAGGGTGCAAAAACCTGGCCAGGCAGCGTGAACAAGCGGTGAACGCTGCACGATCGTGTAAGCGCGCACTCGCAGAGCCGTCGTTTGGGGCTCTCCATGCCGCGCAGATGCCGTGACGACGAAATGGCGGTGGCCGTGGCGGTGGACGCCCATCGCCGGTGGAACAGATGGAACCACACGACGTCCGAGGAGCAAAGCGCGCGCCAGTAGCGAGAACAGCTCTGCAACGAGCAGAGGTCGCGCTCCGGCAGCAACGTCACAATCTGGTACACCACATCACTCGGAAGCAGCTGGCTCCCGTCCACGCACAGGCGGGAGCCAGGATCATCCACCTCCGCCATAGCCACAACTCCCACAAACAACTGCCGAAAACAACAAAATTGCTCTTCTACCGGTATCCGAAACTTTTGTCCATCCTCGAGGAGCCGGCCGTCCCTTCGCTGTCCATTGCAATTTCCTCTCTTTCGGAAGCTAAATCCAAGCAAGCTACCTGCTCAAACAATTCGAACCTTTCGTCACGCCTCTACATATCTCTTTTCTCTTGCCAGCGCAATTGTGCTCCGAGATATTTTTCTCTTCGGAGCAATTCGGAGGACCTGGCTTTTGTACTGTATCCAACCTTCACACGAAATCCGGACACACTCCTCACCTACCGCTCTCCCTTAAGCTTACCTCTCTCTCTCTCTTATTATGCTCAACTGTGCAGCAGATTCCCAGTTGAAGAATTCAACCTCAGTAACCGCCAACCTACCGACCGGTCGCCGAACTCGGGCGTCGTGGCATCTCTCACTCCCCAAAGTCACAAATAATGAGCTCGAGCGTGGTGAGCATGTCCACAGTCCCTGAGAGAGATTGCTCAATCATCACGCCTCTCTAATAATATCCAGTGCCGGTCTCTCGGTGGGGTCGCCCTGCATTGCTCCCAGTCCAGAGCAGGCACAAATAACACATCCTTTCCCTCGACCTCCGAAAGCTCTTCACTTACTTGATAAGTTAAGGCCCAGGAATATCGGCAGCTAGTAGCTGATGTTGCAAGCTACCTTGCTGCAACACGGTGCTGTCCATATCAATTGAGGTTGTTGCACGAGACAATTTTCTTGACACAACTTGAAGGAATCACCTTTCATAATCTTGCGGTCAATTCAATCTTACAGCTCTGGGGAACAGATTCCCCATCCTTACCAACTCTGGAGAACAACGCAGCAGCTATTGTCGAAACAATGCTTTTTCTAGGGTCTGAATTTAAGGTACAATTCTGAACAATCAAAGAATGGGAGGAAAAGAATTGTAGGATCTGTTTTTCATCACACAATTCAAGTATGGCTATTTCTAACCATCTATTTCTCAAGCTACAACACATGTCAAGCTGAGGACTACGGAATCTCCACTAAGGTCGTGAACATATCTCTCCTCAAATCTATCCTTCAAAGGTAGCCAGACTCCAGTGTTGCGCATGCCGCTGCTGGTTTTTGTCATACATTTGGTTACAAGTTGACTGGTATTAGCATACCATCAAAACTGAGCTGGACGTCCAGGCCTTCGCTCTCGCGCAGTTTAGCAAGATGTGTGTTGATCTTGTCGTGGTCCATTGTATGCATCATCCCTGCCATTTCAAGGGTACACAGCTCTTACCATTAAACAATCATCACATTCAAGATATTGCAAACAATGGATCTGAGTGACTGGTTATTCCAGTCAACATGAATTCATCAAACGCTCTTCAAGCAAAATAATAGAAAAAAAAGAAATCACACTCCAGTTGATGTCAAGTTTGTTTGGATTTCAAAACTCCGCAGCTTATGATTGCAGATGACAACACCTTCAGTTTAAGACAAGCACGTGTATACCTGTGAAGAGTGTTCTCTTTGGTTGAATTTTCCTTATTTCATCTAGAGCCTGCAAATGTCATACGCAAAAACAAAGATTTTAGTGTTTGCCTTAAATAGAGTGTTCCGTGACAAAACTGGCCAACACATTCTAAATTTCTTATAACGTGGTGGAAATGTCTCGTCCGGGCAAAACGTAAATCGATTTTGAGTACAAACACCAACATCAAGCTTGAGTGGGCTCACCGCAGGCATTCCAAAATGGGTTGCACTAGATCGGTCTGGTCTTAAGGCATCCTGCAAACAACGAAACAATGATCAAATAAAGACTGCCTCCATCTTAGAAGTACACAACAAAAGCCCTTAGGTAGACGTTTTTGCAAATTTTAGGGCAAGTATATTCAAACGTAAGAAATAGGGCTCAGACCAGCGAAGGACGTGTATGGTACCAGAATGAGAAGATCGCAGTTTTCCAAAAGTGGGTACGTCTCAGCAGGAATCTCGCTTGCGTCACTGCACGATAATGTTGTCAGGTCTTTAGCAACCAATTTCTATCACTAGATTAGAATTTGTTCTTGAATTCAACCATAATTTCGAATTAGTGATTGAACCACCAAAAAATGGTTTGCCAACAAATATTCATGGCATTTTTCATTGAACATGCATGTTCACTGAAACAAGGGCAGCACATCCATTGTGGTTATATTCAAGAATTACTCAATTGTCTCAACACCAATGAAAACTTTGAAATGAAAGTGTGATGTACCTGATGTAACAAATGTCGCCAATTCGAAACCCAAGAGATCGATAGCCTGGCCCATGCCAAACAGGCAATGGAGTGATCTGGTCAAGATCCAAACACATGCTTGTGAGAGACATGCTGCGGCCAAGAAAACATATACACTGGTAACGAAAACAAATAGAGAGCCTCAAGCAATTGAAAAACACCAACTGCAAACATACCGTAAGGCCATGCACTTGAAAAGGCTCCTCACTCATCGGAATGAACTGAAATTTGGTCACAGCTGTCCCCTTCATGACGACGCTTGTATCTACCAAATAGTAGTGCGATTTGGCCATTACCTGCACCATTATTCTCCCTTTTAAACCTTGACACAAGGGTCTCACCTCAACGGACACGTCAACTACCGCTCTTTATGTGCACAGAATTACACGAACTACTGTTGCAAGCAGAAAATGGAGGTGCAACAAGTGAACCAGATTGAAAAGGCCTACCGTTAAGTCACGGAGACCAACATATATTGGTATGTGAGGCTGTACATTATTAGTCCAATCTCGCAAATCGTCCAAGCCTGCAGTCAATCATTCACTTGAGGTTTCACAAGAGGGCAAGCCAATTTCAGCAGTACTCAACTACCCTTGTTACGTCGAGGCTGCCCAACTGCACTGCAGCTATCCAAAACCCTAGCAAACCAGAAAATCCACATTCCAACTAAGAGAACAAGTGATTTACCGCCGTTTGCATCGGCATGAGCATGTGTGATAATCACTGCATCCAGATTTCTTATCCTGCACAATAGTTCACGTGATGACCACTTTAGTTCGGTGCTTCATCATCCCACATATGAATACCAGCTGGAACACAGTGAACAGCTTTGATAGGTCAGTTTGTAGCGGAGAGCATCGCACCCGTAGTAAGGAAACCATTGCAAGGCGCTGTGATAAAAGAATCTGGCAAATCGAAGAACACAGAAAGAACACCACGTCATTGTTTTTTTATTTGTGTATATTACAACGTGTTGAATATAAGGTACAAAAACGGCAAAGAAAGAGACCCGACTTCAAATGGAATGGATGGGGACAAAGGAAGAGTGGAGTCGTACTTGCCAGCATCTATGAGGATGTTCAGTAAACGTCCATCTGGAGCCAAATACCGCACCATCAAACTGGTGTTGCGTCGCCTGTTTTTGTTTCCGAGCTGTGCTGCGGCTAGGCATACCTGGGCAGATCAAGGAAACACAACCTTGCACCCTCATTCACAGAAATTTGCGCAATCTTTATTATACATCCTCAAAAAAAACCTGAATTAATAAACAGAGAAGTTTAGCCTTTAAGTGCACTCAAGAGATTTGACACCATGCGTATCGTCTGCAAAATGAAGCGCGGATTGCTTGACAAAGCTGGTGTTTTTAACCGAGCTCGTCTAGGGGAATTCCAGGTACATTTTGCTTTTCGCTGATATTGTACTTGCACAAGAATTTGAAGGACTTACGTGGCAAGATTTTTCCGGATTGGTGAGACAGCTCACGCGAGGAATGCCTTCGCTAGTGCCGGTTCCCAGGAAAACAATGTGCGACGTGGTGGGCGTGCTCGCGGCCTCGGTCGCCAGCAATCCATCCACAAAAGTACCCGACTGCGCGGCTCTCTGAACAAACACAACACACGTTGCACAAACGGAGCAAGAATGAAGCAAGCGGTGTACAAATTTCAAATTCAACGCTTCCGAGCTTGTTCGACGTGTCACATTCAATGGAAAAAAGCACATAACCCCGTTCAATAACGCCCACTGCAATGTTTCATTCCGCCACGAACCCTAACCTTGGATGCATCCGAAACAACGGTTCCAGCGTCAGCGCGTATCGATTGCGAGCTCCATGCCCTGGAGGAACACAATTTGGCCGCACCCAGAACGGAGATGGTGCCGTGGAAGCTCTTCACGAACGGGGTGCAGCTCGTGGTGGGAAATATCGACATCATCTTGAGCACCACCGCCATAGCTGGGCTACTGCTGCTGCTACTGCTGCTCCTCCTAGCGATGACGCGAGCTCCAAATCCTCCCACCTCAAACGCATACATTTGCAATAATCTCCCTTTCCGGTACTACCTTTACTACAAGACCGGCAAGTATATAATTATTACCTGGGGTTCTCGTTAGATGCTCTCTGCACACCTCACCCTTTTTCTTACATGACTCTTCCAGGGCTTGCCAACAGCCCAACGCTCCTGCGAAAAAATCGAAAATGGACGGAGTTGGCCGTATCTCGGACCACTTGAAACAATGCGGGTACGAAAGGGATGACGAGACTCATTATCTACGCCATGCTTAGATCTCACGTCACTCATCGTCTCCGGTGACGTGCATTTGAAATAGCGAATTTGCCAGGGGCTGTTGTTGATCATACAAGGATACGTTGCAACGCTGGTGACGTTCGGCGTTTAAGAAAACTGGTATTTGTGGTTATGTAAGAGCGCGTTTTATCGCCGTGTGCTTAAGAGTTGGAAGTACTAAAAATCTAATGTGGATCTCCAACAACGTGAGGAGCTCATGGCGCCATTTTTACATTCGGTGATTGCAATAAAAGAATTTGGAATTTCAGTAAAAGAGGGGTACAGAATGCCCCCCTTGAAAGTGCGTTTGCTCGAAGGACTGCAGCTGGGCGTCATTATGATCATGCCAGTTTGTTTTACATTCCTTACAATTGCGACAAAGTGGAAATACTTTTCTAATCGCTAAACCTGAGTGTAATGAGAGATCACATGTGAAGGAGTCGAGCGGTCAATTCCCAGGCAACAATTGCTGCAGCATTAGCTGGAAACGCTCGAGTCAGAGTAGGACCTATTCCTGCATACAGACCTCGAATGCCGGCCTGCTTGTGAATCTGCATGGTGGAAACAGTAATAAGCTTAGAACTACTAGATGAGCATGACAGAGTAGGCAAACAAAAAAACAGAAAAAAAAAAAAATCAGGGAGAATGGTTGGGATTAAGATTGCAGCTTACCAATTGGAGGTGATACAGAGGATTTCGACTGGTGCTCAAATTCCTCGCCGTTTGAATTCTTGTCTTTGCGACGTCAAATGGTAAAACTCCAGACCAAAACTGGAGAGCAGCCCAATAAACTACTTGTGAGACTTACGGTGATGATCAGCCATAGACAGAAAAGAGGACAATATGAAAGATCCGACATGTGAGGCAAAGCATGGAAAGAAAAGATCTCGTGCACTCACCGCAACACCTGCTAATCCACCAGTCATGATCCCAATTCCCGTCTCCAACAACGTGTTGGTCACCATTGCTTGAGTAGAGACAGCCTCGTCTGTTTGCGATGTACTCGCACGATTTGGATCAAGGCCAAAGGATTTGAACAAGTGGTACCGTGTCGTCTCATAGGTGGTGAAAAACAGCATATTCCCAAACGTCTCCCGCATGGCTGTGGCTGTTCCTCCACGAAACAATCCATGAACCTGTTCAAACCAGAATCAGAAGTCCATCAAAACATCTAGCAAAAATTATGCCATAGCCAGAGGATTAAACCTGCGAGAAGGAGCAAAGTTCAGGGGTACGCACTCCTTCATTTTTCAGGATTTTACGAACGCAATCCAATGGTCCAGCATAGTGAGTTTGCCCGGGTGCGTATACCGCTTCTTTCATCTGTACTTGGAGTCGACACTGTACATTCCACACCATCTGCGTTACTAATCAAACCACCGACACAACAAGCACTCGTCACGAGAGCTGTAGCATACAGCTTGCAAACCTTTCCGTTGTAGCACTCAAAAGAACCAGAGAAACTAAAACGTTGAAGAGCTGAACCAATTTCAAAAGCAATTTATTTCGTTGCCAGGGCGAAGTACAAAGCGGGGAGAGGTTCACCTTGACTAGTTCTGTGGGGCATAAGATGAAACCCACGCCAGCTCCAGCGAGACCAGCTGCAGGAAGAACAACGTGCAGTGAAGGCTTCCCCTTCAGCGGTTCATCTCCCTTTCAGCAAAACATACACCGCCAACCCCATATCAACAATGCCAGCCATGCCACCGCATCGTCAAGCCTGCGTTCCAAGCCGCACATAATATCTCAAGCTACTACGAACATCTGCTGCGTATGGCTTCCTCTACAAAGCAACGCTGATTCCAAAGTACTTGCAAAGCTACATACGATGCAACTACTCAGGCTCTCAAAAAGCATTCAAATTCTCTAGCAGAGAGGGAATCCACCACTCGGAGGTACCTTAGAAGAACTAGCTTTGGTGCAATTGGCAGGGGTGCTAGGTTCTCTAGAGTACCTCTTGGGAATCCGTCATACTAGCAACCTTGCATCAAATTCAGAGACGAGAGCATCAATCAACTTGTTACACTGAAAAATTCTTGTACCTGCAAGTGAGCTTTGATTTGTGAATAAGCTCCAAATAGAACAGAGCTTTCCAGTGAGACACCCACAAACGATGATGTCGCTCCTCTGTAGAGTCCCTTGGGCTGGTGACAAACGAAGACACGTTAATCCTGGACCTGTACCAGCTGACATGTCACCATGTATAACAATGCCACTCAACACGAATCCATCAAAATCAAGCATTTCAAGAACATTCTCCTGCTATCAGAGAAAATTGCTGAAAGGGAATATTGTATAAACACTTCTAAAATCCCAACACACAACTACTAGAAGTTTGACTAAGAAAACGCCAGATGCGTACCCCCTCCGTCTTCAAGATATGAGAAGTACACTGAAGCGCACTCCTGTACTTCTGGCTGTGAGCATCTGTGTTTTGAGTTTGTAGCTTCACCTACAAACACCAAGAACTGCCCTTGTCAGATGCAAAACCACCAACAAATTCTACCACATAAATTAGATTCAATGCAAACAAAAAAGTAGAATAAAAAGAGAGAAAAAGGTATCGAAAAGAAATCAGTGTTATTCTAAAAGATTGTCCAGGGCGTGATCAGTGTTGGATACTAAAGGATTTGCTCCGGCTTGTGCTTTACCTTTACGGTATCAAAGGGATGCCCGATGAAAACGGTGGCGACACCTGCCGCGAGGCCGGCGACGTAGTCCTTCGTAGCCTCCATAGATTCTAGAACTTCGCCATCCAACAGGCATGCGTGTGCTTCAATCCCAGCGCTCTCGCAAATCCACACACGGAATTCAAAGCGCCCTCGCAAGCAAGCAAGGAAGTAATGCACGCACGGCTTCGTACTCTCACGTGCTCACCTTATCTTGACTTCCCCCTCGCACGGCAGATTGCAGTACGCCCCATTCTGAACCTCTCACTCTCCTCAATTCGCCACTGAATCCAATCCCCGAGCCAAACCCCAACAATCCCATCAGACAACAACCATTCCTCTCACGCACGATTCGAATATGAAATGCTACGGACGGAATCAACGTCCACCGACAAGCTAGCCCTTTCGACCACGTAGAAAAACCTCAAAATCCTTTCACAAAGCTTTGATCGATCGTCTAGAAACCAAAAGAGCGTAGACAGAGACAACGAGATTGCTGGAAAAGAAACACGCACTTTCTCGAAGGAGATGCGGGCACACTCAAAAAGCAGACGCCGGGAACTGAACTGAACTGACTAGTGAGCGCGCAAGTGCGTTCTTCTTTCGTAAAAGACAAAGAAAAGATCCTTTGCGAAATAGGTTAACCTCTCAGGCATTGAGAACTGCAACACTTTTGAAAGGATTGTGGAATTCTATTTTTACGGCGGAACTCGACTTCTTCAACCGAATTTTAAGAGCTTCCGTATCTCATCCATCCGTACTCTCGGATCCAAGTGTCATATGTGCACGCGAAGCGATTTCTGACGAGTCAGAGCCCCAGGGTCATGTGTGTACATGTGAATCGTCTTTGATCGTATGTCTGAAGAGCCCGTGGCGAGGGTTTGTGGCGGGTTACCGGTGGCGATGGTGTGCGGCACTTTTGTAGCAGAAAGTTTATGCTTGCTGTAAGAGCTCGTCGTTATGGTGTTGGGATTCTCGTGGGGCGAAGTGGCGCTCATTTTGGGCGCCAGTGCGGCGCTCTTCGGTAGGTTGACATTCCTTTTTTTCCCGTCGTCCTTCAGTTTTTGTTGCTGTGCGTTTTTGATGCGTTCTTGGTGATGTCTGACTGGCGATTAAACCGATGCAGGACCGAAGGATATTGTGATTATTGGAAGAGCGGCAGGCCGACTGACAGGGAAAGCCGTGGGGTACATCCAAAGTGCGCGTGGCCACATCAATCCCATCATGCAGCAATCCGAGATCAGTAAAGTCCGTGATTCTCCCTGCGCGTTCGTTTTGCGTTTCCTTTCTCATTGCGCTCTTAGATTGACGCTCAATGCGACACAGTGCATCTTATGAAATTCAGCATAATTAGGGTTTCATAGAAAATCTTGGGGTTCGAATTCTTGAGAGTGTGAAAACCAGATCAAAGGGTTTAATATAATAATTAGGGTTTCGTAGAGACATCTTTCCACTTTCTCCTTCTCAGCGGATACGGATTACTAATGAAAATCTGTCAATCTTGCACGCAAGTTTAGATCTTCGCGCAAGAATTGTGAAGATCTTATCCCAAAAGGATCATGAAGGGTTTTGCGTTTTTTCCAATCTTTTGGCTTTCTCTGAAAATTTCTTTCGGAAAGGAAGGCCTGAGTGTGAAGGAGCTTGTCGCACGTGAGCCCCCTTAGGTTGATGCTCAACGCGACACAGTGCATCTCCATGAAATTTAGCATAATTAGGGTTTCATGGAAAACCTTGGGTTCGAATTCTTGAGAGTGTAAAAACCAGTTTAAAAGGTTTAATTACAGTTAGGGTTTAGTAGAAAAATCTTTCCACTTCTTCCTTCTCGGTGGATACGGAGTAACGACGAAATCTGGCAAACTTGCACGCGAGTTTTGAAACAGCACGCAAGAATTGTGAGCTCTTATCACAAAACGATCATCAAGGGTTTTGCGTTTTTTTCCGATCTTCTGGCTTTAGGTTTAGGGTTCTCCGTCAAAAAGGAAAGTCTGAGTGTGAAGAACCTTGTCGCAGGTTCACAAGGAGTTGCGGGAGACGATGGCACAGCTAGAAGCCATTCGCCACGAGATGAGGACCGGCATCTCCATCATGAATCCAGGTCCCCTGACAAGTCACGTGTTGGAGAAGTCTGTTCTCAAACATGCTCATCCTGCACAATCCTCAGAGAAAGGTCAGAGAAAAGCTCTTCACAGTTTCACATCTTCCGTGCGCGCTTTGAAACGTGCAGAATTCCGTGTTTTGTTGAGATGTTAAGAGGTTAGGTCTGACCTCGTTATCAGATTTCTACTTGTCTAAGATACGTGAGGAGGGACAGGGTCGTTCTGGGTCTAGTCCACTTTAGATTGCACACCCTAAACCTCAAACCCTAAAACTCTAAAACCCTAAATCCTAAACTAACATCATGTGCAATTACGTTGAAACAACAAGCTTACTACCTCCATTTATTGCTCTATGACATTGATCGATAAAAGAAGAACAGGTTGCAAAACCCAGTAAGTAGAAACCCTAACTGTAGAATCGAAGCTCTGCTCATAAGCGAGAGGTTGCTGGGATTGAATCAACGCGTACTTTCAGTAGTTTCAGTGACGCAATTTCTGTGATAGATAGAGAAAAATCAGGTGGGTGGGGGAGAAACCCAGTTTCTGCATTACGTTAGACGATGCATTGCAAAAGTGTGCAATTCACGTCAAAGAGGTTCCTTGAAACCATGTTATTCAAACACAGAAGCAGCCCTACTCCATGATCGCTCTCTTTCTTTGGACTGTTACAACATCAATAGTGAACAGAAGAAGATACAAAGAATATAATGTGATTTTTGCCACAATCAAGGTGTAGTGATTTCATTTTAAATCAAGCTTGGTGCAATCTGCAGTGGCTTTTAACTTTGTATTGGGATTGATGCTGCAGGAACGGAGAGCCCACCTGATTTGAACCAACATGCACCCGTGAATCATGCCATTTCTGGCGTGATTAGTCAAGTCTCTCCAACGCAGGTCAGTCGTCCTTATGTCTTATTATTTTTTTGTCTAAGCGTTTTCACTTCTCTTTTCTTGAAAAGAATGGTAATTAGATATTGCCATGATCGAGTGGTATATGCGGGTTGTGTGATCGATTGCATTACCGTTCCCTTGGATTTCGTAATACAACCCCCTGCCATGACAATTTAATCCTGTTTGCAGATTGTCATGCACATGCAAACCTTGCAAAGTGCCTGTAATGGAGATAAGCCAGCAGCAGTGTCATTTAGCGCTCCTGCTTCAACAGATGTTTCTTCCCATGTAGAGGGAAGTCCTGTTGGTTTTGCTTCCGCCATTCAAGTATCACAGGAATCCAAGCTCTCGAATGGGATAATTGGAAAGACGCCAGGTCAAGAGCTTGTGGTTCTGCCAATCTCTGCAGTCGAAGCGGGACTTTTGCCTTCCAATCAAGGTATTTTGCATATTGACAAAGTTGTATTCAAACAAATAAATTCCTCTTGGTATATGGCTACTTCATTTCTTGCATATTTTGTTGCTGCCTCTCAATTTCCATTACTAGTAATAAGTGACAATGCCCAGGCTAGTCACTTCCAGAAGTTATAAGATGACATGCAAACCAGTTTTTTTTTTTTTCTTTCTTGGCTACTCGGCTCATATTCAAATCAGGCTTGCAGAAAAAAAAACAGAAGGTAGATCTCTGTTTTTAGCTTTATTAATAAAACATTCTCATGAATAACATGGGGTAGTTATACATGACTATGAGGAGATATCCCAGGTATTCTCAGTTGTTATGTAATATTTTTGGAACGCTCTCTTTAAATATGGGATGCTTTCAAAACATTTTCAAAGTTCTATATTCGGTTGTAATACACTCTGAGTTTCCTTGTGTTTCGAGGTGCTTGCACCACAGATTGCCTTCCCCAACTGATTACATTTGTATTCATGTAGACTTGCTCATGTCTGAGACTTATTCACATATTTTGAGTGGAGAATATTTACATAAGAGAGAGGAGCGTGTTGCCATCCAACCATAGAAGTGAGATATTGAGAGGTATGAACACTCGGTTGTATCTCCTTTACCCATTGAGCTATGTTGAACCACAAAGTCAAAAGACTTTGGGTTAATTTTAGTAACTTAATTCTAACATTGACAAGCTCCTTCTAATTGTCGAAGATTTGTGTTGAATGCAGAGCCCATTTCAGGAGGTGCTGATATTGTGTTTGCATCAATTGTGGAGAGGAAAGTCGCCTTCCAGTCCAAAAAGTTTTTTGAGGAGGGCGAAAGCTAAACCTCCCGAAGAGCTCCTGCATTACGCAACTATCATTTTTCTTTGTATCAGATCCAGGTAATAGAAATTTCATCCATTTTATACCTAATCTCTTGCTATTGGCATGAAAAAACTCAAGGAATTTGTACCAATTACTAATCTTAAGTATGCTCTTATGTGAAATTCTTAGTTTTTTGTTGCAGAACTAAACCGAGGTTGTGGTACAACGTCTGAACTTCCACAATCTCACAAAACAATGGCACCAGGTTATTTATCTCCCATTCTTGCCTTTTTAAAACCAAGCTGGTTGGTATGTTTATACTGCTTAAGTACTAAAGATCAAAGTTCTTTCATGTATAAAAATCATAGAAAATAAAAATAAAAAGCAACTTTATCACATGTAAAATAGATTGAAATAGAATTATTAGAACCCATCGTTGTTAGAAACCAGTTTCTCTTCAACTCAATATCTGGTTATTACAATGTTCTTTTTTTTTTTGCCCTCTTTTTTCAGATCAAAGCAAGGATGCAGCTGAGCAACTCATATTTAGTTTAATTGAGCCCTATGGTATTCTCTGGTAGTCATCAGATTGTATATACTCATTTTATTATCTCTAAAAGACATTATTAGCATGCGGGGTATTTTCAAAATCACATTTCTTACTTTCTTCTGAAGCTGAGTTGCAATCAAGCTTAAGTGTAGAAACGTAAGGTAGCCTGCTCGAAAAGCGACAGTTAAAGGGCTGATCTGCTTTTCATGACCTTTTCAAGACATGAGATTTTTTGACTAATTTTGAAGCAAAGAGAAATGGATGTTAAATGTAACACAATTTTTTTCATAATGTTTGAAGCATTATTGAATTGTTGATGAATTTTCAAAGTTTTTGTAGTAGGCACCTATTTGTGACTCTAGGTCTCCCATAAATTGTCCCCCTGCAACTTATACAAAGATGAGGTGAAATCAAAGAGTGTAATTGGCTCTTGCAATAAAAGACACGTTTTCTTCTAAGATTAAGGAGGTCCATTCAAGAACCACCTCATATCCATTCTTGGGCTACCTATGAGACTCATTATTTGACAAGGGTAGCTTTTTGATCGAGCAAACTATTTTAGCTTCAATAAGCTGCTTTTCATATCATTTTATGTGGTCACTTCAAAATATGTAATTTTGTTGGTTTTTGTGGTGCTTTAAGGCCAACATCTTGAAATCTTCATATGTAGTAGGTGTAAAAAATCTCTAGTAATCAATATGGGATTAAATCTACACCAATTGAGCTATAATGTGTATCACAATCATCTGCATTTTGCCTAAAGTTTCATGCTTTTCCAAGCATTTTGTACCTACATTATGATCACATTAAGAATTTATACAGAGACATCAATGAAAATTGTAAAAATGAAGATAATTTTCTAACATAGTTTTTTTCTGGGGTGATATTCATGTTTTGAACTATTTATATCTATAATGCAGGGAAGTAACAAAGTTTGATAAAATGGTGATATGATTTGTTTAACCTCTAATGGAGTTTTAGTAGAATAATTGTTTTTCAACAACTCCCACACTTACCAATGAATCTAGTGTTAGTTTGTTGAGAGGAAGCTCTCCTATAAAATTTCACATAATTATTTGATTGGTACTAAAACTAGCGTTTGCGGAGATGTTTCAGCTTTGTTGTCTTAGTTTTGTTGTTTGATGAATTGAACCAAAT
This sequence comes from Ulota crispa, assembly GCA_963920765.1. Classification (NCBI taxonomy): domain Eukaryota; kingdom Viridiplantae; phylum Streptophyta; class Bryopsida; order Orthotrichales; family Orthotrichaceae; genus Ulota; species Ulota crispa. Next base: position 400,802 of record OY987249.1, on the reverse strand, counting down.
TTTAAAACATTGGCTAGCTTTAGCCGTGATCCCCCAATATTTTTTAGTCATTTTCCTAGGACATTTTAAAACTAGTTCATTTTTGTCCTAAATGCCCAAGGCACCACATTTTGGTGCTGACAACATTTTGAATTCAATAAAACCTACCAAAGCTGCTATATTTAGTATTTAGTATTTTAGAATTATTCTTTTTGAAATCTAGTTTTAGCATCAAAAACTTGATTTCAAAAATTATTGATTTTGAACTTTTTATTCAAGATTTTGTGCAAAGGTGTCCATTGCAATCTTGACTTTTTTAGTGTTGAAAGCTCATGAAAATGAGCCTCAAATACACTAGATCTTGGAGAAAATTTCTTACTAGAAATTCATTTTAAAAAATTGTAAAGAAGATTTTGAAAAACCGTAAATGGATTGGAGTTATGTATGTTATATCCTTTAACCTCATATTTTTTTGGTGACCAACATTTTAGATTTGGCAAGTGAAAAGAGGATTGAAAGACTTAAAGTCATTTCCACATTTGTAAGACCCTCTTGATCAAACATTATAATCTTTCAATCCATAAATGATATTGTTGTGTTTTCTTTGCCTATGTGATGTTCAACATATGTAGATTGATTTTGTACAATTACAATTAAAAAAAACTAACACAACTTATCAAAAAAATTCCTTTTTTGTTCAACTTAGAACAAATTCCTAGAAGCTCAAAAAATGCCTCCGGCATTTAGGGGTTAAAACATTTGCTAGCCAAAGTTTGTTTGAGTCAATTTTTTCTTGTTTATGATCAATTATTTTGTATTCTTATGCAAGAATTGAACCTAGCACAAAAGTTAGAAGTGAAATCAAAAAGGAGAAATGTTGTGATAAATTAGGTGTAAAGTTCAATATTTAGAATTTTTGTTTTTATCAAATGAAATTCCTAAATCTCTCATAAGATGTTTTTTAGGTTTTGAATTTAATATCTAAAGTATTTTACATTTTCTACAAAACAATTGCATCAATTACAATACCATTGTAATTACTTAACGGCCCCTCTATAGTTATATGCATGGCACTTTTTTAATTTGTGGTAGTCATGTGATTATGTTGCTTTTCTATAATGGTGATTTGTAGAAATAAAGTCCTTGTACACATAGATATAGTCACACATTGACATTAGGTTGTTTTAGAAAGAAGAAGTAAATTAGAATACTTCAATCTCAAAAGTAGACTTCAACTAAATGAGGCTCAATTTTTTTCAAAGTGTTCTAAAAAAAAAGACTCTTATTTACAAGCTCAAGCATATATTCAAGGATACATGGTAGAAGACTATTAGCATTATTCTTCTCCATATAGTTTCAAAAGCAAACCTAATTGAATTGCTTTTCACAATGACAATTTAAATTGCTTTTGAGACACATAAATTGAATTGAAAATTTTAAAACCATAAACAATATCATTATTTACAAATCTAGATTTGAGACTATTCCCTATTGTTTTAACATAGAACTTTTGATATTAGTTTCAAATGGGTTCTTATAGCATATAAATACTATGAGATTTTGACATCTTTTTATTACACAAGGCATAAAAGTATTTATCAAGGTGTACAAATTGTGATATTACATAAAATCATGTATCAAGGTTAAAAGCATCTAGGTTTAAATCACATGAGTCTAGTAAAAAAACACACTTTGATTGTAACTATTTTAATCTCCATGATAATACCATAGTGAATGTATCAATAAAAAGGGAATTGCTAAAGTCACTCCCAAAATTGCTAATGCCACACCCTTGTGAGTTGTGAGCATAAAATTTGAGAATTTAATGTTGTTTTTTTTCATTCAAGTGGTCCATCATTCATTCAATCATGGCATTACCACCTCCTTGAAAGAAAGAAGAAGAGATTCAAATTTTACTTGAACTCTTCTTGCACCATTGCCAATTTTGGTGTACTTTTGCTTTAAGGAAGTCAAAGGTCTTATATTTATAATTTCAAATTCAAACACCTCCATTTTTTTAATATGGTCTTAAAATGGTAGAGGTGAAACAATTCTTTTGATCCAAATTTAAAAAATCAACATTGAATTCTCATATTTCATGCTCAAAGCACACTTTAACCCCTAAATGCCTATGGCACCAAATTTTGGTGTTGACACTACTTTGAAGTCCAATAAACCTAACTAAGTTGCACTTTTCAATAGTTTATAATTTTTAACATTATTTTAAAATCTAGTTTTAGCATCAAAAAGCTAATTTTGAAAAGGATTGATTATGATTTTTCTATTGAAGATTTTATGCAAGGGTCTTGACTTTTAGTAGTGTTGAGAGCTCTTGGAAATGAGCCTCAAATACAATAGATCTTGGAGAAAACTCTCCATTAGTAATTCATTTTAAAAAATTGTAAAAGAGATTTTGGAAAGCCATAAAGTGATTTGAGTTATATATGTTATGCACTTTAACCTCATGTTACTATGGTGACCAGGTTTTAGGTTCAACATGTGAAAAGAAGATTGAACGACTTTAGTCATTTCTGCAATTTTAAAACCCTCATGATCAAACATTATAATCTTTCAATCCATAAGTGATATTGTTGTATTTTCTTTTCCTTTGTGCTCTCTAACTTATCTAGTTTGAATTTGTATGGTTGCAATTTTGAGAAATTTGATCAAACCTATTAAAATGTTGACCTTTTGTTCAATTTAGAGAAAATCATAGGAGCTCAAAATAGGCCTCAGGCATTTAGGGGTTAAGGTGTGACTTTAGCAATTTTTAGTGTGGTTTAAGCAATTCTTAATAAGAACTAAATTTTATTGACAACTTAATCCCTAAAGGACCAAGGGTGTCTTTTGAGAAAAATTCTCAAAAACTGCCAACTTTTAGTGCATTGCCCAAAATAAAAAAATGAAATCTTTTTTTCTCAATTTCAACTACACAAAACTTTGTAAAGCAGATAAATTAATATGTGCACAAAAATTCAGCCCATTTGACTACGCAGATTGTAAGATTATAGCATTTGAAGTTTGAAAAACAACTCTTTTTCATTCTTGCAAAACAAGGTTAGCTGAATTTGAGCCTTCCTAGAGTAAATTTTTTTCTCTACACAAAAAATGAGCTTTTTGACCATTCGAATCACAAGTACATGATGTTAGGTCAGCTCATGAAAATTTTCAAATGCAAATACAAAATTTGGCTTATTCTAAATCACCTTGCAATGCAAGGAGGTTAAGTGAATTGGCAATACATTAGTCATTCTTTCATGATTTCTTGTGCAATGAGGAAGTCTTTTATTTGAAATCTGAAAGGTGAAAAGTTAGAGACAAACATTTGGAGTATGTGAAAACAAGTTTCAAGAGCTCTAGATTTACAAGTTGAAAGAGAATAGGGCCTGAAGTTAGAGGAGTTTTTTTTTCTTGAAACCGTCCAAACGTAGTTAACAAAATTTGACTCCCTTTCAAAATATGATGTGAAAGCTCAATTTTTTATATTTTTTGACAATTTTACACCATGTTTATTTAGTTATGTACTTGCCAAATTTCAAAAGTTGGTGAGAGTTTTAGCATAAGATTCTCCAAAGATGTCAAAAGTGCTGCTTAAGATGCCCAAATTCTTTTGGGCAATATAACTTTTGCCGGGCATCCAATTGGGGAAAAAGTTACATTTCCACTTGGGGATATATATTTGCACCTTGTGTAACAATTTTGAGAACATCCAATCAAAACTAACTCCATATGACCCTACCCAAGTTCTCAAGTGGGTGTTGATAGCCACTTGGTCCTTTAGGCGTTAAACTACATTTGTAAGATGCTAACTACAATCTATAAAACAAAGATAAATTCTAGCCCTTTTAATTCAAAATATGATAATTATTTATTAATAGAAGTAAATATTTAATGTTTGTAAACTATAACTAAATCTAAACTGTCACATGAAGTACTAATTACTTGAGATTTTGATAACCATCTAATCTTATGATAACTTTTTTATGTTTTATGGGTATCATTTAATGCATTTTGTAAAGTTTGTACAAGAGAATTGCATTTTAAAAACGTCTTAAAATGTTGAGTCAACAAATTCAAAATACTATCCACTTCACTGACAGTCTCTTTGCAAAAAAAATTTAATGCTTATATGACAATAAAAATTGCTCTACACACTATAAAACAAGTGAAAATGATAAAAGGTCTAATTTTTCAATTGAGTTGCTACTTAGTGTTGCTTCCAACTCTGGTTGTAATTCCATTAGAGCCAAAATCAATAAGGTATCTGCCCCTAAACTCCAATTTTTCGATTTACTGTACATAATAATATTTCAAGTTTCATTTTACACTCTTTTTTTCTATTTCCTATCTACAAAGGGTTAAAGAAACATGCTATAAATAACTTATGTTTACAAATGCCATAAAATTACTAAATTAGACAACTCTGAAGAGGCAAATGTTAAAATCACATAATACAAGTGTTGTCTGACTTATTAAATTTTGAAATTGTTTGCCCAATTATTTTTTTACTCATAAAATAATTAAAGCATCTCTCCGTACACCTTGTAAAAAACTTATTTTTTTAGGTCTGTGTACCAATATGCAACTCATTTACATTATAATCAAAATCAAGGAATCTTGACATGATAATCTGTTGAAAATCAATGTTGTATCTTAAATGATTTATATAGAGTTAATGGAAAAAAAATGTTTGGTTAATAAATAAAAAACTAGAAGAGAGATTGGTAAAAAAAGAAAATTAATGTTAATTACATCATCTTAGTCCAAACATCATATACTGATGATTTCCTAGAGGTGCTCTTTTCTTTGTATTTTTTAAATTTTAGCAACAAAAAAATTAAAAAATTGATGTCTCTTATCAACTTTTATTTACAATCAATACTAACAAATAACAATGCCATACCATACAAAGCAACAATCTTAGATTGGCATCTTGTAGAATAGTTGTGTTAAATAATAACATACAATTTAACGTTTGAATCAAAGACTTTCTCTATTAAAGGATTTCCCTTTTTTGCTTTTTCACATAATACTTTTGAAATGCTTTTGCATGTATGCTTTAAGTTCAATGGAAAATACAATAAAACACGTCATGTAGAATGTTATTGAGTTGCTTATTAATGGTAAAACTAGAACATGGAGTCTCAGGGGGTCAATGTGTAATAAAAATAAGGGGATAGGTGCAAGCACCAAGCATTTTTTAGGGGGTATTACTTCTTTTCTTTTTTTAAACACGCTTTCATTATATAATTTTCTACTTTGGGTTATTAGAGAAGGGGCTTGCAAGACTTATAATTCTAAATTGATATGAATATATGATATGGTAATTTAGATAAAATAATAATTCTACAACAATTTCTGTCCTACATTAAATTTCTTTCAAACTTTTTTTTCCCCACTAATGACTACTTACAACTAGAACTTAGTAAAAAAGTGTAGTCAATACTACTATTGTATCTTTAGCAAAAATTGTCAGTGACACTCATTTACTGGGAAGGTATAAAATTATTGAACACTTTGAATATGCCACTCACAAAGCAGCATCATTTAATACTTTTGGCCAAAAATAATAATAAAAAGGAGGGTATCATAGGTCTAATTTTTTTCTAATTGAACATATTTTTCTATATCCTATAGTAGTTTGAAGACATGCCATGGCATTTTTGTACCCTATAGTAAAAAAAAGAAAATTATAATTTTATCTCAAATGTTTTTAAGGCACCTTATTAATTATTTGCAAGGAGTTTTCTATTGCTACTACTCAGTGCCCTCCCCGAGCATGGAGTTGCATATTTGGAGACCACATTGCTACATTCTATTTCTATCAAGCACAAGTCATGAGTTTTTTTACCGCAATTTTGTTGGTTTAATCAAGCTCACCGCAAATAATCCAAAATTATACAGGTTATTTTTTAACCAAAATTCTACCAAGTGAGTAATACTCAAAATCTAATAGAATGTGAAACTATTTGACTTACCATGTGTTCTTGATATTTTCATTATTAGTCATGAATGGAACGGGTGATCATTGTTGGTATAAAGTTAGGCTAGCATGTGAACTATTAGAGTTTTTTTACCCAAATAAGATTCTATACGACTTTAGGAAGTTTTGAAGGGAAAGTGTCACTTGGACTCCGCATCTCTATATCACTTCCATTAGTTGCATTGGTGCTTCGAAATGGATTTTCAAAAAAAAATCTTTGCAAATGATAGAAAATTGGTGCACATTGATACGATGTTCATAATCACAATCAACATTAATGATGTTATTTTTGTATATTTTTCTAAGGAAAAAATACATGTTTTTTTTGTATGATTGGAGATATTCCATTGAGGAAGAATACCAAGAGACACTTTTCATAAATATAAAATTTTAACAAGATCGAAATTATTATTTTTGACTGATAGTTGATTATACTTCATAGTCCTAGTCACAAAGTGTAATTCAACTACTATTGATTGAGAAGCACATGTGAAGCACATGTGGGGGAAGAACAACAAATGAATTAACATGTATCAATGTTCATTGAAAGTCTTGGTGACTTGCGTTGAAAGGAAATCATGTGAAAATGAAAATAAGATTATAAGCATCAATTTGAATTACATTCTCCTTACAAGCCGTAATGAGAATTTATTGAAATGTTTCTGTTTTGTGTCTTTTTAAAAGTGGGAGCGTCATCAAAAAAAAATGAAATATTCTTGAGTTTAAAGCTACATTGAAAATGAAATTGTTTTTAAAGAACAGGTTCACAACAAAAGATCTCTATTAGCAAATTATTAGCAAATTATTAGCAAATTATTAGCAAATTATTAGCAAATTATTAGCAAATTATTAGCAAATTATTAGCAAATTATTGAACAATTTTCAAAAGTTCAATAAACTAACGCTAAATTATAAGTGCTCAACATGTAGATTTTGGTTGTATAATTTATAGCATGATCTTAACATTGATCAAAGAAGGTTTTATAACAACAAACGTGTGAATCTTATGGCGGATTTTGAGTTTCTAGATAGATTTTTTTTTGAAGAAAATCAAACATATCAAAGATTATACCAAGGTTTCATTTCCAATGGCTTACAAAAAGCACCATTTGAATGTAATAGAAGAGTTTTAGAAAATGCCAAAAACAAAAAGCCTCTAAGAAGTTTGAAAGGTGGAGGTGGAGGTGGAGGTGGAGCTTGCAAACTCCATGCAAATACTGGTTCTTGTTCTTTTCTTGTACTTCCAAGTCCTCTAAATTTCACACCAAGTAGTTGTTGCCGATGTAAATGTCAATGTCAATATCCTCCTCTAGTTGATACAATTTCAGTTGGCAAATGCCCTCCTAAATCAGTTGAATCATGTCCATCTGGAATACACAAGCAATACAAAGATTTATATTCAAATTGCAAAGAAAGTCATTTACCAATTGGTTTTAAAACTCTCATAGAGAATGATGACCTTTATTTACCTTATCTTCATCCTTTGAACTCAATGTGTGATTGTTGCACCACATCCATGCCTTCAAGATCATGTTTGTCACCTCCTAATCAATCTTCCATGCAAAAGTGTCATTGCGGATGTGAACAATATCAAAGTACACAATTGCAACCAAATCAATCTTTAAATTTAAAAAACTCAAAATCAAAGCCTTGCATTCAAACTATTGTTTCAGAGCAAAACCTATGTTGCTTCCAACCATCTCCAAAACATTTTCCTTCACCTGATCCAACAAGCCCTTGTCATCCTCAACCATCTTCTAAACTAAATTCTTCTTTTTATACAAAGGATGCTTGTTGTGGTTTGCCATCTTCTAAACCTCTTGCACCATGTAGTTCACTAGATATTTGTTGTTATCCACCCCCTTCTAAACAACTTGTACAATCTACTTGTATAGGTGCTTGTTCTCTGCTATCTTCAAAACATTCAACATTGCTATCTTCAACAAATAATTGTATTCCAACATCTTTTAAACAATGTGTATTTCCTACTAAAACAATCCCTTCTTTTTCATCTCTAAAACCCTACAAATGTCTTGGATTACTTACTCAAATTAACAAATCTTGTTACTCGCCAATTTCTAATTCTCTGGCATTACCTATTCGAGTTTCAAGAGGAATGGGTGAAGAACATGATATTGTTTCTAAATCTAAAGATGTGGTTGTAAAGTCATGTTTTGAAAATGATCCAAATTCTAACAACAAACCTTTATCATCCCAAAATCATGTTCAACGAATTTATGTTTGTCTTCCATATCCTTCCAATTCTGTCCTAATTTTTGCAAATCGATTATTGTCTCCAAAAAAACTACTTCCTCCTAATGATGAAGAAATTCCTTTTACTTCTACTCTCTGTAGTAAATTGAATCAAATTTCTAATAATTCATCATGTGTATTTCCATCTCAATGCCAAGAATGCACCTTTCAAATGCCAACTTCAAGATTTCTTGAGATTCCAAAGCCTAAGTCATTTCAATCAAGATCAAATTTTCCTTTGCATCAATATATTAAAAATAGCTTTCAAATTTCAAGAGTTTCACAAATGAAAGACTTTAGAACTTCTAGTTGCCAATATAGTCCAAAAGAAAGGCCTAAAACTTTTCAAACACAAAAGTCAGGGCCTAGTCCACCAATCTCACCTTGCCATCTAAATCAACATTCCAATATTTCAACCCATTTTCCACAAAAGCAAGAACTTTTACCACAGTGCTTAATCAATCCTTCTATCTATGCTTTTCCAAAGCCTTTGGAATTGCAAGAACCGCCTAATATCAAATCATTTTCAATTTGTCCTATGAATCAATCATCATCTGCTACAGAGTTGGAAACTAAAGAGAATCCTATACAATGTAATTGTGGTTCACAAGAACAAATACCTTCAAATATAGATTTTGTCCATGTGGACCAATCTTGTTGCAAAAGGCCAATAAGCCCATCTTTGTATGAAGCTATTAGTAGGGTTCTTCGTCCTATTGGCTTAACAAGTGATCGTCCCATATTTCAATCTTTGTCACCATGGATACTTCCTTGCTTAGCATCAAGCCCTAGTTGTTTAGAATGTACTTGTCAAAATTCCAATAATGAAAAGAACAATCACCAATTTCACTATGCCACTCAAATTAAGTCACGGGTTAATTCACCTCCTCAACCAAATAATTTACATGAACAATATTACACAAAGAAAAATCCCAACATCACACAATTTCTCAATGATGTCAAGAGAATTTTGAAAAATGATTTCCCTAGTAAGAGTGAATTAGAAACTCAAAAACAAGATTCACAAAAAGCCTTGAAACAAAAATTTCATTCAAATGAAAAATTAGAATTGAAGTCTAAATTCTTTTCCCAAAAACTTCCTTCAAATACAAAAGCAAATTATGACAAAGAGTTTCCTTCTAGTCAAAGAACAACATATCAAGAACAAGAACTATCCCCAACAAAATTCCTATCTATTGTGAAAGCAACATTAAAACCAGATTTTCCCTCTTCATCAAGTGGGACAACAAGTCAAAAACAAGATCAAAAACAAGGATTTTTTATTCCAAGAAATGAAAATTCTTTAGAGGGAAGAACATTAGATTATGAACAAGAGATTCCATTAAGCTTAAATGCAAAAACAAAACAAAAACAAGAAAATGCTTTATGCATGAAAACAATAGAACGAGGCACCTCTCCTATTATTAGTAAACCTATCATGGTTGATTTTGGAACAAGTGAGACAAGCATGGAGTTAAATGAGAAGTGCAAGACAATTCCTCCTTTTGCCCCTACAAACAATGAAATCCTCAATGAATCCAAACCAATGCAAAATGGTAGCCTAGACTTAGTTGACACAATAAAAAAACCATCATCACATTCTTCAAAGCAAGATATTCCCTCTCAAGCATCAACAAAAGATTGCCAATGGAATTTAGTACAAGCAATTCCAAAAGTTGTAGATTCAAAACATCAACTAAAGCACAATTTTTGTGAATGGAGTACACCAATTCAAAATTCTAAAGCTATTTCCAAGCAAGAAGGAATGCTTTGGTATTGTGGTGGAAACCGTGGAATGCGCAAAAGTACACATTTTCAAAATCACTTTGCAATCCATTTGTGTTGTTGTAACATGTGCACTTCTCCATTTCAGTATTGTCCAAATAAGTCATCCATTTTGGATTCTAAAAGTTTGATATCTAGTAAAAATGAGAATGACTACAATCTACCAGTTTGCAACTCCAAATATCAAGAATCATTTCAACCAAAGTTTGTATCTCCAATGAAGAAAATACCATATGCTCAAAGAACTCACGAAATGCCTTGCAAACATGGCCTACTATTTAAATCACCACAATCCCAGTATAATGCCCAAATACAAACTAAAGAACATCATTCTAATTCAAAAGCTCTACTCAGGTCTTTTAATAATTATTTGAGGTCTCATTCTAAGCATTCAAAAATTGACTCATCTCCACACAAGAGATGCTCCCATAATCATTGGCAATCTCTAAATTGGCAATACTCACCATGTGCATCTCCTAAGAGGAATTATTCACAAAGAACAAAGCAATTAATTACATGTCAACCTCAAAAGCACCAACTACAATATGTTCCATGTGGTGCTCATCCAATCTTATTATCCAATACAAAGCCATCAAGTTCTAGGCTTTACATGGCTCAAGTTTCTCAACCTAGACAAGTTTTCAAGGCTCCTCATCAAGGTCGTTGTTGCCCAAGATGTGCTAATGAAAGATTGTAGTACCATAAGGTAACACTAATAATTCTTCACTTCTATAACTATTTAAAAACAATAATTTTCACAAATGAATGCATAACCTCACAGCTTCACAAAATGTGACAATCAATATTTCAACATTGTATGTATTTATTAATCAAAATTTGATCTAATTCTGAAAATGTTAAAACAAGACATATAACACAATGATTGAAAAATTTCGATAATTGAATTTTGTATATCACAAACAATTTATGACAATCATTGTGTACAGATTAATAGTGGATGCTTATTGTTCTTGAACCACACACCGTGCATTCTCCCAAGAAGTGCAACTTTGTCAAAGTTGTATTTGCAATTTTTTGACAAGATCTATTGATGGTACAATGATTGGTTTTTTTTCTTAATTTCTAAATTATTCACATGTCATGAAAGCTTAATTGACTTAATTACAATTTGTGGTAATGTATTACAGCATTGAGAAGGTTGAGCTTACAATAGAATCTAAAAGATGAAAGATGACCTTGAGTTTCAAAAATGAAAGTCAAATTGCTAAATTCACTATTTGAGCGTAATTCAACTTTTCAATACCATCAAATTTATACTTTGATAAAGCTTTTTCTTTGCCTTATCCTACTTAAAGATTGCAATGTGAGTATGTACCTCATGGCATTAAGAAACTAAAGTTTTTGAAACACTTGTATGAGGTAAGTCTCTAATCAACTTATATGAGAAATTACAACTTATTGAACTTTTAATAATACATATATAGAATGCGAAGTGATAAACAAGGACCAACATTTTGTTTGTACTTTAAATTCAATTAATTTATACAGATAAGGGAGAAATGAATACTTCATTATTAATACCAAGAACATCACAAAGCGTGAGTTAGAAAATGGAGTTTTATAAGTAAAAAACTAGCAAAGGCTCTAGGACAAGGACACCTAGGAGGTAAAGATTTGTCAATTTTGGTGTTGTAATTGTGTTGTTGCAATCAATGCTTAGACAACTATTTTTTGGAGTAAAAGTAAAAATGTTAATTTCTAATATTGGGATCCTAACAAAAAATGTGTTAAAAAACCTTGAATGTCATATAACTTTTGATAATTAGTCTTAATGCTAATGTTATTGCACAAAAAGATTAAATTTTGGATTAGAAGGTGCAGGCATGTTGTAGGATCAGTGCACATGGATAGCTTATTTGTTTTGGATTGTTGACAACAAAATAGGTACTCCTTTCCATCATGTTTTTAACATTATTTACAATTATGTTTTATTGAGTATATTTGAATTTCACATATAATGTTGATTCAATTCTAAAGTATGATTGATCAAATTTGAATGGCTTTCATTGCAGTGTGAACTAGATATGCTCAATCCATGCACACAATAGGCTTTATGCTTTGCAAATCAAGCATACAATAAAGAAACGCAATTTTGATATTGATAAGAAAGTTGTACAACAAATGCCAAATTTTATGGCACAATATTAAAAAATGTAATTTTTTTGAAAAGTAAAAAACATAATAGTCTCTAGACGCTCTAGTTTTTCCCCAAGCGGGGTTTTTGAAAAGTAAAAAACATAAAATCAAAAGTTTATGTCACATTCACCAGCTCATAAGATTTGCACTCTTAATGGCAAATGTATGTTACAACGTACTCAACTTGATCTTCAATCTAGCACATCATGTATTGCTTTTTAAAACTTCTTCATAATTCTTCTCATACTATAAACGCTTGCAAAATTTGTAACTGAATCAAAAAGGGATTATTCAAGTTCAATGAAAATTTGTAATTGTTTTAAATGTAATAAGCCTACAAGCATCATTAGGATTAAAATTTAGTTATTATCTCAACTTTGTACATTTGCAATCATTTTCTACCCTTTCACAATAACACACACATTAGCCCAAACATTTTTCCATGATCGGCAACCAATGAACCTACCACTTTGATGAGAAATTGGACCACCTCCTACTACATACAAGTCTTTTATATGATTGTATATCACTTAGAGTGCTAGTTAGCTTTGACAACTCTTATTGTCAAGAAAGATTTAGGGGATCTACCTTCTACATAATAAATAATGCTAATAATTACCTTGTAAAGCTTCAAAAAAAATTCATGCCTAAATGATCGAAAATCCCTTCCATAATAACATGCAATGCACAAACCTTTATTTTAACATTAGATATTGTCAAATGCATGCTTAAGAAGCACCCAAGTAATCACACTACCACAAGTTCTACCATCTTGAAGGGGATTATTTTGCTAATGTGTTGGATTGATATAGATTTGCCTTGTTCAAAGATTGCTCCATATTGCCATAATTCCTTATCTTTTGAAAATGTATCCATGCATTCACATCAATATGTGCAAGATTTTTTTTGAAACATTACAATCAATTAAAAAAAAATGCATCACATGCCAAACTACTTTCTAATTAAAATCCCTTCAATTTACCTTCCCATTTAAACATTCACCAAAGCAAAATTGAAATAAAGCTACAATCTTTAACAAGAGTGCATGCATATGTGTCACTTCCTTACTTTAAGCAATTTGCATTCAAGTCTTGCACAGAGTGTGCAGCTTACAGTAGATACAACTTGAATTCTTTTGTCAAGAATTTTTTTGTCAAGACTAGGGTTTAGTTTTCAAGTGGCAGCATTATACTGTAGACACGTCCTAAGTCTAACAGACAATAACTGCACAGCACATAAACACAAAAATCTGAGTGATATCACACCGCACGGTAGGATGTCCATAATTCCCAAATTGAAAGTTTTTGTTCATATAAAATAACAAGCTATTCAAATACAAGTTTGCAACTGTACCCTTGTTTGTATGTTTTCAAATTTCAGACGTGTCACAAACAAGTGCAGAATCTGTGCCAGGCAAACTAAAGCTTCTGCTCGACGTTGCTTACTTGGACAGAACTGGAGTAATAACACAACGGTTTACATTGTCTCCGGTTACGATTCTTTACAGTAACGAAAAGGTCATCCCCCTAGACCTTTCTATGCATATCTAATAATGCGTTCTGAAGAGTAGACCCTCGATTAATCATAATTAGAAAAGTTCAATGGAGAAATTTTCATCATTCTATCGTCCATTTCATAAAATCTGGAACGAGAGCAACACACAAAAATGAATCACTTTCTGTGTATCCATTTGATACCTGGATCTTCTGTTGCTGCTGCGAAGTACAATTTTGTACAATTGCCGTTTGGCATGAGAACAAAGCACTGACAATCTTCGTCTTCTACTCCAGCTTGACACCTCACGATGACAACAAGCTCGCTTAAGTTTGGGTCCGTCCGACATTCGGGCTTCGAAAAGAGGGTCCCGAGATTCTTGTAATGGGAGCAGGCGGATGATTGCACTTTGGTAGTTTCGAGTTTCATTGTTCTCATAGTTCTATGTGTGATACAAGTGGGAATACCCTTTGCTTCACTCGGTTCATTCGATACGCTGTAGAAAACTTCAATGTATATTCTTTGTCAGCTGACAAAATTAGTTCATGCGTCAAGATCTTATCGCAGGGTCGTTTTTGGATGATGACCCAAATCGCTCCTGTTTGACTCGAAAGAAGAAAAAATTCGGAAAATATTGTACAGCTGATTTCACATCGCCCGCGCTTTTCAGGTCTTGATACTGACCTTCCAAACCCAACCCCTGCTTCTCTGTGCCACATACATGTTTTTTAGGTCCCTGGAATAAATGGCTAGAACCAACATCGCCTCCCTCAAGCATTGGAGCCCAGAGCTGACGTCGAAAAACTCTACGGGCTCGCACTTTCAGCTGCCTTTCTCTACGCTGCTTCTGTGCATTATGCTGCATCAGTTGCAAGGCCTTCAAGTAGTTGCGGCAATCATGATCTCTCGAAATAGTTCCTTCGGAACCATAAGCATTGCGATCGCTCAGGATTTCAAGAGGATGAGGAACGTTCATAAATGCTCTCTGGGCAGACTGCAGTTCCCTCTCCGGTTTTAAGGGATGCTCATTCGATGTCTCTAAAATTCCTATCTGGCTTGGGGTTCTCAAGCTGTACAAACCAATGCCCTGAGGAAGAAGAGGATGTCCAGGAGCCTGATTAACCTCTGGTTGCAGGATCACTATCTCGCCCATCGGGGCATAAATCAATCTCTGAAAAACACACAATAATGTTAGAAACACAAAGAATGGCGAACGAATTCTATATCGGCTGTCATAATACCTGTCAGCATCTGCAATTTGGAAAGCCTCAGTCACAGAGTGCGAGTAATGAGCAATTGGAATGCTTGAAAGGAATGATGAGCATGTTTCATCGTGACTTAGGAGGTTCGCCATGTGACAAAGTGCTGAAGTGGTAGAGGACTTATGTTGTGAGATATTGTACCTGTTGAAGCAGGCATGAGTGATTTCGGAAGGTGCCGCTGACACGCTTGAGGACTACCGCAACGTGGTCAGGATAATCACAAGCAAATGTTCGAGGAACAATGTCCATATGCATAATGATGGATCGGATATGGCTGTGAGGCAAGCCCAGTTGAGCCAACAAGTGATTTCCTCCGCACATAATGCAGGGGGAGCCAAAGGTGTAGACAGGTAGCAATGCAGAAACTGGAGCTGCCTTTCTAACTCCAATCATGAGCGACAGAAACACAGCTAGGCTACCTCCGAGCGAATGGCCAGTGAACTGAATCCGAGCTTTTTCGTTATGTGCTTCCACATGGGCTTGAATGTATGGAAACACCTCATCATATAATCTCTTAGCAGCTTCGTAGATTCCTCGATGCACCATGATCCCTGACTTTGATTCCTGCATGAAAAATCGAATGGCTGAAATTAGGTCTTCAAATGAAAGCGATTCGGTTGCAGACTTGACACCAATCATGCGTTTGTGCGATCAATACATACCTTGCCACTTTCAGCATAAACAGACTACAGGGGATAGTTTCGCAGTTTTGTAAACTTACAGGTTCGAATTGCGTTGGCTCAAATTGCAGATTAGCTTGCCATGCCGCTAGCGTCTCCGTGCCCTGGTGAGAGATTAAGAAGTCGACATGAATATTAGGAGTTCTAGGTGCCCTCCGAGAAAATCACATACACACTGCGAGATCTGCTGTAAGTTTAATAGAGCGAGTACGGCTACATAGATAATCTCAGGTGGAAATGTATTCAGCTACGAACTATTATCAAATGAGAATCCAAACCTCGAGAGAGTCGGGGAAGCGAAGCCATCCAAGGAGAGTATACCTGGATAACAACGACAAGCGTGTTCGTGGCCTCATTTTCACACGCAAACCATTCGCAAGGACAACCGGGCGTTGCAACCGCTGTAATTGGCTGTTTCACTTGGTCACCAGAAACCCCTCGCGCTCCTCTGAGCACCGTAGATGCAGTTCTTAAGTACCATGGATTCTTAGATAATGAGCTGGAGTCTCCTATGTCCTTGTTTAGAACTCCAGGAACGCCATCGCAGTTATTGGGGGCATCCTTGTAATCTCGACAGTCTTCATCTCCAATTGCTGGCATGTTGCTCTCTGACTTGGAGAGAAGTAGGTCGCAAGCCTGAGCGTTACAGGACGCTGCTGTGGCGGCCATTGCATAACCAGCAGCCGGATTCAAGGATGCCATTGTCCTTTCACCTATCAAGTGCGAATTTGCGTCAGTTCCTTCTAGACCAAGCACACTTTCTCTAGTCTCCGTCATCACTTTCTCCGTTATAGAATCCTCAATATCACCAGCAGGTGCATCTGATGCCTTCAACTCGAAGGACGAGGTGATCACACGAAAGTGGTGATCACTGAGCAGCTTATCTTCCTGGTTTACATTACAAGCTGAACGCATTAAGACGTGCTCATACTCCCTAATTTCTGATGCAGAAGGAAAAGAAAAATCCTAACAACCTAAGTTGATAAATTCTGAACAAACGGTAATACCACCATGGAACATAACATAATCAGATTCACAGTTTTGAACAGGTCCGCCACGCGATAATATATCAGGAGGTGGAGGAGCAAGAGTTGCAGATGGAAAAACGGACCTCGATGGTAGGAATCCTATAGGCTAAGTTGCTGAGGAGCGCCATCTGTGTGATGCGTTCTCTCTCCACTGATGGAACACGGTATAAAAACTTCGCAAAATACTCTTTGTTGCGGGCTATTACAGAATGCGGTGTCACTTGCACAGTTGCAGCATCTATCCCTGACCCGCTACAACAAGCTCCACAGCCTTGGAATTCGCAAGATGGAGGAATAACTTGACAACTCTCGATTAGGCTCGTTGCAGTTTCCCCTCCGGATCTTTTCGATGCCTCGCGATTATCGTTATCCTTCTTCCAAAAAGAACTCAACTTCGCGAAATTCTGAACCAAAGGCCTCGACATATGCTCGCCGGCAGATTGGATCACCCCAATACAACTCCCTCCACTGGATTCATCTACAACTAAGCTCATTAAACTAGACATGTGGACTGATTGTGAATCGTCCATAGAAATATCAACCTCTTCATCACCTGATCCAACCCGGTTTGCATCTCCATTTTCTTGAAAACCTATCTGCGAAGCTTTTTTGTGGTCTTCCTCTCGAGAGAAACGGAGAAATTTGAGAGACGACGACAATGCTGCAACAGGTTTGAACGGCATTGACAACGGAGTCGGTGACAAGGAGCTGTGACCAATTTTCTCTGGATCATAAATTTTATTACAGAATTGTCTGCCAAGCGCAGGAACGGATTGACAATCCCGGGGCATCGAAAGTGAATGTCCACATCCGAATCCGTGGCAAGATTGCGGCTTGATTATTAACCCCTCACACAACCCCCGATTCATCTCTACACTGCCAGACAAATTAAAACTAGCTCAATTCCTCGGACGCAAATCGAGCCTGCATGTCCGTCAACGACACAATCCCTTCTTCAATTCAGCACAAGTCCAAGAACAAGTAACCGTCGCTGAATTATATCCTTGTACAAAAGCTCCGTGCCGCTTCGAGTCCCACTCGAACACCTTGCCAGAATTTAACATACGTCATGGAGACTTCCAATTTACGCAAGAGTCACAGCTAGCGTTGTGTACTCCATGTGCGAAGCAAATAGTCGATTTTTAACTGGAGAAGCAAAAACCGATCGCTCTGCTCAGAACAACAAATCAAGAAACGATCACTAGATCCATTCTCACAAAATCTGAATACATCACTTCGAGTTCTGTACTCATAGCTACATAGCAAGAATTTCTGTGTCACGTAGACCTAGAGTACGAAAGAGTGACGACGTTGTGTTTATCTTATGCGAAGCAATATTAGTTGATTGACTTTAAAAGCGAAGGCCGATCTTCCTTCTCTTCTCAGGCACGTCTTTAACACAAGCGTACACGCAAGCGGAGCTAGTAAGCAGGTGAAAGTGGTCACTATTGTAGCTGCCATGCCTGAGCAAGTCATCGTGCAGGGAGCTTGATCATGCTCCCAATCTACGGCGTCCAGCAACCTCGAGGCGCTCGGGCACGCCCGGTGGTCGGATGCAGATGGTTTATGGAAAATGACGACAAAAGCTGCGGTTCAAAACGATTCGTGCTGAGCTTAGTCTAACAACAAGTGAACGGGTGCTGCCATGGTTTCCGGTGCGGGCTTTGGCAGGAAGCGGATGGCAGGGGCGACGTCGATGGGGAGGAATTCCCGTTTGAATGTCAAAGCAACAGCATCAGCGGAGGAAGCTCGCTGGGGCCCCCGCCCTGCAAGCTCCCGTGTGAAGGTCCCCGTCAACTGTCCGTGTTCATCAACAAAGGATGGTCGAGGTGACGAAATTCTGTCCAGATCTCATTCCTTCTGCAAGCAGACGAGCCCAACTAGAAGCTTCTGTTCGTAACGAGGTAGAGGGTCCTATTTCCGACTTTTAATTTGACTTTCTACTAAGAAAACTGCTGTGTTAAGGGCATCTCCACCCCAGCCGCGAGGCCGTGGTCTCCAGCCCGGCAGGCTGCGGGGCGGGAGGCAGAGCGGGGCGACGGGGAAGCTCTTGCCCCACCCGGGCCGGATCTGCGGTCGCTGGCCCGCTCAGATTGTGCAAATTCTTGGCTGCACGAATTTTTAAACTTTGTTACAAGCAATATGTAGCGGAATTAGATTAGTGAATCTTACTGGTATTCTTTTATTTTTGTTTATCATCCAGGACAAATTTGTCGGGGTGGAACTCCGAAGACCTGTCGCCCGTTTGCCTGCCCGGCATGGAGTTGCTGGCGCCAGGTGGGGCTCGCAGTCTCCCGCGCCCCGCTAGGCTAGAGCTGCAAAGCCAAGCTAGTGGTTTAAGTGGAGATGGTCTTACAAATCTGATGCCAAGGCCATACAAGCCAAAACTAGCAGTTTGAAATGGATGAAGAAGTAAATTGTAATTTTGGAAAATTAGGGAATAATCCCTTTTTCAAATTTTCATCTATTGTTCTACTATAGAAAACCTCTCCACCATTCTAGGGTAAAAAGTTTGAGATGCCAGTTTTTGGACTCTCAAAAGTCAAAACCCATTTTTGAACATACCAAAAAGGTGGACCCTAGAAAATCAAAGAACTTGTTTTTCACACAAAGATGTAAACGCTACCATTTATGTTTTTACAAAACGGAGATTTGAAACATTGGTTTTGTTTAGAGTGGCCCGGCCTTGAGAATTTAAAAAAAGTCGACCTTCACCAAAAAGAAATTCAAGAAACATTGTAGTGTATTTCTTGTAAGAAATTTGCAACCAAGAAACTGATCATGTAGTGTTTCTAATAAAAATTTGATTGGTCAACGCATTTGGGTTTACATTCTTAAAGGGACAACTTAGGTGCAACTCATTTGGAAAAAATACTTCAGATTGGGAACTCAGTAAGGTCTCTCTCCATTAGTGAGTGTCAAGATTGAAATTTGGATTAGGTTTGTGAATGCTAGTTTAGATGTTTACGTGTTACTCTAAAGGGAAAAATTTATGGATACCCCTAAATTTTGTCATATTTGTATAGATATCTTTGGTTTTTCAGAAATTGCATAAACATCCTTGGATTATAATTTTCAGGTGCTTGTTCTATTATGCATGTCACTTCTTTCTTCTTTGTGCATATATTGCTTCTTTTCCATTCTATTGCACTCCTAGCTTTAACAATGGTCATGAAGGAATTAGCTTGCATATGCCTCAAAGTTATGGTCCAAGGATATTTGTGCAATTCTTGAAAAACCATGGGTATCTATACAAATATGGTGAACTTTATGGGTATCCATAAAAATTTCCCTTTAGTACACTATCATGGTACTACTAGCACATGATACAAAGTTATCATGTTCATGATATGATCATTGTCATGAACATGGTACTACTAAACGTGATAAGAAATGAAGAAACTCTACAGTGTTGCAATTGAATCCACAAATCTTTAAATGTCCAAATAGGCATGGTGACCTTTGTGTCTCCCTTTGCTAGTAAGGACCAATTGTTTTGTTCCATATCACTTTTTTCAAATGCCACAAGAACATCAAGGTGGCTTCATACATTGATGACAGGGAAGGATTACATCCAAAGTGGCACACAATCATAGAGCGCACACAAAAGTTAGGTTTCACACAATACTTTGGCTTTCTCCCTTCACATCATTCTCTGCAAGGTTGTGAGTGTGGCTTTGTCATTAGAAGTATTTTGCTACCAGAAGTATCTCTAAGGAATGATTACCAAAGGTATCTTTGCAGAAATGGTTGAGATTTCAAGAGTTGTTTTGTCACATCTCATCATATATGACAAGGCAAGAGCAATTGTTAAGTATGTTTAAGTAATAAGTTATTGTAAGGGACTACTTCAAAAAACAATTTCAAAAAAATAACCCTTATTTATTTTCCTATGACTTTTTCCTTGAATAAATGGCACTAGAGTAAGAGTTGTTATAGTACTCTAGGTAGACCTAAAGTTGGTGTGGGAATAGGTAGTCCAATTTCCAATACCGGTATAGCATCTTGTTGTTGCAAGTATGATGCTGCTACAACTTTACTTGGAAATGAAGGGCAACCTTGATCTTTTGCTGGAACTAAGGTGGAAACACCCATAGCCAGCAATACTCCATACCCAACCAATAGGGTGTGCTATTTCCAACATCAACACAAATAGATACTTTGGAATGCATTCTTCTGGTCTTTTCAAGGTTGGGACTACATAAGTCAAACCACAAGTCTCCAAGTGAAGTAGAAAATAATGAGCAAAAAGTAATTTGACTATTATCTGAAATACATGAGTCTAAAGGTTGACATGGGGTTCAAAGCACTTTTTGACTCTTTAAATTCACAATAATTTCATTTGTGCAAATATAATCATGAAAAATTTGCAATCCCAATGTTTCTTATCTTCCTACAAGGGTAAAATATATTTTACTTCGAAAAAAAAATTACCTCAAACTCTTTACAGTGCATTGTAGAATCGCTTATCAGGTATGGGGGCTTCCACCTAAAACAGGTAAGAAAGAGATCTCACACAAACAGGAGAGCATAAGTGCAGTGGGCTGTCACCACGTTTGCAAAGACTGATGCAAACCTCAGCCGATCTCCAAGAAAGTTCTGTACGTCAGAGATTTCATCTCCAGTTATGGGGAGCAGTGTCAAACCACAATGCCAAGAGACCGAAAAATCTTCGGTGACAACAGCGAGCACTTTCTGAGTTCTAAAATGACAGAACAAAGGCTTAGACACTAAAAACAGCCACTCCTGAATCAAGTAAGGTTAAATCACGAACAGATGCAAAACTCAAACAAACAGCAAAGAAAACAGAAAGGGAGGGGTAGCCATATCAGACTGAAGCTCATCAAAATTGATAGACTATATATAGAGCAATGTAGTAATTGCTGCCCACAGCAGTGCTATATCAGTATGTAACGATAAATTTGAAGATCCTTGAATAGGTTTGGAAAGAATGTGATTGAGATTGGTCAAGTTTGACCCAAGAATAGTATTTCAATCGTCTACTACCCTGTCAATAAACCCTTGAAAGCATTTTAAACGCAGGAGAACTTTTCAAATTCTCCAAAATTTCCTTTCTTTGGTCCGACAATTTAAGTTCAATGGGACTAATGATGCCTACGTCTTTGTAGAATTTCCACCAAGTTCTAGAGGCCCAAATATCCATATGCTTATGAACTGCAATTTACTTGAGCCCAAGTGGACAAAACCAGCTGTACCAGAATTCGGCACACGTCCAAAGAGCACTACTGTCTTGAAATGTGGTAGTGGCAAGTTGTATCGAGGTCTTCTCGGTTTGGATACACCGCCTCGGTTGTCATACACTCGAGATCTTATTCGTCTGCAGTTCATCTTTCATTCCCATACGCTTCATTATCCGAGTGTCTAGAAGATCAGAAAGGCTGTTCACAGATTCAGCAAGTTCTACAGCCGCTTCCTCTTTCAATCGTGTTCCCTGTTGGCCGACCACTACAGCTGCAACTCGAGCTGCCAAATCTCCCATCCCTTTGATGTCAGGAACTCCACGAAGCAATCCATAGAGTACACCTGCAGCATAAGCATCACCAGCTCCACAAGTATCGACTGGGACACAGGGAGCAGGTGGAATAAAAACTAATTCTCCTTGAAAACCAATGTAGGAGCCTCGTGCACCATCAGTGACAGAGACCAGTGGACAGAACTGGTTAAGATGTTTCGCAGCCTGTTCCGGAGTAGAATCTTCCGCAAATGCACAGAGAGCTCGAGCTTCGTCAGCATTAGCAAATAAGATATCAGTGCTTTGGCACATAACATCCCTGCGACAGAAAATTCAACAAGAAATTTTAGGGAACGACATCAAGAACGCCAGTTAGATGCAGCTACATGTGAATCCAAGAGAGAATATGAAGGAGTCTCGAAGTCACAACTCTTTAACTATTTTGGTATACCAGAATCGGCTCACAGATTTCGACTAGAAATATGACATGAACACACCGAGAAATGCTGCTCACCAAAATTGCTGTCGATGTCGGGTCACACAAGAGACATCACTAGCAGTCAGTGCCACTAACACCCCTTGCTGGCGTGCAGCCTCACAAGCTTGAGCAATAGCCTCAATGGTCTGGCTAATTTCCCACAAATAGCCTTCTACTACCAGCACTCTGGATTTGGCAATAGCTCCTGCCAGCACTGTATCAAAATTCACAATCGAAGACATTCCCTGTTCACACAAACAAGCATGTTCAGACACGAATACCACCAACATTCATTTATTGAATATCCGAATGTAATCGATTATCCTACATCGCAGATGTGAGCTAAAACTTTCTAACCTGGTAAGAGAGCATAGTGCGCTGAGCATCAGGTGTAGTCAGCACAATGACAGTGCCCGTTGTGCCATCTACTACAGGCTGGGACAAAAAATGTACATTTGCCCGGAGCAATTTGGTTCTGGACGAGTACAGCAAAAACACATCCGTCAGCACATGCATGTCTTGCATAGTACATAACATCATACATCACAGCAGAGAGGTGAAATTCACAAGCTACAAGAGAGTGATAGAAGGCATAGAGCTAGTTCCTTCCTAAGCCATACAAAGTAATTACACAAATGGGAGGTTTCACTGAAAAAAAAGCGATTGCAGAGTGATTTTACCTGTAGAAATCCCCCAAAGCATCACTGCCAACACTGCCAGTCATTGCAACATGTTGCGCTGAACTCTGACCGCTGGCCATACACATTCTAGCTAGTGCAACCAAGGTGTTGGAGAGAGACCCCCCTGCGGAGAGCTTGTAGTGGCGACCATCTAAAGCGCGCAAGACTATCCCTCTTTCCTCATGATTCACTACCTTCCTCGTACCTTTAACTAACTTCAACTCTTCCAGAAAGTCATCGCCTACAATGCCAGAGAAGTCGACCTGAATGCAATAAACAAGGTATATTAACTCAAATCCACGTCGCATCTTATTTCTTGGTTCGTTTAACCGGCAAGACAACTTAAAGCTCGACGAGAAAGGCATCAAGAAAACCAAAGTGTAGAGAGTAAAAATGATTACCATGGCTTGGCCGAGGCCAACGATATCCCAGCCTTCGGGAATCGTTTTGTCAGGAATGCCATAAGGTTGGTCCTCTATTTTCTGAGGATCACCATTCGTCTGCAAGAGAAAATCGAGCAGACATGAAAACTAATTTAGAATCCCAAGAGGTCGTCGATTGACTAACCACCAGCCCACTATCACAACTTGTCAGGACGAAGAACGCAGAATTGTAACTAGTGAACACAAAAAAAAGATCTGAACGTGAAATTGAGAAAAGCGTACTTTGAACCAAACAAGAGTAGATCTGCAGGTTTCGACATGGTTCTGCGGTCAGGGTACATCACTCACAGACAAGCGCGCGAAAGAAAAAAAGCAAGAAGCTCTACCGTAAAAGTAGAGAATGTTTGAACGCACTATTAGTTCACACCAGCCTTGAAAGACACTGAGGTTTATCTTTTTTGAGCTAACGCTTGAATACTGTAATGACCTAATACCAAAGTCAACACCAGCGTGCCCTCAGTTGTAAAACAAGTTTTATAAGGCCCCTGTAGAGCACACCCCATTTTATATCCTTTTTCTCTTGGCAATTTCTCCTATTTCAAGATAATTTCTTTGCCAAAAATTCCTTGGAGAGCAATAATTCCAGCCTCGGTAAACCCTAATTGTGTGAAAGCTCTCGTGGAACTCCCCAAGTCATTGCCTCTGGACGAAGTAAAACAAACTACCTGCCAACCCAATATGTATCTATCCCAGAGGGATTCCCAAGAATATCTCATACGCCACGATTCCACGATTCAATAATTGTAACAATCTACATTCTGTGATTGTACATGACCAGGCGGATGTATTCGTACTTTGACCGGGCATCCAAAACGCAGTAAATTAGGACAAACTATAATTTATCGAAGCAGTAGAAGTCAAACACAATCAACGTCCGAATGTTCAAAACTGCGTAGAAAGTATTACACGGCCTCTCTGACATCATGAATGCCGAGCTGCTCCACTCAACGCCATGAAGATGTCAGAAGATACGGAATTTTTATATTTCTCAACCGATAATAATGCAGGATTATTTCTCCTCTCACCCCTCCCGACACCTGCCGTTCCGACCTAAATATGTCGTCGATATTTTGAAGTTCGAGATGCCATGTGGTTTTATATATATACAACATTTCCAAAATTAGAAGAAGACTCTCAAGATGGAGCCTATACAGCTTGCCAACTACGAAAGACAATTGTCTCTTCCCACCGCAATTGCCATGATCGCGACATACTTTTAAAGACATTCCTTTCTTCAAAGCCGGAAGATACTCAACAGCGCAGCAAAGAGCCTCTCATCCTCAATGCGAATTCCCACCACAATTGACAAGGTCCTGGAAGGAAAGCCAACAGCCCTTTCCAAAGGCTCAAAAACTCCCGGTATGCGTACCTGATACGCAGCATAGTCCGAGCCATTACTGAGGCCGTTGCACACGGTATGCTGTCGCTGCCTGTCACCGTTACACGCACATGCCAGCCTGTGAATCATGAACAAGGCCTTGTGGTCACCCTGAAGAAAACTAATTCTGTCCCCGCCGATGGACCGCCTGGCAATTACTCTGAGAGAAAGTGAGGCCGAAAAAGATAAATAAGAAGACGAAGATGATGATGCAGTCCAATTAGTGCTCCGTACGACAACAAAACCACGAGAACGTGCTCGCCGCAAGACGAAACAAGAATTGGCTTCTGCCTCGTTCTCGCCTCCTAAAGTGCTACTGGATCCCTGCTGCAGCAACAGCCCTACGGATGTGAGAGAAGGCAGGATGGCTATGGCGGCCATCGAAGCCGCTGCCCCTCCCACTCCCACTCCCACTCCCGCGTGCGCCTGGCAACCCCCGCCCTCTACAGCTCCACTCGTCTTCCTCCCCCTCGAGCGCCGCGCACATGAGGGCATACGAGAGCGAGGCGTGCGACGTCGAAGATGAAGGCCGGGTTTGCTCCCTCCCCTCTGCCCCTCACGACGCAGGGGTTAGCTTAGGGCCAGTTCCCATTACGCTACGCTCCCTGGAGGTCCAGGAGCCGGAGGTGGCTGGACCGCTGGAGGTGGCTGGAGCCTCCAGGTGGCCCCGCACCCTCCAGGAGGTTCCATTACGCCATTCCGGGCAATTTTAAATGTATGGATTTTTTTCTTTTTTTTCTTGGAGAAATTACAAATAAGGGCGCAATTTCAAAATAATTACAAACAGAGGCATGATTTCAAAAAGAATTGTAATTTTTTGTAAATTTATTTCTGTTTGGACATTGATTGATTTAGACACATCAAGTAAGTAAAGAATTTTTTGTAACGGGGGTGGCAATTTTTGAAGACTTTTAAATATTTGGAATTTAGCTAACATTTATTGTAATTTATCTAAATCCAACAATGTCCCAACCAAAAAAAACTTACAAAAAATTACAATTTTTTTGAAACCATGTCCTTGTTTGTAATTATTTTGAAATTGCACCCCTATCTGTAAAATTCTATGTTTTCATGCCCCTATTTGCAAATTTCCCTTTTTTCCTTTTTCTTTGCTCTTTCTTTATTCATTTTTTGCACAAAAAAATGAATCAAATATAGCTAATGAACTAAATACGTTATTTAAATCAAAGTTGTACAAAAGTGTTAATTTTTTAATAGTTTAACTAGGGGTTGGCACTTGCTACGCTATGCATTCACCTTCATAATTTTATTGAGATTTTCATATGCTATATAGAATGCAAAGTTAAAACTTCAATAGGTTTTCAAATTGTATCTATGTGATAATATTCCAAACACCAGGATATGATATAACAAAGGTCAAGATGTGATATTACAAAGGTAAGATGTGATACTACGAAGGTCTATGTGATATTACAAAGATTTTTATGATTTTTGGTAGTATGATGGTATCTATAATATCACAAAGATTGGAGATGTCATATTACAACAGTCAAAATGTGATATTACAAACGAGTCCTTGTGATTTTAGTGGTATAACTAGTGGTTGGCTCTTGCTATGCTATGCGTTCACCATTAGAATTTTATTACAATGTCCATATGTTAGGTACAATGCAATATAAAAAATTCAAAACGTCTTCAAATTGTGTCTATGTGATATCATAAAGAGTGGAGATGTGATATTACAAACGACAAGATGTGATATTATATAGGTCATTGTGATTTTAGTAGTATGATTTTTCTAAGTTTTACTAGGTAAACAAGCTTTTTGTATTTGGAATTCAATATTAGAAAAAAAGTATGAAAAAGGGTAAATCAGTTAATGTATTTTATTTTTCCTATAGTTATACTTTTACTAAAACTTTCTATGTTAAAATAATCAAGTAAAAAAGTTAGTTCTCATGGCTTAAATTAAAATACTATAAAAACCTTAATGATTCTAATGTGTTAGCTTAAAATTTTTGAAACTTCATAAGATCTCATTAACCCTAAAGGCCCAAGCCCTTTTTTCTGTAAAAATCATTGAAAACTGCCATTTTTGGAGGAATGAGTAGAAAGGTAGGAAAGCAGGTTTGTTTTGGAAATTCAACTGTAGGATCTTGTTCTAGACTATGGGAGGTACTTGCCAAAAAAATTAGCTTGTTTTAGATTTAGAGGAGTGAGATATTGACATCTGAAGTGCAAAAATAAGTTTTTTCCTTTTACCCAAAAATTTTAAAAGCCTTTGACCTCTCCTACATCAAAAAAGTTGCTCTATGCAAAGTTGAGGTTTATTTTTCCCATGTAGAAGACCAAGTTCAGTAAGTGTTGGAGAATTTTCAAATGAATTGGAGGTGTGGATCATACTTTGTAAAATATTGCAGTGCCACAAGGCCATGAAATCTGCATATATATTGGGCAAAATTGGAGAATTTATGTAAAATTGAGAAATCTAAATTACTTTGATCCAAATGGTGAAAACCAAGGAATCTTAGTCTACTGCAATTTGGAAAAAAAAAACTAAAAAAAAAACTAAAACACAAAATTTATAAGGGGCAAAAGAAATGGAGGTTTGGGAATTCAATACCTACCTGCAAACTAAAACTTCTCACTCATCAATCAAAATCAAGTGATTCAAAGCTTTCCACATACATAATAATCTAAAGAACCAATTTCAGATTTTTTAATTAAAAAAATACAAATTTTAAAGAAGTTTTTTAGGCTGCCCGGACTACCCACCCTCCCTTGTTGTTCAAAAGTTCATGCTTGACTTCTTCAATAATTGTCGGAATGAAGAAAAAATTAAATGTGCACGTACATCTTTGAAGTCCCCACCTACCTCAAAAATTTCAAAAAATATATATAAAAATTGGTTTAGTCGTAGGTACATGCTCAAGGTCTATTTGTCCCCCGAGTGGACACTTGGGCCTTTAGGGGTTTTTTACCAAATTGATTTTTTTTTCTCACTATGTTAAGATTGGTAAAAAAAAAATGTTATTAAAATTTTTGTGCACATTTAATGTTTGTTTAAGTAATTAATGGAAAAAAAGTTACTAATATACAAAAGGAACAACAGATATTTAATTTATATTAGACATTACTTATTTTCTTTTTAATAATTATATAAAATAGATTTGTAAATTTTTCAACTATATTTCAATTAAGCCTAAGTAGTGGTTCTATACGCTATCTTTCTAAAATAGGTGTTCAAGTCCTATGACGTTGCAAAACTCAAATACAAAGGCTAAAGGCTCAATGGCCAATCAGAAGAGAGCTCAAATCCCCAACTATAATGAAATAGCTATAGGGGTTCAAGTTCTTCTCCATTTAGCCCCATGACATTGTGCCCTTACAAAATTTGAGCAATTCACTCTTGTGGTTTATAATCTATTCTTATACCTACAAGGTAGAACTCTCTATGGCATAGTCAACAATTAGCCTTCTAATCCTAACAACTTCACACAAACTCAATTTTCTTGCAAAATGTTTTTTCTTTTTCTTCTATAGTACAAAGACATAGAAAAATAGTGAATTAGGGTTTTAAGTGTAGGCAAAATTATGGAACATCTTAAAGAAGGATGTTACTATTTAATGTTTGATGATGTGGGAAATAATGGCTTTTAAATGATTTAAAAAGAAGCAAAGGCGGTACTTCAAGCTCATAGAAAAATGGGACTTTGAGGATTTTGTAGATATGTATGAAGAAGTATATTAGACATTTTTTTCAAGCCCTCATACAACTAAATTGGGAGTTTTTGCAAGGCAATTTAATAAGCAATTTTCAAACAACGCTCAAAGAACTTGACATTAAAAGATTGAAAAAAAAAGAAAGTAAAGTCCATATATCAAGAAGAGATAACCAAGCAAGGACAAATTGAAACATCACCTTTTACTTAAACACTGTAGTATTAGGTATTTGACAATGTTTTTAATGATATTACTTAAATTCATGGTGTCCCTTGTAGTATTGATTATGAGGTTTGATTGGAATATCAAGATATTATATTGTCAATGATGATAATGATGTAGGCACTTTGCCTAGCATTGCTTGTTTTTCTTCAATTTCAAATACTACAATTTTACACAGTCACCACGCACATGCAATTAATCCACTTGGATGTGAAAAACAAGTGAACAAAAGTGAAAAAAAGTTGTGTGCTAGAGAAGAATCTATTGCCTCAATCATTACTAATCTTTTCCTATAGAATTTTGAAATAAAAAAGATGGAATCACAAATTACTAGAGAAAATAAAAATAAATTTGAAAAATCAACTTCAAACGACAATTTTTATTTATTGAAAATTTGAAGGGCCAAAGACTCTTTGCGGAAATTTAAATAGATATTTAAAGTTATGTGTTTTCTACATCTAAGAATTTTGTTTTTTGAAAATATTTTTTCATTTTTGTATAAACATTTATTTGTTTTAATTTGAGTTTGTCTAAGTTTGTATAAATCTTCAATATAATAAAAAAAGACACAAAAAATTTGGACTACACTCATAGTTATATTAACATTTAAAATGAAAAATAAAATGCAATACAAATGTAATTTTTATCATTCATCATTTGGATTTTTTTAAATCCATTGTAAAAGTAGTATTTTCTTAATTTTTTCTCTTTCACGTGTTTCTACAATTTTCTTTTGTAACAATGTGAAGTTTTACGTTTCCAAATTCAACAAAAGATTCTTCTTGCAATCTTACATAAGCCAAGCATAGCTCCAATCGGTTCTATAATTTACAACAATTGTATTATCAACAGCATGCTATTGTAATTTTAGCTGTTAAGTCAACCTTAAAATTAAAATTCTTCAAAAAAATTCATTTGATTTTTGATATGTCAAAAGCTTGTTCAATAATATTTGTTTTTTCATTAATTATGAAATTATGATTATTATTATTTGCAACTCATTGATAACTTTTCAAAATTTCAACAAACATATGCAATTGAGATAAGCAACATTTTTAATCAAATACAAAGTACACATTATAAATTCAACCAAAAATATTAGTTTTCAAAGAATGTCACAACTCCTTAAATCTTTGTACACTCTGAGTTGATTTCTATTGGGCATTCCTGTAAGTTAGCCAAGACACAAATTTAGTTTTTTTTTAATCACAAAGAGCTTGCAACATAATGGAATTAATTTTTTTCTTGTTAAAAATTTACTACCAATGAAATTAAGTGGCCTAAATGTTTTGATAAAGATATACAGTGACTACTGGAATTGTCTCAATGTTTGTTTAGACGCCAAATTTTTTCAATATCTCCACTATACCTAAGTGGCATTTTATCCTCAGATTTTTTGCGTGTGATCCTTGTGCAATCATGATCAAGTATACCAAATTTCAGTTACTAAAAATCAAAATCCTATTTTTGATAAATTGTTTTGTGTCAAAATCAAGAAAGTTGATTAAAAAACATTGGTGATGAATTTTAAAGAATTGATTGCATGGGTATGTTGGAGACATCCATACGCACATCTTTGCTTCAAACAAATATTTCCAAAAAAAATCTAAAAACGTTTTAATTTCAGGCCAAATTTAGTAAAATTGATCATTCTCATGGAATCTATTTTTTGGGCAAAATAAACATATCATCATGTTTAAAGGTACAAAATTAATCACAACATATGAGTTATTTTGCCAAAAAATGGATTCCATGAAGACTTATCAATTTTACTAAATTTGGCCTGAAATTAACCCTTAAAGGTCCATGGCCTTTATGTCAAAAGATACTTAAAACTGCCACCTCTATGGCAAAGAGTAAAAAATCAGGCATTTTGCATATTTGATCGTAGGATCTTGTGCTAGACTACTACAAGAATGAGTAACACAAAACTCAAGAACTTTGACCACACATATTGGAAGATATATGCATTTAAAGTGCAAAAAAAACTTTTTTTGCACCTTGCTTGATTAGATTTTTTAACTTTGAACATTTTTAACTTAAAATTTTTGCACCACAGAGTTTGGAGTTCTATTTTTGCATGGTGGGAAGTTGAGTTGGGAATCTTGGGAAATTTAAAAAAAAAATACTTAATTTTCATTCTCTAAAAAAACGTTAGGCAAAAGAAGGTATGAGATTGAATAAAAACTTAAATTGCTAATAACCTTGCAATGGAATTGAAACGCAATAATTCCAATGGTAAGATTGTTCTAGAAAGCAAACTTCACCCTCTCCAACAAATTTTTTGAAAAAATGTTAAATTTGCATTCAAAAATGAAGTTTATAAGTTATTTCTCAGGAAGATGCTTAAGTTGCCCACAAAACAAGATTGTCCATAACTTTCTCATAACTAGTCCAAATGGAATGAATCAAAGCTTCAGATGTAGACAAAGATATAATCTATAAGAGAAGAAAATTAAATTTTTTTTTCAAGTTTTTATAGGATTTTTTTTTGCTGCCCTAGTCCCCACATTTGTGCTTATTTGGGCATAACTTTTGCTCCTTGGCATCAATTGGAATAAAAATTATACTCCCCAAAAGCTAATGTGTTTTTCTATCTTCAAAAAAATTTAAAAAAAATTAAGACAAAAATTGAGGCCATAGATAACTGCCCAAAATCCCATTTGTCCCCCGTAGGGATAGTGGTCCTTTAGGGGTTAAAATATTTTAAGATTTTTTTAGATTTTTAATTCATCACCAATGTTTTTTAATCAGCTTTTTTGATTTTGACACAAAAAAATTTACCAAAAATAGTATTTTGATTTTTAGTAACTGAAATTTGGTATGCTTGATCATGATTGCACAAGGATCACACACAAAATTTGAGAATAAAATGCCACTTATATAGAGTGGAGATATTGAAAAAAACTTGGCATCTAAACAAACATTGAGACAATTTTGGTAGTCACTATATGTGTCTCATTAATTGAACCACATATATTGAGCAAATCTATAAGCCTTGTAAATATTTGAAATGATGCTTTAAAAGCAATTTTTATTTAGAATTTTAACGTAAAAAATGAATTATCATTATTTCTTCTATAAATATGTTACCAGTCATATTTACATACTTTTTAATGGTTGAAGGTCCAATTCTACGTTAATATGCCATGTGCTTTGAATTATAATCGTAAGCAAATTTATAAAGCACACATGCCACATTTTTTAAAATGTAGTTACAACTTTAATTCATTTACACATCTGTTTTTCAAGAAAAATGTCAATATACCTCATAAATTGTCCAAAGCATCAAAACTCATTCTATGAAGATTTTAGAATTTGTTTGTGATGCATTGTATTACATAATCTTTGCATTATTTTTTTATGTAGTCCCAACAGGTTAATTGACTAGATTTCATTCATTAGGGGTAGAATTTAGATAAAAAAGAATCTCATAATCACCACAATATCGCTGTGGTGGCGAAGTATACTACTGGTCGTTAAAAAACTTACATTATACTTTTAGCATATAAAAGCAACTGCAAAGGTAACTCCTTGCTACTATGAAACTAGTTTGATAGATAAGGAGGTTAAAAGGTATACTTCTCATACCCGAGTTGTAAATAAGATAACACCAATCAATATCATTGGGTGTATATAAATACAAAAACAATAATTATCATAAAATATAGCAATTAAAATTAAATACAAAAAACTTATGTCCATGATCAATTACAACAATTGAAATGCATGAATTGGTGACATCCTCATCATCTAAATCTTGCCATTCATTTAAAGGATTCAAGTGCTGCATTATTGAAGAATCAACATCTACAGTAAAAACTATAAGAAACAAAAGCTCTTGAAAAATGTCATGATCATCTTCTATTACAATTATATGCTTTTCATACACACAACAAGCTTGAATCCCAATCCCTCCAATTATTAGGGAATGAAAATAAAGATGAAAACCACAATATCAAATAATAAATTAGACTTTCAAAGTAAGAAGGAAATAGAAAGCAAAAACTTACATATACTAGCAATATAATCAATTAACATGTTTCCAAGAAGAGTGTGAGCTACCATTAACATATGCAAGAGCACGTGATTTATTTGATTTATTTCATTGTCTCTTCATGATGGCTAATTTAAAAAAAAAAGTGCTACTCTATTGATACGCACTACAAATAAAAACAGCACCTGAATTGATACGTCCAAATTGACTATATGTGTTTGAATTAACAAAAAAATTCAACATTTTTCCTTTGTAGAGGCACTTGTGCAGAATGTCATCTTTCTATATATCAATCACTACAATCACCATCTTTGTGAGTAAGAAGCAACTTAGCTTAATATGCCCTTGCGACCAGTACAATATGGGATATTTTTCTTGTATTTGGAATGGATCCTCACCTCTACTACATTTGAGATCAACAAAAAAAGTTGAAGAATAGATCAAAGCAATTTTAGTGAGCTACTTGAGATTCCAAATTAAAACTTCTTACTAGCAGCAAATACCGATTATATGGCAGTATATATACTATGCCCTATGATCCTTTCAGGGTTAAATTATAAAAGCTACACTTTGAGATAATCACAAATAGGAAGCTCAAGGCAAAATTGAAACGTTTGCAAAAATAGAACAGACCGCCACTTGTACTGTACAGTACAGTACTTCGACTTCCTTTCTGTAATTCAACGACTCCTAGTATTTTTGCCCCTCTAGGGTTTGCCATTTAAAGTGCTATCTCCGCCCTCCGATGTAAAACCCGTGATCTTCCGGCTGCCAGCAAACCACCGAGCCCAACCCTACGCCACTTTTAGCACGTGCCCACCGGAGTCGCGATCCTTGTCCCCTGCTTCGAGAGAGCGCCCTCTTTCTCTCTCTCGATGTTGATCAAACTGTGTTTGAGGTTTCTTTTGCACGCCGCTGGATGACCACAGGAGTATTCTTCTTTCTCTTAGTATTGTCACATGTACACGGGCTACGTTGGCCGCAAGCTTAGAGTTTCGCACCCGAGCCATTTTACGTGTGACGTATTGAGATGAAGAAGTGTACTTCGACTCCAATACCTCTTAAGCTTACTTTCGCGGTGGCCTTCTTCGGCGAGGCCAGAATTGTGTACATCTTCAGAATTTTTCGATGGAGCAGGATGACGCCGGTTGAACGAACGCTAGCTCGGCTTGCTTGCTTGATTTTCAATCTCTGTCTTTTCGAACTGTCAAGAACCTCTCATACTTCGATAACCTACGACTTGGAAACGGGTGAGAAGTGGACGTAAATTTTCCTCGCTTTTGGATTCTACTATTAGTTTTTCTTAACCTAAAATCCTGTTCTTTAAGGTAACCTTCGTGTTTAAATGATGTTGGATGTGTGAGTGTCAAACAGCTCTATTTCTTAAAGTTTCAAACTACTTCATTTCTTTAAGTATCAAACGCGGAAAACTCACGGTCATTTCTGGTTCGCGCTTCGTTTGTGACAACTGAGAGTACCGCGGTAAGAACGTAGAGGCATTGCCCTCCGATTCTACCTAAGCATTGCTAGCTGATGAGAATAATTAGGATGATCGCTCCCTACTCGGTAGATGACGAGAGTCCAGCTTTTTAGAGTTTAAATAGTGCGTGTTTGGTTTGAGGATCACCACGTGCACTTATCTTGGATGTTCAACTTCAGTGTTTGTGATCATGTGGCACTGACACGAGTTTCGTATATCCTTACTTTGTGATTAGATTCCAGATCGGTAATGTTGGACATGTTGATCTCGGGATATGAGAAGGATATTGTATATGTGCAGGCTACGTCCTGAAGAGAGCAACATAGGTCAGTTGTGCCCCCCTGCTTCCTTCTTCGCACCGTCATTGAATTTTCGTCATCTGTGCTTTAGCAGTAGAACCGCTTGATCGTAGAAGGCGATCTAGTATTTTTCGAAAACCGCATAGAAATCAGCATATTAACGATTATCAATGTCTGAAGCTTTATGATCCGAAGTGTTAACTATTCCAGGATTCTATCGCTGGGATTCGTTTTGACCACACTGACGCAAGAACACGGACAATTTGCCGTTACCTAGACCTCACTGGTTCTCGCAAAGATGTACGCTTCTTCAAATTAACGGTGTTTAAAGTACGTGACTCATCCAGGTGGTATGAGACGGGGGAGAGAGAAACGTATAAATGTTTGCCTAATGTTACAAGGCTCCTACAAGAAATCTGCTGGAATCAAGGGCTGTTTCATCTGGATCGTACGGATATAGGTTGTTGGCAAGACAGGTTCTGTGCAAATATTTCGTTTCATAACGTCGCTAGCTTGCGCAGATGCGGCTGTCACATGAGTTCTGAAAGAAAATCTGCTTTGTTTGTTTTCTCTGAGTTACGGATAGATATGTCACCCTCCCGTGCCGGGCGAGACAATTTGAGAAAGCAGTATAATGTAGTGAACAGTGACGAACTTGTTGGCTTGCAGACCTTCACGGAGTTGTCGTCGCCGGGCAACGAAGAGCCGATCAGAACTCCAGAGAATTGTGGAAGGCGATCGTGTCACTTGCTTCCAATTTGTGCGCGGTGAGTTGGTGGCTTCAGATTACTACTGGGTCGACGTCAGGTAATTTTGGCCGGCGCAGGCAAGAGTGGAGGGGCTCCACATCCACGGAACCAGAAATTTGTCTCCGCGGAAGCCGAACAAGTTGAAGCTAGCGCCCGTGGCATTGTCCCGCATGAGCTCGCCGGGGTAGCCGGCGTAGGCGCCGTTGCCAAAGATGCCTCGGCAAGCTTCCGCTGCTTCAAGCGGAGATCCGGCGTCCCCTTGGTAGTAGGCGTTCTGGTACGGATCCGTGGCGGCCCCTGCAATGAGCGTGGCCAGGTTTATCACCAGCCCGTCCGCCCCGATGTCGCCGCTTGGAGGCAGTAAGGGCTCCGGCATGTTTTCCATGAAAGTGTAATTGACATTTGCAAATGGCCAACAACAGAGCCCGGGGCATTGCGTTGATGCATCCCCCACCCACAAATAGGGCAGCATCTGACCGCCGGTGACGTCCGAGGGGTACAGATATGCGTGCTGGCCGCACGTCTCCTGACAGAACCCGGCCACCTCCACGTCCCATGCTGTGACGACGATGTAGAGCGATCTCGCGCTGACGTCGAAAGTGGTGAGCAGGGCGTTCATCAGCAGGGCCTCCACGTCGGTTTGGTTGAGCTGGGTACCTCGCGAGTACGTCTCGTCTTGCACCTCTCCACTGGGGATGAGTTGCTGGGCGACGGAGTCGCCATACACATCGACGTAGCCTTTGGTGATCTCCCACCATTTAGCCACCGTGGGGGTGCTCGCCCGCGCCCTGCGTCGCGGCGGTGCCAGTGACCGCAAGAACCGCCGCACAGTGTATCTCTGGAGCTTCGTAAACTTGCCATAGAAGATGAGATAGAGCTTGGTGGCGTTGTTCCTCCCGGACAGAATGGGACCGTTGTGGTAGGGCAGCACCAGTGGTTGCGGAGGCACCAGCGTCGCTAATTTTCTCCCGAATACATGCTGCTGTTCCTCGTAGGAGGCCACGTGGGCATCTGCGCTCCATGAACGCAGCCTCCGCTGCGAGTTAGTAGGGATGTCCTCCGACCGCGCTGTATCAACACATGGTGCCAGCACAATCGCATTCAATAGCACCAAGGAAGTAGCAATACTGATGAGCTTGTGAGAAAGGTATTTTGGGCCCTGTTCCATTCTTTGCTCGCACTTTCTGCTCGCAAATTGAAGAAGATTGTGGTCTGCAATTGGACTCGAATTTGAAATTTCACAATAACAGTAACATAATAAGAACACTGATGGGGCGTCGTCGATAATCTTATGTTTCTTCGATCGTCTGCTTGAGCTTTTCGGCGCGTTTCTCGAATATAACCGAAACTCCCCCGTCGAGTTTATGCCGTGGAACTACAAGGAGCTGAGGATTGTGCCTGTTTGGAAAACTATTCCTTGACAAAAGGAGGGGTGAGGAATTTGTAAAGAGGGACAACAGAGGCAAAC
The DNA here is from genome assembly GCA_963920765.1 of Ulota crispa. Lineage (NCBI taxonomy): Eukaryota > Viridiplantae > Streptophyta > Bryopsida > Orthotrichales > Orthotrichaceae > Ulota > Ulota crispa. The sequence goes on along the minus strand of OY987249.1, from coordinate 363,830 downwards.
TGGATTGCGTTTAAGAGGCGACGGATTTTTGTGAAGAAAATCAAGTTCGTAACAGAAGCATGATGAAACGATTTCATGAAAGATTCAGTTACTTGCTGCTGGACGAGAAGAAACTATCAGCAAGAGAGCAAGATGAGCTCGGGCACATCCATCTTGACTTTCAGGATATAGCAATCCCAACTCTCCGATCTTATTCTCCAGCAGGTAAACTACGCGGCGGTTTGCAAGAGGAATGTCTTAGAGATTGGGAAGAGTGGACCATTCCTAGAGAAGATAATTCTCTTCACGTCCTGTGATGTTCATTCATGAATTCCTTGACGATCACCAAAGTCTACAGCATTCCCTGCGAGAATCCTATCCTACAATATACAGGTAATGAAGCTGTTTGCACGGTGGAGCAAGAGGGCCAGCAACTAGCACACCAGCTGTTCATCCACACCAAACGTTTTAGCCTCTTGATGTTTTCCACATGAAGTAAATCAAGATTGGGAGTTACAAGAAAGCCAGCAACTGCACCAAGTTCCAACAATCCTCATCTAACTGCCTGCATTTCGCACTGTCGGTTGAAGTTTCGTTCAGTTTGGAGGCACCTCTCCTGCCTTGGGTGAAACGTCTCACTTCAGATTATGCTTTCACTGCCAATTGGGGTTTCATTTTGTGTTAATACTGAATATAGCCAATGTATGATATAAACATGAGCTAATGTATAATGTTTTGTTGTAAAAATTCGAAGTTTGGATTGCTAGGCATGAAAGATAGTTTTGAAAATAGAGAAATTTTATCTTATTATGGCGTAAGCATGAAGTATATTGAGGGTTATACATGTGTTTCATAGGCAAGATAGATGTTGGTGTAAATAGGAATAATGAAACTTATTTTTCAAATCAAGATTGCAATTCAAAATTGGTCGTTGATATTGGTACCACACCCTTATAACTATTTTACCATACTTACACCTCAATTAGGTTGCCTTGAAAATTATGTTCCTTTAAGGTAGGAGCACACATGCACCTATGCACCCATAAGCGTGAAACTAAGGGTTTTGGGGGTACGAAAATTAGTTGATGAACTTTGAAAAAAATAGTGGGTACGAAAATTAGTTGATGAACTTTGAAAAAAATAGTGGTAAGTTAGGAAGAGGAAACCAAAAATATTGGCAGGCATCCATTTGAAAGTTCCAATTGGAAGCATTTGTTCACAAAGATTTTTCGAAGTCCTAAATCAATGAAAAATTATATTTGTGTGTAGGAGATGTTTTTAGTGTGCTCATACGCTCATAATACTAACTTGAAGAGTTTTTAAATAGTGAGATGGAGCACTCAAAACTGTCATGTCAGTCACCCAAAACCATCCTTTTGTCACCCATAACTATTTTTTTTTTATTATCATTCACTGATATCACTAACACAAGTAGGTATTAGGGACAAGGACATTAATCGCGTTATTCGTTAAATTGGGAAAAACGGAGGTGCCATTCTGTACCCACCTTAAACCCAAAAAGTTACCTTAAACTAGATTTGAAGGTATCATATTCTATCTGAGCCACTAAGATTTTTTCCCTCGCAAATTCCTCCTCTCATGTGAGGGCACGTGGACCGATTTTAGGAGTACTCCTAAAAGTTAACTGAAACCTTCAGAAATCCCTGGGACATGTTAAATGTTGCCCTGGAAAGTGGGCCCCAGTCCACATGGTGCCTTGGGGTAGGGCATGGGCCCTAGTTGCGTGGCCATAACCCCATTCCCTATTAGGCCCTTGCGTCTTGCGCAATACACCCCGCCAGCTCTATTCATAGAACAACTTGTAAGGAAGAGTGGGGGTTTATCCCACATTGTTTGGCGTTGTGGGTGAGTTACTTTGGGTACAAAGACCACTCAAAGAGAAAAAATACACAACTGGATTTCTCTCTAAGTGAAAACCTACATCAAGAACAAGAATTACCAAGCACTACAATCTACAAAGTTATCACCCTTGCAAAGCTTCACAAACTACTTCATAAAAATTTCAGTAAGTCTTCAAATTGTATGTATGTGATAATGTCACAAAGAGGGGAGATGTGATATTACAAAGGTCAAGATGCGATATTACAAAGGTCACTATGAATGTATCTACAATATCACCCAAAGTGAAGATATGATATTTTAAAAAGAGGCTACGATGTGATGTTGAAGAGGTTAGGCTCTAATAGTAAAGAAGTTACAATGTGATATTAAAGAGGTTATGATGTGATATTTTCCTCACTGCTTTTTGTAGCAAAGAATTTGTGATTACAAGGCTAATTTTTGTCCCTCTCAATTTCTGACTCTAGAGAGCTAATGCTAGCTCTTTTTGGCATTTCTTGATGTGCAATTGTTTTAATTCTCTCATAAAAAACTAGATATTGCTTTATCTCCTATAAAATTTGTCTATTTTTATAAGCTAAAATACCTTTAAAAAAATCAAAATTTCTCACACTTTGAAACCTCTATTGGAAAAACTTGGCAAACTCAAAATAAACAAGCACGAGGGCTTCATTTTCCGATTTAAACCAGGCCCCTTGGGTAAAGGGAAATGGCCTTTCCTTATTTTCTTGCCTTTTGGGGGGTTATTTTTGCTTTTCTAGAATGGTCACACTTATGTTGATTGGAGTATTCAAGGCGTTGTCAATCCAATACTCCAAACAACTCATTAAACATATTACTATCTGTTTATCTTTTGTTTGGTGTAAAGTTAGAACTCATTAGAAGTGTATAAATAAATTTTCTAAAAAAATAAAATAACATACGGATTTGGAAATTGGATAATAAAAAGAGAGCTCATTAAAAGCAAGCTAAAGGACAAACAAGGCAACAAATCATGCTAAAAAAATTCATGATAACAACACACCAAATTTTGAAACTTTATCTTGACATTATCATGATTTTCCTCTCTTGAACATGATTTGCCGTCTTTTTTTAATTTTTTAACTTGTTTTCAATGAGTTTTTTTTTATTGTCCAATTTTCAAATCCGCTAATATAACTTGTGTCCTATGGACACATTTTGGATACATTGGTCATTGAGTCTTGAATGAGCATTGTCATCCTCATGCCATACTCTCATGCCACCCCCCATTCACAATAAATAAATGGAAAAGTAAATTTTTAAAATTTTAATCCATAATAAATTTCAAAATTCAATAACTTCCCATTGTAGGCCCAAATGCCAAGAAACCAAGCCCATGCACCCCTCCTTGCAAAGAGCTTTTTGACAGTACCAAGCACGCAATGAGGAACACACGACCTGAGAAATCTCAATGTGACAAACAAACAAACATCCAAACATCTAAACAAACAACCTAATTTAAATAATTTAAGATATTAATGTATTATTTTTTGAAAGTTTATTTATATGCTTCCAATGATAGTAACCACAAGTTCTAATTTTACACTAAGCAAAACATAGGAATACATTTAAGTTAGTGAGTCGTTTAAAGCTGAATTGATGATTCCCTCACCTGCTCTCGGAAGCGGCTTCGGATTGCTTCAAGTACTCAGCCTCTGCATTGGAGCTCTTTTAGGGCTTGGCTGCCCTGGTGCTGGGCCTCATCGCATCCGGCGTTGCAGCTGTTGTAGCTTCTCAATTGCAGGATCCTCGCTGTGTTAGAGGTTCAGGAATTCTTCCAGGGATCGGCCTCTCGCTTCGTTGGTCCAAACGGTGTGGATCTTTGGAGAGCGAAAACCTAATTTGGTATTGGTTGGATTGGAGTTGGTGGTGATAGTTGTTTGTAGTCATGGCGGAGCTTGTGAGCAACATGAGTGATGCGCAATCCATGGCGGTGAATGAGGACCAGGGCGCTGCAGGTCCGGCTCTCGATTTTATGCCACCGCCAAAACCTGATTTTTCGCCTCTTGAAGAGCATTGGATGGAGAGCTACAGCCCCGTGTTTGAGCAAATGAAGGTTGACATCCGCATGAATTCGAAGGTAATTGCGTTTTTTAGGGTTCTCTGCTGCTGTCAAGTCTCGGATTGTTAGGAATTTCACTGTTGTTGGTCTTGGTGTGCATGTCTGACTTTTGTTTTAGACCTAATTGGCGAGCTTTTTGGTACCTAGTTACTTTTTGCTCTCTTTGCCTAAATTGTTAAAAAAAAGTTTGATAAATCTTTTTGTTGGCCTTGCGGAACTTTAAAAATCTGTGTGTTAGGTTGGGCAGGTGTGTGACTGTGGAATTGGTGGATTGCAGAAAGCATTGGTGGAGCTTTTGGTGCGAGAAGGGCAGGAGCATCTGTTCGAAGGCTGGCAGCCTGGACGATGTGAAAAATCAAAAATCCAGTTCTTCAATCAGGTGCTTTTTATACCCTCTTTCTCTATAAACATATATATATATATATATATATATATAAACATATATAATATATATATATATATATATATATGTATATATGTATATATGTATAGATATAGATATAGATAGATATATATATATAGAGAGATATATAAAAAATATATATATATATATACAAATATATAGATATATAGATATAGATAGATATATAGATATATAGATATAGATATAGATATAGATATATATATATATATATATAGATATATATATATCTATATATATATATCTATATAGATATATATATATAGATATGTATATATAGATATATATATATATAGATATATATATATATATATATATATAGATATATAGATAGATATATAGATATAGATAGATATATATATATATATAGTTAGATAGGGAATTGCTAAAGTCACATCCAAAATTGCTAACGCCACACCCTAAGATGTACTTTGAACTTGAACTATGAGAATTTAATATTGATTTTTTAAATTTGGATCATGAAATATGTTTCACCTCTATCATTCTAATGATGTATTCAAAAAAATTGAAGGTGCTTGAATTTGAAACTAAAAAAAAAAGACTTTTGAAATATTTAAAGCGATTATACATCAAAAAAATAGCAATGGTGCAATTAAATTTAAAAAAAAATTGCATTTGTTTTTCTTTCTTTCAAGAAGGTGCTAACGCCTTGATTGAATGAATGATGGACCACTTGAATTTAAAAAATAGCATTAAATTTGCAAAATACCCGATTATAGGGGTGTGGCTTTAGCAATTCCCTATATATATATATATATATATATATATATATATATATATATATATATATATATATATATATGTATATATATATGTATATATATATGTATATATGTATATATGTATATATGTAGAGCTTCCATCTCACATCTGCGATGTTTGGTGATTGTGATGTATTCAGGATACTTGGCCATGTCTAAGTTTTTATTGTTTCTTGCACAGGTGGAGAAGTTGAACGATAATTACCCTGGAGGTCTTGTAGCTTACATTCACAATGCAAGGAAACTGTTGGCTGATTCCAAAGCTGGGAGAAACCCCTTCAATGGGTACACACCTTCGGTATGTTCAAGAGTTTCCTTATCAACTCTGGGTTCTGATGTCCTTTCTGTTTGTCTATGTCCGCTGTGTATTTTGTCCCGAAGTGCGCATGGGTCAGAACTGAGTAGAGTACTCACTGGTGAACAGGTACCAACAGGAGAGCAGTTGAAATATGGAGACGATGAGTTCATGAAATTTGAAGAGGCTGGTGTGAGGGAAGCCAAGCATGCAGTCTTTGTGCTGGTAGCAGGTGGCCTTGGTGAGCGCCTTGGCTACAGTGGCATAAAGGTATACCTAGTATCGTTCAGGTTGCATACGTAGAATCTGAGGTATCATCAGGTTTTGATACAACCGCGCAAGTTGTAACTTTAATGTTCGCTTCTAGAGTAAATGTTTTCACCTGACAGAGTTGAAACTTCATATTCATGAGTACTTTCTTGAGGTCTTTGTGTTGCAGATTGCTTTGCCCTCTCAAATCGTTACGGGAACTTGCTTCCTGGATCTCTACATCCAGCACATTTTAGCTCTTCAAGAGGCTAGTGGTAAGAACTTGCTGAAAGCGTTTTTTGTTTTGCTCTCAAATATCTAACGAAGAAATAAAAGATATGAACTTTTAACACAATGGTATGCTTCCCAGGGAGCTCTGGGAATGGAATTCCACTTGTGATCATGACCTCCGATGATACACACTTGAAGACCCAGAAACTCCTGGAAGATAACAACTATTTTGGAATGTCACCAGACCAAGTGCACCTCTTGAAGCAGGTTACCATCACTGCACTCTGCCGCGGTCATATTTCTTAGGCATCTAGTTAGCTCAGATGATAACGTCCCTCGTGATTATTTCAAAGTCCTTTTCTTCAGAGCCCACTAGCACTTCGTTCTGGAGATAACTCTTTGTTAGGATGACGCTATGATTTTGATGATTCGTTTTCTTTTGGCAGCTTGTCGGTTTGTGTTAGCATGTAGTTTTTGCTTTTTCTAATGGCTTGTCTTCTCTGACTCGAAGTTCTTTGGTATGCTAAGAGAAAGAATTGACAACGATAATATCTGGTACAGGAAAAGGTAGCATGTCTAGCAGATAACGATGCAAGAATTGCTTTAGATCCCTCTGATCCATATTGCATCCAGGTATGCACTTCTCTTGCATCTTATCTTGAACAAAATTGAAGACATAATATTTAATGATAACAAGACATACACAATGACTGACAATATTTGTGCCCACTGAAAGATGAGAGGGATCTAGAATTTAACAAAAATTGCTTTTGCCTCAGACAAAGCCTCACGGTCATGGAGATGTACACACTGTACTTCATACCAGCGGGCTTCTTCCAAAATGGTTGGTATTTTCTAGTCTCTAGCTTCTGAAGGTGTTGTTTTCGCACATAAGTTTACATTGGATAATCAGTTAATAGTGGGTTTATGATCTCATAAACATAGTGCCTATTACAAATGTATGTCACTACTATTCGTCTCTTCCTGCAAAGAAAACATGTGTACTGCAAATATGCACTGCGTTTGCGAAGTAAGAATATGTTTGAGTCGATCAAAGGGAATTTCGTTGTATTTATTTTATAAAGATGCGCAGGCAGGCGGAGGGGCGGAAATGGATCCTATTTTTTCAGGATACAAATGGCTTGCTTTTCAAGGTATACGCTGGGCTCGTATTTTTTGCTTCTCTGTGTCTAGCGCTCGAGAGATTTCCGGGTGTGCGCAATCAGTTGGAAGCATGCTATTCCATTCGACTCTGCTTCAATACATTACATGCTGGTTTTCATTTACTACAGGCTATCCCAGCAGCATTGGGTGTGAGCGCAATTCGAGATTGGGACGTCAACTCGCTCGCAGTGCCCCGGAAAGCGAAAGAAGCCATTGGAGGAATTACCAGACTCACTCATGAAAACGGTTAGTCAGTGTGTTCATGATCTTTACAAGGGGATTACCATGCTGAGTTTTCTATGTACTGCTGCTTGAGCGTCTGCGTGGTATAGGTGGAGAATGTTTAAGTCATCGTGCTGAGTTACGGATCTTAAACTCACTTGCATGATATGTCCTGTTCCTCATCTTCCTGTTCATGAAGGAATGCAGTCTAACACTCATGTCCTACTCCACTAGGATCGCAGATAGCTCTCAACGTAGAATACAATCAGCTGGATCCTTTGCTACGTGCCTCTGGCCATCCCGATGGTGATGTCAACGATCCCACCACAGGTTATTCCCCGTATCCAGGTAACATCAACCAGGTAACAGCTTGCCCTCATTCGTCCTCACGAAAGGCCGCTCATGTTCGTTTTAGGAATGAATTAGTCTAAAAGTGTGCAACCACGGTGCATTTCTGCATTCTCTGACTACAATAGTAAACGGAGCTTTAGATTTTGCTCTCCTTAATGTGCTCAATTTGATCAGCTGAGAGCTTGCGTGCTTATGGTATCCTCTTGAATTGAAAAGATTACCAGTGTTGATTTTGAAGACGATGACATTTTTTAAGCTGCACGGCACCTTGCGAGTCTGCACGAAATCCTTTCTAAGCTTGGGCTTTTCTACTGACGTGCAGCTGGTGATGAAGATTGGACCATACATGGAAGAGCTTTCGAGGACGAAGGGAGCTATTGTTGAGTTCGTTAATCCGAAGTAAGTGACGCATGCTCAAAATATGAAATGCATCCATCCTTTCACAAGGTTGGATGGATGACACATCAATGGAGAACATGAGTGGACGTCTACGTGCATGTTGGGTGCCATGACCAGACACTCCATTCTTGTTCAGCGCTTCTGTACTGAAGTTACTCCATCTACTCTACGAGTTCTTGTTTCAACTGATAAAATCTGTTTTTTAAAAGTGTCTTTGATATTGAGTTACAAGGTTGGTTAAGACCTTAAGTGTACGTTAGTTGTTACACGAACCTAGAGCCACTTTGTATTTATTGCAACGTTCACCCGCTTTGCTTCGGAACCATGTTAAGTTTCATCAGAATTATGGTTTTACAGATATAAAGATGCAAGCAAGACGGCGTTCAAATCATCAACAAGGTTGGAATGTATGATGCAAGACTATCCCAGAACTCTCTCACCCTCAGCAAAAGTGGGGTTTTCTGTAAGTCCCTCTGAAGCATCGAGATTGGTGTACTTGGATGTGGCACCTCATATGGTTTTATCGTCACAGTGCACATCCTTGTCAGACTTCCTTAACCCCCTAAGTAAATATTTACAGTATACTTTTAATACATATGCTTGAATATGCTATGTAGATGTTGGATACCTGGTTGGCGTATGCTCCCGTCAAAAACAATGCTGAAGAAGCAGCGAAGGCAAGCATTCATACGCCTTACTAAATTCACTCATTTTCAACTGTCATTGCTGAGTATCAGCTTTATGCTCTTCATGTGCTTTCTGCAAATTCCCCGTTCGCCCTTCCCTAGAGTTATACTAGGCCCTGCTTACTATCTTCACATGTCCGGTTGTTCAGATGCCGGAAGGGAACCCAAAGCACAGCGCAACGTCAGCAGAAATGGCCATTTACAAAGCTCATTGCCTCATGCTTCGAAAGGTAACAGTTAAAACATATTTCTCTTCTGTGTCAGTTTATATTCAAATTTCAAAAGGTAACGTCATGCAGGGTCTTGCTAAAACGGTCTAGTTGCACCTCTTGCTTCAGTCCTTGCCAGGAAGATGGATAGAGTAGAGAGTACGTATTAGCATACTAACTATGCTCATCGTGGATGTGATTAGGCCGGAGCACAAATTGGAGACCCGACGCCAGAAGTATTCAACGGACAGAAGGTTGATTTGTGGCCCCGAGTCATTTGGAGCCCCAAGTGGGCTCTGACCTTCTCAGACCTGCGCAAGCGGTTGACGGGCCCTTTAAAAATCTCCCAATACTCTGTTCTTGTACTTGACGGTGCTCACATCTCCCTGGAGAATGTCGTGGTAGACGGCGCTCTGCATGTTCGTGCCGTTCCAGGGGCCGAGGTGAGAACAACAAGCTCTGCTGCTTTAGCAATTTTACGATGCATGTATCGCTATCTGTGCCAGGGTGTCTGATTCGAGGCCTTTTTGTGTGGTGATTGTAGGTGAAGCTCTCGAATCTACGGGTCTACAATAGGGGATGGAGCTTCATGCCTGTAGAACATAAAGACACCAGGGTAGACGAAATCTATAGGATCCGTGGCTTTGAGATTTGTCCAGAAAAGTTTGAGGAGTGCATTGTAGTTTTCGATCAGCCTGGTTTGTGTCAGCTACAGAACGTGTCGTTAGGAGGTTTCCTAGCTCGGTGAAGTCTTCACTCTGCAGAAGACTACGTCTTCCTTTCCTTGAGGAAGACGAATAAGCGAGGTGAGTGTTAAAAAATTATCATAGTTTTCTCCACGACTCCGCCCATCCCCCCCCTGGGGTAAGTAGTATAGCAGTATCTCTGGTCGAAAAAATAAAAACCAGTTTGCTCATGATTGCTCGGAAGTTTATAGTAATTGATTGTTGCGAATTCTCGCACCTATGGATCTTTTACACTTGTAACCATCAGGCTGAGTCTGTAAAATTCAAAATTACTGACCCTGTTCGATTTGTAGTCTTGGCCTTATGCCTTACAACCCATCTCGTGGTGAAAGAGGTGATGCTCAACAAAGCTTCATGGTGACATAAAGGATATCATATCTCATTTAAGAACTCTGTTGATGAATCTATTTTTCAGCTCTGCTCCAAGGTCCGGGAAGAACCGACCGCTAGTTCAAAGCTAGGCGATTGATTGGAATGAGAAATAAACGTTTGCAATTTATAAACGTCGGCTAAAAACCGGTTAAAAATCTTTCAAAATTTTATTTTTAGTATGATATAGAGAAAAGAGAAAATAGCTGCTAGAGTTCCTTGATAAACCGGTTCAAGACAGGAACTGAAGGAACTCAACCAAAAAATCTTAAACATTTCCTGGACCTTGCCTTGCTCACTTCCTAGGTAAACTTTAACTTTTAAATGTTGCGGAAGCCATTTTGTGGCTTTTGGATGACTGAAAAGTGCTTTGACAATGAAATAACATTGTTTTTCATCCAAGATTTCATTGAGATATGAGTAATGTGATTTAGAGTATGTAAATAGATAGCTTTTGCATGCATAATGTTCCCAAAAGAATCCCACTTGTCAATTGAGTAGTAAAGATGCACCACCGTGTAGTGTATTTTGAATTTTGAGGATCTTTTTACCAAAAATCAATGAGTTATTAAAATGATGTGTTTTTAGTTTGAGCCTAACTAGCATTTGAAAGTTTACCAAATCTAGTTTCTCCTTGTAATTTACTATTTTGAAAAAAATTAAGTTTTGAAATTTTCATTGGTGTCACAAGTTGAGTACCTATTACCATGGAATAGTTGCTTTTTCTAATTTTAACAATGTGGGAAGAAAAATTCCATCATGATGATCTTCATCATGATTCACATCCATGATAAAAAAAATTGGCATAATTGAATACATTTTGTAATTAATATGAGTTTCTTTAGCATTTGCTTCAAAAATTTACAATAATTTCAAATTTTCACCAAAATTTATGAACATTGTTTATACATGTAGTATACACATACCCTCTCCTACTAAAATTATAATATTAAATTTTGATGTTGGTTACAAGACCAAAATAACTCCTAGAAGATGATTGCAATACCACATAAAATTCATGGTTGTAGGCCCGTCCTTTAAGGGTTAACAAAGAAAAACATGCATAAAGGGTTCAGAAAGTGTAATCATGGAGAGGTACTCCAGCATAAAAGGCTGTGCAATCACCGCACGCTTTTCTTGATGTGGGTCCATCATGAAATTGACAAACACGCAGACACTCTGAGGTAGTTATTCTGAAATCGTGAATCAACTTTCCATGGATTTTCCCATTAATTGCTCATTCGCTCCATCTGAAACCATCTGAAAAGTGTGGATCTGATGTTTATTTTTTGAAACATTTTGAAGAATTCTTCCTAAGCTTACACCAGCCGTTTATTTTGAGTTTATTTTCCTTTGGAGAGTGACACTATACGAACGGAATGCATGCAGGTAAGGAATAATGAATAGAATCATTCACGTGTATACAATCACCTACAGCACTAATTTAAGATTTACGTGAATTTGCTAGGCACACTAATAAAATAATTCACAATAATGAAGGTTACTATACTAAATTTGTGACTTAGTATTATTTCATACAGTGTCACTTAATTGGTTAAAATTTTAAGGAGATTTTGCAAGCAACTACATTAGCTTCTAAAATTGTCTCAATGTTTGCTTGGATGTCAAGTTTTTTCAATATCTCCACTATATATAAGTGGCATTTTATCCTTAGATATTTTGTGTGTGATCCTTGTGCTATCATGATCAAGCATACCAAATTTTAGTTATTAAGAATCAAAATTCTATTTTGGTCAATTGTTTTCTGTCAAATTCAAGAAAGTTGATAAAAATACATTGGTGATGAATTTTTGAGATTTGATTGAATGGGTATGTTGGAGACATCCATACGCACATCTTTGCTTCAAACAAGTATTTCCAAATAAATTCTAAAAATATTCTAAAAATATTTTAATTTCAGACCAAATTTAATATAATTGATAATTCTTCATGGAATTTATTTTTTGGCAAAATAAAAGGATCATCATGTTTAAAGGTACAAACTTAATGACAACATATGAGTTATTTTGCCAAAAAATAGATTCCATGAAGAATTATCAATTTTACTAAATTTGGTCTAAAATTAAAATATTTTTAGAATATTTTTAGAATTTATTTGGAAATACTTGTTTGAAGCAAAGATGTACATATGGATGTCTCCAACATACCCATGCAATCAAATCTTTGAAATTCATCACCAATGTTTTTTAATTAGCTTTCTTGATTTTGACACAAAACTATTTACCAAAAATAGGATTTTGGTTCTTAGTAACTGAAATTTTGTATGCTTGATCATGATTGCACAAGGATCACACACACAAAATTTGAGGATAAAATGCCACTTATATATAGTGGAGATATTGAAAAGAACTTGGCAACTAAGCAAACATTGAGACAATTTTGGGAGACATTGTCTATCAAGTAGAGAGTGCAAAGGATGTCTCATTATTGAGGTTGCACTTCCAAGTTGCATCATGAGGGACAACAAAAGTTTGTGGTCAAAATCCCTATTAGGAAAATGAGAGTGGGAAGCATGTCAATCTTTCACACAAATTAGACATAATTTACCCAACTTAGTGTGAAAGGGGTCTTGACACTATTCAAAATCTTGCACTAATTGAATTAACTTGTGTTGTAACATTTCTTCAAACAAGTATGCCTTGCACGTGCTTCTTGTCATGTCTTTCTTAATTTGAGTTGACCTTTAAGGTGATTTTTCACCTTCCATTTCCCCATTTGAATTTCCAATGACTTTTCACCCTTCCTCTTCCTCTCCCTCCCCTCTTTTTGAATTTCAAATTTTGGGTGACAAACAAACACCCAGTATTTGACCTCTCCCTCCCCTCTCAAATATAAAAAAGTTGAACTAGTGGTGTACTGGTGTTAATAGAGAATTTGAATATTGTATGACATGTAACCCACGCTTTACAATAGAGATAGTGGTAAATATGAGTTTGCTAAGAGCATCTAATTTTATATATCAAGAAATTTGGTTATACTTTATTACTTTAGTCCAAGCATGCCATTAGTGAGTTCTCTTGAAATGGTACCAGAAACCGTTGTGATAAGTATCTTTGACTTCAAATATGAGGTGCAACATGGTTGTCAAATAACAGTGCTTTTACTCAATGATTTTTTTGCAGAAATGCATTCACACAAAATTCTGAAGGCGTCTTGACTTTTGCGAACTGGAAAGTTACAAAATTTATCCAGTACATGTGCTCTTTGTATTGCTTTCATAGTTCTACAACTTCTATTTTGAGAGGGATTTAGAGCAGGATTCGTGTTGTGATATCTTAGGCAGGACCGCAGGAGTCATGACCTATCATTGAGAGCCAGGTATGCTCTCGACAATGAATCGGAATATGACACCTTTGGATTTTAGATTGCCATCTTCAGTGGAGAGGAGGGTGAATTTTCATCAAAACGTTCCAGGGGAAGCCAAGCCAGGCCAATGCAGCTCACCGTCTCCTCCCCCTTGCCAAATTGACATGCTTACAACTGAGGACTAAAACCGAAAGCCTCTAGCTCAGCCAGAGGTGTATTTGGGCAAATTTTGGTCACAAGGGTGAACTTGATTTTAGTTAGGATCTTACCTCGTTTTGACACTGGGTACCAATGTACGGGGGAGAACAACCACTTAGTGGAACGTTCGCCGGTTAAAATGCAAAAGAATTGGTTGAGATTTGAAACGACAGAAAAACCACGGTCAAATTTTCACAAAAACGTGTAATAATGCTATCTATAGCCAATCTCCAATGCACGTTTGAGAAAAGGCGGTTGAAATTGGGAAATGCGCTCGTGAAACTCGAAAATCTCCCCAGACACTGCTGCGTACTGTAAGCCTAAAAACAACTTAGTAGAAAATAGATGAAACCGCCACATTCCTCTCATAGAAACATAGGTACGATAATTTTTTTAATGAAAAGTACTAACTGTATTAGCTGGTTTGACGGATGCTTCGATCCAATTATCCTGACCTGCATGCATTCTAGGGTGTTATCCCGTGAGTCCGTGACCAATAAATAAATACGAACAAATCCCTGAGCTCTGGGTTTAATATACTGGACACACGTGTTTGTGGGGCCAGGGCGGAAAAACCTAGACTTCATAGTTGGTGAATTTTCATCTCCTTCGGGGATTTTAGAGTATATCAGGGTCTCTGAACCTATATAGGAATTCAAAATTCACTCTTACGGTGGTAAATTCTACACTATTCCATAATGAAAAAGGTGAGATTTTCCACCCTGGCCCCACAAACACGTATGTGCAGTATACCAAGCCTGAGCTCTGGCATTATCCAATTAGACACGACGAAGCAGAGCAGAGAAGAATGTACCAGTGCACAGCTGCAGTACAATCACGTCACCTGTCGTGATACTGGTGAAGCAGTTGAACCAAAAAGAAGACCCACTCAAACAACGAACGGTGAATAAAAGGGTGGAGAGTCCCCCGCTCCCCCACCCATGCCGCTTTATTGATTGGCTATGGTACAGAGGAGTCACAAATGTATACAGTTCATGCTGACGCAGCGGCTGCTGCTGCTGATGATGATTCTGGTAACGAAGAATGGAGCCAACTTCAAGTGGCTTCATCACGGAAGTAAGAAAATTCCCGAAGCAAGTCAGACAAAAGCAAAAGCCTTGGTTCGTAACTCCTGCTCAAGGGAAGACTCTGACATGGCAGACCCATGACTCCAGAAGAACAAAACTTTGTGGCAGAGCGGGAGGCAACTCCCGGAAGAGAAAAAGACAAGAAGAAGAGGAAGAAGAAAAGCTAGACAAACTGCAGAGTTGCTGGGGCAGAGTCAATTGAGCCCGCTTCTCTTGTGCCGCTGCAACGACTGCTGCCTCTGTAGTCGAATCTGCTCCTGGAAATCCTTGAGAAACGCTTCCACTCGCTGGTTGACATCGTCATCCTCACTGAGGCCCTGCGTCTCGTCAAGCTTTTCATCGTCCACCACCATCGCTTGCCGGGGCCGCCGCGCCGGCATTGACTGCTGCTTCGTCACGGCAGCAGCACCGCCTGCGGGCGAGTTTGTGCTCGCGCTCCTCGCTACCTTGGGTTTCGTCGAGCTTGCGACAGGCTCCACGGGTGGCTTGGCGATGGCAGGAGGGCGAGGGATCTCCAGCGGCGTTTTCGGTGAAAAGTTGGACGTCCTTCGGACGAACTCGGCATAGCTTCTAGACGAGGAGCTTGGCATTGGCTGCCTCGCACTCGCGTGCCTCGGCGGCAAACGTGGAGCAGGAGCACCAGCTGTCGGCGGCTCTGGGGTCTCCTTTCGCTCCACGCGCGCGGACGTCGTGAAATCGTGAGGAGAATTCGTAGTGCTCCCCAATGTGGTGGTGACAGACTCCGGAGGAGGTGGCGCTTTCTGCGCACTCACTGCGGTGGGCTTTCGTCGTGACGGGAGACTGGCAGCAGCAGGCTCGACATCCGAGGCAACTGTTGTAGCGCTGCTGGAACCGGACCTCTGACAGAAAGGTACTTGATGAGCCGGGGGGGTTTCGGGAACCGGCGGGGGCGACACAACGTCAGGCAGGGATTGGTCGTCATCCTCGTATGGATAGTGCTCAACTTCATCTTCGACATCAAATCGCCACTCCACTTGAGACTCCACTTCGGCAGCCTCGGATTCCAAGTGTTCACGCTCCAGTTCACGTTCAAATTCCGCTTCGTCGAAAGGAGCCCGCGCGTCCTCCCCAGGCTCGTCATGGGCCTCGTCTTCAGATTCCGATCTGGCATCGTCATCATCATGTGCAGTTGCGGTTTCCGCATGAGGAGCATCGTCTCTGGTGCAGTCCCCGAATTCAATGCTTTCGTCCTCGGACTCGCATATGTCCTCGTCAGCCTCGAATATGCCCTGCTCTTGGGATTCATACCGTTCTTCCACTTGGGGGTACGTTTCCTGCGCTTGGGGCGGGTACCTTTCGTCGCCTTCGGGATACATGTCCTGCGCTTGGGGCAGATACAGTTCCTCCACTTGCGGATTCACGAACCTCTCGGGAGAGAATCTCTCTTCCACCCTCAGCCCAAACCGCTCCTCTCCTTTGGAGGCGACGAACCTCTCCGGAGAGAATCGCCCTTCCATTCTGGGAGAGAATCTGCCGTCGGCCCGGGGCACAAATCTATCCTCGCCGAACCTCTCATCCATGAACCTCTCTCCGGCGTTCGGTTCAAAGCCCCCTAAGAAACGACCACCATTTTCTTCCATCTGCATCGGCTTTGGCGGGATCAACGCGGGATAGTACACGGGCTCCGCCGAGGACGAAGGCTGCACAACACCCCGCTCAGGGAACGCGGCGGAATGCGACAGCGCATGCGCTCGTGCCGCCTCGGGGGAGAAGAAGATGTCCGGCATGCGCAAGGGGTCAATTTGGGTGGCCGACACGGGCCCTTGGCTGAGATACGCCTCCGTGAACGTCTTGTGGTTCTGCTCCGGCGTCGTCAACGGCCCTGCCTCGGAGCCCCACACCCCGGACGTCGCGATCATGCCCCCCACGATGAGCACCCCGAAGCAGATGGACGGCGTGCACCAGTCTTGCAGCAGCTCCATCACGATGATCAGCGACTCCGGCGCCGGCACGCGGGTGACAATCACGGGGATAGCGGCCACCATGACGATGAACACGCCCAGCATGACGCTCTCCGCGAGTGCCCGCCCCGACATCCCCTTCCCTGCTCCCTTCTTGGGCGTCGCTATGGCCTCCACCTTCAACCCGTGCAACCCCTTCCCAAACGCCGAGGAAATGTCGTGCGACACCTGCTGCGACGCCCCAAACGCCATAGCTGCTACCGATCCTACACGAAATGGGCATGGGCATTGCTTTCAAAGAGCAGAATCATTCAAACAACAACGCCTTCCTCACACAACTACAACTACTGCCACAAACCAATGCATACTCTGAGAACGACATAACGAAATTCCAGAGGCATCAGATGCCGTACAAACCCAGAGATCCACAACTTCATTGCTCAAAACACAATTCGCAACCTAGATTCGGAAAAGAGATGAGTCCAGCAGGCACGTTAAATTCTTCATTCGCTTTTCACTTCCACAAACGAAAAAACACCGACATATTGACAAGTAGAGGGAACCTGACCTACACAATCAGTGGCCAACCCGAGCTACCAAAACTTTGTCGTACGGGATGCTGATCGTAGAAAACAGGGCCCTTCGCCTTGACCTCATCCACCAAAAAAAATCCAAACTGCCCTCCATCAACTTCCGCCACTACCAGGTACCTCCATGGAAGCCTCCCGAAGCACCTGACACACTCAAATCGTGAGTCCGCCACGCACGTCACACCTATCCCATCGCTCTCGCGCTCTGTGTACACAAACAGTCACCACGTTGATACGTGAACGGAAACGGCGGCAATTGCTGCCGACACCTAAACTCCGAGCTGCTCAAACTGTCATCGTTGCAGCGAAAGATCCAGCCCTGGAGAATGTCGGAGCTGCGGCAACCCTACCTCAGCTGCACATGATCAAGCGCCCAAGAAAGACGAAAAAGAGCCGCCTTTGGGAGCAATGATGGCAAGATCAGGAAGAAGGGAGGGTGTGTGTGTCTGTGAGGGTGTGTGAATCTGTCAGCAAAGTGGCGAGGTGCATGATTGAAGCGCAGTGATCGATCTTTCCAAGTCGCATGGACAGATTGCTGGTACGGGACGGGAAAGCCGCAAGTGGCGGAGGAGGTACAAACTACTGTAGCCACGCTGGACCACTCGCTAACTTAGCTATGGAGGCAGAAGCGCTGTAACGGGCGCCGACGCCAGGCACACAGAGGCTGCAAGAGAGAACTGCTGGGCGGTCGTTTCACCGGGCACGGGGAGGAGCTCGGACTTCGGAGTCTCGGATCCCGCCCCAGCCCGTCGAGTCACCGGGTGATTTCAGTATTGTCCACAGAGGAGCTCCGAACGAGGCAAACGAACGAAAGTAAGTCAGCGGAGCTTCTCCGTCAGTCGGGTGGCGAGGAGCGACCGTTTATTTATCTGTTTGAAGCGTGGCCGCGTGTTGAGCTCACTGACAAGTTTTTAAATGTTATTAATAGCGTGGAGTCCACGTTGTTATCGAATTGTGTGTTTATTTACTGGGGTTTTTCTACTGGCTAGAAACGATTTTTGGGTTCAGTGGTTTTTCCTTAATTTAGGTCCTTTCTCTTGAATATGTTCACTCTAATTTTAACTACTATAGTCTACATTTCCAAAGCTCAGACGAAAGTGGGGTTGACCATGGGTGACAAAAGAATTAATTTAATAAGCATAAGGTCTTCATATAAATCAAGTTGCACGCATATGCTGTCTGTACCACGTAGTACATATGATGATATGAATAATACATACTCTAGCAACAGTAACTACTAATAATGACCCTATGCAATTTGGCAATTGCCCTAGCGCCACTAATATAGTTTTGAATTGCCACGTAGCTATATGGTATAGGCTTATTATTTTTTTATGAGAAATTTTGGAAATTATGCTCTAATTTCGATTTCATTGGTACATTTGGTGAGTGCGAGCCCAACAATTAGGAAAAGATTAAGATTCTAGGAACATAATCTAAATTAGATTATCCATTGTTGTTTGAATGGCGGACATTCTCTTCACCCATATTTACTAATTATTTGAAATTACAAGGTGATGGAATGATGGCTTTTTGTGGAGCAAGATGACGGTGCAAGCTTGTGCCACTCAACAACGAAAGTTGATAAATGTATTGTCAATTATTTTTTTCCCCAATAAAGTATTGGTTGAAGGCACCAAATTTTGAGAACAATGACATAATGTACAGAAAAACTCTTGATTTGTGTGCAAAACATACATAAAAGTACACACATGTGGTTTTAGTTTAATTATTGTTCTTGCCGTTCTAGCCCTTTAATATATATAAATATACATACACATGTTTCATTATTAGGAATCCTGACACAATTGGAATTGGTTTCTCCTCCTTTAACCCCTAAATGACAAAGCAGCCCTTTGCGGCCAGTACGATACAATGTATTTTTCTTGTATTTGGAGTGCATCCACACCTTTATTACATTTGAGATCAATAGAGAAATTAGAAAATAGATCAATGTTGTTCTAGTGAGGTAGTCAAGATCCCAAATTAAAACTTTTTGTTGGTAACAAATGTCAGTTATACAACAACATACATAGTATGTATTTCAATAGCTCTGTCCTTTAAGGGTTAATTTGCTAGTATTGTATATCTTTTGTCATTGAAGAATGAGTTTCACGTTCATGTAGTTTATGCAAGGTAATTGAACATTAGTCAATATTTATGATTTATTATGCAAAAGAAGTTTTGGGAAATACTTATGTTACTCTGGTACTACATACCACAAATTTAGACTGTGAGCACTACTTTCAAGCATACATGTGCATTATTTTTTGGGAAAATTTCATGGATACCCTTGAAGTTTGCAACTATTTCACAGATACCCCTGTTTTTTCAGAAATTTCACAGATACCCTTGGATCAAATTTTCAAGTGATTTTTTTTGTTGTGCATGCCACTTTCCTTGTTCCTTGTGCGCTTGTGTAATAAGAAAGAAGTAGAGTGTGCACAAAGGAAGAAGGGAAGTGACATGCACAACAAAAAAAATGCTTGAGAATTTTGGCCCAAGGGTATTTGTGATATTTCTGAAAAGCAAAGGTATCTATGAAATTATTGCAAACTTCAGACATATCCATGAAATTTTCTCTTATTTTTTTTTGCTTGCAATAAAATGTTGAGATTTGATGAATTTAGATAGAAGAAAGCCAATGAAACTGTTCAATGAGTCTTCAATTGTGATTATCTTTATCAAATTGTATGTTCATTGAATTTGATGAAAGGAAGGATGTTTCTTTGCTTGCTACACTCAAATGGCACTCCCATAAAAATTAAACTTCTAATAAGTTGTTAGCACTTTTTCTAGTCCCAAAAACAATAGAAATGTGTGTAGAATTTGGTTTGACAAATGAAATACAAGGTAGAAATGCAGCACAAAATCTGACTTCACACTATAAATGATTATTCACTTAAAATCTTGCAAAACTGCTAGTAAGCTATGATAGTGAGGCTGTGAGTAAGCCCAAATAGTGCAATTTAAGTGTTGAACCTTAGAATTTAAATCCTTTAAGGATTTTTGACAATGAAAATCAATGTGATAAACTATTTTGGTAGCACTAGAAGTTTGATATAATAGACTTCTGCAAAAGTAATTTGTATGAAGACTATATTATTTATGGATTGAAATTGGCTTCATACCCTACCTAAATTGATCATGCAAAGGGCCTTGACATGTATCACATACAAGGTTTTCATTGGTCAATGCATTTGGATTTATAATCTTATAAAAAATAGTTTAGATACATTTTTTGAAGATTAAATTAAGATAAGAAACATAAAGAGGTCTCTTGGTCTTTTATATATCCTTTGATAGATGTTTTAAAGAAAGCTATTCATTCTAAGAAAGACAATCACTTTTACTATGGTTTAAATGATTCTTACCATTATGATTTGATTCAGGTTGCTAATGCTTGATTTTGTCATATGTATAATCCAAGCTAACAAATGAAAACCTATTATTTTGATATGGAGTGACTGATGGCAAAAGTTTGTATAACAAAAACAACTAAATACTCATACCATATATATACGTTTCCACTACATTGTACAAGGGATTTGGACCCAAGAATGGGCCCCTTCCCCCAAAACTATGGGAACTTTGGGAACACTTTCACAACATTTCCACATAGGCAATCTGCAACAATCTAACACAGCATTAGGGCGACCACGTCAAACATTATTACTTAATTATTATTTCTGGAAAAAAAACTTTTTTTGACTTTTTTTGACTTTTTTATTAGTTTAATTTTAATTTATTATTATTATTTTTTCTGACAACCAACAACGGCATTGGGAACATCCAAACTCACAACCCTTTCTTGGGTCCAAATCCCTTGTAATGAGTATATGTCAACAATATAAATCTTGCCTCTTGTTTTGTAGTAGAGTAGGTCCCCTTTTCCAAATGGACCAACAATAGAAGCTTTCAAATCTTTGCATAAATAAAATGTAAATAGGTAGAAAAGATAATTTGGAATTAAAACTCTTCAAAGAAAATTATTGAGCTTATGATTAACATCATCAAGTGAGTGAATTATACTAGCAACTATATGACTAGCTTAATCTATACTTAATATCAAATTCAAAGTAGCTGAGAAAAGATTTCACATATGTAACCACACATGGATCAAAACCAAATTTTCTTACAATGGTATCATAATAACTCAGTGATTCAAAGTAGAGTTCAGTTATTGTTGGGAAAATTAATCATAGACGTACACACATACAAGTATGAGGAACTCAAATCTTGTCAAAAACAAACTTCAGTACCAACAAAAATCTTGTTTCCGTATCGCATTTTGTGTCAACAAGCAGCCAACACCGAAATAAGATTGAATCCCACATTTGTGAAGATTCAATATTGTTTCAATACTGAACAAATCCATGGGACTTTCCTGATGCATCACTTCTAACGCAGCTAAGATCCTTGAACCTCCAAACCTCTAGTACTTACATCTTGGGCCTACTGTGTCATGTCTCCTGAATGGAGACCCCTCTTTGCTCGCACGATAGCAAGGGAGAATGCTCCAATTACAGTCGCAGAGGCTTAAATCAATATCTGTCACAGAAGCACAAAGCTTGTGAGGCAGCTTAAGTCTCTATCGGACTTATTCCCGAAGTAGATGAAGACATAAAGCCGTCACGAATTCTCCTACATGGTCCAACCTACGAGCATTCAAGAACTCGTCAGCCTACTAGTGAACTCAGCGTGCACATCCGGGCATCTATTATAAGACTTTCGGTTGCAGAAACCAAGACTTGGTTGCATTGATTTGCAATAAATCTGTACAGGAGTTCGTAAATGGTCTTCTCTGAGTAGAGCTAAAAGATAAACTCTGAGACCTGCCTGACTAATAACACTCACGTGTTAGTAGCACAATCTGCGAGCACCAGCTTTGCGTTGGGAAGTTTTGCTGTGTTTACAATCTCGTGCACATGTTGAGCAAGAGAGATTCACCTGCTTAGACACATACCGTGTCCGCATCTCATAAAGAACAGCACTAATATACAATCTGCGAGAGGCAGACCTAGTGGAGGTATCCCATCGTCACTTTATATTGCACCTGTTCTTGCCAAGTCAAACAATCCTTGACCCAGTTACCACTGCTGCCTCTCCGTTTGAAATCCGGCCTTTTCTTGGATCCTTTGACTTCAAACACTGCCGCATGCAACGACAGGTCAGTACATGAGGAAAAGCAAAACAAAGTCTGAACGCGCTTGTGGCATTTCATGAGATACGGATGCAGGAGGAAGAACACAAAAAAAGGAAGCCGAGAGAGTCCATACCCTCATCAAGACTGCACGAGTTTGCTCCGACGAAAATGTCATCCGGATCCTGTTCAAGCTGTCTAACGAGTTGCGGCAACATGTTTTCTTTTCTGTAAACAGAAGCAAGGCAGGGTGCTCACTTGTTGATGTCCTAAAAAACCTTAAAACGGCAAAGCGATAAATGCATAACTTGGACAATTGAATGCTAGTAGGAGATCACAATGTGTATACCTTGCCCATTGCGGAATCGGTTTCAAAGACCGCTTCTCCTCTTCCTCAGAATCTTCGTCTTCGGAGTCTCGAAATGGCGAAATCTCATACGATTGCCCTTTGTCCCCTTGCACAATCACACCACCCGGCGGACCTGAAAGACCGACCAACAAAGTGAGGCTGACGTCCCGATTAAACACTAGATATGCAACGAAGCAGTACTGTATTGAGCAGCTATAAACAGGTCCATAGATAAACCATCTTGGAGAATATTCTATTTCTCAGCAGCATTCAATTCGCTAACAGACAGACCTGCAAAGCCAACTTGTCCAAGTTGGCATGCTTTGCTGCCTGCTACGACAGCTGCAGCTCCCAATTTCGAGCCAGGTTGGACTTGAAGAACGCTGATTCGTTCTCTCAAAACTGTTGAGCCACCGCCGCTAGATACCGCAACAGAAGCGGGTGCAACATTACCCAAAGCTTCCGGTGGTGTGCGAGTCAAAGGCTTTCCAGTCCCCAGAATTACATTGGAAACAACAAGAACGCTCTCCGGTGTTGTGCGAGGTACTCGAAGTGCAGCCTGAGAGTTTCGCAAGGCTCCTGCCCCTTCAGCACTGTGTTGAAGGACTCTAAGTGGATGTCCTACTAGCGAACTAACTCTTTGAGGGTCACTGTTGACGCCAGAAGGACGGGCGCCCTCCCCAACGCCCATGGCAATATGCAATGAGGCCATAAAAGAATGATATGGACCAGCGGAAGGCATGGCAGGATCTTCCGATGGTCGACGAATCTGCATTAAGCGGCATACACATTAAGTGTTACTAGTGTTGCGCTTCACTGCTATGCCGTGCAATCTGACATTAACAGCAAGTTCTCTTTCGAAAAGGATCTCACGCTCTACAAAACTTTGGAGAGGGAAATATACTCAGCTGTAAGATTTGGGTAACTTGAGTTAGAGATAATCCGTTGCTATATGCAGCTTTGATCAGCTCGTATCTAGCATTCTCCTAGTTTGAAAAACAAAAGATTTTCAGATGTGAATGATCAGCACCTTCGCAGCATGCTGACGCCCCTCAGTTTCAAGTAATTTCATCTGCTTGGCAGCCTCTTCCTTGCGTTTTCGAATGGCCTCTTTCTCCTCCAACCATGCTAGCTCCTTCTCCTCCTCCTTTTTCCGACGTTGCTCATTCTCCTTTTCTTTAGCCACCCGTCTCTGCCGCTTTAGATCCTCCTCAATAGCCCTTCTCTCTTTCTCCAATTCCTCCTGATCCCAGTACAAAAAAAGACGGAGGGCATTTTAGGTTCCTGGTCGGCACTCTTTAGTAGACTAAACCTACGTCATCGTGAAAACTCGTATGTACCGCTTGAAATATCATTTTAATCAAACAATAAGCATTAGTAGCGACGGCACTAAACATAATTGGATCAAATATCACGAAGGTTTCAAAATGTTTCAACCAAGCAGAAATTCTTCAAATTTTCCTGATTTTTCCAATGTTCGTAGAATATTTTGCATGAATTTTCTTGTAATAAGAATATACACAGTAATTGCACCCTTTGAGGTAGTATTCCAAGATGACGTGATCTTGAGGATAAGAGACTCTTTGTGAGAGATTTGGACCCAAAAGACACAAAGCTGTAGAGAGAAAAGGACACACGACTACGACCGTTGCGGAATGTACGACGAATTGAATGTCAAAATATACCATGAATTTTTGCTTCTGTGTCTTCTTCTCTAATTCTGATCGCTGCCGCTCCTCCATCTCTCGATGCCCCTTCATGGTTTCTTCCTGCCGTCTTTTCTTCTCCTCCCTTTCTTTCTTCTCTGCAACTTCAAGTTTACGTTTCCGGGCAGCATTTTCCGCCTCTTTTTTCCTCCACTCTTCCTCCTTCCTACGCTGCTCCTCCAAGAGTCTCTCTTGTTTTTCTTGGTCCATCTTCAACTTCAAGTCATGTGTCTTCTTGACCTGTCACCAAGTGCCCTAGAATGAGAATATTGATGAACAAACTCTTCACACTCAAGCCAACACAAATTTAACGTTGATGTAGCGCAGAAACGGTACCAAATAATTTTCTTTGGCAAAAGCAGATGCGCCACCAACTAGCAAGGTTGTGGAGAGGAGGTTACGATTCTTAAATCCAAGCAGAAAACTATCTGGAAGTGACTTGAAATTAATGGTACAAATGCTCCAAATTCAAATTGATGGTTGTGGCTAACCTTCAAGAGCACGTTCTGGCTGTTCACCCCTTGAGAATGATTGGAATCCGACTGTACTGGCTTATTTGAGCCTGCCGCAACAGTCTTTCTCTTGTTAGCCTCCTCGTTTTCTCGTTCTGCTCGAGATTCTTGCTGTTTTAGCTTTTCTTGCGCGGCTTTCTCCCGTTTAGCCAATTTCTCTTGAGCAGCTCTTTCCTGCTTCTCACGTTTTGCCAACTCTGCGGCCTTCTTGCGCTCCTGCTTCTCGAACTCCTTCTGCTCGGCCAATCTTTTAGCTGCTTCAGCTGCTTCCAGTGCTTTAACTTTCACATCACGTTTCCCTGAAAAATGAACACCATTGTCATAAGATGTTGGAGCGATGAGTTTGACTGTTAAAGGGCAGAAAAGGAGAGGATCGAGCTCGCAGGAAATAAACATAACCCAAAAATCCATGGGAATTGGATGAACGCTGTCGACGTTTAAAAATGAGAAAAGTATCTGAAACTCACCATTCGGATAAGGAGCGGCGGGTTGTTGCTGTTGGACAAGAGGTACAAAAGATCGCAGACTTGTTACCAAATTCGAACGAGGAAGGTTCGAATTACTCGGGGGTATACTTGGGACATCACTAATCAGATTCGAGGAGCACTGCGGTTCAATTCGCAGCATGGAGGCAGGACGAGCATTAGCCATGGACTCAGTGCGTGCCACAGGCTCTTCAGCAGGTTCTGAGGTGCCATCTCGTTGAAAATCGACTGTCTCACGTTGATCGACAACAAATATTGGTGAACAAGGAATACTTCTCTCTTCTTCCGCAACAACAGCACGCATTTGGTTTTCATCAGCCCCGAAACCTACACCTTTTTGTGACCGAGGAGTCTTCTCGACACTCAGACGTGCATCTTTAGATGCATATTCAGGAGAATGTGCAAGATTGGGGACAGGAGAGGGCGGGTTGGACGGGTAGCTGATCAAAGATTCTGGTCCATCGCCTCGTAAATCAGGAACACCTTTTGCTGTAGCAGAAGTCCCAATACAGCCCTTAGAAAGAGCGTAGAAGCGAGATCTCGACTCAGAGAACTTCTCCGTCTCGGTGAAAGCCTCCAAACCCAAGGGAAACTCAGATTGGCGCGCCACACGCTCAATAGTTAGTTGTTTGCTGCCATCACATGCAAGCATGGCAACAGTTTGCGAAACTGGCAATAGAATAACAGGGCCAAGAGTAGACGGGCCAGGAACAGTTCTGTTAGAAATGAGATCTGAAGCAAGATCGACTTGGATTGGAGCATCCACTGCAAAACTTTTGGACCCAGATCCAGTTGCAGGCGAGGATTTAAAAGCATTTTCATCTTCCCCTGCCTGATGGTTGTCGCGAGTACCTGATGTCGTCGTTAGTTTCCCACTATTGAATGGCCGAGAAGGAGCAGGGCTTGCAACATTATCAGCCCTAACACCCGACTCCATATGTGGGGTTCTCGATACAGCGCGCTCGATAGTCTCCCGCATTAGGTGCTTCGTTTGCGGTGAAGTTGTTGATTCTATGTCACCAGCCACTCCTGGCGCGGCAGAGGAAAGATAGTTGCTTGAAGACGGAGGAACAATCTGAGTAGCGGCTGGAGAGGATCCTGGAGTGAGGAATAACCTGAACCGGTCAGGGTACAAGCTTGTGCGGCCATGAAATCTGGAATTGTTTGGAGCGGGATTATCAGAAGCTGGTGTTGTAGGCTGTGGGATCACAGCCTTACTCGATAGCTGCTCCATGATCTTTTTGGCGCTCACTATCAGACTATGGACTTGCTGCTGTTCCTCTTCTTCGAGAAATGAACGGGTACCCACCAAGTCATTCTGGCAAGCTTTGCTGAGTGTGTAAATACTCTGTAAAAGTGGTAATCTCGTATTTCCATTCTGCTGCACAATTCATAACGAAATTAAGACACCATCATAGAACGTCCAATGTGATCAAACATAACCTTAAGAAACATAACCAGTTCATACTGAAAGTAATCTAAGCACAGTCAATTGACCTAACCCACGTTAAATCAACACAATTTTGGAGGTTCGTTTATGCAAAAATCTGCTAACCTCGTCTGCTTTTTCCATGATCTCACATTCCACAGCGCTGTCACCAACCTTTCGGTCATTAAAATCTTGGCTAAGAATCTCGTTGCAAAGAGATGAAATGGAACGCCTACAACCTCTGTCGGACTCAGATGCAGGCTCCTGACAATGCATCATATTAAAATTTGTCAAATTGTGAGCCAAAGAGCTTTGGAGCTGTGATTACCTAACAAATTGCTGGTTCTTCACATATTCCATCAGCTTTTCATGAACCTACTTTTACTGGATCATTTTGATTCAGCACCAATATGTTGAACAAGAGAAAAGAGCCGATTTACACTTCTGAGAAAAAGGTTCACATGATGTCTATATTATGCTATTACTTACCTGCTGAGAAACAGTGTCTGCTTGATCATCAGTCTTCCCAGCACCTAAACTGATAGATGATTCGACTCCTTGGACAGGGACCTCTGGTGATTGTGCATCCGGGAAGGCTTCAAACGCGCCACCTTCAAAGGAGAGGTCTCTAGACGAAACAACTCTGCTGGGAGAGGCTGCAGGAGCATCGGACGACTGTCCTCGTGCATAATTTACACCATTTGTAGCAACATCAGATCTCCAACGCCGCGCTCGTGCTTTAGACCTTGGAGACAGCCTCTTTCGAAACTGCCAACGATTCAACGTCAGGGTAACATCAGGGTGAAACTCTTGTTCCAGAGAACATCGCATTGCCTCTTCTATTGCCCTTGCTTCGGAATACTTCACAGGTGAGACTTCATCAGACTTGACATGCTCTCGAGCCATATCCATCCGAGATGCTTCCTTCTTGGAATTACCCGATTTGTCTGGTTCCTTCTCAAGAGAGACTTCTGATGTTGTCTTCATGACGACATCCTGCATGCTTCCTCTCATTGTGTGCCGGGACCTTTTTTCATTGACCTCGATGTCGACTTTATCTAATATACCATCACTCTCTGACCTCTGCTGTTCAGTGGCCAACATGTGCAAAGCATCCACCGGATGCTCTCCCGAATCATTTTTTACAACCACAGAAAATTCTGCGCCAGAGGACCTTCCAGTCAGACCCAGAGTCGGCAGCACTTGAATCTCACTGGCTAAGGCATCGTTTCCGGCCTCAGACAACTCAACAGAGGATATTCTTCCATGTTTCTCTATATGCCTCTCTACAACTTGGTTGAATCTGTCCTCCACTTCAGCTTCACACAGACCTTCCAGCTTGACCTCTTGTTGAGCTGACTCCTTGACAGCCACCTCTGTACAGGGCATCGTCTCACAGATTTCAGGTTCAGATCCAACCACACTTTCAACCACCCTGGATCGTGTAACCCGTTCTGGTTTGGACTCAACCCCGCCGTCGACCATGCGGGCCCTGGATCTCGTCACTCGTTGCGTAACCTGAGGCACGGATGTGGGTTTGGCCCGCCCTCTGCGAAGGGGTTCCTTGCTGACAATCTCAGGCACAACGGTTGCTTCTTGAGAGACTGTGGTTGCACCCTTGGCCCGCCCTTTTCGACTAGGTCCTTTGCTTACAATCTCAGGCTCAATGACCTTGCTTACAATCTCACTCCTCAGGACCTCTGTATCCCTACAAGTTTCCATGACAGCCTCCATTTTCACCTTGTATACAATCTCAGGAGCATTACATCTCACTAAATGCGTGTCCCTACAAGAAAGCTCGTGAGCTTCTACTTCCACTGCACACTCTTTGGATTTCCCACCCTTCAGGGCCTTCGTAAATTTAAGTTTCTTCTCGACATTATTCACCACGGCCGTCTGGTTGTTTTGCTCACTAATTTCCTCACCATCATTCGACAGCACCACATTTTGTTGAACGCAATTCTGCAGGACAATGCCTTCTTCTTGTTCTCCACGTAGCCTCTTCCTGTTCTCTCCAGATAGAAACACATCGGTGGAAGGAGAAACATGCACATCGCCTACATCACCTTCAACTCTGACCGACGTTCCGATAGAGCCCTGGTTAGAGGATTTAATGGCGTGTACAATGCTTGCGTTCTGCTGTGGACTTTCGGCCTCCAAGCAATTCCTCAGCGATGGTTGAGTGTCTGCTGGTTTGGCCGCCACACGACCCACGTCCTTGACATCATGGTCACGGAACCTCGTGTTCAGATCCCGTTTGGCAAGTCCCCTGGAGTGCGGGGCTTTGGTCTTGGGCGATTTCAAAGTAGTCCCAGTCGGAACAAATCCCTGGAGCCCAACCAAATTCTCCTTGTCATGGCTGGGTACGGGCACACGACCCTCGACCTTGAGGCGCTTTTTCCTTGGCTGGATAGGTAACATGTCAATGAGAGTTGACGTGTTAATATGAAACAACTGCTTCTGCTGCTCAAACTCTGCATCCCACTGCATCTCCATTTGCTCCTGCCGAAGCAGAACAGAACGCAAAATTGCCTCCATCTTGCTAGCTTCCGCATACCCTGCCTTTCACTTCATAGCTTCAATGACTCGCTCCTCACCCTCACATCAATAGTCGCCATTTTTCCTTCTCTCAAAAGCTTGAAAACCCTAGATTGTCCATGGCAGTGCACAGAGTAAGTCTACCAAGAGACAACGTCCCGACTGACGATACTCATTCGCCGCTGCAACTGGAAGATTCATGCTTCCAAAACATTCCACGATCACTCAACTTCAAACGTCCTGCTACACGACGAGCTCATCGACACTTGCACACACTATCCCGATTGACTGCGCCTCACTCTTTCACAAAAAACAACACTAGCTAAGGAAAGAATCGTGCTATCGAAGGTCATGAATAACTTAACTGTCTTCCAACAACACATTTTGTTGACAGAAACAAACAACAAAAAAGGCAGCAACAGAAATAAATCAGAATAGAACTACAATTCAAAACCCTCACATCTTGCCCTGCATTAGCTATTCCCACAAACGCTGATAACAAGACAATGGTTCAAAAAACCAGAAGATTCAAAAACAGAAACAGCAGCATCAGCTGCGTAAGAAATCATGAACTGACGTAAGCTTACTTCCACATTGAATTCCGGGAACTGCTTCATGGCGCTCGAGGTGCAGCACCGTCGGCACCATCTCCAATGCGCTAGAGCTCATCACCTCCCCAGCAACTTATCACACTACAAAGAGAATCCGAGGGCGAACCTGCAATGTGTTCGGGATTGGCTTCATCCAGCATTACCCGTCTCAGTCCCGGGCATTCAACGGAATCCTGCCTCACTCTATCGCGGCAAGGGACGCGCGTGCATGCGTGATTTGACGTGAAATTCAAAATGGGCGCCAGGCAGGGGCGATCGTCTCGGTTGGGGCGGGACAGCGGGTGTTGCAGTCCGACGCCAGGGAACGCGCGAGCAAGCCATTCCCCACGGCCAGCCGGGGTGGGGAACGAGCATTGGTGAGGGTGCCCGTGGTTCGACCCGGCCCGAGATGCGAGCAACGGTTGTCTCAGCACAGGCGTTCCCGGGTTCCCGCCCTAAGTTAAGCTTACGGACGTTTAAACTGCCGTCGCGAGATGGGCAGCCCGGCCCCGGCAGTCTCGGCAGGACGGGTCCGTTCCGTTCCAACGTTCGAGCGTTCCAATAAGTTTGAAATTCATTGGACGTCTGTGGGATCCTCAATTTTGAATTTTCGAAAACATTTGAAAAGTTAAATGATCACGCAGTCAGTCCCGTCAGTCCACTTTGGGGAGGGCGTTACATCATGTCCCACGTCTTGACTGTACTTATAACTTAGTCTTAGTTCTGGTTCAACTCCAAACCCAAACCTTTTTGGATTGCAAAGGAAAATAAGAAACATTAAAACAATGTTGGACACTTTATTGAAGAAACTCAGTGAGATTTAATTTTTCGGGTCAATTTTATTTGTAAGACCCAATTCTCGAAGTAAAGTTTCATTTTCTTATAAATCAAAGCCATAAGTAAAAGCCTCCAAAAATATTACCTATACAGGCTTTTCTTAATGTGCCAAAACTGTGAGGGTGTGAAAACCATTTTTCAACCTCTTGGTTAATTAGATTTTGAGAATCCTAAGGAGATTGAGTTTTGAAAATAATGTGCACATTTCTTTAACTCTTGAGCGCCCAACCCATATTCATCAGAATCTAAGCCCACTCACACTCAATTCAACCAAATTGTCATCACAAACAAGATCCACAAAATCTAACCATATTGAATGGTAGGTGAGACAAGCTCCAAAATACTAGGAAAATGACAAATGATTTGACCATACCAATAGCAAGATATAACAAGTCAAACAAGAACTTTTTCATTTTTGATAGCCCATATTTTGGGGGCTGGAGCATTGAGGCGCTCATGGGTTAAGGTGTTGGCACCAGTTAAGATATGATAACTTGGAGTCAAAATAACCTATCTTAGGGTGGATGTTATTTTCAATTAGAAAAATGTACATAAACAAATTTGATGATCCTACTTTTTGACAAGACATGTTCAAAAACTTCTTCCATTATTGAAGAAAATTCAAAACATTACACTTCACAAAGTTTTGTGAAGGTCCAATGGGGCAATGTATTGATCAAAGTTGATCAAAAATGTCCAAATGAGTTGTCCAAATGGGAGTTATTATTTTTGAATTCAAAATTGTTCACCACTGAGAGAGCATGACTCTTAAAGTTTACAATGTCTTTCTTTTTTGAAAATTCAAAGATATCCATTATAAAGTGCAGCATGGAGGATTTTTCAAGATTTGATATGTAAATGAAGGTTATGGATTTTGAATTTTAGATTATATCATGTGATTGTACCCATCAAGGCTACTACAAATAAAATAGTATAAAAACTTACACATTAGATTCATGATAAATTAGAATACAAACAAAACATTGTTAATTTTGGAGAGGAATTTTTATATTGAATTGGACTTGATATACAATAGTCTCAAAGTAACAATATTAGATACTCTAGTTAACAAACTCATTTTTTTCAAGGCACTAAAAAACAACTTGAATTTTTTTTTAAGTCCTTCAATTTCCATACTTTCATTGAAATGCACATTCTAGCAATGTTAAAGTTTATTATTGCATTGTGCAAATACTTTGTCAAGGTATTTTCAATTAAAACAATCACACCAAAATTTGGTTTATAATTTATGGTAGAGAAAGTGCAAAATCTTCCATTGCTCCAATACAAGTCAATTGTACATTTAAGGGTCAAACAAAGACAATCAATTTTAATAAAAACTAAAAGGTACAATACAAGAGACATTATCTCCCAAATCACCAAAGTGATTTTCTTTGCACTTGGAAGTCTAATCAAGTAATTGCCAATTCTATATACAAAAGTACAATCCGTGCAAAGTTGGAAATCCGATAGTTGGAGTTGATTGAGGGGTGGGGTAACGTTGCAAGCTTGATGTAACAAGCTCAAATTTTGAACCAACACCATATGCAAATATAGGTCAAAGAGTAGCTCTACCGCATTTATTGAAGAGAGAACATAAAAGATGATATAGAGGGCCATTGAGCGGGTCACTTTCCCTAGTAGCTTTGTTTTTTTCAAATCACTCCCATTGCCTTTATAGTAAACTCC
This sequence comes from Ulota crispa, assembly GCA_963920765.1. Classification (NCBI taxonomy): domain Eukaryota; kingdom Viridiplantae; phylum Streptophyta; class Bryopsida; order Orthotrichales; family Orthotrichaceae; genus Ulota; species Ulota crispa. The sequence goes on along the minus strand of OY987249.1, from coordinate 331,381 downwards.
TCATAGCTTGCCGTCCCCAATACCTTTAGACTTCTTCTCATGAGTACTTTTTAGTTTTCTCCCTTTTTGTGAGCTTTAGCATGAACTGAACACAACCTCAAAATGGCATGCATTGGAATTTTAGCGTTGCTCCACAATTACAAGAAATTGGTTGCAAGGAAGCAATGGAGACCTGAAATCAAAGTCCTCCAACTATAGTACCGGTTACATGTCCTTTTGACTGTGTGGTGGCATTGCTCTAAGAAATAACAAGCTCAAAATAATCCATCAATTTAAAAATATTATTATTCCTTTAAGGTAATAATTGTCTAATTCAACTCAAAGAGGTAAGGTAGGAGGCTCAAAAACCGCTTAGACACTCTGAACCACCATGTAGAGTGTTATGAAATGGCCTCTTACAATCACTAAATACATGGAAGAAAAGTTGTTTTTAATTGCAAAAAGCCAATCATTCTCCTTGCTTCCCCAAATCTCTTCACAACTTACAAGTGCACAGTTCTTGGAAGGTCTAGGGTCATAAATAGGGATCCATGACACATGCATTTTGAAAATTCATAAATAATTCAAAAATGCTTCAAAAAAATATGAGACTTGTGTTGCATTCCGCATCTATTTCTCTCTTTCTGAAGAATGAACTGAAAATCCTCCCATCCACGGGAAACCATGAAAAAGGGGATGAGCCCTTAGATGGTCGGTTTTCGAGCCTCCTACCTTAGCTCAAAATTTTCCAAATATGAACTGCATAAGCATCACCTCTTCATGATCAGTCTAGTTACTTAAAACTATTGTAGCATAAAGTTGACATTCCCGAAAGAAATGAATAAATAATACTTATTGCAGCAATTGCAACGTAGGTAGGACTTTCTGTTGCTGAAGAAAAGCAATGTAAATGATACTGCCATGCATCGAAATCCTTAACCAACTGAAGAATTACTGAAAAACACAATGCCAAGAGTGGCAACAATAAAGTGTGCTTGTGCGGAGCAGACGTGTAGGGAAAATGGAAGAACTTGAGGATTTCTCTGACCGAGGTTAACAAACCAATCTGAAATATTGGCATTAGCTCTTTCTATTCACTATCTGACTTGATACCATCTCCAAGTTTTCACTAGACCTAACTATCTAAAATCATGAGAACAAGTTGCATAATTGCAAAAGCTCAAAAAAGTACGAACCCTAGAAAAAAATGTCTAGTCTAAAACCCAGGCAAAACTGATAAGTCGGCAATGCCTCGTGGCAAGTTAGCGACACTTGTAAGAAGAGCCAACCTGTTGTTACGCAAATCCTCTTCCTCCTGTCAACCAAATTCCAACGAAATGATTAAATGTTAGCACCCCAAACCCGAAATTTTCAGAAAAACGAACCTCAGACTGACCTGCAGAATGAAAAACATCACAATATATTACTTGTAAACTACATGAGTTAAGATCAATCTAGCAGAGAGGCACGTACCGCCATGACAAAGACGTTGTTGAAGAAAGCTTCCAAGGGATCTACTAAAGCTTGTGAAGCTTCCACAAAAACAGTCACGTCCACGCCTGTAGAACAAGCAATTCAGTCGTGAGAAATATGTGCCATCTAGCAAATAAATGTGCAGAACCTCATATTTCTACAGAAGGAACCTGAAACCATTTATAATAGTTAGCGAAAAATCAAGTCATGACATGAAAAGTTTTGTGGCTACCTGGATGCAAGACAGAAGCAGTTTGCTTGTAAGCATCCCATAATGCACTTTCCTCTGGAAGAGCAAAAAGAACCTCCTTCACCTTCCATGACAAATCCACATCCTTCCCTCTAACAATCCGTGTGGGTCTTGCATACGCTGCTACGACTCGGCTTAGAGCTTCTCCAGATGCCATGCTCTCCAACTGTAAGCAGGATAGCCACAAAGAATTAAAAATTTGATCAAAGTCTTTACAGTATTCCGGTGCTAAAGTGCTTCAGATTTTGCCACAAAGCTGTGATACTTGGAATGGCAGAGATACTTCAATAAAGGTGCCCGAGCTAAGAATAGAAAGTCAATTTTGGACACCAACAGTAGAATATAGTAATTTGCAAAACATTCCTCTGTTGTTCAAAATTGTAGGGTATGATTTGTGTTTTAATTCGTATGTTCTGTTATAGCTAGCTTGAAGCTTTGTAAATTATCTCATTCAGCTCTTATTGATATGGAGTGGGCTAATGTTGGCCGTTTCGGTACTTGAAGTTCAAACTTTGTAGTAGAACAAGCGTGACCTTAAATAAATACCTGTGCTACTGATCGAGCTGCAAGAGTAGGAACTGTGCCACGCTCAAACAGTACTGAACGCACGTTCACAACGTTTGCACCTCCGTCAACCTATACACCCAAAGAAAGAGTAACATTCTGGTTACATGACTTGCATTCTTCACATAAAGCAGAAAATTTTATTTGATGATGTGGTGAATTAATTACCTTCTCTGCAACAACAAGAAAAAAATTCAACACGTAATCATGTGGAACTGGAGTTTTCAAAATATGAAAGGAAATTGTGTAGGGAAAGAGAGGAAAAAGTTGTACCAAGAGTTGCTCAAGTCTTCGTGTTATGAATATCAACACCTGCACACATACACCAAAAGTAGGAAACCTATCAAAAAAACGAACTTCGACAAAAGATATATAGCATAGAAATCATGAATCAGAACAAAAAAGAAAATTAGAGTTAATAAGATTTTAGGTACAGAACCTCTTCGATAGTTTTATCTGAAACAGGCAAGGGCTGCACATCAGCAGCAAATCGCAAGGCCTGCGAGAGATCCAAGTCTTTCTCATTTGCTACCAGAGTTTGCACCTGCACAAAAACAGAATCTTCTCCTTACAGCTTGCATTCAACCTCTAGCAACAAAGTTAACTTTGATAAGGCTCCTCCCAGTAGTACACCACTCAATACATACATTTACTATTAAAGGATAGCAGTCTATACTGTTTCAATGCATTCAAAAGGTCTTAAAATAGTAAGAGAACTTTTGTAAACATAAATACCAGGCCGTAAGCACTCCGTCTAAGGCCAAATGGATCGGCGGCTGCAGTAGGTTGACACCCAACAGCAAATAATCCCACCAAACTGTCAAGCCTGCACATAAAAAAACATTGAACTTAAAAGAGACCCAAAATCATAACAATTTACTCAAGAAAAATTGTTCGGTAACTCAAGAAAATCCTCATTTACAAATAGAAGCTCTTTTCTCTAGAATTCTGGTAAATACCTGTCGGCTATAGCTAGCACTATGCCAGCGTCGGTGCTTGGTAAAGAATCACCGGCGGAGCGTGGAAGACTAGTCTCAAAAATTGCATCTGCAACCTGAGGAACATTTTGCGACATTGATACCCTCTAAAATTTTGAATAAACAACAGTAACTGCATCAAACTAAAAAGATCCTTAAACTCTAATCCCTAGCTGCCTAAATGGCCAATTTCATTTCAATAAAAGTCGACATAGTTAATTCAGCAAGCTTCAAGGAAGAAAACAAAATGAACCAATAAAACTTATACATCAGACAACGATAGATATATATTCTGGAAGTTACTACATTTGACTTCCAAAGCGGCCTTTCGAACATTTAGCTTGGAAACGTCAGGATCAAAGCTTCCCTCTACTTCGCAACAAAAAAATTGAATCCATTCATCATGGAAAAGAAAAGGATGTGAAGGTATACTCACTGGCAAAGGCTGCCCCTCTCGAAGCGCATAATGCCGACCCATTACTCCAGCTAGTGAAGTAAACTCTTTGACCATGGCCGTTGCCAAATCTGCAGTTGCAAGCGGTGCAGCTTGCCGAGCTGTTGCAAGACTCGTCCCATCAAGACCCAAAGCTGATGCCAACGGCTCCACCATGCTTTCCACCCTCTTGCTTTTGTCCAACATTGAACCTAGTTTTTCCTACACAAGCCCACCACAGTCGATTACACAGAAAGAACACCACGTCTACAACTCTATCCACAAAGGATTCTGTAAAGGGAATGCCACGATAACTACAATAATCACAAACCCCTGCCAGCTTCCTTGGCATCAACTCTAATTAACGAACAGCAAGATAACAAAACATTGGCTTGAGGACTACCAGAAAGTGTGACTAGCGCACCTGAAAAATTGTACCCTGCAGCAGAGGTCGGTAGTCCAAAAGTGGCTTTGACACGTCAGCTTCATAGAAGAACCTTGCATCCTCATATCTTGCTCTGGTCAATCAACAGAAGTAAAAGAATTAATCTTACAATGAGAAAAGAACTTCAATGTGCAAGTGAAGCAAACCTGTACAAAGTACTAATAACAATATAGTAGCGTCAAACAGTACACCTGAATGACACAAAACCAGACAGATGTAAAATCCTCTGAAATCAAATTTAATTCGAATTAATGCATGAACAAGCCAAAGCTTAAACTTTTAACAAACCATGTTGCTAAGGACTTTATAGCGGTACACTTTATACAGGAATCCAATCAAATAATGTGACAGCCCTGTTACCTCAGCACAGCTTCGTTTCCTTTCCTAACAACAGCCTTATCTATTTGCCCATTGGCCACCTGTAACAAGAAACACACGGGGTTATTACAACCAGAACTCGGCGCTAGAGCGCACAGATATGGCTAAATTTAGCAAAACTTCTACCAAATTTTATGGCTGCAAAGAAATGTGAAAATCACGGTGTTAAATTTGAAGTTGTAGCACATTTAACAGTGATTTTAGCCACTTGAGCCAATTATGAAATCACAGTAGGGGTCAATGCTAGGCACGAATGACATGGTTTAAGGCACTGGAGGTAACTGGGGTCGAGTTAAATCATGTATCCAACCGTAATAAAAGCTGGTAGCAAATTTCCACTCGTCCGATCCACAACTGGAAAGTAACGTTGGTGTTTTCGCATAACCTGCGCAAGCATTGAGACCTTGGTCAATTCTTCATTTCACAGCAACGTAGAAAGGCATTTGAAATGAACAAAAGATTCAGTTCAAAAGTCTGAAAGGCCGAAAAAAGGAAATTATAGTGAATAAAAAACGTACAGTGATGAGCACGTCGGATGGCAATTCCAAGAAGGTCTCATCAAAGCTGCCAAGTAGCGGGGTTGGAGACTCCACCAAATTAGCTACCTGCAGGTGAATAAGGTAATTAGGTCTTTAATTTGTTACAAAAGCCAGTAAATAATGAAAAGGACCAAAGTCAGCCTGTTTGAAACGAACAGTAAAATTAGAGCAGATGGCTAGATGAACACATTCTCACAAAATATAAGCTTAGGAATCAGACCTCTTCAAGAAGCCCACCTTTGGACTCATTTGGGATCTGGCCGCTTATGCTGGCAGCAAGTTCACTGCTTTGCGCCCATATAGTTTCTTCCCGCTCCTACAACATACAAAAAAAACACGAACTAAATTCCTGATTTAAATCCCAAGACAAACCACCTAACAGATATACTACCTTTGATGAAGAAGAATAGATAGGTACTTTGTAAGAAAAATCTAAAATGGGCAAGGTGAAAGCTCCAACCTTCATGCTAATAACGAGCCCTGCCTCTTTCGTCGCTTCTAGGTAATCCTCTGCTTTAGCAATCTGATGCGCAGAAAAGATATGAAACATTTCAAAACCAACTAAGATACCCTCCATGGATACAGCAATACGAAAAAATATGAAGCATAAAGAAAAGGTCATTGAACAGGGTAAGCCCTTGCTTCACAGAATCATGTGGCAATGCGTAACAAGTGCATTCAATGGTTGATATACATCCCATTCAGTCATTCACTACCTGAATGGTTGGCTGCAAGGAATTGCGAAGCACTTTAGAGGACCTCCCACTGTTCAAAATAGTCAACATTACACAATTTGCTTGAATGTTAGCATGTTACAGTGGACTGTGTATAACTCAAGTGAAAACAAAGAACTAACTTGCAAGCATATGTCAAGGCTACGAGTAAAGTCTGCAGTCAAAACTAATTTTAGACAGCAGCAATCAAAAGTATCATCAAAGTCAGTTGGTCAAGTGCACAATTACCTAAGTACACTTGCATATGTGAAGGGCACAATTGTGTCTCCGTGCAGAGCCAGCAACCATCTCAGAGGCCTGCTGTAAGAAGCCTGTAATTTTTTGTTGTGTTAACAAAATAAGAAAAGAGTGAAGTTAAACAAAGGTGCTCTCACTGTGAAAAATAACTAAAAAAAATTAGATAACTTGTACCTGAGAGTTCCAGCGCATTGTTTTGGGAAAGGACAGGTTGGCCAGAAGTGCTGGAATCTCTTCTGCTAAGACCTGCATGACAGGATGGTTCTACCAAGCGTTAAAAATCATTACCCAGGTGAGCATGGGGCAAGCGGATACTAAGATTAGTGCAAAGATCTCTAACAACCATAAATACACTAAAAAAATCAAAGTCAAGAGAAGAGTTAACCTGAACAGCAGGTTTTCCTTGTTCCTTGACAATTGCAAATACATATTCTGTCTTTCCTGAGAAAATTCAATAGCAGTTTTCAGATGTCAGGCACACAGCGACAACAAACCCAAAGTCAGAAGCTCATTGTGTGAGTAGTGATGTCCAGTGGGGCAGCAAGATTTTGAGGCAGTAAGGATCTCTTATGTGCTTTTGGAATACAAAGTTTGTCTCACCATCAGTCTTCGTATAAAGGTCGTCCTTCTTCACTCCATTCTTCTTGCAAAAACCTTCTGCAGCCTACAACAGAACAGCACATGAAGCAGGACTATTATGTCTACCCAACTCACGTGATTTTTATTCATTCGCAGGAAACATCTAAATATACTAGAGCACACGATGATTTTGAAGAAAAACAAGAAAGAAGGTACCAAACCACACCCTCTTGTAGAGAAAAATATTAAGGTGATCTTACTCGTATACATTAAAAATTCCACACGTACCTTGGTGAAATTTCCATCAGCGTCAAATGCTTTGGCAGCTGGTGGACCACGAACTTCTTTCTCACTATTATCTTGCTGCATGGCTAGTTGGTCCACCACAACCTGCAAATTTTGATATCATCAACATTCAGAAAAAGCTGACCCTAAACAATGTCACTAATAGGAGCAATGCATTCACAAGAAGAGATTATGCGCATAGCTCCAATGCTAACATTCCTGCTATGGGAAAAGAACGTATGTCTAACGGAATACTAAAACAAAGAGGGATTCAAAGATGTTGAAGCAATAAGTACCACAAGGCGGCGTGGAGATCCTTGCACAGAAACACTAGCATGCTGCAACCGCTTTACCTTCAACAAAGAAGGGACTGCTGATTCTAACTGCCGTCAAAGGATGTAGCAAAACAACAAGATGAGCAAAGTAAGGTTCTCAAAGGATAAGAGCATCTAAGCTTCAATAAAGGCTCATGGAAAGAGAAATAAGTCAAAGCAAAGACGTACTTGAGAAATAGCATTTGTAACATCCTGCGGAGGAAGCTCCTCCGAACCAATCTCCAGCACAAATGTGCGGGGAACGTCTGTCTGATATGAACAGTGACAAGTTAAGAGGCGAGAGCATAAACTGAAGCAGAGAAAAAGGTCGACAAAAACTCGGATTTCCAAAAACAATCAAAAATTAGAAATGAATACGGTGTGAAAAGCGAAAAGACCTGAGAAGATGCTTGTTGGGTGATCTCAGGACAAGGAGACTCCTCCCAAACTCCCAAAGGATAACCTAGTTTCTCCCGGCTTTCCGCCCACTTCTGGGCACATTGACGGGCTAGTCTGTACACAATCAGATGTAATGAACAAGACAAGTACCATCTACACCGAACACGAAGCTCAAAGGCGAAAACGCAAACTACTATAACTAGAAGACAGGCCAAGGTCAACTTATGGACATAGACACCACCACTACAACAATCTCAATTTACAGATGTAATCCATTGCGATAGGTAGGAAAAATGGTATCCCGGTAATCATACTCGCTGCTTCAAATTGTACATGAAAGTAAAAATGAGTTCAGAAACAACAGCTTACGTGCGCATGCGGCCAAAGTAACGAGCCCTTTCTGTCACACCAATGGCTCCTCTTGCATCCAGGATATTAAAGGCATGCGAAGTCTTCAAAACATGATCATAACTGGCACATCATCAATTAATATTAAGAAATGCTATAAAATCCTTATCACAAGATCCTTAGATGTCACGCTAAGAGAAAACAAGTGGTGAATATCCAAAAAATGAGCTTACGCTGGAATAGGAAGTCCTTGGCTCAACAAAGAGCGCGCTTCAGCATCATAAAGCTCGAATAATTGCTGCATCCTTCCAACGTCGGCATGCTCCAAATTGTATGCACTCATCTCTTTCCTGCCAACGGTTTCTGTGTTATGCCCTCAAATTCAAACAAATATTGATGAAGTATCATGACACGCAACTGTATGTATACACACACTATCCGCATGCCAAACGGGAAAACTTACTCGTTCTCTAGAAACAGTTCGCCATACGTAATCCCTGGGGCATATTGTATCCTTTTAAAGTGGTCCACACCCTGGTGCAAGTTCATCAAAGCGAAGGATTAAAAAACAAAGCACAGCCTAGAATATTAGATATTAATCGAAACACGCAACTTAACGTAGTAAATACAACTACCTACTCTCAAGAGTGCTGATTAGTCTATGACGAATATTCCAAAGGAAAATGAAAATGAGAATTTCAAAAACAAAAAACCTGGAGAGACATCAATATTCTTTCAAGGCCGTAGGTGATCTCCACGGACACTGGCAACAATGGCATACTTCCAGACTGTCCAACCATTAACATAAACATTCCCAAATCATGTACTGGTAAAGCGTAAGCTTAGGTTGAGTTCAAGTAGATGTCCACAATGTTTTTAATTAGCAAACCAACGAAAGGTGATAATACTCGATAGTACAATAGAAAATCAACCCACACAATGTATAACAAAAGCACAGTTAATTCTCATTATCGTGATAACTGAGAAGCTTACCTGCTGAAAGTATGTAAACTGAGTTATCTCCATACCATCCATCCAAACTTCCCATCCCAGCCCCCATGCTCCGAGCACCTGTCCACAAATTCATTGTACTATGAGGTGCAAGCTCAATCATCACCACCAAGACATCGCTTACGAATTATCCCAGAATCCCTATACACAATCTGTTACTCTTGCCAGAGACATCTATACTCAGGTTCCGTTCTAAATGCAGCATGTAATCCCAACTGTCACTAATCCAGTAAATCGGCATTTCATGCCATGGCAGGGACAAATACAGGCAACCTAATTACCGAAACTCTATCAGGGTGTTTGCAGATAAAGAACAGTCATGGAGAAAAGAATGTACCGGACTTTCCCAGTTATCCTCCACAAATCTCACGTCATGGGCCTTGGTATTGATACCTGCAACAAGCTCAAATTCATCAGCATGCTGTTGATCCCCTTCTGTTAGACACAAAGCACAATAACTGAGATGTTTTCAGGAGCAAGTTTCGATGACACGCGGAAACATACCCAATGCTGCCAGGCTACCCAGGTAAAGCTCTTGAGAGTTACCAGGATCTGGTTTTAATATAACCTGCACAACACATGGATTGTATTGTATTTTTTCTTTCCAATCACATCGTCATTGTACGTGAGGAATAATTCTCAAACAGATACAGATATCGTGTCATGACACAACGACCAGGTTTAAGTAGATGAGACCTGAAATTGAGTATGGCGCTGCACCCTGTTAGGGTTGTCTCCGTACCTACTATCATCTGGTCTGACACTGGGCTCCACGTATCTGGAAACATTCAAAAAACCATACCCGCAGTTTCAGTACGTGCTGTCCAGCTTCCACATTCGATTAACAACACAGATAGAGAAAGCAGGTGCAGAAAATCAAAGCTGAAGAAGACCGCAATTCAAACAGGGATACATACGCAACATTCCAAGGCTCCGGCCCAAGTACTCGCAAGAAAGTGGCCGGATTCATAGTCCCAGCTCCCACCTACAGTTCAAGTGAGAGGCTTCATTGACACTCCTCAGATCAGCGCCAGTCACAGACCCATTTTCATAACCATAGGATGTTTAAATCAAAATAATACAAAAATAACGCAGTAAACCCTCTCCGATCTCCAATGACATGATCATACTTTACACTACAAAATCCACGTATTCGAATAAATGCAGAGACCCGTAAAATTCTTCCACAATTGCAGTTTTCTAGAATTCTTGAAACCCTCTCAAGCGGACATCGTCATCCCACAACATACGCATGATTTCAGATGCATTGAAAAGTGAGTTTACCTCAGTGTTGCTGGATTGCATCACAACGCAGCCTACAGACGCCCAATACTCCTGTCATCACCGAATTGAATGGAAGAATAAGTTCAAGGTATGCACTCTGTGTCACCCAGGCTGCCAATCTCAACTTCAAATAGTGGACCATTCCGAATCCTTTCTTGCGAATTGAAGATGGACTAAAAAGGGTAGACTAATCCTGAAGAGATGAGCTTCTTAATTTACATTGCACATAGGGAAGATCGCAACGACGAAAACTCCTCGCGGCATTGTAATCACTCGATTGAATACGGATTAATTCACATTGCCCCACGACTGTAAAATCCTGAAATAAACCCCGCTAAACCAATTCGTTCCAATTTGACAATTGCGGTGCACAATTAAACCCGATAAGTTCTAAAACCCCACCTGCAATCGTTGAATGGCCTGTTGGAATGTGGGAGCACCGCGCGAACCCAACGACAACACATCCGGCGAATTCTCAAGTTGCACCGCCGCGTCTGTCTGCACGGAGCTTCGCACACACTGTACATACCTCCGCTGCGAGGTCTTCGAGGCGCCAGGCGAGGTGGGCAAGGCGACACCACCCGCGGCACGCCACCTGAGATGCCTGCTGCTGGCGAGACAAGCAGTCGAGCGGGGCGTCCTGAAAGTGGTGGCGAAGCAAGGGGAGGCGAGGAAGATACGCAGACTGGAGGGAGCCATGAGGAGGCGGGTGTGCGAGGCTGCCGCCATGGCCATCATCCCCATGCCTGCTGCCCCTTCAAAGCAATCCTGCAGCAACTCTCCTCCCTCGACAAATTGCATCTCCCCGCAGTCGCACGCGGTCCCTCTTCAAAAATTGAGCCGGATAGCCCTCTCGCCCTCCACCCCGCCTCCGTCCCACGTGGATGAATGAATTCTTATACGGATGAACTCCTGACGGATGAACTCGATCGTCACCTTCAGTTACTTCAGTCCCATTAACCCCTTAAGGACCACGCGACCATATTTTGGTCGGTGGGAGTGGTTTTTAGCCTCTAGGTTGAAATTGCTCAATAATTTGGAATTTGGTCTTGCAGTACGCATGTGATCACAAGAATTTTACATACATCTAAAAAAATAATAATGCAATTGGGTATGTGAGTTGATAAATAATGGTATTTATATGGCATGGTTTCAAAATACGTATCCAATTTTTGTCAAAGATGGATCAAAGTAACAACACAATACATCAAGTATGCAAAAAGAATGTCAAACTTCAATTGCATAATTCTAAAAAAATTCAAATTGCTTAAGAAATACGCTTGTAGTGTTTTCATATACGGTAGTAGTATAATTGTAGTATTTGAAGATCTACTAAAATGTTGTTGTCATTTTGGCTTTAAAATTTGTCATCTTACATCTAAGGCCAATTCTTGATTGTTTTCACCAATTGGATTTTCTAGAATAATTATCAAATTTCTTGTAGAACCATTTTAGGGTAGCAAAGAAAGTGGGTTTTTGACCCTTTTTGTCCACTTAGCTACACCTTGTGATTGCAATTTTTGTCTATTTTGTGTGAAACTAGTCTTGTTGGAAAGGTGGGAAACCCTGCTTTCTAGAAATGTAAGGCTCTTCTCAATCAAAGCTTGCATGAAAGGTTAACATTCAAAACTAAACAAGAATGAAACACAAGAGATTTTATGCATATGGCTCACTCAATCATTATAATATTTCACCTCCAACGGTAGATCTAGCTGAAATTTTGGTGTTTTACAATGAACAAGGTGTACTTCCCATTTGTACGGTTGGATAATTGAAAATGGGTCCATATTTGAGTCAATTCCAAATTTAAGCTTACAGCCCCTATTTTTAGTGGATTTTGTGAAAATGGGTGTGGTCATTAAAAGGTTCACCCTTTAACTCGTAAAGGACCATTGTCCCTTTGAGGACAGGTTGGACTTTGGGCATGTACCTATGGCTAAACTATTGTGTGTGATTTTTTGAAACTTTTATGGAAGGTGGAGAATCCAAAGACCTATGTGGGCATCTAATTTTTTCATCATTCCAACATTTGACAAAGAAGTTATGCATGAATTAGGGAGGACTGCCTGCCTGGGCAGCCCAAAAACCTCTTTTAAAATTTACTTTTTTTTGAAATACAAAATTGAAATTGGTTCTTTAGATTTTCTTATTCATGAGAAGCTTTGAATCATTCAATATCAATCAATGACATGAAAGTTATGAGGAGTTTTTGTTTGCGGGCAATTAAGGAATTTCTACTCTAAAACAAACTTTGAAGTCTTTTATTTTACTCAATTTTCAATATTTTGGAAAAATAATTAAACCAAAGCAAGTAGATTGTTTATCACAACATTATGACCATTAGGATTTGCATATTTCATTTCAATAATTAAATCCTTAACAATTTAATGATTTGACTCATTCTCTAATTCTTTTTACTTACTAATTTTTCCCATGTGTTGTATGGTTCCAATTGATTTGAAAATTCTCCCACACACACCTAACTTGATCTCCTAAGGTAGGTTCACCTTAAATGGACAAGATTCATTCTTGGACATCTATAAATGAGCCTATTTTAGATCCATCAATTACCCAAATCAGACATGCAAGTCACCTAGAGTTGTCCACCATAATTGAGTATTGGAACACAAATTGTGTAGGTGGCAGGATTACCTTCAACAATTTGTAGTTTATTTGTACAATCTCAGAAAATTCCAAAAACAGTTTTCCAACATTCTTTGTAGGTTTCCTATCCCTTCTACATTCTCAGAATCTCCATACAAACTCTCAGTGAATTGATGGAACAAAAGTGTCTGATTAAGGTGCTTCTACCTTACATGGAAAAAAAAGCACAACTTTAGATAGAGCAACTTTTTTGTTATAAGAGTGGTCAAAGGCTTTTGAAACTTTTGGGTAGCACGGAAAAAACTTTTTTTTTTCACTTTAGATGTAAATATCTCACTCCCCTCCGTCTGAAATGAGCTGATTTTTTTCCAATAATTACCTCTTCTAGTTTGAGACAAGATCCTACAATTGGATTTCTCAGAAACAAAACATAAAATCCCTCTTTACTAAACCTCCTAAAAGTGGCAGCTTTCAGTGATTTTCACAGAAAAAAGGGCGTGGTCCTTTAGGGGTTAAATGGGTATGAGGTGCCTTGAAACTGAATGGAATGTCTGAGGCCCGGTGCTTTTGGGGATGAATTCTAGTGTCATCTAATGTTTAGATTGATCTCTAGTTTTCATTGCTTCAAGGCCAATTAACAATTGAGAAAGGGATAAATGTATTGGATCAAGTATTGCTGACATCTACTTTGGGTCTGTGTGTTGGACATTTTTCAGAAGACTAGGCTTAGCTAGAGATGCTAAATAAGCTTCACTCTCCTTTCAGATTTGAGTTACCTGTATGAATCTTTTATAAATATAAAGTTCATGGTAGAAATAAAATATTTTCATACTTTCAAAAATTGTTTTATCATTTTTGTCTCCTTTGAAATACTTCCATACTCACAATAAAAGTAATAGCTGAAAGTTTGGAAAATTTGAACCAAAGATTGAAACGGTTATTTTTCCAAAATTTAGAGTTGTATCCTAGGATTGAGCTAAATTTAACAAACATGGTATAATAAATGAGAGCTATACAGTACCCAAAAGAAAGAGTACACAACATCTTTTTATGGCATCCAAAGAAGTATGTATAACAAAGAATATAATTGACACTTCTTTCTCACATTTTTAATATGCAATCTTCATGCAATCCTGATCAAGCATATCAAATTTTAGTTACTAAAACCCAAAATCCTATTTTTGGTACATAGTTTTGTATCAAAATCATGGTTTTACAAGAAAGTTGATTAATAAATAGTGGTGATGAATTTTTGAGATTTGATTGCATATATATGTAGGAAACATCCATACGCACATCTCCCTTTCAAACAAACATTTCCAAAAAAATTCAAAATTCCTTTTGTAGAGATTTGAATGTTAGAGTGATGATGACCAAATTTAGTTAAATATATATTTCTTCATGGAATTTAGTTTTTGTTATTTGGCTTGAAGTTCTCTTGCAACCCTAAAACCTTCCAGATGTGCATCTGCGTTACAACAAATCGCTTAGGTACACTTGGCTATGGAGTGGGGTCTTGCGTGAATAGTGCGTGGATAGTGTTTGAGAGGGACTATGAAGGGGGCATGGAGAAAATTTAAACTTGACAAGAACAAGACTCAATCTGAAGGCCTTGCGACCTACACAAGGATGCATTGAGTGCTGTTTGGAGACTTGAAACGCAAAAGTCGTTACAGCTGGGGAGCGAGGGTTGTTTTGACGTGCTGCAAGAGATGCTCTAATTGGAGGGTTCGTAGCATCCCATCGTTGTACAGTAAGGTAGGCGCACCCATAAGTGTAGAAATAAGGGTTTTGGAGTAGGTAAAACAATTGACTAACTTTGAAAAAAATACTGTATGTTAGGAAATGGAAACCAAAAATATTGGCATCAATTTCAAGGTTCCAATTGCAAGCATTTGTTCACAAAGATTTTTCAAAGTCCAAAATCACTGAAATTGTAAGAACCATGTGTAAGAGATGCTAATTACAAGGCTTGTTGGTTCTTAAATAGTGAGATGGGTACTCAAAACCTCATGCTAGTCACCCATAACCATCACTTCATCACCTATAACCATCACTCAGTTACCCACAACCATTTGTTTTTTTATTAATTAGCCCTACCGCTGCCAGGTAACAGGCATGGGGACGCAACGCTTATGATGCTGCTACTGCAAGCAAAAACGGAAAGAAAAATAGAAGAGAAACACCCCAAGAAACCAGCCTTGTTAAGGCTTTCACAAGCAGATATGACCATCTTGATTTACATTTTGAACGCCTGTTCAACACTCTTGGCACTCTGAAGTGTGGTGATTTTATCAATAAAAAGAAATCCCTGAAGCTCTTTGATCAGTACTGCTGCTGTATCAGTAAAATTTACCAAAATTTCAATATGGTACTCTGCTTGTAATACATTACTATCTTTTTCCACACTAAACATTTGGAATGGAAAGAATATACTTATGTATTGAGTTACTCTGAACATTGCATCGATAATAATTTGCGTTGAGTGTAGCTCCATGCTGTGTTTCGAATTAGTGGAGAATCGCGAGGAGTGGATTTTCTATCTCAGGGTATGAGGTAGAATACAAAGCAACTATGCTTAAGAACAATGGAAATGACAAATGGGAGTAGGTATGGCCTGTCATGGCCGAATCTAAATGGTGTTGTGCTAGTTCCAGTTCATTGAATTTGATTCAGACCTATATCACTCTCTGTACAAGACAACAAAGAAATTGATAACGAAATATTCATATGGCCCTCGCTTGACGATAACACGGACCTCAAAACCTGCAGTAGCCAAGCCCTCAACTCCTTTGCTTCTACGATTTCACTAGTATTGGAATTGCACCTTGAGTGGCTGTGAAAGCTTCGAATGGAAGATGGAGGATAAGTATACCTGATGAGGACTTGATCATTCCCCCTTTTGTACTGTACAGAGTCATGATCAGCAGCAACTCATTTATTCACGCGTTTGACTGAAATTACTAGCAAGTGGTGTACGAATAACTTGATGAAATGTCAATGGCCACTGCTCGTTGAAAGAAATGGAATCCATGGCTGTCACTCAAAATGATCTATTATTTCCCATTTGGATTTAAAAATTCATACAAAGTCTTCATATACAGTCTGTATGTAATTTGATCTAAACATATTTTGGTCTTATACCAAGATCGTCTCTTCGCTGCTTCATACAAATCTTCAAAAAAACAACACTCCTACAAATATCAAAATCATATCATCTACTCCGACCGACAAATAATACCATCTACTTAAGATTTGATGTGATCGCAAACAATATCAGGTTCACAATTGTGCGCTTCCTGGCAAGTGGACTTAACTCAGACAGTTGCTACGAAGATGCTCTTGGTTACCTGCTGGAATCTGAGCGAATGAAATAATGCTTGCGTTCGTGCAATGGCGACATCAGTTCCCTTGGTTGCCGATCTGATCGCTTCCATCTCCTTGCGGTTTTGCACCGGTAAGAGAGACTCCTTCGATCTGGTCGTCTCCACTGTGAGTAACGACCAGTAGGGTTACATCTATGTTTTGGACGAGTTCATCATGAAGAACAGATTAGGTCTAGATTCAGTCCTATACATACCTTAGTTCGTACTCTTTCATCAGAGCAATCATTCTTCTCTGCCTACGTTTCAGACTCAGTATTCTACATGGTAGCAGAGTGTGAGTTCCAAATTTAGCACTAGAAGTCTTGAATTTATTTTTCATTTAACTTAACATTGAAATGACATTGATATAAGTGGAATAGTCATTTATGTTAATTTAGATTAGTTAAACCAAATGGCCAACGGTATGCCATTTATCCTATTCCATTTAGTAAGTCATTAGAAGTAAATTAGTGAAAATTAGTAATTTTTAATTAGTTTGAGTGACATAGTTACTTGGGGCTTCGGATCCCCTTCAAAAATCTACACTAACCTAATTAGAGAGGATTAGTTTAGGTTTGGTTACTTGGAGCTTGAGATCCCTTCCAAAAGTCCCTACTAACCTAATTAGAGAGGATTAGTTTAAAAATAGATTAGTTGAGCAACGGCCAAAGGCTACATCACCAGTTTGTATTTCCAGTTAGCATATAATATAGTGCGTCTATATCCAAGGGCCCCAATGCCTTTTACGTCTCATAGGACAAGATTCTAAGTAGTCAATCTACCAGGCTATCAGTCAACTCCGGTCGAAGGAAATTGACAAATGGCAGTAAAATGCTACCAAAATTCATGGAAGAGTTTCTCAAAGATTTACAACAATCTTCCAAGTTCTAAATTGTTTGATAGCGGCAAGATTTCAAATGACGATATCTAGTCAATTTCAAGAAAACTTGTTGTCGAGTTGAGAGGAACGCGCCTTGGGAACATGCAGGGTGTCTCATTGCGATCGTACGTTGCTGACTAAAATTGTCGTCAGTCTTAATTCTTACTTTTCAAATTTTCAGTCTTTAGTCTTCCGTTGGTCTATCTTGTGGTTGGCTCTAGGGATATAAAGATCAAACTATGGATAAAAGCTCACTGGATACGAGACAGATAGATTGGGGTAGCAGACACAAGTTATTGTTCGTATGATGGGATCCTAAAATCAAATTCACGATCTGCTCGCTAAAATTCCAAATCATGAGAACAGAACAAATTTTAACTATGTGGGCGATCAATTCCACTTTGTCACCACAACAATAAATGGGGTTAAGCTTGATTTAATCCAAACTGTCTGCAACAAGGTTTATAAAAGAAAATGAAAATAAATTCATAAATGAGCCTCAAAAACCAGCTAGGAATAACAAAACCACATCTTACACGTACATAAAAAACAAACTTAAATATTTTTCTTAAAGTCTTCATAACTTTATATCTGTAAGTCTTTATGTCTTCAAGTCTTCATGTTTTATTAAAAATAATAAAAAAAATCACAAACAACAAGTCCTAAAAAGACTGCGATCTTCTATCTAGTATCACAGATGGTTTAAAGATCCAAATGCTAAGTGTAATAGCTATTTGAAAAGCTTTTTTAACCTTCTAATATTCCTCTAAATCTCAACTTAATCCAAACTATTGTCCAAAAGTTATGCAAGTTTAAAGTAGAAGCTCTTCTTCCTCCTTGCAAACTAAATATTGCCTCTATAAACCTTTATAACTTTTGTTCTACACATTATTCATATAAATATGATATCATTTTAGAAAGATGATATCATTGGCTACAATTTCTAAATTTTTTACTTCAAAATAAAACTTTGTCCAAAAGTTCTAGTCAATTAAAATGTAGGTCTCAGTTTTTTAGAATGTATCTAAACTCCCAACTTCTACACACTATAACTTCTTCAATAAGACTCTAAATAGAATGATTGAAGATAATTTGGAAAGCTATAATAACAAACTATCATTTCTAAAATTTTGAAAAGAAAATTTCATATTTTCCAAAAGTTGTAGCTCTTTAAAGTTTTGGCTTTCTCTCAACAAAGGACAGCCACCTCTAATCTTTTACACCTCCATAACTTTTTTTTTCAAGCTTCAAATTTTGAGTTTAAGGACTTTCTAGAAAGCTAAGACTAAAATAAACACTCTTCTAAATCTTATTACAAAATGATATACAAATCATAAGCTATAGCTTGTCAAAGTCTTAGCCTTTCTTTATAGTTTGACTTTTTGACTCCAAAATTCAAATATTTATAACTTTTGCATTACAACTTTAAATCAAACTAGCAAATTCATTTTGAAAAGGTAGTCACACAAAAATCAACTCGTTCAAATTTCAATTCAAAATCATGTATATACATAAAGTTTTTTTATATCAAAGTTTCGAGATTTCTTCCATTTTTCCATCAATACTCATATACTAATTTCCAATATACTAAGGAATCTCTCCTCTTTAATTTCAACCCTATCTAAAGTAAGGAGGTAAGGCACATCAGCCCATGCTCTTCTCCATCCTAACCCTACCATAGATTCCAAACCTCTTTTATTTTTACACTTTTCTCATTCACTTCTAAATCCTTAGTATTTTTTGTTCAAATAAAAGCAAAATATATGAGTTTTTCAAAACATCCAAATAAACATATAAAATGATTAAATTACAAAATAAACACCACCGTAAAGTGGTCATATGCCCTTGTAACCATATAATAACTTCAAATATTTATCTTTAGTCCCTAAGTTGTGGACTTGATTGGTTGGAAAAGCGGTTGTCTCTGGTCGCCCGCCAGTCCAAATTTGAACCTCGTTGGACTTGTTGAGCAGTGATGGCGGCTCACTGCTTGGCAGCTAGTGAGGCAGGAACTTGGCTCAACCAACGCGCTACTTATCTCATTGAGCTGTGCATGTGACAAGACGGAGCAATGCACTAGAATAATTGGCCACTACACTGTCACCAAACCGTAGTTCTTACCACAACCACATCTTTTGTCTTGACTGTTGATTTATTGAAATCAATACAAACATAAATAAATAACAAGTATCTATATAATGAAGGGATCTCCATCAAGACAGCGTGTCATTTAATTTCAAGATATCATCTATTGGAATCTCATTTACAGAAGTAAAGAGTGTTTCCTAGCTTCTCTGACAACGTTGGAAGACCTCAAGTAGTCAATTTTTATATCTGGGATGAATTCACAATTCTGGGTTTTTCATCCATCCACCATAACCCTTCATTCAAGTTTCTCAACGCTTTGTAGCTCAAAATTGAAAGTGTAAACAACCAAAACCAGCTATTTTGGATCTAAGGAGTCCAATGCCACCATCTATTTGTTGTTTAGATCTACGCTTTAGAAGTCATGGCAAATTCATCCAGATTTCATCCATTTTAAATTTTTCTAAGACTTTAGGTAGATTTCAAAAGATCCATGGATCTCTTAAATAGAAAGACAAGATGTCCTCCCTCAAATGTATAAAAGAAGGTCCACCTCCTTCCAAAAGCATTACTTGTTCATTTCTTTTGTCACTTTTTCCATCAACACTTTCATTTCTCTTTTGGTCACGATCACTTAGTTATGTTTAGATCACTCATTACTTAAAATTCTCTCTTGTCCCTTGGGCCCATTCCTCTCATTACTTATCATCATCTTCCTTGTTAGAGTCTTTTTTGTGGATCATCTAGTGAAAGTTAGGAGTTGATTATCTATTGCAAGTGATTTTACTAACATTTAGAAAATTAGATTATAATTGGTGATGCTGTTTTTCCATACCTCATAGAAGTCCTCAAGAGTCAGTGTGATTATTAATTGAACCTTAGAGTCCACCCTTAGAGTGAGTTAGATCCCATGGTTGGCTTACTATTCCCTTCCTAAAACTTTGCCGCCTTACCAGACCAAGACCTCCTAGCAGCTCTACTAGAATCTTTTGAGCTCAGCTTTGGCCAATTCTCTTAGTTCCTTTGGAACTCTCTGAGACGTCACCTCACTTCCCAAACTCGATTAGCTTGCAGCCTTGCCCTTGCTCCAAGTTTATCTAAGCTTGTGAGATTCACCTCTCCAACGGTCAACCAAAGAGTTTCAGCGCCCCCCTCACATCACACCCTGTTATAGATACGCAGCCTTAGTGCCCTCCATAGCTTGCTACTAGCCTTTGAATTGCTAGCCAGCTCCTTGTCAAGAATTCCATCAGACACGCAGCCTTAGCATTCCCCATAGCCGCTACTAGCCCTCAAGGCCTGCTAAGCTAGCTCTTTGTTGGTCACAACTCATGAGCACGGCCCTCTTAATTAATAATCTATCAGACACGCAGCCTGGCATTCCCCATAGCATGCTCACTAGCCTCTTGAGAATTGCTAGTAGCTCCTTGTCAACCACAGCTCACTAGCCCACTAGCCAGTCAATCACTAGCTTACGAGCACAGCCCTCCTAACCAAGAATTCATTAGACATGCAGCCTAGTGTCTTCCATAGCGTGCTATCAGCCCTCAAGAATTGCTAACTAGCTCCCATTGATCATTGGCTCAGGAGCCAGCTCCCCTAGCCGAGAATTCCTAGATACGCAGTCTTAGCATTCCTTGTAACCTACTTACTAGCCTTTGAGAATTGCTAGCCAGCTCCTTGTTGAGAATTCCATCAGACACGCAGCCTTAACATTCCCCATAGTCTGTTCACTAGCCTCTCGAGAATTGCTAGTAGCTCCCTGTCAACTACAATTCACAAGCCAATTCCCCGTTGATCACTAGCTCACGAGTATAGCCCTCCTAGCCGAGAATTCACCAGACACGCATCCTAGCATCCCCCATAGCCTGCTACCAACCCTTGAGAATTGCTAGCCAGCTTCCTGCCAAGAATTCCATCAGACAGGCAGCCTAGCATTCTCCATAGCCTGCTTACCAGCCTTCAAGAATTGCTAGCTAGCTCCTTTTTGGTCATTAGCTCACAAGCTAGCTCCCTGCCAAAAATTCCATTAGACACGCAGCCTAGCATTCTCCATAGCCTGCTTACCAGCCCTCAAGAATTGCTAGCCAACTCCTATTGATCACTAGCTCACAAGCATAGCCCCCCCTTCTAGCCAAGAATTCCATCGGACACGCAACCTAGCATTCCCCATAGACTTGCTACCAACTTCCAAGAATTGCTAGCCAGCTCTCTAGCCAAGAATTCATCAGATACACAGCCAGCATTCCCCGGAGCCGCTCACCAGCCTCTCGAGAATTGCTAGTTAGCTCCTTGTTGATCATAGCTCATAAACCAACTCTTGTCAATCACTAGCTCATGAGCACAGTCCCCTCTAGCCAAGAATTCATCAAACATGCAGCCTAGCACTCCCCGTAGCCGCTCACTAGCTTCTCAAAATTTGCTAGTCAGTTCCTTGTTGATCACAACTTACAAGCCAGCTCCTCTTCCTAGCTGAGAATTCCATTGGGCACGCAGTGAGCATTCCTGTAGCCTGCTTACTAGCCTCAAGAATTGCTAAGCCAGTTCCTGTCAATCATAGCTTGCGGCCAGCATTCTCGTAGCTAACTCATCAGCTCTCGGCTCTTGAATTCCATCAGACACAAGCCCCAGCGCTCCTCGTGTGGCAAGCAGACGTGCCATCTCCAGCCCCTTGACGCCCAGCAGCCGGCACCCCTTCCCATGGCCTCCCAAACCTCCGGCTTTGCTAGCCCAAGCCTGCCCCTCGAGCCTGCCCTCTAGCCCAACTTCCAAGGGAGAACTACAAGATAGAAGAAGGAAAAAGACGGAAGGGAAAGAAGGTGCAAGCCATAACTATTCCTCACCAACTTCTTGGCTTGAGAGGATGTTTCACAAGGACCATTAAGTGTTGGGGTTTAATATTGATTCCTAAAACTGCCTCAATCATTTCTATCTTGCCATTTTCCACTTGTGTCATAAGTTTGGCATTTGAAATAGTGCATCCATCATCTTTTTGCCACTATCTAGCTTAAGGTGACCTTGCACTCTCAAATACTATTTGGATCATTTAGAAGTGGATTAATCCTCTCCTAAATCATTCCCTGGTACTCGGGTTATGTTGTGATAATTTGTCACTCATCCAAAGAGTAAGCTGGTCTGTTAGTAGGGGTTAATCAACCAAACCCCTTAAAGTGTTGTGATTATTTGCCCTTAAAAGTAGAGTCACTACACCCTTGATTCCTCCCCACCGCATTTACATTCAAGGAAGATGGAGGCCATCAACGACTACGATGTAGGGTACGTAGGTCCCCGTGATAAGGTATAAACCCCCACATTATATTTTACTTAGCCAAGTTAGGCCAACATTAGACCCTTTGGATATATATTTCCATTTTGTTCATCATTGTATGTTGTAGGCTCATTAGAAAAGATCCATTGCTTGGAAGGCATCTTTAGTTGGAAATCTACAACTAAACCCACCTTCTTGCTATTTCCTTGCGCTTAGCTTGCTTTTTAGTTAACATTAGAACATGGTTGTGCTTGCTCTTACTTTTTGAGGGGGAGGTTTGAGCACTCATATAGAGCAAGGCAACGGCCCCCAGACCCTCTCGATGCAAAGTTGCTCCTTGCTTTCCGCAAACGCATTAGTTTTGGACACTTGTTGTTTGTATTTTTTCTCTTTTTTTGTAATCTCTTTCTAGCAGTATGGACCCATCTGAGTGCGTGGTCCCAGAGTCCCAAAAGTTAACAAGGCCCAATAACTACGTGATATGGAGCTACAGAATTCGACTCATTTTGAAGCAATAACGTCTATGGAGGTTCATTGAACCTTCTCCTGCCGTTGTTGCTGCTTCCACTAGCTCCAATTCTAGCAACAAAAGTGCCGTCACTGCCAACTCAGCAACCGGCGCTGCAATCACAACACTAGTTGTAGACAAGGAACGGGAGATCGACTTGAAGAACCTTGTGGCCCGCATTAACAATTCCATGGTACGCAAGTTTCTCCTTTTGAGCGCTGTTTACATTGATGATTCCCTTCAAATCTAGCTTAGACTCAAGTCTATATGGGATGTCAAGGGCTCTTCTTGCAGACTTGTGCTCAAAGCTCAATTTTATGCCCCATGTATGACAAATAGCAAACTTGTAGCCAAACACCTACGGAACATCAACTCTTTAGTGACCCAACTAGCTAATCTTTGCATCAGAATCCCAGATGAAGAGCTAGTAGATCTGACCCTAAAAAGCCTTCTTAGATCTTGGTCAATGTTTCGAATAGTTTAGAAGGGGCAAAAGGATCCCCTGACATTCCTAGAATGAGAGGGCTTCTTACTGCAGGAGGAGATCACTTGAAACAACAAAAAACACCATGACAATGAGGAAGATGTTAACTTTGTATGTAACCACCGCACATTCCAACGCAGTGGTCAACCTCCCACTCGTGGACGCTCTTCCGTAGGTTGTGCCCAGCCCTTTGTTGCTCAACAACGACACCCATCGACCTTGTCGTCAACGCCGGTTACCTACCATCAATGCGGGAAAACTAGGCACTACGCCAGGGATTGCGCACAGGCCACCATTCAAGCTCAGATCCGTGACGTCTAGACAAAGCCCACAAAGATGGAGCTCCATCAACCCCAGCCACAACAACGAGTGAACCTCAGTCACCAAGGTTGTTGATGCAGAGGACAACAACACCAATGACAAACCTCTAGATCCCTAGCAAACATGCATAGACGCTTTTGAAGATGAAGAAGACACAACCAATGACAACACAGCCTTTATGAACATGTGCATCACTAAAATCGTTAAAGACAAATGGTTCTTAGATTTTGGTGCTTCTTCATACATTACGGGTAGTCGTCAGCTCTTAGGCACCATTAGCTTGTCTACTATTCCTCACATTAGAACGGCGGGAGGCCAACACATGCCAGTAGCTGGGCAAGGTACTATACGTATCACTAATACATCTAGAAAAATAAAACAGATCCACAATGTTTTATACATCCCTAGAGTATAGACTAACTTGTTCTCAATTGGCAAGCTTACTGACATGGGCTACCAAATTTTGTTTGAGTCCACAATTTGTTAGATTTTTGAATCCCAACATCCTAATAAAATCCTTCTACAAGGCACATGGAAAAAGAAAAACAACCTTTACAAAATTAGCATGAAATTGTGCTTGATAAGCCTAGTATCCATGCACTCCTCTCTAGCTTTACATGCCGAGGCAGCACACATGATTAGGCCTGCATATGAACCACCCTTCCAACCCATCACTCCACTATCTGACCCTCTACTCACCAAGCCAGCTTCTACAGCAGCTGTGCACCTCTGGCACAAGCAGCTTGGTCACATAAACAATCAGGGCCTATACCACCTTTCGAGACACGGCTTGGTAGCCAACTTACCCTAGATCCCGCTCATTAAGCATACATGTCACTCTTGTATGCTTGGTAAGCTACCCCGCAACCCAATTCCCAAGATCTATAGCCCAAACACAACCAAACCAGTGGAACTAGTTCATAGCAATCTTTGCGGCCTTATACTTGTGACTTTTTGCTGTGGGAACCGCTACATACTCACTTTTATAGACAATTTCTCTCAAAAGTCGTGAATTTATTTGTTGGCAAAAAAATCTCAAACGCTGGATTTCTTCAAGCAATTCCATAAGTTAGGGGAACAACCCCACTTTTGCATTCAAACCCTCCGTATTGATTGAGGGGGCGAGTACATGTCATTTGCGTTCAAAGACTACTATCTCACGCATGGAATTCATTGCCAGCTCACTACTGCTCATAAGCCGCACTAGAACAACATAGCCAAACGTAAGAATTGGACCCTCCTAGAGGGTATCCATAGTACTGTTACAGGTACTAGAATCCTCAAATCACTCTGGGACAAGTCAGCCAAAATTATAACCTACATACAGAACCGTGTCCCCATGAAGGCCTTGAAAATAATGACCCTAGAACAAGCCTTTATAGGCACAAAATCCAACCTCTCCCACCTTTGTGTCTTAGACTATTTGGCATATTCCCATGTTCCAGACATAACTCGTCAAAAGTTTGACCCTGAGGCCATTCCCACTCTTCTTCTTGGCTATGACAAGCAAACCAAAGCTTACAGGTGTTATAACCCAAAGACCAGAAACATCATCATATCTTGTAACGTGCATTTTGATGAAGGCAATTTACAACCGTCCATGATTGAAACTACAGAGCCCCTCCTCGACCCACCTTATTTTGATTACCTGCTCCCACAGCCACAATCCAACCACGTGCCTTCTCCTACTTGCCCAAACCTGCCTCTCCCACCCAACCTAATCCCGACACTACATGTCACTAATTCTTCCACACTAGACTACCCCGCCCCTGACTCTCCATCCCCGGCACCCCACACTGCACAAACAAACAAAGCAAACGACATGGGCAATGCCAATTCCGGACCCGCCCCTTGCCGTTCCACTTGACCACAACGGCAGAACGTACGCTTGGGCGGATACAAACTAGCAGTCTTCGTTGATGACTTTGACGAGTGCCTCCTCACATCCACGCCTTCCGCACTAGAGCTCGTCTATCCGCAATTGACACTACCTGAACCCAACATTGTTGACATCTCCTTTAAGCAAGCCCAATATGATCTCAAATGGATACAGACCATGCGCACAGAAATAGAATCAATTTTGAAGAACCAAACCTGGGAACTTCAACCTAGCCTCTACCACCCGGCAAACGCTCCATCTCTTGCAAGTAGATATACAAGATTAAACCTGGCACCCAAAGCAAACAGCCATTCAAAAAGGCTCGCCTTGTTGCTTGAGGTTTCGAGCAACGGCCCAGAATTGATTTCACGGAGACATTTGCTCCACTCATCAAATGGGGAAACATTTGCACAGGGATTGCACTTGCTGCAGCCAAATGCTGGCACATTCACTAGATGAATGTACAAACAACATTTCTACATGGCTCCCTCAAGGAAATTGTGTACATGTGACAACTACCAGTGGTTTCCAACTCCCTGGCCAAGAGAAACTTGTCTACCAACTCAAAAATCTATGTATGGCTTAAAATAAAGGCCACAAGCATGGTATGACCGCATTGATTCTGCACTCCACAGTATAGGGCTTCTCCAAAGTCAAACTGACGACAACATGTATCATATGTACAGTAAGGGTGAAACCCTAATTCTGATGATGTACGTCAATGACCTCTTCATAATTGGCAGTTCTGAAGAGCTTATCATTTGGTTCAAATAATTCTTACATAAGGAATTCAAAATGATTGATTTCCAAAAGATCAGGCATTACCTTGGTATATCCTTCAAGATTGTTCCTAGCAACATTCTATTCCACCAACGCAA
The DNA here is from genome assembly GCA_963920765.1 of Ulota crispa. Taxonomy (NCBI): domain Eukaryota; kingdom Viridiplantae; phylum Streptophyta; class Bryopsida; order Orthotrichales; family Orthotrichaceae; genus Ulota; species Ulota crispa. The sequence continues at coordinate 304,880 of OY987249.1, read as the reverse complement.
ATACACTTCTTCAATACTTCAAGATTTTGGCATGGCAAAATGCAAGCAGGCCTCAACACCACTTCTAGAAGGCTTTGTTTTGCAAACAGACATGCACTCTCAACCAAGTGATCCCCACCACTACTGCCAACTAATAGGAAAATAAATTTTCTTGACAATCACACGGCCAAATATTGCCTACAAAGTAAGCCGCCTTAGTAGTTACATGTCCCAACTTCAAGATTCCCATCTCAAGGCCGTCAAACACTTGTTTTGTTACCTGCAAGGAACCTTGGACGTCGGCATTCTCTACAAATTTGGCGCACCCATTGCAATCAAGGGATACACCAATGCTGATTGGGGATTTTGTCCTGAGACCCGGCGTTTGATAGGAGCATATGTTTTCACCCTCACAGGTGGTCCTGTTACTTGGCAAAGCAAACGTCAGCTTACAAGAACTTGTTCCTCCATGGAATCCGAGTACACAGCTCTCAATGATGACGCTCAGGAAGTTGTGTGGCTTCACCGGCTCCTACACAAGCTCCTGCATACACCTTCATTGTCACCATAGCCCAGTATTACAATCCATTGCAACAGTCAAGCTGCTATGAAACTCGCCCACAATCCAGTCTTCCATACTTGCTCAAAGCATATCAAAATTCACTACCACTTTGTGTGCAAGAGAGTGCTAGGGGGGGGGATCAGCTAGCAATACATACACACAAAGACTCAACCGGCGGATGCACTCACAAAGCCCTTAGGCCATATTAGACTTTAGCTGCATAGAAGTGCGCTAGGGTTACATAGACTCAATGACCTCATCAAATCCTAACTAAACTCCACAAACCCAGTGCACTATCTCTACGTTCTATAGAGATAATCCTCAACTTCCGCTAGAGACTTGAAGCTCTTATGCTCTGCTCCCTTGAATCCTGTCACCTCACATGAGCAAGCTTCCCAGGAAAAGTATAGGCCAGGAACCCTCCTTTGCTGCACAACATAGAATTTCCCATTGACAATGTCCTTCCAACTATCACTCTGCCGCCCCACCTCTTTTGGTACATCAGCATCACAACTTTGGCAATACTTGCGGCTCAACATGAACAGCAAGCACAACAACTTTGACATTTCCAGACTACAAGTGGATCTCCAATAGCTTGTCCAATTGGTGAATCCACTACGCCACCACACAACTCAACACTCTACAGCAAGACCATAACGCCAAATACACAAAACCAATGAAGGAGAAGTTATCAACTAGATCACGTAGACCATTTGACCCTTATCCTCTAGTTCGCGCCATCTCTGTCTTCTCTCACAGAAATCTAGACAATCCCTAATCCTAGATTGAGAGGGGGTGTTAGTAACAACCATTAGAGTTACATCTGTGTTCTGGATGTGTTCATTCATGAAGAACAGATTAGGTCTAGACTCAATCCTATATATACTTTAGTTCGTATTTTTTGATCAAAGCAATCATTCTTCTCTAACTAGGTTTCAGAATTAGTATTCTACATCCACCTACTTTGTGAACATTTTCTATCTCTGGACCAGTTTCTTCCACACCTGCAAGTGCTGTGCCCTTTGCCAGCGGCGAGAGGCTTTTGACCATGCCATGTAATTTAGGATCACAAAACTTTAGTCGCTTCTTCAAAGGCAATCTTGCACCCACTATAGAATCATCAAATACAAATCTAGTATCCATTGAACTCTCACTCTCCATGCGGAATGACACTTTTAGCTTACTTGTCTCTCCCTTGTTGCTTGGCGAAAGGGAGACTCCATGAGAAGAATCATCCTCTAGAGGAACCGGGGCTGAATTGTGTCATCTTGGAGCAGCCCCAACCTGGGATATAGCTTGCGGTTTCATACGTCCTATTGGACCAGCCCCAACCCGAGATATAGCTTGCGGTCTCATACGCCTTGTTGGACTAGCCCTAACCCAGGCAACAATTTCCCCCCGCAAGCGTCTTGGAGCAACCAGCGCATGCACAAGAGTCATCACCACTCCAGATTCTTGCGGCCTACGCTCAAGTGCAGGTGCTGCAGGCTGAGTTTCATTTGCAGGCTGACGAGAAGGTGAAGATGCCATTGAAATGTTGTCAAGATGTATTCCTAGCCGCATAGATTGCCTGCGTTCTCTAATAATTTGCTTTAGTCTCTTGCTTTTGTCACTATACAGTTGTTTTTCTCAGAATGATTGTATACTGCAATCAAGGTACGTAACTAAATTACTAAATATTCAAGATTCATTCATGACTACTCATGCTCTTGGACCGTGACTTGTCACCCCCTCACCACTTGATGCTCTTCCAACAAGTACTTCTAATGATCACATCACTTGAGCACCTTCAAACAATCGGCACAATGAAAAAATATCAAACTTGCAAGATGACTGAGGCTTCAAATCACAAAGGAAAATGGTGAGTATAGTAACCAGTTCAAATTTTGATAAAGACGCAGCTGCATTTCAAATTTAGGTGCCACTAATTCATCTCCAATTTTTAATTTAAACTATCAATATTACAAACAACGATGATATTCTAAATCATGAAATCCATGGATTTTGAAGAATGTCTTCCTTAGGATTTAACCCTTAACCTTTAACCCTTAAATGTCGGTAGGGATTAGGGCATAGTATATACGCTGACATATAATTGTCATTTGCTATCAATAAAAAAATTTAATTTGGGATCTCAAGTATCTCACCACAACTGTATTGATCTATTTATCGACTTCTTTGTTGGTATCAAATGTAGTAGAGGTATGGATCCATTCCAAATACAAGAAAAATACCCCGTATTGTACTAGTCGCAAAGGGCCTCTCAGATTTTTAGGGATTAAATGCACGGGGAGTGCACTCCTTTTTTTATGTATTGTACACATGCAATCAAATGAAGGGTTATTATAATTGCCTTGGTCCTAAATTTTTAACATGGCTTTATAAAAAAATAAGCATCATTGAAATGGATGTGCACTCTTTATAAATAATGAAGGGTAGGGCATAATAATAAGAATTATAATTTTTTTGGTTGTATAGCAGCCTTGCCAATATTCAAAAAGCAAAATCTACACTTTTATTGGATATATTTAAATTTTAATGGTTAGCTAAAGTATCCCTTGTTTTTAGTATGACAAAGTATTCCATGTTTGATCTATGTCCAAGTATCCAATGTCAGCTGTATTCAGCAATAGCTTAAGGTTATAAGGTTAATAAATGATGTACATGTAATGAATATAGGATTGGACATGTGGATGAAATTTCCGTTGATGTTCATGTATAGTACAAGCTTGTGGCTTGTGCTTAGGATTAGCTTGGGGTTTAAGGGCTGGGTCATGCTTTAGCAACTCCTGCTTGCATGCTTGCATGTTTTGTGGTTTTGATTGCACAATTTATCTCAAATTCTGCCACAACACTTTCTATTCATGCGAGGTTTCTGGACTTTGTAAGGGTTCATCCATTCATGTGCAATGCGATCTCAGTCCGCGAGTTTATTTTCCAAGCTTTCTTTGATTTCTTTGCATGCTCAACTTAAAAGGGGTTTATGGTTGAAGTGGAATGGGTTTCACTACTTTTTCCCTCATCCTACATTGATTACAAATATGCTTTTAGGTATAATATATGCTTTTCCATGCTTTTTGTTTTCTCTCAAGTTCTTGTTTGAAGTATTATGTGATTAATTCAAATTTTTGTTTTGAAGTGTTTGGTCTTCAATTACATGTGTGTAATTTTGTTTGTGTCATTGTGTATTTATAAGAACATAGAGTATACAAAAATATCATAAGAACTTAATTCAAATGAAGCCTAGGGTACATGAAATTGTCAAACTTTAGAAAGTTTTGTAAATATAGTCCTATAGAAATTTTTAAAAATTACCTACACAGCCCCCATCTTATAGGGGCTTGAACGCACGCTATCCACAAACATCATGAATAATGCACTCCCCGTGGTTAAACATCCATAGGGCATAGTATATACACTGACGTATAATTGTCATTTGCTACCTGGCATTGCATTTTCCATTGTTTAACTTTCTTACAAGCCAATGGTACAAATGCTCTCACAAAGTTGGAGGTAAATTATGCTAGAGATAAGTCTTTAGGAATTCAAATGAACTAACCATTTTGGAGGGTTCAATAAATGCTAGTTGTGTTTTGTTCTTTCTAGTGCAAATCATAAGCTAATTGTGATCTACGGTCATGGTCGCCAATAACTTGTTGGTTTCCTTAAGTTTTTGCAGGCACAACACTTATCAATGTGGTGCATCCTAAGGAATGCTTAATAAAGGTGAGAGGTCCAGAAACCTACTAAAGTCTTTTATCTGCATTAGGCTCTATCACATACGCTCATGTTGTACAGTTAGGAGAAATGTTAACAACAAAGTCTTGGTTCATTATGGTCTTATTGCCAACATTTGTTACTATTTCTCTTTGTTTAAGTGCTTCTTGATTTATTGTTTTTTGTAACATGGAACTGGGTAAGCTTTCAAGGGGTGGGGTGGTTGGAGTAAGTTATGTTGTAAACTTGCATTTTATGACTGAGCTAGAGAGATGGCATGCGGTTGATTTAGATCTTTTGCAAGGACTGGCATGTTTTAGTAATTGCTCATTGTCGCTCCTCTGCTAGCTTATTCTTTCAAAATGATAATTATTTTTTCAATTGCCTAGATTCTCTATCATTCCACATTTGACAGCAGGTCTTCCTTGTTAATTACAATTTTGTATTACGCAGTCAAGCTGGTACAGGATGTAAATCTAGTCATTAAAGAATTGAAAATGCCACAATATGAGGCGTACAATGAAGGTATTGGTACACTCAATCTCTTTAACCCCTAAGCATCTTGCTAAGAAAACTCAGCATGCGCCCAACATGAAACCTTCAACACATTCCCCGAGTTTTTGGAAAGTTGAACAAGTAATTACATAATCCAAATTGGTCATTCTATACCCAACTATAAATCAAATGTTTTAGATTGATTTGATTTCAAATCCAAGTAATTCTGCAAAATTCCCATTGTTGAGAATCTCATGTTTTTTGATTTGGGCAACAGTTCAAAATATGGATTTTGGACTTTCATGTAATATTTTCTCAAAAAAAGATTTACCTAGTGGTTGATCCCATGAGATTGTATCTTGCTATACTTGATGGAACAAAACACTTCACAAATGGATAAAACTCCAAAAGATATGGTCACTCAAAGTAGCTAGATTCCACTAGCTCCTTACTTTAGACTTATGAAAACCTTGCCCAAATCAAGAACAAAAAAAGTGACACATCACCAAACTTCTCCCTTGTAAAATACAAGACATGAGAGCACCCATCCCATCAACTCTCTAAGCGCTCCCTTTGTTTGCCCAAAGACATTCTTCTTCTAATTGTTGAAAAAATATAATATTTTCCATATTCCATGTAGAATCTAGAGCAAGGGAGGCGCTTCAAGGAACAACAAGCCAATCAAAAAAAATCTTGAACTAACAACTTCATTTGGATTCGAGTGGCAGACTAAAATTTGAGCTAAAAATGCCTCTTTTGTATACTTTCACACCTCCAAGCACCCCCTTTGGCCATATTGGGGGGCTCTTTGGTCCTTTAGAGGTTAATTGTACCCCCTAGAACTTCACGTTTCTCAATGTATCTTGAGTATCTGTAATGTTGTCCACAATTGTGTCATAGCACAAGAAAGTACTTATCCTCTTGTTGGCATTAAAATTGACTTAAAACACCAAGAAGATGACTTGTTTATTGTTCCACAAAAATTTAGTTTGTAGTTCCTAAAGAATAACCGGAACAAGATGTAGAAATCCTATTTATGATTTGCAAACCCACATACATATACACGCTAGAGAAATAATCAGAATTCTACTCTCACGTTCTACCTAACTCCTAATTTGATCTTCATATCCACAACAATCTACTATAACTATCCAGAATCTCAAAAGGATTGTCATATATCATGTACCTCTTCCAAATCCGGTTTCAACATTGATTACGAGTTATAGAAGTTTAGCCTCTATATCAGAAGGTTCCGCTATTTGAATTTAAGGAACACTGCGTGAAATCCTACCCTTTGAGAGTTTAAACTGACTGAAAGATCACTAAACCAAACCACAACAACAAACACAAGACAATGAGATGCAAGTATTCCTTCACAGCTGATCTAGAACTTAATCCAAACTAGCAGGTCACATAGAAAACCCTTACAACCCCAAATTACTACAACAACAGACATGCCCAGACCTAGTTTCCTTTGCTGAGATTGGTAACCAGATAACTCGAGGACCCCTATTCCTTTGCTCATAACCACTTTTGGTTGTAGTGGAACCTCTTCAACCGTCAACTAGTGTACACCCGGATTGGTATCTAGATTGTACCTAGTTTAAAAGTGGCTATTCTTCACAGAAGTCTCATGATCATGAATCCAAACAAAAGCTACCCTCCAATACGCATAGTTTTTCAACCACCTCAATGACACTCCAAAAACCAAGGTAAGAGTACACTAGAGGTAATACACTTTGGGTGTCACAACCCAAAAACGGAGGTAAATGATTTTGTACTTGAAATTGCTCAAAGTTTAAAGGGTTTTTGTAGATTTTTTTGTTTCCCTATTAACTATATGAGTTAAGTACATGGGATTGTATTTTAAATTGTTAAAAAAAGCATTTTAAGTTGTTAAATTTGAACTTTTGTAGATCACTATTAAAATGTCATAGTACTAGAAAAGTACTAGAAAATTATGGAAAATTACAAAAATTTTGGACTTAGAGAAATCATATTCTTCCACCCTTACTTCACAAGAGACATCCATGGCTCTTCTATCTAAATTTGCATTCAAATTTCTAAAAACATCACAAATTTTTCAAATATCTACTAAAATAATGCTCATTTTTTGCTCATTTTTTGGCAAGGGATGATTTTGTGAAAATTCATGTTTTCCTTAATTGTGTTAAGATTCCAAATGATTGCAACTAGGTCTAGAATGTCTCAAAAAACAAATTTCCAAAACAGTGTTTTCACAAAAGTTATTCAATATTTTAGTGTTTTTGATGTGTTTTTGCACACTAAATATAGTAAAAATTGTGCCAAAAGTGGTACACCTCTAGTGTACTTTCACCCACCAGATCAAACAAAATCCAAGGATTACTCTCTATTTCCAACTCTCAACATCCGGCTACCCGCTCTAAATAATGATTCTAGCATTGCATGCATACCACATCACACCAAAGAATCAACTTAGAATTTTGAATTGGAAATCCGGAATTTCGCTTTGCATTAGGAAAATCAAAAGTATTGAAACACCCAAGGCAACAATTGTACAATTGCCTTTAATAGATGATCTTGAGGAACCTCCAAATGTTCCTGAAGGAAAGCCACCAACCAAAGAATGACACATTTCATACTTTCATTCCTTGATCCAAAAGTGGGGATCTACCTCCACTCCACAAAGTTCCTCTAATTGTAGAACTCAGATCCTAAAGATCTAAATTTGTGTGTCCAAGAATATCTAAACAGGAAGCAACCAACAATTAACTTCTTGTAAAAACATCAATTTTATTTTAAACTAACTACTACCACCCATACCGCTAGGGTGCCTCTAATTGCCCTTCTTCTTCTTTGAGGAAGTATCCGCAGGCTTGGCCGCGCTCTTGCGTGGAAGTTGTCTTCTACTAGCTAGAGCATGGGCACCACGCGCTGACTTCCCCTTTTGCAACTTCTGACTGGGCTTCTTCCTATTTGCTCGCAAAACTAGTTTGTGTGATTTTAAGAAACTTTTATTGAAGGTGGGAAATCCCAAGATCTATGCTAGCGCCTAATTTTTTTCTTCATTCCAATTTTTGAAGAAGAATTTATCAAGATTTTTTTAAACTGGGCAAGGAGGGGCAATTTGGACAAGGCCTCTCCTTTGTAAGTGGGTGTTGACTCCAAAATGGATCAGCCCTTGTGAGCACAAGGTGTGGACACTTGGGCAAAGGAGAGTGGAGTGGAAGGTGCCCATATTGGGGGGACTCCCAAACCTCCATTTGTTTTGCTCTTTGTAAAATTTAATGCTTCAATTTTTTGAGTGGTTTGTGTATTTGTTTTTTGACTTTCATTTTTTCCAAGTTGTAGTAGACTAAAATTCCTTGGTTTTTGCCATATGGATCAAAGTAACTTACATTTTTGAATTTTATATAAATCCTCCAATTTTGCCTAGTGTATATGCAGATTTCATGACCTTATAACATTACAAGATTTTATGAAGTATGATTCACACCTCCAATTCATTTGAAAGTCTCCCACACTTACTAAACTTGGTTTTCTACATGGTAAAATTAAACCTCAACTTTGCGTAGAGCAATTTTTTGATATAGGAGCGGCTTGACAGTCAAAGGCTTCTAAAATATTTGGGCAATAGGAAAAAAAAAACAAAAAATTCACTTCAGATGTCAATATCTTACTCCTCTACATCTAGAATGAGTTGAGTATTTTTCCCTTAAGTACCTTCCATAATCTAGAGAAAGACCCTACAATTGGATTATCAAAAAAACATTTTTCCTACTTTTCTACTCATTCCCCCAAAATTGGCAGTTTTTAGTGACTTTCACAAAAAAGAAGGGCTTGTGCCTTTAGGGGTTAATCCAAAAAAACCAAAACTAAACTAAACAGCACCTCAATCTAAAGAAACTACCCAAAACTAAACTACTAAACTAAACAGCATCTTCCTCATGGAAACAACAACTCAATCCAACAAAACTACCCAAAACTAAACTAAACAGCACCTCCCCTAGGGAAATCTTAAAATGCCTTTCTAGGCACCTAGTCCTATAACAAATCAACAACAAATCTTACATTGCCCTTTTAGGCACTGAATCCAAAAATGATCTTAAATTACCTTTCTAGGCATTCAATCCAAAAAAACTATAGAGCACCTTCTAGGTCTTAGCAAAAAATCTTAAAACCTAGGAATTAGCAATTATGGAGGTTAATGCAAAATACTAAACATTCCCCCAAGTTTTAGTAGGAAACCCTAAAACCCTTCCAAGTCTTAGTACAAAACCCCAAACCCCCCAAGTCTCAATAGGAAACCCTAAAACCAAAACCTGTAAATTAGGAATTGTAGAACTAGAAGAGGAATGATTTTTGGTTATAGGGTCCATTGGCAATACCCAAGCTACTAACCTTTGCTTGTGCTTTGGGAGATACTATTGTTATACAGAGCAAGAGACGTGGTTGGAAATAGGAGTGAAGTAAAGCCTCTCAAGCCTAAAAGAAACGTGCACACTATTATTGTGTTCCAATAGCCAAAAATAACATTAGAAGTTGAGGGTAATATTAAGGTAAGGTGAAACTCTACACAAGAAATTGAGTTACAACAAAATTAGAAATAAATCAATTTTGCTTGAATGTCATACATTGAAACAAAATTGAATCAAAGAAAATATTATTATTTCAACTATGCTTTGTGCCTTTGTAAATAAAAGAACATAACTAATTCTAGGAAGGTAAAATATCATGTTAAAAAATCAAATTTAGTAATGCATGGCAAAATTAATAGTAATCAATGGTGGCAAGTACAATTTTTTTTTTTTTATAGGAGTCACCCTATTCAAGTATGTCCGATCTCCTTTACTATCTCCTAGTATCAACATCTACCAACTTCTTTTTGAGCTTGTATTAGTTGAGTTTTGAATTCAGCACCAAAAGTTTTGAATCTATTTTTTGCTAAATTTTGTTTAGAATTAGAGTTAATATAGATGGAATGGCCATTTATGTTATCTTACACTAGAAGAAAAACAAGGATAAACAACTGCCACAAATTGCAACTACTAGGTCACTAGAACTACCTTGCAACTGCACAAACAACTACACAACAACTGCATGACTAGATTGTAGTTGTGCAAATGTTGTGCAATTGTTTGTGCAATTGCGAGGCAATTTTGGTGACCTAGTCATTGCAATTAGTGGCAGTTGTTTATCCTAATTTTTCTTCTAATGTTAAAGTAGTTAGAGCAAATGGTTAGCGGTACACTATTTACCGTAATCCATTTGGTAATTCATTATAGTGATTTTGTGAAGATTAGTATTATTTAAGGATGTTTTAGTGACACATGTGTCATTGTAGATACTTTTTCTTGTAGTGGTGGTACTCCCTACAATTTAAGAGCATATGAGTGAATGTCTTAGTGGATTTTTTGCAAACCAAAAAATCCTTGGTACCTAGGCTGATGTGTACAATTGTACCATTATATATATAATGCTTCAACATCCCAATTTGGTTGGATCAAAATAACAATTTCCACTACTTTGAAAAAAATAGTGTCTAGCACCAAACCAAGCTACAAGTTACATTTTATATATGCTAATTTGTAATCACAATGTTGCATAAATTTAAAGGCATTTAAGTTTTGTATAATATACACTCAACATTAAAAAAAGATCTAGTCAAGTATGAGTATCAGGGCATTTTTGTTTGTTTTTGGTGGTCAGCCATTGTGGCTCCTTGTTTGAAAAATACAAAGCCAAATACGTAATTGTTTTTATTTGCAAGGAGAAAACGTATGGCGTCGAGTGGAAAGTGTACGCAGTATTTTGGCGACAAAATAAAATCTTTGAATACAAGTATAGGCGAAATGTCTTGATGAGAAGTATAATTTCAATGCCTACAATAATATAATTTTCAGCATATTTTTGCTCCCCAGTGGCTATATTATTACAATTTTCAACGTATTTTTGTTACTTGTGGCGGGGTTTGCATTCAAAGTTCCTAACAAAAAACAATAACTTCAAAGATCCAAGACAAACATGACAATCTCTTTACATAATATTGCAATTGTGCAAAAAAAATGAGCAATTAAACACATAATGAAACCCTAAACTAGCACACTGTAACTTCATAAACCTCTCATCAACTACTTCAAAGTTTTACTATGTACAGCCACCAATCACCATTGTTGTAAGTCTTGACGCAACACGTGTTTAGCACAACCACAAAATTGGCAGTCACACAAGTGTAACGAGGCAACTTGCACAGATTGCATCAACATAAAGAAGTCCATAACTTAGGTGGGAAGCGCAATTATGAAAGTGACAATTAAAGAAAAAAAGCGACAAGCAACAATGCGCTAGTGCAAAGTGGCAAAGCCACTCGCGACGCACTAATGCAAAACCAACTAATATGTTTGACACAAATAAGAGTGACAAACAAAGCCACATGACGAGTAATTTGTCATGGAAGGAGACAATTTGACTTCATGTAAAAAAAATCACCAATTTTTATCAAGGGCCCAATCGACAGACCAAAGAGCCTGGTTCTTTTTGGCTGTTTTGCGCCAAAAAGAAACCCGCTGATGAGTATAGGGAATAAAAATAAAAGTCGACTCAGCATAGAGTTTTTGAAGGAGAACTCCAAACCAGTGCTCCACTTTACTCTTCTTGAGTGGACAAGGAGTGAAGAGTTTTGAATTTTGAAATAATTGGACAGCAATCGACGCGGAGGGTTCAGTCCGAGGAACTGAGTCTCGCGCCCATGGCTCTTCACCCTGTGGCCTGTGCCGGTTTCTCGAAGGCATCTGCACCTTCATGTCAGAATGCTTCATTCGACTCAGTTGGCAGAGTGAGTGAGTGAGTGTGAGGTGTGCCTGCTCTGAGTAAATCTTTAATTCTTAATTCCTTTGCTCAATTTTCAAGTTGTTTTCGGTGAGTTGACGCGATGAAAATCCACGAGTTGCCGAATGAGGACATGGAAACTCCAAAGGTCGAGTCTCTTCAACGAATTGAGGAGCTTGTGCACGAAATAGAAGAGGCGTCTCCGACGTCGCTCAGTCCTGAAAATGTGCAGCATCTTCGTAACTGTCTCGAGAGTATTGCTGAAGCTGAGTTTTCCGAAGAACAGCGGATTCATGCGTGGCGGCTGAGCTACCGGTTATGGAACACCAGCGTGGATATAGTGAACAACCTGGAGGGCGATCAAGAACTTAACGAGGACCACGCAGAGCTTCGTCAGATTGCGAGCGATCTTTTGGCCATAGCTGGCGCCATTGGAAACGCGCGCTCCAGGTTTGTAAGGATAGCGACATTCTTTTTCAAAACTGGTTGCGCATGGCACAAACTTAGAAAATATCTGAAAGCCTCGGCGTGTTTCGAGAAGGCATTTGAGCTTTGCTTCAAGCAAGACGGTTGGACTTCCCAATCTTTAGCTACCAGAGAACAGCTTGATTTTTTCTTTGACTTGTTTATAGCTCGAGCTCGAACGGCTTGGGAGCTCGGTGGCGAAACACTTGCATGTAGTCTGTTGGGAAAAGCTCGAGGTCTTCTTTCCAGTATTCCTGTAAACCGCCATGCAGATTTGGCAGAGCAGTATTTGCACTTCGGGAAGTCTCTTCTGACGAAGGATGACACTGATTCCCAGGCTGATTCTGTTCGGTACATGGAAACCGGTTTAGATATCTGCTCTGAGGCTCTTAGCATTCCTCAGCCCAATGAGGACGATAAGACTAACCTGGAGAGGCTAAAGCAACGGATCCTGCGTAATTTGACAGCTGGTCAATTACAGAATGAAAATTATGAGAGTGCACTGCGGTGCGTGGACGCGCTAAGACTCATAACAGATCTTTCAAGTACATCGTATTTTGCACTTAGAGCTTTAGCAAAATTGGAACGGCATGATGAGGTTGAGCGTGAGCTTTTCACCCTTGTCGGTCACGCTGGGGAACATGTTGATGTTTATGTCTCGGCACTTGAGATAGTCATTCAAGAATCTGGAAAAATTGATGCTGTTGAGAAGGCATTTTTCGTTCTGCTGGAGCATGTCGGTCCAGACAAAGAGCAGCTCGCTGCCAAAGTTCTGGAGAAGTTATTACGGCTGGAGCCGTCTGATGATCTGAGTTGCATCAAACGCGTTGAACTGGCTTTGAAAATAGCCTGTGACGAGAGGATTCTTACAGCTCTAATGGCAGAAAACGAAGTCCTAGTTTTGGAGGACAGACGAAAGCACAGTGCACCACAACAGCAACAATTTGTTCACACGCTCCTCTGGACGAGGTAACTTCTTACTTCTTGTTCATAATCCTTTGATCAGTAATTTTCTTTCCTTCGCAGCTGCTGAAGGTGTCCTCTCAGATAATAGGTACAAATTAGTGGACAGAAAATTTGTACACCATTACGCAAAACAATTTGTCTACTTATGCTGCAAAATACCGGCATTATAGCCATGTTTTGCATTTATGATTTGTCACAAGTGCCAAGTAGTTCTGTTTACTACGTTTTACAGCTTGACAACTCGAAGTCTCATTGATGCAAGTACTGGCAGTGGCTCCGAACATTTTCAAGCAAAATTATACAAGCGAAGCATTCAACTCTTCGAAGCTTCTATGCTGTATATATTGCAAGACGACAAAGGATGCATGCTCGAGGCCAAGTCCCTTCGTGTTCTTTGTCTTTGCCATATGGCTCTCTCCCAATTCGAACGAGCTGCGGAGGTCATTGATAGAGCGGAGAAGGTAGAGAATCTAATGGAAGCAGGCCAATCATTTGTGTGTGGTGATCCCAGAGCTTTCCGATTCGTAAATCGTCACCGGTTTATTATTGACGGTTACGGGCTTCATTGAGTTGAGAAAACTTACCTTGCGTTGTTAGCAAGCCGCACACTTCCAGTTGTAGTATTGTAGTCTACTTCAAGAAAACCTTGAGAAATCTTTTTTGATAAGCCTTTTGATTTTTAATGACGATCTGCACATTGCCGTACAGATCGATCCAAGCATTGCAAGCATATTTCTCAAGGTACTAAACCCTTGTCCTTTACATCATTTAGAAAAAAAATTAAAATTAAAGATCTTGAATATTGGTGATGAACTACCTTGCATTAAATTTCTCCGTCAATTAACCACTAGTTAAGGTTGCTAATCTAGATATTTGTTGATGCAGTTCAAGCTAGTATTGCAAGCAAGAGATGAAGCAGAGGCATGCAAGCAAGTCGAGAGGATGTTGAAATGTCCCGACTTCGAGCCGGACTTCTTAAATCTTGCATGCCACGAGGCCATTGCTTGCAAAGTGGTCACAGTTGCAGTTGCTGCACTTGGCAGCATGTTAACCTTGTACAACTCTGAACGAATGCCGGCCACAGGAGAAGTTGTCGTTCTCAGAAATCTAATTTTACTACTTGTTCAAGGAAGAAACAATCGCAGTGACATATTAAAGTATTTCAAGTGCGCTCAAAAGCGTCTGCAGGAGGTAGGGTGTGAGAAATTCTTTGGTGCCGGAAGCAATGGAGAACGAGAGGCGAAGTGGTTTGCAGGAGCAGCTTGGAATCAGGCCATGGAATGTGGCAAAGAAGAAAACTGGAAGTCGTGTTTCGAGTTTTACGCGATATCCTCAAATTTCTATTCTGCGCTGCCCCCGTCTCCCGGCAGTCTTCAGTTCGTCCAAACAGCCTTGCTGCTTTCCGTGTCGGCTTTACTGGCAACAGAAGATGTGAACGAGAACGAGAACGAGGTGATCCACATCGCAACGACCTACTTGGATAAATGTCAGCTGGTATGCTCTATCATTCACCCTGGTTCTCTCTTCTTGATTCTTGGTCTACGTGATTAGAACAATCACGCATTTTCCGTTTTCTGCAGGTGCACAGGGCACTTGAGGCTATGCCAGACCCCGGGATCACGGTTGACGAAAGCTACGATATCCACCTGAACATGCTACTATTTGAACTCAAAGGAAAAGCGAAAGATTATGTAGAACAGCTCAAAATACTGAAACGGTGCAGCAGCATGCCCGGGTTTACAGCTGAACACTATTTCAAAATGGGCCTGGAGGCCTCGGAAAGTAAACAACTCGGTATGGAAGTTGCAACAGTCTCATTCCGCATGTGCCTAACCCTAACTCTCAGTACTCCGAACGCCGATTACAAAATGGTTGCTGCGGTCATCAGAAAGATGATCAACCTGGCAAACAGCCGCTGCAAAGATGGCCCAGAGGCGAGCCCGAAGTCTTTGTCCTCTATTCTTCTTTTAGTGAATCTTCCAAACTCTGTAGAACCTAAGCATGCAATGAACTCGACCGTAACATTCATGTCGCTAACTTTGCTTCAGTTAGCTCTGCTATTGCCTGGTTGTTTATCTCATGAAGTGAATGAACTTTTGCCAGGTACTAGACCTCTACAAGCAAGCACAACAGGTTTTCTCTGGGTTGGGCGATCAGGTGTATCCACAAGACGAAGCCCAGTGGCTGGTTTCCACGGCCTGGAACAGAGGTGCACTATACCTGAAATTGCAGAAATATGACACTGCTGAACTGTGGATGGGAGTTGCCCTAGAGATACTTAAGCACGTGCCTGCCATGGAAACTCACAGGCCTTCAATGATGGAAAACTTAACCGATCTCCTACGGCTAAAAGCTTCATCACGCAATCCAGAAGTAATTTTGTCATGATGAAACCTTGTAATTGGGTAAACACCATAGCTTCGCGTGAGCATGTTCAGAAGTTCTATCAAGTGTCACTTCTTCCTGGACAATATATGTCTACACTAAATCTGTAACGCAGTAATAGCTATCTGACTAAGGAACATAAAGCAACACAGGTGCTACAAGATATTACTGCTACTGGTGTAGTTTTGTGCTCCATAGCATAATCGTCTTTCAAAATGTACTAAAATCAGATATTTATGCCCAGGAGCAGCCTGTGCCGCTCCATTGAGGCATGAAGTAAACGAAAGTGAAGCTTGCTGCATCCGCTAACAAATAAATTCCTTGAATGAATCTTGGAGAATCTCTCGAACTTCGGTTTTTCTCGATGAGCTTTCGCTCACAACAAGCAAGGCACAGTCGTTGTTTACACTCACTCTAATCAGTACAAATCACAGCTCAGAGACTCTTACTGGAGCAACTTTAGCTCCTCCATAGGTCTGTAATTACCGTGTTTGTCTCCTCACATAAAATCCAAGCCACACGTAATGGTGTCGCTGCTGATTCAATTGTGTCACCACTCACCCGTACGTGTAATCGCAGGGAAAGCTTCGAAAAAATAATGAATCATGGTCATAAGATTGAGTCCTATCTCAAGAGAATCGAGAACTTATTTGGTCAAATCAGAATCATCAACTTTGGCTGGATTGAAAGTAATCCTCTGCACGAAACCTGCAAAACCATCGCCCGACTACTGCTCAGGTACTGCTCCCTTTCCTTTCTCACTCATTTAAAAGAAACAAATTCAATTTGCGCTCTTTCAAAGGAAGTCCTACAAGAAATTCTAACAGAGTGCCTCTCAATAGGATTTTGTAAACCGCAGTGACAGGGTTTTAGGACTTTGGCAAACACGAACCCTTTGGTTCTACAAACGAACAGATTACGTCTCATTGATATTGAATTGGGTAGCAAGTTACTATGCCACAGGCAGCGTACTTGAAAGCAGATAGAGAGAGAGAGGTGAATGGTGTAGGACTTACGTACCTATGCCTGTACAAGCAATGCACGTGGAGATGACTTCGTTGCCTCGTTTCCGGTAAAAGCTCACCTCACCAGTGCCTTGACATCGTGAACACTTTGCCGTCCATTGGTACACGGGGTCCCTACAATTCTGCAATTGCAACACAGGTAGGAACGCAGTCAAATTGCGCCAGCTCAAGACCTAAATTCTTGAAACGGAAGAAAAGCGTGATTACTCGCGGGGGATGAACAGCACAGTTGATGTGCCCGTGAAGACAGGATTGAGATTGAAGCAGCAGAAACAGAAAAAAACCGAACCTCTAATTCGGGATCACAATTCAGCATGGCGTCGATCTGTTTCTGACTGGCAGGCTCGGTGCCCGGAAAGGCCATGGGCAGAGGCAAAGGCGTATCACCGCTGAGCGCACTTTCACTGTGTTTAGACCACTTCTCTTTGGCACCAGCTTTCACTTCTCGCTCTATTTCGCTCTGCCCCCGTCCAACGCGTGACGTCGACGGCCACTGAAAATCAGAAAAATCCGGCTGCTGCTGATTCGGGAAGGCGGGATCCAAAGCGGCCGCCATTATTCGACACGACGGCTTCGTTGAATCTCTCCATCTAATCCTAGTTGATAATTGCTTCAGAGGCGCCCTCCCCGCTCGACCAAGTGCCAACACTTGCCCTGATTCCAACACACGAGAATTTGCGGCAACGCTATTCATCTGATTGAATTCGTCAAAATTTCTTCGAAATCCCTATCTGTGGCTCCGCAGGATCACAGCACCGTTTTCAGCGCCACAATTCCAAGCCTCCAACGAAACCTACAGCCTCGCAAAAAAACTTACAACGGCGTGTGAAGTCCACTTATCCAATGCACTGGAGACTGGTGTCGTGCAAGATACATCGCCGTGTTGGAAAAAGCGCTCTACGTGGCTACCGCCGGCATTTGAAGCTGGCTGGGAGGCCACAGGACCGTGGAGTTCGTTGCTTTGCTGCTTTGGCGACGGAGGCGATGGACGGCGCAAGGAGGCCCAGCAGCACCCATCGCCCACAAGTGAGCCCCCTCCCGCCCCGAATAACAGCCACAACAGCCTTTCCCTGCCCCAAGCACACGTTTTCTGTTTCCTTGTGTGAATGTGTCACCACGTGATGACGTGGCACGACGACTTCACACCGGAGACCGTAAGGCGGGCGTGCTGTACTCTTGGTTCCCTCCTTACTCTTTAGGGTCGTGATGGTTGCCACCCTCCCTACCTTAATTGTTCATAACAATGAATTAGGGCATCTCCACTCTTATTCACCAAATTCGACGTGTTAAAAATTTACATCTATTAATGAGAGGTCTTTAAATTCTTGTTCTCTATTCGTGCTCACCAAATGCGTCCCATAAATATTCAATTGATCAATGAATGAAATATAAGATAAAGCTCACTAAACTTAAGATGAATAGTGCTTTGAAAGACAAGTGCTTGACACATTAGGATTAAGTGCCATGAGAGTAGTTTGAAGGGCCTAGAGCACTTATCATCCAACTATGACAAGTGTCAAATGCTTAGTGTGTAAAGGTGGAGATGAATTAAGGCATTCTTGATTCTTGTGTTATGTATTTATTTTGTACTTACTTACATAAGAGGTCAATTATGTATTTATTTTTGTGTGGTAGTGTTTTTGAATGCATAATGTATCTATTTGTTCCATGAGGTAAGTCAAAAACCATAAAAAATGTAGACAACATTACAAAACAAAAATGGATATTTGCTTTTACATATTCAATATTTAAAATCAAATGATGGATATCCTTGTTTTTAATATAAATGTGAAAAATCCAAAACAATAACACACAACAAAGGTAAAGCAGATAGGGATCAACAGAATGAATATACCATGAAAAGTACAACAACAACGCCACAAAGATTACAAGATGTAAGACAATCTATATTGATAGAGTAAGATTTCTTCTTGTCTTTTTGGTGATGCGTTCATTTTGAACAGTCAAAACACTTCAAACACATTTTTTTTACCACTTGAGAATATGAAAATATATGAGATGCATATTTATTCCTAACAAATCATTGAAAATTGAATTTTGTACATGCATATTTGTGAAAAGAACCTTGATACGTATTTCTTTCATACTAGTAGAGCATATAAATGTGTTGGTGCTTTTAGTTTAATAAGATTTTGATATTTCTTTTCCTTTCTACTTAATTGTTTTTCTTGAAAGTTGAACAAAATACAACTCCTCATTTTTTAGTATATGAAAATGAAAAGAAACAAATCAAAAGAATCTTGGCATAAATGAAAACAATACATTTGTAAAATGTTTTACAAGTAGAAAATTTTGATATCACATTATGTAGATGTGAACATTTATCTAGTCAAACAGAAATATATGAATACATGGCCTTTTTTGTTTGTAACACTATGGTTTAAGTCTATTTTATTTCTTACATACTCATCGCAATCTGAGATAACCATATTTTAATTTTGTGGTTAAAAAATAACTTGGGATTCTTAGCTTAGAGATGTATGTGTATTACAATGCATTATTACACCGTTACATTTGAGAACCCTCTACTCCAAGGTTTCACAAGGGGCTAGTATTTCAAAGGATTTAGCATTACACCACATTAACCCCTAAAGGATCATGGCCTTTATTTTGTCAAAAGATACTCAAAACTGCCACTTCTATGGTAGAGAGAAAAAAAGTTTGAAAATTGGTCTTTTTGCATATTGGACCATAGGATCTTGTACTAGACTTGTATAAAAATGTGTTATTCAAAACTTAAATTTTTTGACCACACAAATTGCAAGATATTTGCGTTTAAAGTGTAAAACACAAGCTTTTTTGCACCTTGCATGATTAGATTATTTGACTTTGAACTTTCTTAACATAAAATTTTTGCACCATGGAGTTGTGAGGTTTATTTTTTTATGGTGGAGAAATGAGTTGAGAATTTTTGGCAAAAAACCAAAACAAAAAATACTTAATTTTAATGCTTCAAAAACATTAAATAGAAGAAGGTCTAAGTTTGAACAAAAACTTACATTTTTGATAACCTTGCAATGGAATTGAAACACAATAATCCCAATGGTGAGATTGTTCTAGAAGGCAATCTTCACCCTTTCCAATAGTTTTTTGTTGCAAAAAAGTTAAATTTGCATTCAAAATGAAGTTTATAAGTTAAATTTTCAATAGGATGCTTGAGGTGCCCAAAAAACAAGATTGTCCATAACTTTCT
This sequence comes from Ulota crispa, assembly GCA_963920765.1. Classification (NCBI taxonomy): domain Eukaryota; kingdom Viridiplantae; phylum Streptophyta; class Bryopsida; order Orthotrichales; family Orthotrichaceae; genus Ulota; species Ulota crispa. The sequence continues at coordinate 285,262 of OY987249.1, read as the reverse complement.
CATAACTAGTCCAAATGGAATGAATCAAAGCTTCAAATGTAGACAAACCTATAACCTATGAGATGAAAAAAAAAATTTAAAAAATCAAGTTTTTGTAAAATTTTATTTGCTGCCCGATCTCCATATTTTCTTGCTTGTATGGGCATAACTTTTGCTCCCTAGCATCTATTGGAATAAAAATTATATTCCCCAAAAGCTAATGTGTTTTTCCTATCTTCAAAAAAAGTTTCAAAAAATCAAGATAAAAATTGAGACCATAGGTACATGCCCAAAATCTCATTTATCCCTTGAATAGACAATGGTCCTTTTAGGGGTTAACTTGATGATAACCTTATAAAATTGTGGAGAACATTTGCAAGATCCAACATCTCATAACTATAGTTTGTGCCTTCAACAAAAAAAAAGCTCCAATTATTAAATCGAGTTTCAAAATATTTAACTTCAACCTATAAATAATTATAATGGAACCTCAAAAACTCTATCCAAAGTACAGCTCCTCTTCCATTTAGTTTTTGAAACTTACATAATTACTAAGATACTCTCCACTCTCCCATTTTGGTATCACTAAAAAGGACCTTTCAAATAAAGATATATATAATGGTCTTGAAAATCATTCATGATGCTCAATTAGAAACTATGATAAATGCCTCAACCGCCCAAAACAATACTTTAAAATATCAGGTTTATTGAACTTGATTGGAGCTTGATCACATCGGTGATTCAACAAAATTATAGAACCATGTTGTGGACTTGAAGAAGCCTAAATGAGCCAAACCGAGAGTTTCCAACCGTACGACCGTGCATTTGTTACGAGCAACCGTGAAATGGTATAAGCTTACATAAACCCTAAAATCAACCGGGAGTTGCACCCTGGGCACCCTTCGGGCGTTGTGTTTTCTACGGTGATTGTGTGTGTGATAAACTCGAATACTTGGGGTTTAAATGCCGAAGCGGAAAGGAATGGGCATGTGAGCACCCACTCTCCGAAGTAAAAGTGCACGCCCTGAGTCTGCAGAGTTGCGCAACTCCGAAGCAAGGCAAGGCCGGAGAATGATTGAAGAGAGCCACGGAGGGCGTGCGCACAAACTATAGAACCAGAGTGCAGAGAGCGACGCCGTGTTCATTTGCGTTGCAGCACCAATCACTCCTCCGTGGATCATCGGGGTGGCGTCGCTGTCGTTGTTGCTGCTACTGTTTCTCTTCGCTTCGAGTGCACGCCTCGCGCTCTCCTTCCCAAACACCCTATCCTCTGTTTGTTGTTTCGCTCCGCCGTGTCTTGGAATTTTAGGTTTATCTCGCCGGGTCGCTGCATGACCATACCCGCGCGCCATGCCCGCGCATTGCTGCTGTTCGTCGCACATGACCTCCGATCGTTCTGTTTAGTAGCTCCTGCCTGTTCTTGATCTTGCTTGTTTCTTTCTTGCTTGCTTGTTTGCTTGGTTTGGTTTGGGGCGGACGCTCCGGGCCTGCACGCGCATTAGGGCGCCATGTTTTATGGGGCGATGGTATGGGATCCGTGGCTGATCCTGGCGCAGATAGTGTGCATCCAGTCCCTGTACTACATGAGCTTGGGGTTCTTCTTGTGGGCGTTCGTGGGCACCCAAGTGCCTCAGCTCACGCTTAAATATTTCTTCAATTACACGCTGGTCACCGGCGCTTCTGTGGTTGGCTGGAGCATCATCGCTGCTTACATTGTCAACGCTTTGTGCGGGTGAGCATCTTTGCTTTTCTTGCCCTCTTGATTCACGCCATTGAGACTTTTCTTCACACCTCGGAAGCATGGCTTCGAGTCTACGGCTTTGTATGCATTGGTGTATGACCATGAGTGCTGGGTTCAGCACTGGGAATTTAGAGGAGTAGGTTTTGGTCACGCGAGTGCAGTAGTTCGATTGCCCTTCAGTTTTTAATCCTGGAGACAAAGAAGTTTGTTGCCCTTGATTTAGGTCAGAACATGCAACATTTTTGTTGTGGATGGGAATAAATATCAGAGCCGTGCCTCGTAGCCCTAATCGCTATCCTAATTGCCTTGAATTCTCCGAGCCGAAGTATTGCTCTCCGAACATGATATTATCAACGCCATCACATAGTGAAGCTTTGCGTAGTAGAAATATTTATGTGCAGGGTACTTGCCGCTCCTTTCTTATCTTGTCGTGTTTGTCGTGTATTTTTTGGCAGAGCGGCCTACGTGTTTTTATTGGTGGAGAGGGCTAAAAAGTGCCTGGATTTCACAGTGACCCTGTACATTATTCATCTCATTTTGTGTTGTGTATACACGGGCTTTCCCACCAGCTTCTTGTGGTGGTTCGTGTATGTCTTGTGTGTGGTGATCACCGCTCTGCTCGGAGAGTGGCTGTGTATGCGACGGGAGCTGAAAGACATTCCCATGCGAAGCACTCGACTCGGTTAGTGTCTTTCCTTCTCTATCATTTTGCTTGCCACATGATGCAGTATTGCATGGACACAAGATGAACTTTTCTTTCCAGTACAATCTTTTTAGGCATAGAATTTCTCTGATTTGGCTCTAATGGATTCTATTACCGGTAACTGAGACACATTTGTGTGGTCTGCAGATGTGTGAGCACTGGAGTCGTACAGGTTCCTGCACCCCAGTGAGCATTTCGGTTGTTTCCAATAGCAATTTCTGTATTTTCTAGAGCAGCAAAAGAAGGAACTCCTCTTTCAGCGTACCTCCAGATGGACATACTTTCAGATATTTTATAGGACTTTTGTTAGGATTTGTATACTTTAACCTTAACAGCCTTTGGTACTTTGACCTCGAAATCAGATTTTGACCTGTTCTCTGGAACCACCATTGTGTTTTCCCTCCCTCTACTTGTAAACTCAATTGTGACCTTTCAGAAAGCATGGAATACTGGACGTCTTCGTGGTCGTTTGAGGGTGGTGTATTTTCAGCTCATAACGTCAAAATTGCCAGTCATGTTTGAAGCAACTTCTTCAGTCTTGGGATGAACAATTAATGATTGATTGAACTGTCCTAGTGTGGGGTCTGAACAAAATGGACGCGTGCGTGACCATCATGTCCTCTCGGATGAAGAGTTCTATTGCTAATTGAGGCTTCCGGCATCCCAAATAATTCTGTGTGCTCAGGCTGCGTACGGTGTTCCTTGCCAAGTTTTGGTTCTCCACATCTGTTCAAGTCGATTATTTATTTCATTCCCTTGCCGGTTTGCCTTCTAAAGTAAGCTGCTCGATCAAGAGGCAACCGATTCATTTTGATTTTTCTGCAGGTCGACTTTCATAGTGTTGATTCTTATCTCACAAAATTGCAAAAACAGCCCTACTTAACCAGCCTGTACAGTACCAGGTAGTATAGTTAAGGTAGTGCCTGTTTTGGCATTTCCAACAAATTTGTATAACAAAAAATATAAATGGTATTATAATCTCATATTGTTGGTGTATGATTCTCATGCAATTTCAATCAACCATACCAAAATTTGGTTGCTAAAAGCAAAAATCTTATTTTTGGTAAATTGTTTTGTGTCAAACTCTTGGTTTTACAAGAAAGCTGATTAAAAAACATTGGTGATGAATTTTTGAGATTTGATTGCATGGATGTGTTGGGTACTTCCGTGCGCACATCTTCCCTTCTACCAAGCATCTTCAAAAAGTTCAAAATTCCTTCAATGGAGACTTGAACATTGGTGTAATCATGACCAAATTTAGTAAAATAGATATCTCAAAATTTTTAATAACTTTTGGCAAAATAAACATATCAACATGCTCAAAGGTACAAATTCAATCATAATGTATGAGTCAAATAGCACAATTTAATTACCATATAGAAATATCTATTTTACTAAATTTGGTCATGATTACACCAATGTTCAAGTCTCCATTGAAGAAATTTTGAACTTTTTGAAGATGCTTGGTAGAAGGGAAGATGTGCGCACGGAAGTACCCAACACATCCATGCAATCAAATCTCAAAAATTCATCATTAGTGTTTTTTAATCAGCTTTCTTGTAAAACCATGAATTTGACACAAAACAATTTACCAAAAATAAGATTTTTGCTTTTAGCAACCAAATTTTGATATGATTGATTGAAATTGCATGAGAATCATACACCAACAATATGAGATTATAATACCATTTATATTTTTTGTTATACAAATTTATTGAAAATGCCAAAACAGACACTACCTAACTGTACTACCTGGTACTGTACTGTAATGAGAGCACTATTTTGCGTAACCTCAGTATTCCCTTTTCCTCAATTGTCATACACCCTAAAATGGTGCTTCTTCAGTCACATACATAAAATTGTAAGATTGCAACAGCAGTCTCGTAGATGAGTGCTGTCAGGAAAGAGTTACAGGCCATCAAGGAAGTCAGAACTCAAAAAAGTAGGAGTTGACGGAGAACCCTCGCTAGAAGTTGCGAGGTCTCAGCTTACGCCATGGGAGTATTGGATCACTGAGTTACTCACTCTTTTTTTTCTTCTTTTCACGTGCCTTGTATTTCAGAAACCAAAAAAACCCAGGAAATAATCCAATGTTTTTTGAGTTTCAATGTCTGGAGAAAAATATCATATTTCATTGCCAGAATCTAAAGACGGCAGCCGAGCAACTTGCAAAGTATGACTTGGTTGCTTGTCTTGTCCACGATGGGAAAGCCCCCTAATTCCGAATCCCTAAACCACATGAAGATGTGGTGTATGAGACTTCGAGATTCCGGATCTTCAAGATAGTTTATTTTGGGAGGTTTCGAACCCAAAAAATGACTGTAATTTAGATGAAGGAAGAAAATGAATATTTTTGCAAATTGGAGAGAAGGTCTAGTGAAGGCCCTTTAACTCAAACTAGAGATGTTTGTTGTCATGGTTTATTTGTATAGGGCACAAATATAATTGATAACAAGATCACATATAAATTGAGCACATTGTATTTTGAAGAGGATACAACAAATGCACCTTGTGGTGGATTCACACAATAACTCGTAGATGATGATAGATTCATGTAATGGCACATGTTTCAGTATAGTATTTTCTCAATATGGCTACCTATCATGCCTTCCTTCACAATTCATCTATCTAGTAAGTGTCAATATTTAAGGAGTGTTGAAAAAAATTACTCTAGGGTTTTTAGATTGGGGAACTTTTGGAGTTACTACTCAAAATGCAATCTTGATTTCCTATAAGGCACAATTTAATTTTTTTGTCTAAATAATGGTTTAGAACCAATTGATGATACTGAATTATTTTATTTTATGGATGATAGAAATGACCAAAGACAAATGTTATGACTTTGTTTTGTGAGAGCTCTTTTGATATGGATATGCTGTATTTATGTTTCATAACTTTAGAACTCCATTTCAAGAAGCATCCTGAGTTTATAATATGAAATAGACAATTTATTTGTTGTACAAATGCGATATGAAATTATAAATACACGGCTTAGAATTTTGAAATTTATCCACCGCAATAGATGTGTTTTTATTTTCTTTAACATACCAAAAGATGCTGATGGAAGGGACTGGAATCATGAGGATATTAAACGCAATTGGCTATCGAGAATATCAGAAAAAGCCATGTCACTGATTTTGTGAGTTCATACTTACAAGAAATCAAAATCAAAATAATAAATTTCAATGCTATTCTTTCTGTGTGCACGATTTAAAAAATGAGTTGATTACAACAAAATATTAAAGGATACATATCATAAATCCAAATCTTGCTTTTTCAAAACTTAAAGGGCTTTTTTTTTTAAAGTCTTCATAGCATTGGAGAAGGGTGTTTCAGAAAAGACATGCCATCACATTCAAATTGACCACTAGTTCTGTTTTCTGTCACCAGGATCAAATTATTGGTTAAAATTTATTCGTTTTACTTGTTTAGTTAAATCTACTATTGCCTTCTATTAATGGATAAAAAGCTTGCAAAAACGTAACAAAAATGAAATTTCAAGTCAATCATTTTTTCAATTTTATCTAGTTTAGAATGAAATGTTGTCGCGTCTAATTACAGATAAAATAATGTCACATTTAAGTTGTTCATTCCTTAATCCATAAAGGATCATTGTCCCTTTGGGGGGCAAATGTGATTTTGGGCAAGTACCTACGGTCTCAATTTTTGTTTTGATTTTTTGAAACTTTTTTTGAAGATAGAAAAACACTAGTTTTTGAGGAATATTATTTTTATTTCAATTTAGGTATGGGAGCAAAAGTTATGCCCAAATAAGCATAAATTTGGGGAGATTGGGCAGCAAATATTTTCTTAAAAAAACTTGGATTTTTTTACTTTTGTTTTCATAAATTATAGTTTTATTTACATTTGAAGCTTTGATTCTTTCCATTTGGACTAGTTATGAGAATGTTATGGACAATCTTGTTTTTTGGGCAATTTAAGCATTTTCTTGAAAAAATCACTAATGAAGTTCATTTTTAAATGCAAGTTTAACATTTTCCCAAAAAAATTGTTGGAAAGGGTGAAGTGTGCTTTCTATAACAATTTCACCATTGGGATTATTGCAGTTCAATTCCATTGTAGGGTTATTAACAATTTGAGTTTTTGTTTAATCTCATACCTCCTTCTAGTTCTACCTAATATTTTTTTTAAGAATGAAAATTAAGTATTTTTTGTTTTGATTTTTTTCCAAAGATTCTCAACTCAATTTTCCACCATAAAAAATTAAACTTCCAAATTATAGGGTGCAAAGATTTTAAGTTAAAAAAGTTCAAATTCAAACAATCTAATCATGCAAGATTGCAAGGTGCTAAAAAGTTTGTTTTTTACACTTTATATGCATATTGCAATCTGTGTGGTTAATGTTTTTGAAATTTTTATGGTACATTTTTATACTAGTCTGATACAAGATCCTATGGTTAGATATGCAAAAAGTCCAATATTCAAACTTTTTGTTGTTTGCCACAGAAGTGGCAATTTTGAGTATCTTTTGACAAAATAAAGGCCACAATCCTTTACGGGTTAAAAAAGTCAGAATTAATTAACACGTTGAATAATTTTTCTCTACGAATTAGAAAAATGTCATTGTATTGTTCTAGAAGTTGGTTTGTTATTGGAATAAACCATGGCTCTACTTCAATTCATTTATAGCTTCTTCAAAATTTGTGTTAGCTGGTAATTTGAAAGAACATTTTAAAGTAATTTTTGCAATCACAAAGACTTCCATCTTTGCCTCAAACCATAACATCATTGACTTGTGATTTTCAGTTTGCTAGTAATAAAGTAACAAGCTACATGATAATAAGTAATTATAAGCCCTCAATTACCTTGGTAAGGCAATGACAGAATGAACATGAATCTTTCTAAATAACCAATTTGCAATTGTATCTTGCTTTTTAATCAGCACTTTTATTATGGTGAAGTTGAGTATGTTATTGGATGAGGACATGAGGTTTGCTTATTAGATTCTTAGAAATAATTTGGAACTTTCAATCAAAAACTGCTTCTTAACCCCTGAGGGCCTAGGCCGTTTCCACCAAAATTAGGGTTTTTGGAGACCAATAACTTTGATCCATTGTATCTCGGTCAATCAAATGATCCACAAAAAGTGACCATTGAAAATAGTGGAACACCTACTTAGAAAATGGCTTGCAAATTTTGGGAACAATCCACCGCAGAATATGGGAGATTATAACATTTGATCAAACAACATGTGATGACAAAATCTCAATTTTTGGTAGGTAGTTGCTATTTGATGATTTTTACAAGATTCCATAAGCCTTGGAATCATCTCAAAGTTTGTGAGCAGCAAGATTAGATGTGAATGTGTGCACTGAAAACAATGACCGGCATAGTTGGTGACAGTTGCCATAATAAGGATCTAGAACATGCTTGAACCCTTGCCAACAACTTTCTTGCTACCACAAAGCTTACATAAGGAAGCTTGCAAGGGATATTGACCGGTTGCAACTTGTAAAGCGCTACGTGCCACCATGCCCTTGTTGCCCCGTACGATGTTTCACCAAATCAAATCTCTTGGAGCGCTTGTACAACAATTTGGCTTTCTTTGCCATTACTCCATTGGCATGGACAACTTGAATGCCTTCAAAATTGTAGTTTGTAGCAAGACCAAAAAGTTAGATCTAGTACCTTAAAACAAGGCTTCAAATCAAGAGAGGTGATATATGGGGCGCTGGGGCACTCAAGGGTTAAAGCTAGGGGGTTGTGATCACAAGGTTGTGTTGCTGTGGTAATAACGCATGAATTTTTGTTTTATTTTGCTCGTGAGGCTCTTTACATGGGTTACAACATTTAGTTTGATTCAAGATGAATTGCAACAATGGAGCAGCATGTGTCTTGCACACTTGAAGTGGTACCCACACTTGGTGGAGATCATGTGACATGCACACTTAGAGTAGTACTGCCGGAGCTACACGTATTGGAATTTTTGGTGTTTGTTAGGGGTTTGGGTGGATCACTTAGAGCATTTTAGAATTGATGTGGGGCATAATATAACAAGGATTTTATTCATTTGAGATAAAAAATTATAATAAACTTACAAGATGGTTGTAAATTTCTGAATTTGTTCTTCAAAGCAAGTTGGGTACACACTTGAAAAATTTCAAATCATTTGGAATTGTAAAACACAAGAAAAAACAGTAGTAAGTAAAAAGAAGTAGAGAATGATTCAAACCACTAAATTGTTAAGAACTTAATTAAAGAAATGAAAAATTCCAATCCCAATGGTTATAATGTTGTGATGAAAAATCTAAATCTTTTGGTTATGTTTTTTTTCCAAAATATTGAAAATTGAGTAAATCAATGAACTTCAAAGTTTATTTTAGAGTAGAGAATCCATAACTACCCGCAAACAAAATACACTCATAACTTTCATCTCATTGATCAAAATGGAATGATTCAAAGCCTCCCAAGTATATATAAATCTAAAAAATCAATTAAAAATAATATGATTCAAAAAATGTAATTTAAAAAAAAAATTGGTTGCCTGCCCCAGGCAAAGAAAACTACATATCATGCAATAACTTTTGAACCATGAAGTCAAAAGCTATGAAAATTGTTGGGCCTTAAAGTTACTCCTTGAACACATAATGTGTGAAAATTTCAAAGAAAAAGAACAAGAATCCCATTGGTAGTCAATTGCCCAAAATTGCTATGTTGCCAAAAAAAAAGGGTGTTCAATGCTTGAGAGGTTAAAAGAATGGGGAATTTTATGCCCATGTATTAGGGGGTTTCAAATATCTCAAAAAAATGGTGAACGAGTGGTTGTGAACAAGTTTTCATTCACAGGTGAACATGAAGCCACCAAAGTGAACCACCCATGAAGACCTCCAGGAGGTCCTCATGGGTGGTTCACGCATGAACAACGTGAAGGCATGAAGCCTCTCTCTCTTCCTGTTCCTGTCTCCACTCCCGCACCCGTCCTTGTCTCTCCCTCTGCCTCTCCCTCTTGCTCCTATTCTTGTTGTCGCTCTCGCACATGTCCTTGTTGCTCCCCGCCTCTAGCTCTTGCTCTCGCTTCCAACCTCTAGCTCTCGCTCTCGCTCCCAACCTCTCGCTCTCCCTCCCAACCTCTTGCTCTCGCTCCCAACCTCTCGCTCTCGCTCCACGCTACCAGGTTATAAGCACTCGAAGGTTCAAGTTGAGGGGATGGATTAGAAGCAACGATAGTGGAGCTCAATGAATCTAGACTAGCTTACAAGATTGGTGATTCTGGGCAAAGTTGAAGGGGTGGTCTGTAGTTCACTAAAATATGGATATTTGAATGGGTGAACAAGAGGACATGGACGATGGCTTCACTAAGTTGTTCACCAATTTCATTAAGGTGAACCATTACAAGGGATTTGGACCCCCAAAGAGGCCCCTTCCCCCAAATCCATGGGAGCTTTGGGAACACCTTCCACACGCGCAGTGTGCTGCTGGCCAAGCTAGCATTATGTTGACCACGTCAGCTTGTATTATTTTTTTATTTTTTATTTTTGGGAAAAAAATTTCAAAAAATTTCTTATTTTTTTCTAAGACTTATCTATTTGTTTATTTATTTATTTTTTAAATTGATTTTTTTGATGACCAGCAAGGTTGGTTCCCAACATTGGGAATAGAAAAACTTACAGCCCCTTTGGGGTCCAAATTCCTTGTAATGGAAATTGATGATGAACAGCATATTTGAAACCCCTAGAGGATGAAGGTAATATTTGTGAATCACGTTCACGCATGATGATCTGAGGATGTTAAGAGGGCAAGCGTCAACCTAGAGCAAACATGTAAGAAAGGATGCTGCTTTTTGTAATTGACTACCAAAACCCACATTAAATAACACCACTCTCATAGACCTAAAAGCTTCATTTTTCCTTATTATAGAGCTACATAATATTTGCTAAATATCATGTTACTATTGCAATAGTGTCTTCCTTTCCTTGAAAGGACATTATTGTTATCATGTGCGAAGTTGCTGTCCAGCTAAGCTCAACGTTCCGTAAACATAGCAAGTCTAAACACATATCCGAACTTCCACTATAACGGCTCAGACCCTTAAGTCCAGGTGTGCATATACCTTTGGTCATTCTTCTTTGGGAAGTTGCCTGGTTTTGACAGTAAATTATTTCTGAAGGGTACAATTTCTTAACAAAATGTTTAAGGATATTTTTTGAGAGTTGCCAAAAATCATATTGTCCCGTGGCTTCCAAAATTATTAAAGATATTGTCTACGATTTGCTATAATTGAGAACCTCAATCTGATTCTTCGAGCCCACCCCAAGAATAGACGTAATACAAACAATAAGCAAAATATTGCTGCATAAAATACTGTTTTAACTACTCTGATGATCAGTTCATTTTTAAAAAACACCCATCACTTTGTAATCCAATATAGAATTTCAACAAAGAACATCTACTGATGGTAAAATACAAGAAACGTCTCATTTAACCCTTTCGTACCCAGTATTCTGTGGTTCTTGTTATCATTGTTCTATTTAATTTGCAAAAACACAAAACGTAACGAAGTTGGAGCATCAACTTGTGTTCCTACTAGAACAAATTTCAAAGTAAGGCATAAAGAAACACGGTAGCTATTCGTGTTTTACATATGAAGTTGGGATTCTCATACGGGTATAACAAATGAAATACTACTTCAGTGCAACCGTGATGTGGCCCCAAAGCCCACACATTGCACCCAAAGTATCTAGTGCTAGCTCTCTAGCAGTTGTGCAAAGGATGCATGATTTATTCAGAAGTTCTACTTGAGGCATATTTCAACTCCAACATTGCGTATTCCATGAAATTTTAGGCTCTAAAGGTTTGCAATGCTAAATGTGGGACCTTGTACCTCAAATGATACCCAATGTAGATGATATTGACCAATTGGATTTTGTGGAAACATGTTCAATGCATGTTATATTCAACCATATATGTGTGGCCACATTTGTATTCTTCCAATGCTCAATTTCACAAATTATGCCGTGAAATGCACAAATTGACTTGACTTTTGTATTTTTTTTAGAGGTGTAGTAACCTAGAATGGGGGTACAACCTCTACAAATTTCACCACTATCAAAAGTTTCAATTATGCAATTGACACTAATTAGTTAGAGTGTCACGTTTTTGCACAACAAGTTTTTTTGGATCATCAAGCTTCTCAAAATCCTCAAATGGAATTGTTCCAAGAGATCAAACATTTTTTTAATTTCATATTGCCAAAGTTTATAGCTTTGATATTTCCAATCTGATATGATTCTAGAACCATAGATTTTGTACTTGAATGTGTTTTGCAGACCGTATAGTGAAAATTTGAGGTGCCCCCCATATGGTTGACGATTGCTAAAGGGTTAAGACAAATGAAAAATTGGATTAAAAATTTCATGCTCACCAATATATAAAATCAATATACTTTGATGAAATATTCAACATGTGTGCATAAGGTATGTACACCCATAAGCGTCAAACTAAGGGTTTTGAACATGATGAGTATCAATAAACAACTAGCAAATTATAAGATCCTATTAGGAACAAAAAAATAATAAGTTTGCACTCTCAAATGTATTATTTGAATACTCCTGAATAAGTTGTGAAATTTTAAAGAGCAAACTGCCATTGTACCCATAACCACTTTCAAGATTTTATGTTCACATGTTGTACATCCTTGTCATTACATCTATCCACTTCCACAGATTTTCCAAGATTTCAGAGGTGACGGTTATGGGGACAGTGACACTTATGGTTGTACATTACTTATACTCAAATGCATGATTATAATTGTTAGGAAGTTTGGATGTTATAATCCCTAGCCTCAGCAGCAACCCCCCACACCTGGTTCCAATATGAAATAAGAACTGAGGCCAAAAAGAAGAGAAACTAACAACAAAATTATTCATGCTCCGAGACACTCAAATAGATAAAGATACGAGGATCATGACAACTCTTCTCCCTATCTGCCAATAATGATAACTTGAAAGACTTGAGCTTTTGCGTTTCCAGACCCAACACAACAACCATGGACAAGAATTCTAGTCGCTTTAGACAGAGAACTACAGTTGCTGCTTTATATAAATACAGAGAACCCAAGGCGTCGGATAATTTCAGTTACAAAATCCTGAAATGTGAGCACACACTCAGCTAATACGTCGGCGAAAAAACAACCAACAGAAAAAAGCAGGCAGTGCCAACCACAGCACCGGCCAGCATATGTAATGCTTACACATACACACAATGTTATGCGATGACTTCATCGTGGCGACGAGAGCGCATCTGATCAAACAGACTGATTTCCAGTTTGCGATTCAGCGCATTGATCACCTTATTAAGAAACCTTCGGGTAGATTACAACATGAGTCAAGCGTACCTTTCTTGGTTTCCGGAGCTGCAAACAGTGTCGGAAGGAGGGTGTCCAGTTCACCTTCAAAACCAACCAAGCTGGAAAGAACGAGGAGGCTAATGCTGGTCCCTCAGTTCCAAACTGGAGATCTCTTTCACGACTTGAGCCTTGTCTTGGTCGAATTGCGCATCCTCCTTCTCGCTCTTGAAGTCACTAAAGAACCGAAGAAACTTACTTCGATTAGCCACCAAGATGTTGACGATCTCGGGAGGCTTGTTTTCATTGGCAACAAACACCTTGAAAACATGAAAGGCTTCAATCTGGATGCTCTTGCTCGAGTCCTTGAGCAGGTTCATAAGAATACACATGTTCTCCTTAGAACTGACATACCGCATCATCACATTCACATTGGAACGATCCAACAGGATGTCTCCCAACAACTTCACCATCTGCCGTCTCGTAATATAGTTTGGAGAGGCTAACAGCTTAGTATTATATTCCGAGAAAAACCAGTCGTAGTTCTTGTTGAGGTAGTCCGCGACCGTGGACTTATGTCTCGTCAAGAGCTCCTTGAAAGTAGCAACCGCATCAGAGGCAACTTCGAAATTAGGCAACTCTATATATTTGAAAAACTTGAGCAAATTCTGCTTCGACTCCAATACATAACGCGCAATACTTTGGTGCCGAATGCACTCGCGCAGCATGGCGCCGTAATGCAAAGCCAAATCCGGCTTGTCGTACCCTGCAACAAGAAGATCCAGAAGGTCCTTGTTCTTGTCCAAATAGTCGGCGGCAATCAACCGCGACTGAACCTGCTGCCGCTGCAAATTAGCCACCACCTGCGTGACATCCTTCCGCACCTCCAAGTCCAGTTTCGGCAAACTCTGTATCAACAACCGCATGGCATCCTCGCGGAACATCTCCTGTGTCAGCTGCGCACACGCCTCCGGTACGGGCTCCGCCTCACTATTCCCATATAACACAATTTTCAAATCCCGGATATTCTTGCCCAAATCCACCATCTTCTCCTCGCGCTTCGGATCGCGTGCGGCATTGAGCGACAACAGCAACTCTCTCGTCAACCGCACCAGTTCCGGTATCGTGCGCTTCTTCTCCTTAAACAAGCCCTTCATGGTGTCCCCCCTTTATTGCGCGTGTTGCATCCTAGAATGAAACAGAATATTCAAACAGAGCATTCAGCTCAAATCTCCTCTCACGTGCTCATTCAACAACATCAGCATGCTCAAGAGGACGCTGTTGAAATTCCATCCCTCAACAGCATTCCTCTTGCGCACTACGTCAATTCCCTCAATCACAAAGCCAACCCTACAACAGCTCAGTGAGCATATTCCCACCGTGGATACCAGCTGAAACTATGTCACAACGTCTGGGTATCCACGTCGTGATTCTCTTACGTTAATCTCAAAAAGCAAACAGAGCTCGAGAGCAAGGAACCGAGCCAGTCTCCGTGAGAAGTTTTCCTGACCGAAAATCAGTGATCCGTGAAAAAGAGAGAACCTCGTAACGAGTATCTTGCCTCAGGGAATGAAACGGAGAGGAGGAATGACAACTTAAACCTAAGAGAAGGGCAAAACCTGGAGTTTGCAACTATACCGGAGCTCCACCCCCTACCTTTGGCAGCAGAAACGAGCAGCAATCTAGAACTATTCAGAAAACGCGTAATCGTACCACAAATCAAAAAGCCTCACGGAACCCTAATCAAGCGAGTACAATTGCTCAAGACCTGAAACATGACATTCCTCGCTCCCAATCCAATTGGATCCCTACAATGTAACACGTAGTAAAAACATGGTGACCATAGAAATCTCGCAAACGGCGCCACCAGCACGGCGAGCATCGATGACTGAGCTGAAAGACAACGACTACGATGCGAACTAGGAAACCAACCCTGGCGCTCTGACAGCTCTCCACACAGCAGAAAGCAGGAGCTCGGCTTGTTAAAAGAAGCGTCGTTTCCTCGCGCGTGAACAATACAAGGTGCAGACCGTGGCGCTCGATCAGCTCGTGCAAAAAAAAAAAAAAAAAAAAACAACAACGAATAAAAAGCAGTAAAACCAAAAGGACGGAATAGCGGCTCACCTGAGACGAGCGGAGAGAGCGCAAAATCCCAGGAATGAATCGCAGACGGCAAAGCTACGGTCAGCACGAGCACAATCAAAGTGTTTGGGACGTTTGGAGAGGCAGAGCACGCGCCGGCCTTGCGAGTGAGCGAGCGAGCGAGCGAGACGAGCGAGAGACGAGCAATAAATCGTAGCTGTAGCAGAGCAAACTAGAGAACTCCCCAAGCTCACTTCCTGTCCTGACGAGCCTTGAAAGGAGCGTACCCGGGTGATGGAGCCGGATGACAACTTTCTTTCATTCATCTACGCGGATGCTATTATTGTTGACCTACCTCCACTCAAGCAGAACTACCCAGCACCCACTGCTGTGCATTTACGCTCCCTTGCACTCCAAAAGTACCAATCCAGTCAAAGTTGTACTTGCAACTTATTTCTTACTTTTAGACAAATCGAAATCGTACATTTTGATGGTGCTTTATTTTTTGGAAGATCTTGGTGTTCTGTTTAACCCCTAAGCGCTTCAGCGACTGGATCCTGTCGTTGGGATCCCAAGTTGATTTCACTTTTTTTCTTGATTCGTGAAAGAAGTCATGTCTAGTCCCCATTAGCAAAGAAAGTAGTCTTTTTTCAAATCCTATGGCCACTATTTCTAAATGTAATTTTTCAAGCTGTGGTGGTCATTAAATTGCCCATTTTCTCCTAAGCCCTAAAACAACTCCGGGAGCTCAGAGGTTAACCCTTAAACGATTGAGAGGCCCTTTGCGGCCATTACAATTTGGGGCATTTTTCTTGTATTTGGAATGGATCCACACCTCTATTACATTTGAAACCAACAAAGAAGTTGGAGAATAGATCAATGCAATCCTAGTGGGCTACTTGAAATCCCAAATTAAAATATATATATTGGTAACCAATGACAATTATATGTCAACGTATATACTATGCCCTGTAGTTGTTTAAGAGTTAAACATGTGATGTAAAAGCATTCCACGTAATTATGCACCTCTATGTTGCCTCCAAAGGTTTTAGAACCATTCAATACATGCTTTAATACTTTACAATCTTATTATGTAATGTAAAAATGTTAATGTTATAATTATTTGAGATCACGTGGAAAACTCTTTATGAGCCATTGTGTGTAACAAAGTAGGGAGACATGGTAGATGGCAAATGCAACCAAATAGTGCTCTTTTACTAGTATTTCTTGGTGGGATTGTACTTCTTATAATATTAAAAATTTATGTCACATCAACAGATTTTTGTTTTTCAAAATGTTATTTTATTCTTTTCTTTCTTTTGTCATAGTTTGTATCTTTCTTCTATGAAATGTAAGGATAAAACACAGCCTCAACTCTACAAAAACTTGTGTGTTAGAGCATCTCCACCGGTTGGCTCCAGCCTGTGATTTATCGTGGCCTTAGGGTAGTTTCTGATTTTAGAGTGTCCAGGGTTGACACGGTGATGACAAATTTTTGCCCAGCCGCTCCAAAGAAGGGCACTCTCAATTGCCGTGGTAATTTTCATTTGTAGCGTGCTTGAATCATGGCTCTGACACTTTTATTTATTACCTTGATGGTTGGTGAGGCCCCAATTTATTTGCCATCAATTCTCAAAAGTTTAAACTACTAACTTGCCCATGCTATTGCTGCAAAGATGCCTAGAGCATCCCATGTTGCCATGGCAAAGATGCTTGAAGCCAGTGTCTGGGGAGGTTTTTAAAAAAACTCAGTACATTTCCTAGTTTTCTCTTATATACTCGGTTTTTTTGAAAATCGGTCATGGCCTAGACATGTATTTTTTGGTCGAGCAATAACCTTTGTTTTCTTTTTCACTCGGTTGATTTCCTAAGTTTAGGAAAATAGTTTGGTTGAAATCTAAACTTTAATGTACTATATTGGATATTTTTATCTTACAAATGCTGCAAACAAATCAATCTTTTACTTACCATGTGCATGGGATAGCAAAGCAAGACAATGACCAAGACATCAAAAACTTGTCAAGTTACCCCCAACCAATGCACACTTTTTTATACTTTAAAAGGATTTATTGTTGACTTTTGTTACTTAAATATCTTTGGCTGGATTTGAACTAGGTCAAGTCCCACCATCTTGCAATTGAGCACCATGTTTCCTCCAAGGATTGGTGCACCAAGTGCACCATTTATCCCATTAACCATCAAGTGCACAGTTTATCCCGTTATCCATCACCCACTCACCCTCTCACCCTCTCATTTACTCACCCACACCCACTCACCCTCTCATTTACTCACCACACCCACTCACCCTCTCATTTACTCACCACACCCACTCACCCTCTCATTTACTCACCACACCCACTCACCCTCTCATTTACTCACCACACCCACTCACCCTCTCATTTACTCACCACACCCACTCACCCTCTCATTTACTCACCACACCCACTCACCCTCTCATTTACTCACCACACCCACTCACCCTCTCATTTACTCACCACACCCACTCACCCTCTCATTTACTCACCACACCCACTCACCCTCTCATTTACTCACCCACACCCACTCACCCACATGGCCACCTCACCCATGTTTCTTGTTTTTAAAATTTTTGAACTTTTACCACCTTATAACTGCTTGTGAAATAAAACAACATTTGGTTCTTGTTTAGAAGGCCAGAAATTTTCCTTATCATGGAAAAGTTCATAGGTTGATTTCCCATAGTTTCAAATTTCATCTGGCTCATTTCCTCATCTACAAGCGCACGTTTAGCTAAATCTCCTAAAGATGAAATTGTAACTCGGTTGATTTCCTAAAGCCATGCTTTTATGGCTAGAAGCAAATCCGCCAACTTTCATTTTATTTTGGCAATCCTCAAAAAAAGTTGGTTGACTTGTAACTAAAACTCGGTTCTCCCTAGACACTGTTGTAGCATCCAAAATTTGCAACTATTTTTGGCATAGCTTTTAATTCCAAATCTTGTAATGCATCCTCTTAAACTCAATCTGGTAAACATGGGAATTATATAACAAGCCGGTTCTCCAGGAAGGGGCTAGGTTGAGCCATATGGCATGTCATTCCACCGGCCAACCGGTAGAGACGCTCTTATAAACTAGTTTTCAGCCATGCCAATCACCAAATTGAGAATTAACCCCTAAATGCCCAAGCCCTATCTGGGATTCTTGGATTTTCCATGAAATTGGACAATCAATCAACCTTTTCATAAATTTCATCAAGTTTTTTTCAATTGTAACCATATAAATTTAAACTAAACATGTTAGAGAGTACATGGAAAAAGAAAACACATCAATATCACTTATAGTTTGAAAGATTATAACGTTTGAACATGAGGGTGTTAAAAGTCCAAAAGTGACTTAAAGCTTTCTAATCCTCATTTCACATGTCAAATCTGAAAAGTTGGTCACTAAAATAATATGAGTTTTAAGGTCATTACATGTCTAACTCTAATCAATTTACAATTTTTAAAAGCTACTCCTACATTTTTTTTAAATGGATTTCTAATGTGGATTTTTCTCCAAGCTCTAGTGTATTTAAGGCTCATTTTCAAGATCTTCCTACACTAGAAAACTCAAGATTGCAGTGGACACCCTTGTACAAAATATTGAGTAGAAAAATCATCAACTTTCATTGTCAAAATTAGATTTTTGATGTTGAAAATAAACTTCAAAACAAACTTATTTTGAAAAAAAATACTGAAAATAATGATTTGATAAGGTTTTACTCATCTTCAAAGTTTTGTAAAGACTCAAATCTGGTTGCTTGGGCATTTAGGGGTTAATGTACATATGCCTCTTGGTCAACTCTTCAACAATCATACACTTCACTACTTGTGGTCTATCCAACAACTCAAATAAAAGCATGATTTGTTGTTAACCCTTTATCTCCAATAAATCTCAAAATACACAAAAAATGGGGAAATTTTGTCCACTTAGGCAATGAGAAGTTAAACTAAGCATATATATAGAGTGCTTAACCCCTAAAACCATGGCCTTTATTTTGTCAAAAGACACTTAAAACTACCACCTCTATGGCAAAGAGTAAAAATGTATGAAAATCAATCTTTTTGCGTATTTAACCGTAGGATCTTGTACTAGACTACTATAGGAATGTGTCATACAAAACTCAATAACTTTGATTGCATAGATTGGAAAAATTTTGCATTTAAAAAGCAAAAAACAACTTTTTTTGCACCTTGCATGACTAGATTATTTAATTTTGAACTTTTTTAACTTAAAATTTTTGCAACATAGAGTTTGGAATTCTATTTTTGCATGGTGGGAAGTTGAGTTGGTAATCTTGGGAAATAAATAAATAAATAAATAAATAAATAAATCATTAATTTTCATTCTTTAAAAAAAAACATTAGGCACAAGAAGGTATGAGATTGAACAAAAACTTAAATTGCTAATAACCCTGCAATGGAATTGAAATGCAATGATCCCAATGGTGAGGTTGTTCCAAAAAGCAAACTTCACCCTCTCCAACAATTTCTTTTGAAAAAATGTTAAAATTGCATTCAAAAATGAAGTTTATAAGTTATTTTTTCAAGAAGATGCTTGAACTGCCCAAAAAACAAGATTGTCCTTAACTTTCTCATATCTAGTCCAAATGGAATGAATCAAAGCTGTGGATGTAGACAAAGATATAATCTATGAGAAAATTTTTTTTCAAGTTTTTATAAGAATTTTTTTGCTGCCCGGAGTCCCCAATTTTGTGCTTATTTGGGCATAACTTTTTCTCACAGGCATCAATTGGAATAAAAATTAGATGCCCACGTAGATCTTTGAATTCCCCATCTTCAATAAAAGTTTCAAAAAATCATGCAAAGTAGTTTGGCCATAGGTACATGCCCAAAATCCCATTTGTCTGTTGAATAGACACTTGGTCCTTTAGGGATTAATAGGTTTACAAACAATATTGTTTTTAGAAAAAATCAATACACCAACTCTTATTCAAAGGGAATTCAACTTGAACATATTTCTTGCTTAAGAGACTCAAATTATTGCTGCTATTGAAACACGATAAATTGATGCAGACTAAATTGACTACGAAGCAAAAATCAAAAAATCAAAAAATCAAAAACAATGAGATACTCTTGTATGGAGCTACATGTCATTGACTACTATTATTATTATAAAAAGACAAAGTTTAAGATTAAACCACTCTTGTTGAGTATTGGGTTGTTCTATTCTTGTAAAGTCAAGAATTTTGACTTAGCTAATGTTACATGCTAGTTACTGACCAGAATAGAAAACACATTTTTGTAATAAATTTCTCTTTAAAATTAAATTATGGTTAAAAAGAACTTAACATTACAAATAGTTGGCAAACTTTTCATCAAAGACCGTACTGGAAGTGTGATGAGAGATCAAAAAGGCCATAAACAACAAACTTAACCCTTAAAGGACCAAAAAGCCCTTTACGACCAATATAATATGGGGTATTTTTCTTGTATTTGGAATTGATCCACACCTCTATTACATTTGAAACCAACAAAGAAGTTGGAGAATAGATCAATGCGGTTCTAGTGAGCTACTTGAGATCCCAAATTAAAATTTATTCTTGATAGCAAATGACAATTATACATCAGCGTATATACTATGCCCTATAATTGTTTAAGGGTTAATGTGGAATTATCATCATGATGAAATAAACATACAAACAATGATAAGAAAAGTCCTATGAGGAGTTATTAGAAAGATTTAAAATAACAGTATTTATACATGTAACAATCAAGTGAAAGAAAAACATATATTTCCATACCAAAATAACTACTATAAAGATTAGTAAATGTAATGATGAGAGTTATACACACATTATACCCTAAATTCAACATTGATGAAAGTCAGACATACATTATACCCTAAATTCAACATTTTAAACTTGCGCTTATTTTGCATTTGGCCCAATATGCATTGACAAAAATGGCAACCTTTAAATGTTTTTTTTGAGGGTGTTGGTTTCTATGAAAGTCATTCTTAGAAGAGAGAAGCCCAACATATCAAGTATGTTTTCCATTTCTTTTTAACCCTTAAATGTCAAGTTGGTTACCACAATCAGCCCAGCTATAGTAATTTCTATAGTACAATGATTTCAATGGTTTCTTTGGTGTGGAAATTGCCAAATGTAGGAAGAGTCAATAGTACATGTTGACCTTGTGAAAATTGCAAGTAGGGCAACATGGGACCTAACACCGTGTCTCTGAATCTTCTCACAATATGGGTTACCTAAAAATATGAGTATATTTGGTGAGGTTTTTTTTACCTTCCACAATGGATCATGTGTTTATAATCACTTCTAAAAAAAATCAAATAAAAAATTGCTTTTTTTTGTTTTCCATAATTGTTTTTCCCAACCAAAGGATGGAAAATGTTTGCCTTGGCATTTAACCTTTAAATGTCGGGCTGGTCACGGTGACCAGCCTGGCTACAATACAAGTATTGTTCATGTCAATGCCTAGCAATGTCCAACAATTATAAAATTATTTCCTAAAGTTGCAAGTGTCAAGAGTGCATGGTGCTTTTATGAAAATTGCAAGAAGGGCAGCTTGGGACCTAACATCTTGTTTCTAAATCTTATCACAATTTGGGTTGCCTAAAAATATGAATGTATCAAATGAGATAATTTTTTGCCTTCCATGATGAACCAAGTGTTTATGATCACTTCTAAAAAAATCAGATGAAAAGTGACTTATTTTGGTAACACAAAATCTTTTTTCATAGCCTATGGACATTTTTTGTCCACCTCAACATTTAGGGGTTAAGGGTTAAGACTTAGGGCCGCTTTACATATGGGGATCACGCCAGTTCATTATGTTGAAGGCCAAGAATCCTCACTTTTGATTGGACAAAAAGTTGAAATCAACCCCAAGTCCTTTACAACTAGAGGCAAGGCCAATTTGGTGGAATGAGTCTTTTATTCAACAAAGACTAGATCTGACATGGCTTGAGCTCTTTGAATTGGATGCACCAAAAATGGGAGGCCAATTCTTGGCCTTGGGGCTAATGTCAAGTTTCATTAAAATTTTGTGTTTTTTCCATAGAGTATATATTTTTCTCAAATCAAATCCGTAATACCTTGGACATGGGGGGGCATGGGGGGGCTTGGAGGGGCATGGGGTATTTAGCTTGCTAAATAGGTTTATTAACTGGTTCTTATGTGTATAAAAACACTACACTTGTATCTTTTGTATCAATTGCAAACCATTTTTTCCTGCTCTGCTTCTCATGAAGTCTTTATGTAAACCTTGCATATGTTGATATGTTGATTTTTTTTCTATCATCTTTTATGCAAGATACTCTTAATGATCTATAATTCATAGTACTTATTTTGCTAGATACTATCTACATAAAACTTGATTTTTGGAAGAACTAATTAATAGGAAAAATTATTGCAAATGCTTTGTGGTTGATAAAATGGAAATAAATGGAGGCAATTGGTATAAAATACCTTGATAATGTAAACAAAAAACCAAAGAATTTGTTTCAAACTCATGTTTAGGGTTCATGCACATTTTGACAACGTCCCCCTTTATCCAACTCTACTTTTTTGGTGTTTATCATCATGTCATTGTTTCATTTTAATAAATTAGAAATAAAAAAAATTCATTCATTTAAAAAATATTGTGGCCTATTCTCACTTTACATTGCAACAAAAAGCCACTATCTCCAAAGGCTAGCTTTTTGAAACCAAGCCATGGCCCATAAGAGATTTTTGTCACAACTTCTCACCTCTAGTGTAAAGATGGTTTAACTTTATTGAATTGGCCCAACTCCTTGGCCTTAACCCCCAAAAGGACCAAGCCATTTTTAAGCAAAAAACATAGAAAACTGCCACTTTTGGAGAAGCAACTACAATGGTAAGAAATTTATTTCTTATAAGAATTCAACCACAAGATCTTACAATAGACTTCAAGAGGTACATGTGGTAAAAAAGTCAGCTTAATCTACACAAAAATGAGTGAGATATTTACATCTAAATTGCGGATTATTATTTAATTGTTGCTGCCCAAAAATTTCAGAAGGCTTTGACCACTTTTAGTTCAAAAAAATTACTCTACACAAAGTTGAGGTTTATTATTCCCATGTAGAAGACCAAATTAGGTATGTGTGGGAGAATTTTCAAATCAATTGGAACTATACAACACATGGGAAAAAATAGTAAGTAAGAAGAAATAGAGAATGAGTCAAATCACTAAATTGTTAAGAATTTAATTATTAAAATGAAAAATGCAAATCCAAATGGTGATAATGTTGTGATAAACAATCTACATCCTTTGGTTTTTTCTTTTTTCCAAAATATTGAAAATTGAGTAAAATAAAGGACTTCAAAGTTTGTTTTAGAGTAGAGAATCTAGAACTGCCCGTAAACAAAAACTCCTCATAACTTTCATCTCATCTATCAAAATTGAATGATTCAAAGCTCCCCATGTCTATATAAGTCTAAAGAACCTATTTTAGATTTCATTTGAAAAAAATGGAAATTTTAAAGAAGTTTTTGGTTGCCCAGGGAGCAGCATTTTCCATATCTTCATGCATAACTTCTTTAATAAATGTTGGAATGAAGAAAAAATTACATTCCCACTTAGATCTTTGAATTCCTCACCTTCAATAAAAGTTTCAAAAAATCACACAAAGTAGTTTAGCCATAGGTACATGCCCAAAATCCCATTTGTCCCCTGAATAGACAATGGTCCTTTAGGGGCTAAGGCCTTTACATATGAGACAATTGGCCCATAGTATAATCTTATTTTAATTAGTAGTGGAGGCCAGCCTTAAGCAAAATGTGGATTGAAATTTGAGGCAATCGGCCCCAAGCCAAGTTGGCCCAGCCTCCATATGTAAAGCGGCCCTTTAGAATGATTTGATACGTTCTAGCTATGTTGACTTTCCAAGAATCTCCTTTGCCTGTATAGTAAAAATATTATAAAAATATTTAAGAAATTGTTTTTTAGATGCCAATTAGCCAGGCAGTGTGGCAGCACTCTCCCAGTGAATTAAAAAAAATCAACTTAAAATTTGAAATAAAAGTAAGAGTTGAATGCCACTCTTAGGGGGAATTTGTTAACCCTTAAAGGACCATTGTCCTTTTGGGGGACAAGTTGGACTTCGGGCATGTACTTATGGCTAAACTATTTTGTGTGATTTTCTAAGACTTTTATTGAAGGTGGGAAATTCAAAAATCTACATGGGCATCTAATATTTTCTTCATTTCAACATTTGATGAAGAAGTTATGCATGAATTTGTGAAAATTTGGGGAGGATTGCATGTCTGGGTAGCCCAAAAAATTCCTTAAAATTTATTGTTATTTTAAATAAAATTTTGAAATTGGTTCTTTAGATTTTTTTATATTTATGAGAAGTTTTGAATCATTCAATTTCATTAAATGACATGAAAGTTATGAGGAGTTTTAGTTTGCAAGCAGTTATGGAATCTCTACTCTAAAATAAACTTTGAAGTCCTTTGTTTTACTCAATTTCAACATTTTGGAAAAATAATTAAAGGAAGAGAAGTTGATTGTTTATCACTACATTATCACCTTTGGGATTAGCATTTTTCATTTTAATGATTAAATTCTTAACAATTTAGTGATTTGACTCATTATCTACTTCTTTTTACTTACTAATTTTTCCCATATCTTGTGAAGTTCCAATTGATTTGAAATTTCTCCCACTTATTCCTAACTTGATCTCCTACATGGAAAAAATAAAGCGCAAATTTGGGTAAACCAATTTTTTTGTTATAAGAGTGGTTAAAGGCTTCTGAAATTTTGGGCAGCATAGAAATCAACTTTTTTTTTTTCACTTTAGATGTAAATATCTAACTCCTCTCCATTTGGAATGAGCTGATTTTTTTCCCACATGTACATCTTCTAATCAGGGACAAGACCCTACAATTGGATTTCCCAAAAACAAAACATAAAATCCCTTTTTACTAAACCTCCTAGAAGTGGCAATTTTCAATGATTTTGGTAGAAAAATGGGCTTGGTCTTGTAGGGGTTTAAATAAATTATAAAAATGGATCTCAAGCAATGAGCACAATTTCTCCATGCAGTAATTCCAACTGGGCAATGGATCAGCTGTGGCTTTGGCGGCATTGACATGTCATAACCTGCAATGAGTATAAGGTAGTACGCTCAAAAACCGCCCATCTAAGGGCTCATCCCTCTTTTTTGTGGTCTTCCGTGGATGGGAGGATTTTTACTTCATTTTTCAAACAAAGAGAAATAGATGTTGAATGTAACACAAGTCGTTTCATATTTTTTGAAGCATTTTTGAGTTACTTATGAATTCTCAAAGTATATGTGTCATAGGTCCCTATTATTAACCTTAGACCTTCCAAGAACCGTTCACTTGCAAGTTGTGAAGAGATTTGAAGAAATAAGGAGAATGATTGACTCTTGCAATTAAAAACAAATTTTCTTCTATGCATTCAATAAGTTGTAAGAGGCTAATGTAAGAACCACCAATGCACCATTTCAAAACAAGCTACTGGATGGTTCAAAATGAGCGAACAGTTTTCAAGCTTACTACTTTACTGCGCACATGTTTTTGTGAGGTTAGGGTGGAAAAGCTCTAATTATCTTACAAAATACAAGAATACAGGGGTATAAAGGAGAATCTGCCCTTATTTTTGTAGTTGGTGTATTTTATCTCTTTCAGAGGTTATAGACGCATCCAAGGTCAGTGAATCTCAATCCAAACTCAAAATTCCCAAGTGCAATCCCTCCTAATGATAAATATCTAAATTCTTACGTTTTGTGCTAAGTTAAATTAAAATTAAGCTTTTCCATCTTGTATCCACAAATTTGTCAATAGAATATACTAAGGTCAGGTCAAGAACAGCTAGGGTTAGATGCCATGTCATTTTGTGGGGTAGGGTGGAAAATCTCATCTCTTTTGTTCACCACAAATGCAAGAGTTTAGATATTTATTATCAAGAGAGGGAGTTTGGGATTCTTGAAGTCATACTTGGATTTAGAGACTCTAGTTTACTCCAAAATCACAAAGAGGGGATAAGATTGACTAAGGGCATCTCCACCAGTCTAGGCTCGCTCAAAGCTTTTCATCTGGTTTGGCGAGGCCTAAAGGCTCTCAATCTCCACCCATGCTTTTTGAAAATGTGGCCTTACAGTCTAACACACTCCATAAATAAGCAGTTGACCACTTATCTAAAGAAGTAGAGGATAAAGTTCACTATACTTAGGGTGAATAGTACGTGAATAGTGGCTTGAAGAGTGGCTTGCTAGACTTGCTAAATAAGGGCCGCTTTACACTTGTGAGCCAGGCCAACTCAGTGCGTCAGAGGTCACTAATCCTGACTTTTGATTTGACAAAAAGTTGAAATCATCCCCAACCCCCTTACACCTAGAGGGAGGGCCAATTTGGTGAAATGAATTTTTTATTCAACAAAGACAAGATTTGACATGGCCCAAGCTCTTTGAATTGGGTGCACCAAAAACAAGAGGCCAATTCTTGGCCTTGGGGCCAATGTCAAGTTTCATTAAAATTTTGTTTTTTTCATAGAATATATATTGTTTCTCAAATCAAATCCATAATACCCCTGTACATTGGAGGCATGGGGGGCATGGGGGGCATGGGGGGCATGAAAGGCATGGAGTGGTTAGCTTGCTAAATGGGTTTACTAACTAGTTCTTATGTGTATAAAAAACACTAGGCTTGTATATTTTGTACTCCTTCTGTCCCAATATGAAATTCCAAATTAGGCATAGTTCTTGTCCCCCTTAAAATCTCATTTTTGCTAATATCAATTGCTCAGAAAGCGTTTGTCATGTCCAATGATCTCATGGGGGCAAGTTAAGCAATTGAAGAGCATTCCTCTCCTAACAAGCTTGGCCTTGCCCATATGAGGTACCATCATTGCTACTAATCTTTAAATCATCAATCATGAGGAGCTAGCAACATGTACAAATATGGTACTTTTTGCATGGAATTTGGGTGCCCAGACAGCAACATCAAAGTTAGAGATTTTATACACATTTGGTAGATGGTATAATGATTCTAGAATGCAAGTGTCATTAGTACAAAGAATAAAATAATGAGGAGCCGGCAGCCTTCACAAACTATGCACAAATATGGTACTTTTTGCAAGGAATTTGGGTGTCTAAACGACAACATAAAAACTTGAGATTTTGCAGATATTTGGTAGGTGGTATATTGATTCTAGAATGCATTTGTCACTAGCATAATGACTAAAACTTCATTTAATCCCTCATGGAGAAGTTTTTTGGAGCTTTATAATGGGATAGAGGGAGTATCTATTTGCAAATCATTTTTTCCTTCTATGCTTCTCATGTTCAAAGTCTTTATATAAACCTTGCATATGTTGATATGTTGATTTTTTTCTATCATCTTTTATGCAAGATACTCTTAATGATCTATAACTCATAGTATTTATTTTGCTAGATACTATCTACATAATACTTGATTTTTGGAAGAACCAATTAATAAAAAAAAATATTATAAGTGTTTTGTGGTTGATAAAAAGAAAATAAATGAAGACAATTGGTATAGCATATCTTGATAATGTAAACAAAAAACTTCAGAGTTTATATCAAACTTCATGTTTAGGGTTCATGCACATTTTGACAAAGTCCCCCTTTATCCAAATCTATTTTTTTGGTGTTTATCATCATGTCATTGTTTCATTTTAAAATTTTAAAATTAAAGAAGTTAATTCATCTCAAAAATTATTGTGGCCTATTCTCACTTTACATTGCAACAAGAAGCCACTATCTCCAAAGGCTAGCTTTTTGAAAACAAGCCATGGCCCATAAAGAGATTTTTGTCACAACTTCTCACCTCTAGTGTAAAGATGGCTTAACTTTATTGAATTGGCCCAAATCCTTGGCCTTAAGGCCTTTACATATGAGACAATTGGCCACCACTACAATCTTATTTTAATTAATAGTGGAGGCCAGCCTTAAGCAAAATGTCGATTGAAATTTGAGGCAATTGGCCCCAAGCCAAATTGGCTCGGCCCCCATGTGTAAAGTGACCCTAAGAGAATTTGAGAAGGTTTTGAGAGGAACCTAGACACATTTCATCCACTTTTTGAGCGAGCTTGAGCCACCGGTGAAAATGCCCTAATTCCAAAGCATGAAGCAAATTATTACCTTTATCCTTATTTCTAAAACTAAAAAAGCTGAGATTTTCCACCTTGGTCCCACAAAACAACTTGCCATCTCAACCAAGATGCCCAGAACCTCTGCAAGTGCGGTGCATGGGACCACAGACTCTTTGCATGTTGGCATGCTCACCAGCAGGTTTTTATTTTTATTTTTGTTGAGGTAGTGTCTTGCACCCTAGATTGCAGGCATGAAAGGAAAAATTAGCTGAAATTGAAAAGAATGAACAATGTGTGCACATTCATCCAATTAATTTACTAGTAAAAGCTTCTTTATAAAATAATCTGGCAAATTGTGTATTTGCTCAAGGAGACATTTGGCGATTTCATCTACTTTTTAGCTGGAATTCTTAGTGTGGTGGTAACCATAGGTATTTTGAAATAAGATTTAGGCAAAAATTTGTCAAGAAAAAATCCCTGCTCACCAATTGAATCTTGAGAGGAGGAGGGAGTAAACTAGTGGAGTAGTGGACTGGGCCGATCCTTTTCTAGACCCCTAGGGCAAACTTTGATGTTCCTCTGAAATTGGTGAAGTTCCACCATGTTAAGAGCATCATCAACCAAAAACAAGGAATAGGATTGCAATTTTTTATCTCTTGATGTGGGCCAATTGTGTGGGAGAATGAGATACCTTTAGGGCTCCAACGCAACTACTGCAATGTATAACTAGGAGATGGCCCTATCAAAACTACCTCCTCAAATGGCAAATTTGCTTGTTTCCCAATGGCCTAGGACTTTCTAGTACGTTTGTTGTTGGAATGACATGTTACTTGCAATAGTTCACAAATTCTTGGCAACAACTCGCAAGTGCTCGCAAGTATCTTCTCCTTTGCCTAAATCTACAATGAGAATTGCATAAAGGATGAGAGGATTTGTCAAGCAAAAGGGATTACAAACTTACGAGGATGAAGAGTGACGCCAAAGTGGCCAGTTTCTAGTCCCAAACATTGTGTATGGGTTGATGATGCCCTTACCTCACTTGGTAAAGAGTATTCTTAACTACACAAGTTTTGTCAATCAGTGTCATGTGAGCTAGACAAAAGAAAATAAGCGAAGAAGTAAGGTTGCCTTATTTTAAAAAAAATGTAAGATGTTTTGATATTTACAATGTGTTGTAGCTAATTTTTTAAACAAAATTCCATTATTGTAATATGGTTTTAAATCCAAATTGAATGTATGATATATTGTTAGGAGTTTTTTTACTATACCTTCTAATGGTATATTATATGTCTCACTTGGAGTTAAGATTCCATATTTTGTTTGTAGCAATTTCATGGTAATAATAATCTTCTATTGCATGTCAAGTTTAATTATATGTAACTAGCCAAGTTCTTGGTTAGCCCGTAAAGGATCAAGCCCTTTTCTTTGTAAATTTTTTTGAAAACTATCACTTCTAGGGGATAAGTAAGAAGGTAGGTTTTTTTTTTTTTTTTTTTTTTTTTTTTTTTTTTTTTTTTTGGGAAATCCAACCATAAAATCTTGTCTTAGACTAGAAGAAGTACTTGTGAGAAAAAAATCAGGTCATTCTAGATGGAGAGGAGGGAGATCTTTACATCTGAAGTGAAAAAAAAAGGACTTTTTCCGTGCTATGCAAAAAATTTAGAAGCCTTTGACCACTCTTACATGAAAAAAATTGCTTTATACAAAGTTGAGATTTATTTTTTCCATGTAGAAGACCAAGTTAGGCATGTGTGGGAGAATTTTCAAATCAATTGAAACTATACAAAACATGGGAAAAAATAGTAAGTAAAAAGAAGTAGAGAATGAGTCAAATCACTAAATTGTTCAAAATTTAATTATTGAAATGAAAAATGCAAATCCCAACGGTGATAATGTTGAGATAAACAATGTACTTCTCTTACCTTAATTATTTTTCCAAAATGTTGAAATTTGAGTAAAACAAAGGACTTCAAAGTTTATTTTAGAGTAGAGATTTTGTAACTGTCCACAAACAAAAACATCTCATAACTTTTATCTCATTGATTGAAATGGAATGATTCAAAGCTTTCCAAGTATTAAAAAAAAAATCTAAAGAACAAATTTCAAATTTTTTTTTTTGAAAAATACAAATTTTAAAGAAGTTTTTGGGTTGCTTAGATTGCCTCCCTCTTTTGGGCAGCAAAAATTCTTGCATAACTTCTTTGTTGAATGTCAAAATGAGGAAAAAAATTGATGCCCACATAGATCTTTGAATTCCCCATCTTCCTTAAAAGTTTCAAAATATTACATAAAGTAATTTAGCTATAGGTATGTGCCCGCAATCCTAATTGTCCCTTGAAGGGACAACGGTCCTTTAGGGGTTAGTAGTACTTCTTAGCACATTAGCTTTATTCTTATAAGCTGTTGGCCAAGTTTGCCAATCCTTCTTTTAAAAGCTGGTCACAGATTCATACTTAAGTATTGATCAAAATTTCTTATTTTCTTATTTTGCTTGTTACTAAATTGGGACACAAAAAGGAATTTTCTTGCATGTGGATATAGTTGGTGAAACTTTTGTTGCCAATGTGGAAATATACTTTATCAATTCTAATAGAACTCTTGGTTCTTTGCCAACTTAATCAACACATGGAAAGTCTCCTTAAATTATTTTTGACGTTGAAAGTAAAAATTAAGAAGACAACAAACATCTCATAATCAATTGAGAAACTCTTGGTCAAGGAATTATTTAGCTTTTCATTGGTTTAAAGGCACACATCCTAGAATGCATGCAAGAAAGGAAACCATGGAGAAAATCATCCATTGATGCACTTTCATCCATAAAGTTACATTTTTAATAGTAACTTTTGACAATCATCCAAATATTGCCTAACTTTCCTATTAAGGGGGCTAGTCATAATGACGTAAGATAGTTAAAAGGAATGGGTGCTCATGGGTAAGAATAATGGGGTTAGGGGGTTAGTATTTGCATCTTACTATATTAAATTAAGAAATGACATCTTTGTGAATTTTTTTGGTCATGAAGCATACCTTGTTGAAACCCTTTTGTGATAATCTTTATGATTTTTAAAGGATGGCATGACATTTTGTTGACAAAGCATGTTGCATTTTTGGAAGAAAGTATGCGTAATATTTTTGTGTGTATTACCTACATAATCTATAAGTCAACTTCTTGAGAAGAATATAATCATAATTACACAAGAAGTTCCTCAAAAATATCATGATGAATTTGTAAACATAATGTTGACCAAATTCCATGAAAAAAAAGTATGCACATAATATTGGAAAAATTCCCACAATCAAACTTGATTATTTAAATGCAATATTTGTTACTAAGTTTCAAGTATTGAACAATATTCAAGAATTTTGCTATTGACTTTAGGAATATGGTTGTAATGCATGATGCTCAAGTGTTGCCTTTAGAACCCGCCTAGGTGGCAAGCCCTTGTAACTATAGTAAGCTAGAGATTTTATTGAATGTCTATACCAAGTTTTAAAAGCAAGCAATAGATAGCAAGTAGAAAAGAGGGAATGGAAGTTGAAACTTTGGAATATAATGTAATTTAGGAGATTCCAAAGCCACTTGAATAGTATCAATAGAACAAAGTTGTTGTGTATTAGGGCATGTGCATGTATTTCACAATGGTCCTAGTAAATTTGTATAGCAAGCTTTTCTCTTATTTTATGGAAATGAATATCTTCTCTTATCTACCAGCTTTTCTATACCCACTCTGAGACATCCTTATCTTTTGTACAAATCAATGACTTGTACACAACGATATACATGAATATTTGGAGACAAAATATAAAAATTCATTAACCAAAAGT
The DNA here is from genome assembly GCA_963920765.1 of Ulota crispa. NCBI lineage: Eukaryota > Viridiplantae > Streptophyta > Bryopsida > Orthotrichales > Orthotrichaceae > Ulota > Ulota crispa. The sequence goes on along the minus strand of OY987249.1, from coordinate 253,524 downwards.
GCTATCTAAGACAAAACCAATAGTAGATAAGTACTTGAATAGTTCACAAAATGCTAATATATTATTAAGTGAATATTATAAAAGTTGCCAAAATTTGTAATATTTTATTTAGATCACATTAGTTTTTGTAAAAGATTTTTTTTAGAAAACATATTTGACCAAACGCAAAATTAAAAAAGTCAATGTTATTTTGTTTACATTACACATAAATTCTGTAAATGATTTTTACACTCATGGTCAGCAAGACACGTAGCTGGAGCAACAAAATGTATTAAATCTTGTCACAACTTATCCAGAATATTATAGACTTTCAAAGTACGGATAATGTGATGTGAAGCCAACTACATGTATATTTGAAAGTAGGATATTAGGTTGCTGAGGGCAAACACGTCATCTTAACACTAGTAGAAAATTCAGCACAAAATCAACAGAATTTCAACCAAAAACTGTTGATTTTTTCTGTGAATTTGGTCAAGTTGATTTGGGTACTTTTCTGTTGATTATTTACAATTTTCTATTAATTTGTTGTTGATTTCTATTACGTATTTTATGTTGTTCAATTCTATTTCTTTTCATTTTTAAAATTTTTTTTCATAGAATTTGTTATTATTTTACGAAAATGTGAACTTTTTAGGGGGATGGGCAGCTGCCCAAATTCACGGGTAGCTGCCGGTATCGGGGTTTGAACCCTCCACCTCTCCTCTCACACACCACAACCTTAACACATTCTCAAAACCACTAGAGAATGTGCAAATGCACATGCATGCATTAGTATCTTGATTCTATTTGTACATTAAATGTTCATGTCTTTAGTAATCCAGTAAACTTTGGAGGCTATTTCCGCCCATTAAAGGACTTTTTTTCAAAAAACTTAGAACTAGGAATAGTTGGTAAATGTGTTTTACTTTTACCTCCAACAATTTTTTTTGGATTTCAATCTTTTTATCAAAAGTTATGAGCTAAAATCAAAAAAGGTGTTTAGAAATTTTAAATAAATTGTTTATTTCCATCCTTTTGATTTTGTTTATAATTTTTTTTGGAATTCACAAATCTCATAAGGATTGTTGCAGGCAAAGGTTGGATTCATTAATAATTATTATTTAGTGTTAGTTTTTTTGTAAAAAGAACCTTATTTTGTTAAAAATAGCCTCCATAGTTTGATAGCTTCAAATAACATGAAGTTGTGAAAAGTTACAAAATTAAATCCTTGCAATTATAAAATCAAAATTCTATTGACTTTTGATTAGTTTTGGATATTTTGTAAGGGCATTAATATGTGAACCACACCCTTTGAACTACTGTACCACACCTTTGGGGTAAATTTTAGATTTCTACCATCAAAAATTTGAGTTTGAGAATTTTGAATTCAAATTTGGACTTAGAGACCATGGTATTGTCTAGGACCATAAAAAAAGTTGCAATTCAACAACACCCAATGAAAAAGCTTATCTTTTTTTACAAACAAAAATAAAATTAACAATTTTCTCCCTAACTAAACTTTTTCATTGGGTGTTGTTGAATTGCAACTTTTTTTATGGTTCTAGACAATACCATGGTCTCTAAGTCCAAATCTGAATTCAAAATTTTCAAATTCAGCTTTTTGATAGTAGAAATTTAAAATTTACCTCATGGTGTGGTATAGTAATTGGAAGAGTGTGGTACACATGTCAATTCCCATCTTTTAAAGCTTATAAAAATATTTTATAAGATTGTTTTTTTTTAATTCATTTGGTTAGTAATAGAAGGAAAATTACTAAAGTACCCTTTAAGTCTTTCAAGATATCAAGTTTACCCTGAAAATATGTGAAACATAAAAAATAGTCCTTATTTTTTGTAGGAATATCAATTGTATTCCTATTATTTTGGAAAATTAAAAAAAAAGCTCTTCTATTTTGAAATGTTAAATGTATCCTTGTGTTATTTGAAATGTAAAAATCACCTTTGGTTTCTTGTAAGAATTTGCATTAAACTATACACTTGGTTATCATGTAACACAAAGATATTTTTGGTACTTTTAATCCTTAAGGGACATTTATGATTTCTTTAAAGAATTGAGGAGCATCATTTATATTTGTTTGTAAAGAAATTTTGGTATTTAAAACAACAAAATGTTGTATTTTTTATATAAAAATTTGTTGAATTAGTGAAGTTGTGTCCAAAAGTATCTAGATCAACAAAAAACTGTTGAGTTTTTTGTTATTATGGTCATGTGTTTACTTGACTTTAAAGGTTGCTAATTTTAAATCTTACCAAATTGTGAAAAGTAAAGAAAATAAAACCAGTCAATGTACACTCAAACTTCTAAAAGATTCTTTTTTTTTGAAAACTTCAAAAAAATTTAATGAGGTCCAAAAAGGTTTTAGAAAGATCTCAAAAACAAACCTAAACTATTGTGATAGTTTTTTGAAAGAATTTTGATGATTTACAAAAAGATTCCTAAAGGACTCTAATTCAGTCTAAGAGATTCTATTTCTATAAGTATTTTGAAGTACTTTAACAAATTCCATAAAGATTTTAAAAAGATTCTCAAAGATTCCAAAAAGGTTCTTGAAAATTCTTAGAGATTTTCAAAGATTTTTTGAATTTCAAAAAAGATTCTCAAAAGATTTCCAAAGATTCTCAAAGATTTTCAATTGTTCTCAAACATTCTCAAAGATTCCAAAATACTTGAAAAGATTCCCAAAGATTCCAAAAGATTCTCAAAGATTTCCTAAAAGATTCTCAAACATTCTCAATTGTTCTCGAACATTCTCAAAGATTCCAAAAAAACATGAAAAGATTCTCAAAGATTCCAAAAGATTCTCAAAGATTCCAAAAGATTCTCAAACATTCTCAAACATTCTCAAACATTCTCAAACATTCTCAAACATTCTCAAACATTCTCAAACATTCTCAATTGTTCTCAAACATTTTCAAAGATTCCAAAAATCTCTCAAAGATTCCCAAAGATTCCAAAAGATTCTCAAAGATTCCTAAAAGATTCTCAAAGATTCTCAAAGATTCTAAAAGATTCTCAAACATTCTCAAAGATTCTCAAAGATTCTCAATTGTTCTCAAACATTCTCAAAGATTCCAAAAAAACTTGAAAAGATTCTCAAAGATTTAAAAAGATTCTCAAAGATTCTAAAAAGATTTTCAAACATTTTCAAACATTCTCAAACATTCTCAATTGTTCTCAAACATTCTCAATTGTTCTCAAACATTCTCAAAGATTCCAAAAAAACTTGAAAAGATTCCAAAAGATTCTCAAAGATTCTCAAACATTCTCAATTGTTCTCAAACATTCTGTAAGATTCCAAAAAAACTTGAAAAGATTCCGAAAGATTTCCAAAGATTCATGAAGATTCCTAAAAGATTCTCAAAGATTCTAAAATCTCAAAAAGATTCTTAAATATTCTTAAAAATCATGAAAAGATTTTCAATGATTCCCAAAAGATTCTTGAAGATTCTTAAAGATTCACAAAAAATTCCCAAAAGATCTTAAAAAGATTCCAAAATTTCTATTGAATTAGATAATGGTGTCCAAATCAACAGAATGTATTTAGTTTTTTATAGAATTCTGTTAAATTAGTCAATTAGCGTGGGCAAGTGCCCAAATCAACAAGAAACTGTTGGTTTTCTGTTGTTTTGGAAGGAGTTTTCTACTAGTGTAACAAAAGGTCTACTTGATGCACACAAACTTAACAAATTAAAGCTTAATAAACTAGTCTAATTAACTAGCTACTATTTACTATTATACAATGAGATCAAGATATTTAAAAAAATTGGACAACATTTGGTACATGCAAGGGCGTTAAACATTTGTGGATCTGGTGTAAAAGAAAGATTGAATGGTTGAACTTCCGTTGCCTCAATTTAAAACCCCATGCATTTGCCTCTGCTTTTACGCACAGTGACGTGTAGCATACAGTTCTAGCACATTGGCTTTTCACAGAATTATACACAAATTGCCCAACAATTCTTCAGTACTTTGGGATTTGACAATGACTTCTATTTCAATCAATAAAATAGGGGTCAATCTTAGACTTTTTACTGCAGATTTCCTAAATCCGTCAGGAAGAAATTAGCGATAGATTTGGGTCCAAATCGGCGCAGATTTTGATTTTGAAATTCACACCTTTGGAAGGTGTAGATTTGCAAAATCCGCCAAACCAGACTACATAATCTACCAAATAAAACTGCGAAATCCGTTGACCTAGACTGCAAAACCAACCTTGGAACCAAAATCACTCGGCTGTATCACTCCACATTGCTGCTTCTCCTGGACGGACGCGTCTTGCTCACTGGATCTGATCCTGTCAATCAGCCTCCATCCACTCCCTTCCCCTTCCTTCATTTCTCCTGTGCACTTCACCCATGTCACAAAGTTGGACTAGCGTCAAGTTCAACAGGGTCTTCTTTCCCCGCTGATTCTTCCAAGCCCGTTCCCTTGGTTGTGGTTTTGCTAGATAGTAGATAGGACAATGGGAATCTTGTTAATCCATTCATGTGCGTCACTAATTAGATGACGAAGCATTTTGCTACCTTAAAGAGAGTCACAATTACTCCCGCCGTTTACCCGCGCTTGGTTGAATTTCTTCACTTTGACATTTAGAGCACCGAGTAGAAATCACATTGCGTCAACATCCGTTTGACACCCATTCTCTACCCTAAATGTCCACTTCCTCCAATAGACGTTGTGTCCTCTTTGAGCTCAAGGTTGCTACCTTGCATACTCTGCTAGAAGATGAAGACTCCGACTTTGAAGACATAGTGGAGCTTTATAGCACTTTAGTCAACTCTAGATATCTTGCAAAGAGGACCCTTGTCTCAAAGAGCCATGACTTCCTTGTCAACTAACATTTCTCCCATCCTCTTCTTATGTTCAAGCAGCAACTCCGCACCTCTTTTGAAGGCTTCAGCCATCTTGTTCAGATTCTAGAAAGGCACCCGGTCTTCTCTAGTAACAAGAGGTGCCCCAGGCAGCTCTGGCGTACCAGACGGCAGTGACCCTTATGCGCTTAGGAAACTATGGAAACAACGCCGCCCCCCAGAATGCTCAGCGGACTTTTGATATAGGCAAAGGCACCGTTGTTTTGTACACAAGGCGTGTCATTGAAGCCTTGTGCAGCATGCGCAAGAGTGGGTACAGTGGCCTGACACTGCCAAGAGGGTGGAGTTATCCACTGTGATGCAGGAGGAGGGATTCCCAAGGTGCCTTGGTTTTGTGGACAATACTAGCTTGCCTCTTTACCAGAAGCCCAGAGACAATGGCTAGGCATACTTTGACAGGAAGCACCGATATTCCATTAAGCTTCAAGTTGTTTGCAATGTTGATGGCCGCATCACTACCTTCCACTTTGGCTGGCCTGGGTCAGCGCACGATGCAACCGTGTACAAAGATTGCGAGTTATACAAGCGCCCTGATTAGTGATTCGAGCCTAGCTAGTACATCATGGCGGACAATGCCTACACTAGCACAGCTACCGTTATATCGTGCTATAAGGCACCTGCCGCTCTTCGCCCAGATAATGTGGAATTTAATTACTGCTTGGCACAATCCCGAGTTAGGAAAGAACATTGCATTGGCGTGCTGAAGGGATGATGGAGCTCATTGCGAGAGCTCAAGCTTCCATTAAACTCTGCTGGAGATAAGGTCAAGATGCGGGATTGGGTCATGGTATGTGTTGTGCTGCACAACATGTTGGCCTATTTAGAGGACTCCTGGGCATAACTACTTGAAGAGGAGGATTCTGCCACAGACATTGCGGAGTCCCTTCCCGCTCCAGTGTCTGAAGGAGCAGTCCGAGAGGAGATGAAGCCAAGGACATTGCAAATCAATTACGCAAAAGGTATTTTACCACTATAATACATCACCTAAAGGGTTTTGACTTTTTGTACAGTACATCTGCTAGCCAAAAATGTTTTCCCTCTCATATTGCTAGTACAGTGGTGCTTGGTTAGTGTCAACACTTTGGGCTTGTCGAAAGTGTTGATCTTATCCAAGCATTGATCATAAACAAACCCTCCATTTGTGTTACTTTCCCTAGTTATAAGGGTTGCAACTTTGGAGGGGCTTTCCCTTGGGACACTAACCAAACACCTTTCTAACTAAGGAGTCAAAATGGGAATTGAAAAAGTCCCTAGCGGGGAAAAAATCGGTTTGTTCGGAGATGTTGGACAGAGTTTTCTTTGCCATTTCAGATTTTCTCAAAAATTACATCAGAGCGTACTCTTATGGGTGGTGGTTGCTATGTCATCCAAGCATTGAAATTGATTAAGAATCGGTGGGAAGAGATGTGAAATTGCTGTGGCTGTTCAGCTCTATGATACAACCGGCTAGTTTACAAACTCCCAACTAGATTTAGCAATTTCATTAATTCTAAGCACAACACAGCATCGGAAGTGGAGTTTGGTGGTTTTCATTCACTAAAGCTAGACTTTGCTGCACTGAAGATCTGCTGCAATAAGCCAACAAGGGTGAGATATGAAGTAGGGCCTTGTCACTATGGGGAATCAAGTCTCCTCTAACCCAGCTCTAGGCAAGGGAGAGCTCAATCCTCCAATCACTAAACCAAATAGCAGCCGTTGATTACCATTGGGAGCTTCAGAAGGGAACTCAAGTTCACATGCAAGCCCAAGCACAAAAGCACCCCCTCATTATTAGCCTGGGTCAGAGGCCAGGTAGGGTCAAAGGCCAGGCTGTCTCGCTCCAACTCAGTCCAAGGCAGTGAAAATGTTTTGGATGAAGTGGTCTTAGCCTTTTTTTGAACCTAAAAAAGGTTACTTAGCAAGGATGGCTACATTTTTTTTTTGATGTAAAGTTGGATGCTTTGAACCTTTCATTAATGTTAATTTTCATGATGGGTTTGTGAGAAATTAGAATATTGCTCTAGTAGAATGAGGTGACATCAAGTACAACCTTGAAATCCAGGCTCCTACTCCCAAACCTGTGTATAAAAGTTGGTTAAATATTTTACATACTATAGAACAATTAGCCACACCAATTTTGGTGTAGCAAAAAAGCGATAATTAGCACAAAACGTTTTCCCAGTTCCAACTCCAGCTCGGGTTGCAATAGGATAAGGTAATCTGCTTGTGAATGGACCATATAAGCAAAAGTTTGTTTTTGTGGATAAATTAGGGCAACTTGGTAAAACAGAAATATTTTTTGGTAGAAAGTCAAAGAAGAGACAATTGTGTGGCCATTTATTTTGAATTTTTTTGAGCTTGTATGAATTAACTACAATTTATCAAAACAAAAGTGCATAGGGTAGCTATTCTTGATCATAGGTGGTAGCATTCATGATGCAAAGGTGGCTTGTAAATGGAGCACATGAGTTGTAAAAGCTACCACTATAAAGCCAAGAATGCTCTAATAAGGTTCTTAAAGCAAGCAAGCACCCATTCTACATTCTAATACTCAAATCATGATTGAGAACAAGTTTTCATTTATTTTAGTATGACATATATCTATATTTTATTGAAAGACAAATTTGAACACAATTATGACCAATGAGCATACACAACAATGGCTCATGTTAGTCTCTTAATTTCCTAAAAAGTCAATGCACAAGTACAATTCCTAAACCTAAAAAATGTGATCCATTTAAGAACATCTGTGCATTGTGTTTGTGACCCTACATGGTCCATTCCAAATGGATGGACCAAATTCAAGCAAACTACCTTAGCTCAAGGGCCCCAATTGAGAGATTCAAAGTTGTGTCTAAGGGTTTAGAAACATCAATACAAAATTGTTTAATGATTTGAGCTATCCCAAGGTCTAGGAAAATTTATGATTTTTTAAAAATTTAGGGTTAGTCTTTCAAAAAGCTATTATGGAATGTCATTTATGTGGAAAAAAGTATTGTAGTTTATTTTATATGAAAAGGCAAAGTTACAGTTTATAGGGTCTCTAAACTAACTTTGAAAATGCTTGGATGTGTTCCTATGATGGCATTTGACGGTTCCAATTCCAACCCTCCCAAAGCAGCTTAGCAACTAACATGTGGCAAAATTTGCTTGTGCAAGTAACGTTCACTGCTCCACTTTGGGTTCATTAGTGTGCTGTGAAACCCCCAAATCTAGGGTGCAGAATTGAGTGACACTTGGGAATGGGCATGTTCACCTTACCATATGTTTAGAATGCATTCAAAATGGAGAATGCTAAATATTGAGCGGGAATTCCTAAGCCATGACTCATGAGCCAAGAAATTTTGTCAAAATATTAAATTTCACCTACAAATCTGTACATAGGGCCTTGTAATTGTGCATTAAAAATATTCACCTCTTGAAAAGCTTGATGTTTTTTAAGTTCTTTCATTGGTTTTGAGCTCAAAATTGGTTCTTGCACAAAAACCTTCATTTACCATTAATAGGCTCACCATTTTACTATCAGAAAATAATATTGGCCTATTTAAAATGATTTTTTTTGTCCTGCCCTTTCCTTTTGTATGGGTATCAAAATTATAGTTACTTAGATAAATTTGTTTGGATATAAAATGAAATCAACAAATTGTAAAGTATAAAAATGATAAAACAATTTTTTTGTGGAAATTGCACAAAGAAAAAACTTCATTAATTTCATATAGGTGAAAACAATATGCATGAAACTTCAAAGAAAAAGTAAATACAATACTTAAGTTTAATTAATCTATCAAAATATATGTACTATTAATTCATGGGAAAATTTTAAGGATATTGTTGAAGTTTGCAATCATTTCATGGAAACCCCTGCTTTTTCAAAAATTTCATAGATACCTTTAGACCAAAATTTTCATTGCTTTTTTGTTGTGCATGCCACTTCCCTTCCCTCTTTGTGTGCAAAGTTTAGCTTTTTCTTACATGCAAGGGTAAAAGTAATGATTTGCCCCCTAGCAAAACTTTTCCATTGAGTATTGTTCAATTGTAACCTTTGTTGTGCTTCAAAATTATATCTAGATATCTAAATCCAAAATAGAATTCAAATTTCCAAAATTCAACTTTTTGATGGTTTATATCTAAAATGTACCCACGTATGCATGTATTAATTCCCATACATAAGCATGCACAAAATTGTGGTCACCTTAGTTGCAAGGCCTACTTTTGATATATAATGAGCAGCATTTAAATTCTTTGCAAATTTTTGCCACAATCTTACCTAAATTTGTGCTTGGCAACCATAAAACAAGAAATTTTGATTGAGAAATTGGATGAATTCACCATGAGCATGCCTAAGTGTGCACCATATTTGCCATAATATGGATGAAAGACACTAGTATTAGTACATTATATGGATGAATGTGTGCTTTTTGTTGGTTCTACCCTGATCTCTATCCAATTTTTCCTTACCTCCTGGCATTATTGGGTGCATGTCCCAAGATCAAGGAAAAACATAATTTAAAGGTTGATTGATGATGAGGGCTATTTTCAATATGTTGGATTTGTGAGGGTTACTTTTGAAATACGGCCAATTGTCAGGGTCATTTTTGATATTTCCCCATGTTTTAACCCTCAACTGGGATTGTATATGTGCATATAATTTGTATACAGAAGCAAGGCCATGAAGGGAATGAATGGTTGGCAGAGTAAAATATGTCCAAAAATTCTAATTTTTTTTGTGGAGCACACAAGTATGGCAAATAGAGTGTGCTACAAATTTTGGCATTTATGGATCAATGTTGGGCCTTGTAGAAATGTTTGTACATCATAAGTAGGTCAAAATACCTCAACTTTGCACGAGCCTTTGCTGTACATGGGCATTACAAGAGCGGTAGAAGTCCGATTTCAGTTTTTATTTCTTCTTGTGCATGAGTCTTTCATTCTCGATGTTGTGGACTCAATGATTTGGTGCATCAAAAGAGAAACATGAGCAATAAATTTGCCTAATGATACATGCCAAGAAATTGAGCTACATATTACAAAATACAATGAACGGTGCCATTTGAGTGCTATCATGCAACCGTGCTAGATGGAGGGTGATATGCAAGATATGAAAACAACTACATTTTGGGTTTCCCGGTCACAAATGTGAACATGAAGCCGGTTCAAATTGGCAATACTATAAATCGCTGAAAATGTTGTAGCCACTACTTGCGTGACAACATGACAACAAATGGCAGTAAAATGGACCATTTTCCACAACAACACTTCAACTAAACACCTCTATTCCTAGGTAGCTGGTAGGGATACATGCGTTTGGTTCCTACAAATGTATTGCTCCACAGAGCCCTTACAATCTCGAGGGGAGGGGGCACTTCCAATTTGTTTGAGGGAAAATATTGAAAATGGGCTTGACAATTGGTTGTATTCCCAAACGGTTTATTGACTAAGGAACTTTTTTTGTTATTTTCTCTATTTCATACTATAAATATTGAAAAATTAGAATTTCAACCAACTTTTTAGCCAATATTTACAAATTGCAAATGGTTTTTTCTCATTTCAACCAGCTAGGTTTGAACTAGCCACTGGTTCTTCCCAAATGCCTTGTCATATATAAAAGGGGAAATTACAAATAGGGGCACAAAAGTGAAAAATATTACAAACAGGGGCACAGTTTCAAAATAATTACAAATATGGGCGCAATTCCAAGACCCCTTCACTAAAAGTTCCTTACTTATGCTTGATTTAGAGAGGTTTTTAAGGTTTTTGGAAGTTAGCTAACATTTAATGTGATGCATCTAAATCAACCAATGTCTGAACCAAAATTTTGTTGAAATTTACAAAAAATGAATGAAAATTGTGCCCCTATTTGTAATTATTTTGAAACTGTGCCCCTATTTGTAATATTTTTCATTTTTGTGCCCTATTTGTAATTTCCCCTACATAAAAAGCAGGCCTTGCAACTGAATTGACTAAAATTTTGTGCATGTTTATTTATGGGAATTGATATGAGCACACCCGGGGTTTGATATACGCACACTGAGGGAGGAGTAAATTTTAATATTTATCATCAAAAAGCTAAATTTGAAAATTTTGAATTTAGATTTGGATTTAGAAACCTTGATTTAGTGTAGTTGATCTTTCTGTTTCTTTTTTCTTACTTTTTATCTTACTTTTTTCTATTTCTTTTGCTTTACTCTATTTTTTCCTATTTTATTTTTATACTTACTAAAAGTAAAGCACTTTTACTTGCAAGGCCACACATGGATCTTTCTATTTCTTTTTCTACTTCTTTTACTTTACTCTACTTTTTTCCTATTTTATTTTTAAACTTACTAAAATTGAATCGCTTTTACTTATACTTTGTATATAAAAACACTAGGCATGTACATTTCATTTTCATTTGTAAATCATTTATATCCTTTATATATTTCTCATACAAAGAAGATAAATGATAGCAAAGAATATTTTGGTTAGGCAAATGGTATAGTTAAGATTGCTTGCACATTTGGGGTTCATGCACATTGTTATCTCATGTAAAAAACCTTTAATATTAAAATATATTACAATCATGTATTAGGATTTCCTTTGTTTTTAATAGCACATAAAACAATTTTGATATTAAAATTTTTTTACAAAGGATATGAAACTCCGTTAGGTGATCACCCTTAACATTTTTTTATCCTGTGTAAAAAACCTTTAATGTTGAAAAATATTACAATCATGTATTAGGATTTCCTTTGTTAATAGCACATGAAACAATTTTGGTATTAATAGTTTTTTACAAAGGATATGAAACTCCGTTAGGTGATCAACCTTAACATTTTCTTATCCCATGTAAAAAACCCTTAATGATGAAAATTATTTCAATCATGTATTAGGATCATCCACCAATACTCTTTAGTATTCTTGGCTATCATTTTTTTCCTTTCTATGTAAAAATGCACTCCCTCTATCCCTCTAAAATCATTCAAATCATACACATTTCTTGCTCCTCTAAACAAATCCCATTTGCCGATTTCAAACATTGAGAGAGCATTTGCCATGTTCAATGATCTCATGGGGGCAATTTAAGTAATTATAGAGCAGTACATTTTTAGGAAGCTTGGCCTTGCCCATATGAGGTACCATAGTTGCTATTGATCTTTTAATCATCAATAATGAGGAGCTAGCAATATGCACAAATATGATACTTTTTGCATGGAATTTGGGTGCCCAAACGGCAAAATCAAAGTTGGAAATTTTGCATACACTAAGTGGATGGTATATGGATTCTAGAATGCACATGTCACTAGCACAAAGAAATAGAAACATAAGGTAGCAACACTCCTAACCATCACTCTACCCATAACCGTCACTTCTAAAATCTTTGAAAAATTTGTGAAAGTGAGTACATGTAATTACAAGGATGTACAACATGTGAACAAGAAAACTTAATGTTGGTATTAGGTGCATTTGCAATCAGCTCTTTAGAAATTCACAAATTATTCTAACATTAACCAAATAATACATTTGGAAATGCAAACTCATCATTTTTCTCTTGCTAATAGGATCCTATGATTTGCTAGATGTTTATTAATAATTGTCATATTTAGAACCCCATTTGATGGTTGTGGGTGCTGCTATCTTAATTAATCCTTTGCAAAGAAGCTTTTTGGTTGTTTTTAGAGGGACAGAGGGAGTACTCAATATCTTCACGTTTGAAAGTGAGATCTGAAACATTATAAACTCATTTTGCAAGATGGGAGAAGCTAGAAGCAATATATATGAAGTTACCAAAAAGTAATACCAAAACCATGAGTAGAGCCATTACATGAAAAAAGTCAAAATAAGCATTCATCCATAATTGCATTGCAAGGTCTGACCAGTAGTTTGAGTTATATTTGCAAGTCAGAGCTCCAGAATCTCACTATGTATTCAGGAGATTTGGTATAGCAATTTTGCAAAGAAAAAGCTCTATGGTAAGACACAGATTTTCTAAGTACAAGAGTCATTAAACCAAAACATATAAGTTGAACCCAAAACAAGAGTACCAGAGTAAGACCAAATGTTTTTGTGCTTGGAGAGAACTTGGAAAAATTATTGTATAACCAGTTTTAAAAAAGCATAGGCATTAGTAAGAATTGCTCACGTGGCTATAAAAAAGTCATAGGAAGATTGGAGCATACTTCATGTAGTCAAACCAGACTGATACAAATTACTAGGGAGAAGACAAAAACAAACGTGAAGCTGTTCTGGAAGAGGAATCAAAGCAAGCTGGATAAACTTGACAGTTTCCATAGCACTAGAAACAGCACGGGAAGGGGGCTTGGTAGTATTCAACCTCAAAGCTAAACTTTACATAAAGAAGCAAGAGGATGAGATGAACCTTGTGAGGTGAAAATAGTGTGTCTGCTGCCGTAATGCATCAAGGGTGAGACCTCGGCAGTAAGCTCCTATGAGCAAAATTAGGTTGCAGTAATGCAATCAAGAAACCAAGTGTTGCATGGGTGCTGTATCCACAACTGCGAGTTTGCAGGAGCGCTCAAAATTGTTGGTGCTTATACTTGCTGCTAAGGTTTGTGACGATGATTGTGCAAGAGTCTTGTATTCTTCTCAAATTTCATATGGACATGTGTTTTGTCAGAAATACCATGGTGATACAATCTTCACGGCCTTCCAGCTGCACAAAAAAAGCTGCCTTGTAGTAGACCGTCACTATTGTCAAGGCCTCCCATTGACTCGGTGAAGCGTATCGGACGACATGGAGAACAGAAGTTTGCCCATTTCTTGTTTTTCAATCTGCCTGCTAGGTCAAGCTGCTCTCGAGGATGTCATGCAGCCTTACAAGGTCTTCAAAGACGATTTAGCTTCCCAAACCTGCAGAAGAGATTCAACCAAACTACAATTGTCACAAGGATACACTTTTCAATTTACTAGCGCTGGTCCGTGGTGTCACGTGGCGTCTGTCCTGTCAATCTACGAACATGGATTCCCAGAAGAATCACAATTCCTAGAAAAAGATGAACTCATCACTTGATGCTACGACAATGTTGATCCAAACCCTAGTCAATCTCTCCTTACTACAAATCTAGGTCCATCAAAACCAAGAATGAACAACCTAACTAGAATGTTGTCGTAAATCCAATGCGCCCCTCCCAGATAAACTTGCAACTGTCAAATGTGATTCTCCACACCGCAGTGACAAGCTCAAACTTCTACACAGCCGATTCTTCTCGAAGTACCTGCAACAGATCACTCAGCAACTAACGGACACTACCAGAGGCAGGCGGCGCGAGGTTACCAAAGCAATCCTTGACAAAAACAAATCAGCAACTAGTGGAATTTTCTGAACCGCACTAACAAGCAGGACACATTCTACGACCCAACTGGTTCAACTTTTGGAGCAAGCAAGTAGAATCTCAAGCAATATTCACGAGGCGGAGGAAATCCTAGCGCACAACGGTGAGAGCTTAGCCGTGCGCAAGAGAAAAGTTCAAAATGGGAATTGATGAAAAGAAAATGTTGACCATTTGCAAGTACTTGACCTTAACCAAGCTCATAATACATGCTATTGAGAAAAAGGGAGTGGGGATGTGATCTCATCCAATTGTTGCTCTTACAAAGGTTGACGCTAACCAAACACCACTGTACTGATGCTTCTACTATTGCTATAGTATAAGCATAAGCTTGGCAATTTCGTCCGCGTTCATGCCTTGTTGCATTGCTGACAGAAGGAACTCTCTTTGCTCTTTTTTCTCTTCCTTTTCAGTATCCTCATTCCTTACCCTGTCCTCATGGTTCCCTAACCACTTCTCTTTTTTCCATTCTAGTTATTCCTTCTCCATTGCTCTCCTAGTCTCCCAATGGGTCTTGTTGTCTACCCACTTCTCTCTTTCTAGAGCAATTGTTAGCTCAATAGCCACCTTGACACCTTCTACCTTGGCCATAGCAACGTTGCTGAACAAGTGCCCCATGTTGGCGTGCTTCTTGGTTTGCGGAGCCTGCAAGGAAGGGGGTGCCTTCTTCTTGTCCCGTGCACAAGAGCTTGAGGCCGTCCTTGAGGTTGTCTGGGGGGCGGGCAACTCAAGCGAGATACAACCGGACTCAGGTGGGGCGGAGTTGGTGGCCAAAGGACAAGGCAAGGGAGGAAGTTGTTCGAAGTCAAATGGGTCTACCTACTTAGTTTTGTCAGCGGTGGTTGTGGCAGTGGCAGCGTCCACGGCAGCATTGCTTGCAAGCTCCTCTGCTGGTGGTGTCTAAGGGCTCATAGACCCTTTGGGTTTGCTCTCTAGCTACCCACCTCCCTCCTTTGCGTCATTAGGAGCCAAGGAGTCTATAGCTCCCGCTGGCTGCATCGAGGGGTCCCCTGCAAACAACTCCTTCATCTTAGAGAAGTGGGGGCATATGGTGTTGAGCTTGTGCTCAACAATATAGACCTCTTGCTTCCTGTCCTCCTCTGTCACCCTGAAACCTGTCTCTTGCTTCCTGGTGAGTGCATCCCTCAACTTTTTCTTATAGGTCCAAAGCCTTCGTTGAAGGGATTTTGCATCCATCTTCAGATACCCTTTACTCTTCCTGGTGAGGTAGGCTGCAAGAGCAGCCATTCCATTGCTCTTCCTCTTCAGAGTGGCGCCCACGGCAGTCTTTCCTGAGACACCAAAAATACTCTCGAAATTCTCCTTTTTTTGAAGCCAGTTCACAATGTTCAAAAAGTTATAGTCAAGCAAGTGCGCGGAGGACTTCTTTGATACAACTGCCATGTTTGTAGAGGTGTTCTTGGTGGTGGGACATACAAGGAAGGCAAGGTGAAGGCAAGGTGAAAAGAGAGCGAGTGTGGAGGGTGCAACTCGCCAAGCCCTTGCCCTAAATCCGCTAGGGGGTAGCTGCAAAAAACAAGGGTGTCTGAGAGATGGCATGGATGGATTTCAGTTTATGGGCAAAGCTCAAACCCTAAACTGATGTTTGCCCAAATGTAGCAGATTTCATTTTGCACAAAGTCTAAGATTGACCCCCCTAATGACACACTCCTTAAAAACCTCTTAACCCCTAAAGCACTAAACATACTTTTTTTGGCAACATAGCAATTATGGGCAGCTCACTACCAATGGTACTCTCATTTATTTTTTTTGAAATTTTCACATATGATGTGTTCAAGGAGTAGCTTTAAGGCCCAATAGTTTTCATAAATTTTGACTTCATGGTTCAAAATTTATTGCATAATGTATAGTTTTCTTTGCTATGTGGGCAACCAAAAAACTTTTTTTATAATTACATTTTTTGAATAGTGTTATTTTAAATTGGTTCTTTAGATTTATATATACTTGGGAAACTTTGGAATCATTCCATTTTGATCAATGAGATGAAAATTATGAGGATATGTAGTTTGTTGGTAGTTATGGATTCTCTACTCTAAAATAAACTTTGAAGTCCATTAATTTACTCAATTTTTAATATTTTAGAAAAGATACAAAATCAAAAGATGTAGATTGTTTATCACCACATTATAACCATTGGGATTGAAAATTTTCATTTCCATAATTAAATTCTTAACAATTTAGTGGTTTGAATCATTCTCTACACCTTTTTATTTATTATTTGTTTTCCATGTGTTTACAATTCTAAATGATTTGAAAATTTTCAAGTGAGTACCAAGGCTATTATTTTCATTTTTGGTTTATCTTTACCTGCTAAAGACGTGGGTTGTAGGTTGAATTTTTTGCAACCTACTTTGAATTTTAGTAGTATGCAAGTTGCAATACTTTCTTGTTTAGTTTAGTATTTTGTCTACAAGTTTTTTTCTTGCCTAAGAACTTTTAGCTACATGCGTGGCAGCTTATTAGGTTATAAATGGCAACCTTTAAGTTTAGTTCAAATATTCTTCACTTATGTGAATTGGTGATGTCTAACATCAATCTTCAATTGTTGTTTTATTTTGTTAGTTATAATGCTAAACTTGGACATTTGCAAAGTGTACACTAATCAAAAAATTTGTCAAGAAGTTGCTAAATGACTAACTAGTACATTCTTACAATCGCCAAACTTTGCCATGACACAATAACTACAAGCAGCCATTTGAGGGAGGGTAGGTGAATGAATAGGGCATTTACACTTTGCATTATAGCTAGGTGGGGAGAAATCAAATATGATTAATGGCTACTCAAATTGTCTTAATCCAAGGTCTCATCAGTGATAGGGCAGCACGTCAAAATGCACCTTAGCTCAAAGGCAATTTTGCATCTTGAAACTTTGGCTACATAACTTTTAAAATTTTCCTCTTTGTTGTTACAATATAATTTTAGCGCAACCAAATTTGAGATGGAGTTTTTGCTAAATTTAGCCACATTTATTACTGCTGGTGAGTACCTAACTTGCTTTGAAGGACAAGTCCAAAAAATTACAACCAAATTGGAAATTTCTTCATACAAATATGACCTTGTGAAGTGCAATTGCCCAGATATTTGCAGAGACAAAAATGACTTTTTGTCAACTCAAACTCAAATATCTAACAATCTACATGGGAAAAACTCCTGATTTTTTTTTCACAGCTTTGGATACTAGTGTAATATAAGATCTTATGGCTATATTTGTCAGATTTTTTTTTTTCTTCTAAAATTTGGTACTTGTACTAGAAATGGCAATTTAGGAGTAGTTTTGGTGAAAAATTGAGCTTAGTGCTTTAAGGGTTAACCCCTAAAGCACCAAGCTTCCTTTTTTGACAACGTAGGAATTTTGGGTAAGTACATGTGATTGGAGATTTCATACTTTAGATTGAAAGTCTAATAGAATGTGGGGGTAAGGAATATCTATTTATTTGCACTAACTTTCATGACGTTTGGAATTGTGAGCAAAGAGTTATAGCCTAATATGTTGATTTTTTTGCTCGGTGGACAGCTTGGGTAGTTTTTTAAAAATAACTAGTTTAGAAACAAAAATTTGAAATTGGTTCAAGAGATTTATGCATATGTGGAAATCTTTGAATAATTCCATTTGGATTGATGAGATGAAAATTATGAGGAGTTTTTGTTTGCGAGCAATTTTGGATTCTCTACTCTAAAATAAACTTTGAAGTCCCTTATTTTACTCAATTTTTAATATTATTGAAAATATGTAAGACCAAAGGATAGAAATTGTTACTTACAACATTACAACCAATGGGGTTGATTTTTTAAATTTCCATAACTAAATTTTTAACAATTTAATGTTTTTAATCATTCTCTACTTTTTTTTTGTCCTATTTTTTTTCCATGTGTTGTACAATTTCAAATGATTCGAAACTTTTTAAGCATGCATCCTACTTAGGTGAAATATGGAATATAGAGAAGCACTGCCAACATGGCCTCTTCCCCTTAAGAATTTGACCTTTTGAAGGTAGCTACCCAATTTTCCACATGACCCAAAAAAGTTTTTAAATCGTTGTATCTTCCAATCCACTTGGTGAAAACTTCTGAAATTTTCTTGCTTCTTCTAAAACCATTGCACTACAAGATCCTATAGTTACATATCCTTAAAAAAGTTTTTGTTTACAGATTTGGTTGATGCTTTAAAAAAGGCAGTTTTTGAGAGTTTTTGGTGAAAACTGAGCTTGGTCCTATAAGGGTTAAACCAAATCTTAAACCTAATTTTTAGACTTTACTGCAAGTGATCATGGCAACAAGTACTTACCTTGGTGCTACCAATGCAGCCATCAAGATTGATCATATAGTAAGGGCATCTCCAATCCAATTGAGAAAGGAGCTCCAAAAACTATGTCTAACCATGTCTAACTTAGGGTCAGATACAAAGCAGGGGCATTTCCCAGTCCAACAACCCCCAATGCAAGCAAGTTATGACACTCACTAACCACAATTTTTTAATAATTTATGTCTTTTGTAAGTGCTTATGTGAGGAGATTCATGTCAGAAATATCTGAAATTGCCTGAAATTGCTTCAGAGTCAAAGCTAGAGTGATATGCAGGACTCTCCAAAATGACCAAATATGCAAGAGAGGAGCTTTTATGTAGGGAGGCTTGAAAAATGCAGTTACAAATACCTGCTGCATTGGAGCCCTGATTTTTAGTTAAGCTAGATTAACTCTTGGTAAAGGCATTTTCCATGCCTGGTTGCGGCTGGATTGGGGATGCCCTAACTACTACATATCCAATTACTAAGTAAGCATTGATTTCGCAAAATCTCTCAATGAGGGCAATCTATTTTTCCTTGAAGGATGAGTTCATTCCTCCATCTGCAATACCGTACATTAGCAGTCTTATTATCCTATATCCAAGTTTTGTGTTGCAATGGATTTGCTTAACCCCTGAAGGGCCCTTGGGCTCTGGAGATTTGGTATCAAATACGGTCACAATCAATATTCAGAAGTTTGAATTAGTTGGAAATTAAGTGTTACAACCATACATATTGAAGGGTTGTTTGATGGTGGGTGCATTAAAAAAATTTGGAAAGCCCTCAGAGCATCTCAAATACATTTGCACATACAGCGGCAAAAGGGCTTTCATGCTGTTCAGAGGTTAACCCTTAAACGACCGAAAGGCCCTTTGCGACCAGTACAATACGGGGTATTTTTCTTGTATTTGGAATGGATCCACACCTCTACTACATTTGAGATCAACAAAGAAGATGGAGAATAGATCAATGTGGTTCTAGTGAGCTACTTCAGATCTCAAATTAAAATTTCTTATTGATAGCAAATGACAATTATATGTCAACGTATATACTATTCCCTATGGTTGTTTAAGGGTTAATCAAGTAAAATTCAAAATAATGGCCACACTCATGATCTTTTTTACAGCAGGGTGTTTTCCATCTTTAACCCCTGGCTGCAGTAAGCATACACAGCCATAGAAGCATATGAAGATCGGAAATGGAGGGCTCTTTTGTAACCTGCTGCAGTTCTTATGCGGAAATTTTCTTTGGAATGCACATATAAAGAAGGACGGATTTTAACGAAAAAGAAGAAGAAATTTGGAGAATGGCTGAGTTTTCATAAATTAAAAAAATAAACATTTTTATTTGTGTTTGTATATGTGCAGAGGAATTAAATTGTCCAATATTACATGGATGAATGAAGACCTTTGAGTTCAAAATGACAAGTATGAGGGTATTATCTCTCCTAACCTTAGAACTAGACAATTTGTGTTTTGCTCATTACTAACCAAATTTTTAATCTTTAGAAGCATTCAAATCTTCAATTCTACAATTTTACCACATGAAGGACATGGATTTTTCTAGTTTTCAATAACTATATAAGGATCTTGTTTGCTCAACCATATTTTATTTCTCCAGTTTTAACAACCTACAATTATTTAACATGGACAAACAAATTGTATGGTAGGTTATAACATAAACATATTGTATTTACTATGTAAACCACCTCATTATTATCAATGCCTATGGTAAACACAACTATTTACTAGAGCAACAACATGATTTGTGATTAGTTGCATATAATTCCTAATGGTGACAACATCCCAATCATGAATGGAACAAAGTTCAATTTGCATGGATCACAAATGTTTCATTTGAAATTGAAGTATACTTGAAATTGAATTTTAGAGAAACTCTCGTCATGTCTGTTTCAATATTTCAACTTCCAAAGAAAATAAGAACTGAGTAACTTATTCCAATTTCAAGCGTTAACCCCTGAGCGCCCCACATGTCAGAATATGGCCTCTCCATATTTGACAGTTTGTTGTCTTTGACCATTATAATTTTTTAATTCTTGCAACTAAAGCTTACCAAATTTTTCATACATATGCGGACCCTAAGCTTCTTGCAATATCATTGGCTAACTATTCCAAATGTTGTTTTTGAACTTGTGGTGCCAAATTATTTGCAATGATGTTCAACACTACAAGAATTTGGGTTGGGCGTTCTGGGGTTAAATGTCAAAGTTGATAAATTTTAAACGATATTTGACTTAGGAGTAGTTACAAGGGTATTTGATATTGTAATTCATTCCTACTTACATCTAAGGCACAAAGTTTTTAGTAAGTAAATTTTCCTTCTACGCTACTAAAAGAATTCACCTTTGCGTACAAATACTGTAACATTCATATTTTCACAAAAGTATTTAAAATTCAAACTGGTTTATGTGCATGGGTGAGGAGCTCTCATGCAACAATCCACTAATCGAGTCTGCCACGTCGGCTGAATGAATGGGCAAGAAACCGCTAACCGTAGCGGCAATGAATGTCGTCCGAACGAAGCAACGTATTCCTTCCGCCATCTGTTTTTGGACGAAGGGTTGTCAACGAAACGTAAAACAGGCGAACGTCGACGTTTGTCGTCATAAACAAGCACCGCGACTCTCATCATCTTCGTCTTCCTGTTCCCTCTGTATGCTTGTGTCCTCGAATTCCCACGTCGACTGCGTGATTTCGCTTTGAAATGGTAGAACCAGCATTTGTCCGAGAGCGCAGATCCTAGTGTCTGAATTGGGTGCGTTTTTGCAGAAATACATCGGAAGGTTTTGATAGAAAAAGGGAACAATTTGTGTGTTAGGTGATGGTTGCGGAGGAGTAGTGCGGGGCTTTGCGATGGAGCTTTCGGTAATAGATTTGGAGCCGTTTCTGAAATGGAGAGCGGCGCAGCATTTCGCGAGTGAGCTGCCGATTAGCTACCCGGGGGTTGACAGCACTGGGCAGTTGGAGCAGGGCACGGGGGCCGTAGCAGGGTCGGATTTGTGCGATGACGAGCTGCGTGAAAGCTGTGCCAAAGTGGCCACCTGCTTGCGGGAAACGGGAGCGCTCGTTATTCGGGACCCTCGCTGCTCCACGGAAGATAACGATCGATTCTTGGACATGATGGAGCGGTACTTCGGACAGGCTGCTGCCCTGAAGCGCAAGCAGGAGCGCCCGGAGTTGCATTACCAGGTATGGGGTACTACCTCCTTGCGAGCATCGAGTTGACATTGATCTTGTGTGGATTGTCGATTGTCCCACCACGCCCTACCCTGTACACTGAGAGTGCGAATTGTGTGCAGGTGGGTGTGACCCCGGAAGGTATCGAAGTGCCTCGATGTTCGGTGGATCCGACGATGCAGGAATTCATGCTCAGCCTGCCGCCCATCTCGCGCCCTCTCATTCCTGTTGGTCCGGATCGAAAATGGCGCTACATGTGGCGCATCGGACCCCGCCCTTCCCAAACCCGATTCCAGGTTTCTGCATCCGTTGGGTTTTTGTTTCGCCGGATTTGACTATTTCGGTCATCACCTTGTTGTTGTGTTGGCTGTTTTTTGAGATGGTACAGCATGCTGATCGATTGCTGTTTTGTCTGTTTCGCAGGAATTGAATGCGGAACCTGTAATCCCGGAGAGCTTTCCTGAATGGGTGGATGTCATGAACAGCTGGGGTCACAAGATGATCGCCGCTGTTGAGGTATGGTCCTTTATTGTGCTGCATATTCTTCTCGTTTTCTAGGAAAGTCGGTTATGGCGTGGGTCATTTCTGTTTTGAATGCGTCTGATACTTTCAGTGTTGACTATCGCCCTGCTTTGCAGGTTGTTGCAGAGATGGCTGCTCTTGGCTTTGGTCTCCCCAGAACAGCATTCACTTCTCTAATGAACCAGGTAACTTGAGAGGATACTAACAGACTCATGACGTTCGTTACTTTTAAAAAGCTATATGTGTAACATGAAACATGTGTCTTTCAGGGACCTCATTTATTGGCTCCAACGGGAAGTGACCTATCTAAGTACGGTGAATTGAACACTGTGTTTGCGGGTTACCACTATGACCTCAATTTCCTAAGTATCCACGGCCGTAGCCGCTTTCCTGGACTTTTTATCTGGCTTAAAGATGGACGCAAAGTTCCAGTCAAAGTTCCCGAAGGATGTCTTTTACTTCAAGCCGGCAAGCAGGTTCGTGTTGACCATTTCCTTTTTGTTTTCAGTTTTGTGAGTAGCATTACCTCATGTAACTTAAGTGATCTACTTTTTTCTTAGTATTTACTACCAGGACTACACAGTGCATACTGTACATGAGAAACTCTAATTGAGTACTGCAAAAGCAAATGCAGCTTCATGAGAAGCCTACCTGACGAAAGCCGTAGGTGCGTCAGGTTTTTGCATTTGCAGGATTTTTTTTGCTTCTGATCTTTGTACGTGTGGAATAGTTGGAGTGGTTGACAGGTGGCGAATGTGCAGCGGGCATGCACGAGGTCGTTGTTGGTGAGAGTACCCTCAAGGCTGTTGAAGCATCTCAGAAGGCGGACAGGAATTTGTGGAGGGTGTCTTCAACGGTAAGTTTGAGTCCTTCGAATACCTCGCCGATTCATATCATTGGGCAAGCTGTTCTCAGAAGTTTGTATAAAGCTGGACACTCATTTGGAGGCTCTTGGTTAGAAAATCCAGTCTTGCTGGATTTGTGCAATTTTACATAAATTTTCATTGATTAGTATCGAGTTTATGGTAGTGATGTAAAACCACTGTAGTTTCTGTATTTCATGATGGATCCATCACCGAGTAGCCGTATTGAAAACCTTGTCTGCTTGACGTCCTTGGAGTGTAGGAGGGTTTTATGAGTGTATAGAAGATATATTGTCTTTTGGATATCGAGCACAGAGCTGAAAGCTTGGTGTGAATGGTTGGTGGTGCCAGATGTTTGCTCATGTTGCTTCAGACGCAATACTAAAACCACTGGGCCATTTTGGCAAGGCTGCTGCATCTGATAGCTATCCTCCGGTTTCTGCTGGCGAATACGTGGAGGCTGAGCTTGCGATTATCAACCTGAAAAACAGCAAACCTTCCTAGACAACTGGCATCCATGAAATGGTTCAAACAGATTCATAAGCAGAGACGCAACTCTTGAGCTCATTGTTCAGGCTAAAAGCTACTGCTTTTAGAAGCGTCGTCTTAAATCATTTGGAAGACTATATGGCAAGTCAACGGCTCCGAGATCTCTACCAAGTTGATGGCTGTAGCAGCCATGTGTAATTGGCAAGCTGCTCGTCAAGCTCTTTGTGTATAATGGCTGGAGAATACAGGTAGTAAGAATTCTTAAGTTGCCGTGGTGTTAGACTGTACAGTATACCGGGGCTCCTTCTTAGGATGAAGCTATTTGAAAAATTTGGAAGTTTGTTTCTGGATTGAAATAAAGGCTCCTTGGTCCACTCCGTTCTAGCGTAAGTCTATTGCTCAGCGAGCGGGTACCTGCTCCATGATCATTCCGTACCATCTTGCTTGCTTCTCCTGCCTTTCTTTCATATCTTGGAAGAGTAGAAAGATTAAGCTCCTGTTATTCCTACTGGATGGTCATTCGTGGGTTTCAGAGTAGTTTAGGAGGCAAATAATTTTCAACGTTGAGTGCTTCCAATGCAGTAGTTAGAGGAAGATTCTCTGAACATGAGCCTCCATTGTTGGAAGTATGAACATGAGTACTCAATTACGAAGCATGAAGTCAAGTTTTCATTCCTGAAAATTTGTAGCTCATTCTAGATGTGGGTGACATTTCCAATATTGGAAGAGTTAATGGTGAGTGTGGATTTGAGTGAGTCACATGGCAAGCACTTGCCAGCATCGTTGAAGACAAAAGAGGCTATATCGAAACCTCCATTCATATTTTCATTTGACGTCCATATAGACCCCATTTAGAATTTCAAACATAAGCAACTGCAACATTATTACGTTTACACTGCCGATACAGGTGCCACCATTCAAGTGCAGCGGTAGCAAGAGCATCGTAATCTGCTGCATTCTGGAATACGGATTCGGCGAGTACAGTGAATCAGCATGTCAGGATTTCAAGGTGCCCAAGAAGGAAGAGGGAAAGGCAGAAAATATACCGGTAAGTTAGTGTCGAGATACCGACGAGAGGTGGGCCATGAGCAGCGGGAGAGCCGCAGGCAGGGCGAGACTGGACTCGCAACAGGCAGGCAACGCTTGAGGAGCGGGACCTGGTGGATGATATTCGTCCTGGAGCTCCAGAATATCGAACAAATCCGCTTGAATCGCCAACAGTACTTGGACTTCCAATCTGCGGATTCAATCCAGTTCAGCGTCTGTCACGCGCTCATACTTCGTCATGCTCACCGCTTCCTGCTTGTGACTTTATGTAAGTTAGAGCCTTGTGGAAAAACGCCAATTCGTTGCTCTTGATGCGCTTGCTGCTCTCCTCTCTTCTGCCGTAGGTCAGGCAATTGTGCAACTCGCAGGGGCGCTTTTGGATCTTTACCCTCTGGGCGACGCCGTGGACACTAGCTGTGAGCGGTGACAAGTTGTGGGAGCCATGGCTGCGCTGGCGGTGCTGCCATCTGCGGTGGGCTTGCTGCTTCCTCCCCTCCTCGCCTTCTTTTTGGGTTTGGGTTGCGAATTGTGGCGTAGACCGGCTTTTGTGTGTTGGCATTGGTGTGAGAGTCGTCATGCTCGATATCATTGGGGTATTCGTTTCCGGTGATTGACGTCGGTGCAAGCAGGGTTGACCGTTGCAGGCTATGTTGCACTATTAAGGGTTTTGAGGGTGGAATGAGGTGAAGATTTTGGGGTTAAGGCGGGATGCTTTGCAAAGTAAGCTTATTGGTGAATCGTGGCCGCTTTCAATCAGAATGGTAACTGTCTGAATTTCAGCGCGGGAGAGTGTGAGGAGGTCAGAAATTGGAAAGCCCTGATTTTGGTTTTTCGTTTCCAGAGCTTGTGCGTAAGATGTCAAGCCTCGTCGACTTCTACGCGGGAGCCCTACAATCTGAGCCAGACGACGACGACGTCAGCCGTGCCGGAGGGCACGCCCGCTATGAACGCCATGACGGGCGCCGTGAATGCGCTCTTCTCGTTTAAGCCGTTTTTCAAGTTCGCATCGGGGCAGGCTCGCAAGATGATCATGGAGCGCGGCACCGAAATTGGGCATCCCTGGGCTCCGGAGTTAGCCAGGCTTCGAGAGTTCGACTGGGACGCCGAGTTGAAGGCCGTGCAAAACCCCGACATAGAATATCCCGAAGTAGGTCTTCTCTGTCTCCCTCTCAACGCATTCCACTGTTGCCTCGGACCTTTGCACTTGGCTTTCCTCTTCAATGTTGGGCCTCTGTTTTCTTGCGGCTGGCTGACCCAGAACGTCGTGGTGTCCAGTATTATTTAAAACCCTTCCATGCATATGACAACGGGAACCTCTCATGGGATGCTGCGTTAGAGGTGGAGCTGGCTGCCAAATCAGTGCACGCCAATGTCTTCGATCCCGAGGTAAACAAAACTAGTTTTATTGAACGGAAACTTGAAACTTGTTCGTTTCTAACCTAATTTTATACTCTTTCTCGAGGTCGCCATAACAAACATTCATGTGTTGGTTGCAGAGAAAAGTGATGGATCCGAATGGCGATATAAAACTAAGAGATTCTTATCATGCAAAGCTCTGTCAAATGTTGAACTTCACTCCTCGTGCAATTATTGATTTAGGATGTGCATCCGGGCTCAGCACTTTTGGTCTACACCAGGTTCGTCATAACAATCCAAGAAACTGTAATTCCAGTCTGTGAGGCATGGTCAGGTTGATGTACGTGAAATTCCAGGTTTTTGGGTGTGTTGAAATGAGTGACTTTTGCTGCATTTGAATGACTGGTAGTGTGTCTTCATTGCGGATTTGCTCAGATTTTTCCTGGTGCGCACGTCATTGGAGTCGATCTCTCACCTTATTTTATTTCCGTTGCCAATTTCCGGACGAAGGAGAAAGCTGCTCCTTTGGTAAGTTTTCTGAAGCAAAGAGCTGTATCTATTTAAAGCACACATCTACAAATCCAGTTATTGTCTGTGGGATGTCTGTCTGTCTGTTTTACGGCATTCTTGCACATCCTGTTGTTCACATAGTAGTCTGTGAGGAGAGTGAGAGCGTTCACAGTTGCAAGGGATGCAGGATCGAAAACTGCCTGTGCACTTCCTGCATGCAGCCGGAGAATTTACCGGCTTACCCTCGGGAGCGTTTGATTTGGTATCCATGTGTCTAGTATGCCATGAATTACCACGTTCTGCCACTAAAGAGGTAACCTTTACAAGCCCTTCCAGGAAGTTGTGATTGTTGGGCACAGCAGCTCGCTGTTCCTTGTGTCGAATCTCTGTACAAGTTCAGCAGGTGTATGCTATACATTCTGGCTGGTTTTGTTTCAATATTGTAGCATATTTGAAATTTGAGGTTCTGATTATGCAGATTATTGAGGAAGCACATAGGTTGTTGAGACCAGGAGGTGCGCTTTCCATCATGGAAATCAACCCGTATTCTCACCTTGTTCAAAACATGGTGAACAACGTTTTTGCCTTCACTGCTGTGAGTCTCTAACACAGGCTGCTCATGCTTTGGTTTTTAGATGATCAAACTTCAATAGGGTTAATTGACCTTGTTGTTTATTTACAAGGTTATATGAAGCTTGAGAAAGTTCTAAACCCGTTATGTTGAGCAGTGTATGAAAGCAATTAGTTGTGCAATAATATAATGCCAATCTGAAGTTTAACATAGATTTTGTGCAATTGTGGCAGTTTAAAGCAACGGAACCGTATTTTGATGATTACAGAACCTTCCATTTGGAGAGGGCCATTGAAAAGCGGGGTTTTATGTTCCCATCCCAAATGGAGAGTTCCCCTCGTCACAGAACCATAGTTGCGATCAAGAAATGAATGTGACTCTTTGTTTTCCAGAATCTCTCTCTTTTGATCTGTAAATTGGTGCCCCTGGTTAATATTATTGCTTCTCAGCAAAGCTCAAAATCCTATTGTGATCCTAGACGAAGCATCACTATCCATAGCCACGTCTGCCAGCGCCTTGTATAATGCCCAATAGAGTTGGTCATATGGTCATTGCGTGATCTTAGGAATGAGGTCCCAAGGGTTTGGGATGAAACTTTGCAGGACTTATTTGGGTGGGGTTGTAGAATGGAACTAAGTACCACATCCGGATAATTGCCATGCATTCTTCTTATTGAAGAGCAGTTCAAATGAATTGCTACGTCGACACCTATTTTGTTGTGGAATTTATTTATTTATTTATTTGTTATTCTTCTTGTTCTCAGAATTGATTGGGAGATTTGGAATCCGATAACATTGAAACTTATTGAGTGGCTAATTTTTTGCTTTAAATTTTTAGACCTGGAGTCTAGTGCCCATTCTTACAGGTAGCCACTCAATATCTCTTCCTTTAAGCACTCGAAGTACACCTTGGTTCAAATGAAGCTAGAGAAAAGCGTAGTATTAGGGTTTGTTGCAGTACTCCTCTGTTTACTTGTTATTTCTAGCTCAAGACTAAGCTTAATGGATACTCCCTCTGTCCCTCTAAAAACGTCCAAATCAGACACATTTCTTGTACCACTAAAATGCTCCCTTACGCTGAGAAAGCGTTTGTCATGTTCAATGATCTCACGAGGACAAGTTAAGCAGTTACGGAGCATTCCTCTCCTAGCAAGCTTAACCTTGCCCATTTGAGGTACCATTGTTGCTACTAATCTTTAAATCATCAATAACAAGAATATGGTACTTTTGCATGGAATTTGGGTGCCCAAATGGTGACATCAAAATTGAAGATTTTGCATACATGTGGTAGATGGTAAATTGCTTCTACAATGCATGTGTCACTAGCACAAAGACTAAAAATATAGTTAATCTTTTGCAAGGAAGCTTTTTGGATGTTCTTAGAGGGACAGAGGGAGTAGTAAATTAGACCATTAGTCACATGACAATGATGCTTCAATAATTGAGTGTGGTAAACTTTAGAAGCCAATTCAATTACTATGCCAAAAGTTAATGCCAAAAGTTGATATTACTAGCTTGCACTAATTCAAGAAATATATGAATTTGCATTATGCACTAATAAGATGGTTTACTGTAAGTTGGAAGTTGTTATATGCAAATTCAATATTTGTGGGTTATGATATACTAATACTATCTCAAATATTGTGACTCAAGTGGCTAAATTTTAAAATATATTTTGCAAGTAGACACCTCAACTTGAGTGTGTGAAAGCATGTTAAGGAGATGATGCCTCCAAATTGCTTTTATAAATAGCACAAAAGGTTGTGGCCAAAACTCTTTTTGAAACCATGATACCTAGCATGCCTTTACAGTAACTAAACAAATTCACTTAAAATAGTATAAAAGAATCTTAGCACTTACTGATACCAATACATCTTGTGTAATATTCATTTGAAGGTATTTCAAAAATTAACATTGTTCTTGATACGTGAGTGGTAGTCTACCAGAAATAACGTTATACATTATATTCATCATCTTTCTTTGAAACATGATTAAAACCCTCACTAGCTACACCACTAGGGGACAAGCTTTTGGATTATTTGGAATCATCATATCCAACAAAAGTGCCCATTTTTTTGTTGTTTGATTGTTTTTAGCATCAACTTTACTTGTTTAATAGTGATTCATGCAAATAATGCTTTAACATGCCCAAGGCACCAAATTTTGGTGTTCAAAAATTTCAAGAAACTTTGAAACCCTATTGAAGGCAAATACTTGAGTGTTTTAAGGTTTTTATGGAGAAATTGTAGGCTAAAGTTAGCTTCTAGTGCTCAATTTTGAAAATTCTTTGTATTAGGTGGTTGCGCTCTAACCTTTGAGTTGCAGGCTCATTTGTGAAACTCTGGTCATGGTTTTGAAAAGGGGGTCATTAGTTTTCAAGTAACAACAATAAATAATAATGCATCTTAAGTGGTTGTTTTCCAATTTTGCTTCCAAAAGTTACCAATTTGCATTAGAAGTTTTGAGCAGCTCCAATAAAAGCGAAAATTTCTATACTCATCAATATTCAATCACAAATACCTTAAAATCTGCATGGCCATTTTGGATTCTTTTTGGATAGTGCCAACTAGAAACCTTGAAGTTCAAGTTTCTACGGTTACAATTTTGTTTTGATATTTAATAATGATCTTACAAGGACAATTCAAAAACTACAAAATTGCCTTTCAAAACCGAGAAGAACACCCTTGGGCACTTAGGGGTTAAAAAGGCATTGCAGTATATAATGTTATATATATAGGGGATTGCTAAAACCACACTCAAAATTGCTAATGCCACACTCCAAGGTGTGCTTTGAGCATGAAATGAGAGAATTTGATGCTGATTTTTGATTTGGATCAAAAGATTTGTTTCACCTCTATCATTCAAAGGCTACATTCAAAAAAAAATGGAAGTGCTTGAATTTGAAATTAAAATATACAACTTTTGGAACACTCAAAGCAAAAATATAAATAAAAAAGCAACAAAGCAATAAAAGTTTAACAAAAATTTGTATGTGTTATTCTTTCTTTCAAAGAGATGGTAATGCCAAGATTGAATGAAAAATGAACCACTTGAATTAAAAAAATAGCATTAAGTTCTCAAATTACTCATGCTCACAAGGGTGTGGCGTTAGCAATTTTGGATGTGGTTTTAACAATTCCCTATATATATATTAAAGAATTGTATTCAAATCTCTAACCTTTAAAGTCCATATAATCAATTTCAACATTTTTTCTTTTGAATACTCAAATTTCTATCATGTACAAGCAAGACTTTATATTATTTTAGATGTTACACAACTTACACCACAAAACTTCTATATGTCCTCAAATTTCCAAAAAGTAATTGTGAAAATTAAAAATTATTGTGAAGTTTCTAATAGTAAGTGCAAAAACTTATGTCTAATACAAAATACCTTTGAAAAATCTGAAAAGTGCCAAACATAATAAAGAGCATGATGGTCTAAATTAAAATTCCTCACAAGGAGTGCACTCCTTTTTTTTTATTGTACATGTGCAATCTAATGAAGGTTTATTATAATTGCCTTTGTCCTAAAGTTTTGACATGGCTTTATAAAAAGTAAGCATCATTGAAATGGGTGTGGGCTCTTTATAAATAATGAGGGTAGGGCATAATAATGAGAATTATAAATTTTTTGGTTATACAATAGCCTTGCCGATATTCAAAAAAACAAAATCTACACTTTTATTAAATACATTTTAATTATTTAATGGTTAACTAAAGTATTCCATGTTTTGAGTATGACAAAGTATCCCGTGTTTGATCCATGTCCAAGTATCCAATGTTACTTGTATTCAGCAATAGCTTAAGGTTGTAGGGTTAATAAATGATGTACATGTAATGATACAAGATTCAATATGTGGATGAAGCCTCCGTTGTTGTTCATTTATGGGCTTGTGGCCTGCGCTTAGGATTAGTGTGGGGTTTGAGGGTTGGTTCATGCTTTAGCAACTCCCGCTTGCATGCTTGCATGTTTTGTGGTTTTGATTGCACCATTTATCTCAAATTCTTCAACAACACTTTGTGTTTGCAAGCGGTTTTTGAACTTTGTAAGGGTTCAAGTGCAACGCTATCTTTGCACGCCGGTTCATTTTCCACGCTTTCTTTGATTTCTCTGTGTGCTCAATTTAAAAGGGGTTTGTGGTTGAAGTGGAATGGGTTTCACTACTTTTTCCTTCATCCTACATTGAATTTACAAATATGCTTTAGATATGCTATATGCTTTTCCATGTTTTTTGTTTTCTCTCAGGTTCTTGTTTGAAGTATTATGTAACTGGTTAAAATTTATGTTTTGAAGTGTTTGGTGGTTGATCACATGAGTGTAATTTTGTTTGTGTCATTGTGTGTTTATAATGAACATAGGGTGTACAAAAATATCACAAGAACTTAATTCAAATGAAACCTAGGGTACATGAAATTGTCCAAATTTAGAAATTTAGGTTAATATAGCCTTACAGAAATTAATTTTTTTACCTACATTGCCTCCATCTTAGAGGGGCTTGAACACACAATACCCACAAACATCATGTACACTGCACTCTTTGTGAAATTCCTTCTATTCCTATAACTTAAGAATTCAATAGTCCTTGGATATAGGCCAAAGTTCAAATTGCAATATAATAATAATCCAATTTTTGAAAATTTCAATTTCAAATTGGAGGGAAAAATAGACTTTGTTAGATTCATTTCATCACCAAGTTCAAAAAGATCAATTTTATTTCCAAAATTTAAACCTTGAGCAAAGAAGTACATGTTTTCAAAATACATAAAAAAGACACCTTTTGGAATCTGTTGTTTGAGTGTATTTTGTTGTAGAAAAGGAAATAAAACATTTACTAAAGAGTTGCCACCACATCCACTACAAAGGCATTCATAGAGCTGTCAAGAAATAAACGGATAAGAAATTGCAAAATTTTCATGTAAAAGTTTGCATTTGAAGTTATCCAAGTGCCACTTTGTGACTTCTTGTGCACTTAAGATAGAAATTAGTAAGGCATGTGTTGGAGACACCACACTTGCCAAGTTTTTTGGTTACACACAAATATAGAATGAACAACCTCTTTAAATGTTCTTTTGAGTTTGCATGAGGTTTTTTAGTTAAAATATGAATGGAAGGTCAAGATTTTATTCAAAGTGACTTTTAGTCTTACTAGCTTCATTAGGAAAAATATGGGAGTCCATAAGGCCTTTAAAAACAAATCCAGCCCTCCATATGTTTTGTTCCCGATGTGGGGAACTAGCCATTGCAAAAGACCAAAAAAAATTAATTAAAAAAATCCAAAAAATCAAAAAAAAAAAAAAAAAAAAAAAATCTTAGAAAAAAAAAAGATATATATATATTTATTTTTTGATTTTTGATTTAAAAAAAATTAAAGTTAATAAAAAACCAAAAAAGCTAATGTGGCACCAATAGTGCCACATCAGCCTGCGCATGATTTTATTGGGAATTGGGTTCCCATGGCTAGGGACCCCCCCAAACTCAAGGCCTTATTGGGGCCCCATATCTTTCCTAATGATGCAGCAATGTTATCTTCTTTGTATCATGTACAACCTTTTTAGAGCAATTTTAAAAGGGAAACTTACCAATAAATATTAAAATCACAAAACTTTTTGTTTTCTTCACATGCAATTCTAATAATTTAAGGGCTTAAAAGGAACATAGAGTGTCCAAGTTTGTAATGAAACTTGGCATTGAGGAGTCACAATATTATTAACTACACTCATAGATATCTTTTTGGCAATTGTAGTTTAACTCATAAGGATTCTTTTTAGAATTGACAAATGATTTGGAGTATTTCTAATTTTAAAGAAGAGAAAGGAATCTTTCATTGTGGTTATGATGTCATGGGAGTCAAAATAATTTTGTTGAGAATTCTACAACTAGGATTAGGAAATACTAATAGAAACATGATTTGCTTACATCAAGTTAAAGTCCTACACTTGGTAGAATTGTAACACAATGACAAAGTATACCAAGTCTAGGTCTTAAGGCTTGGTATAAGCAAACCATGTTTCTAGCAGTGAGATATTCAAGTCAACTTAGGGCATAAGAGAAAATGAACTTTTTGATGAGAGCTCAATACAAATGGAGTACACAAGTTATTTCAACTAGTATGGTGTGTCAACATTTCTCACTATCTTTCTTAAATTTTAGTGACTTTTCACCTTCTCTTTTCCTTTCTTTCTTCCCTTATCTAAATGAATTTCCATTGCTAGATAAACATCAATGCTATAAAAGAGGTTAGTCCCAAAAATAGAATACTAGTACAAGGCTTCCTCAAATTGATTTTGGTGAATTTTGTCTACTTAGTGTGAAAGTGTGGAATGCAATTACAACCTTTTGTTTTTCCATATGTAGGAACATGGTGATTTAGTCTTTGTGATGCAACATC
Source organism: Ulota crispa (assembly GCA_963920765.1). Lineage (NCBI taxonomy): Eukaryota > Viridiplantae > Streptophyta > Bryopsida > Orthotrichales > Orthotrichaceae > Ulota > Ulota crispa. The sequence continues at coordinate 220,098 of OY987249.1, read as the reverse complement.
TTCCACTTATTGTCTAATCAAGAAAAGATACTTGCAAAATTTCCTCATAACTTTGGCTATTCAAGTCACATCATTTGAGATAGCATTTAAATATATTAGCCTATAGTCAATTAATTCAAATAATTGAGAACAATTTTACTAGTGCACTTGACAAATCCACAGCTTTATTAGTGCAAGATAATTGAAATAGATTGTGTAGATTAGGTTCATCAATCTTAAGGATGACTCTTTGAATCCAACAAATAAGATGTTTAGATTTAATTTGCTCGAGAGGCTTCCCTTGTTGTTGAGAGGTTATAATGAATACATATGTACTCATCAATGCATAACTACTATAAAAAGACAACAAATGCTTAATTCATCACCATGCAATAATTACTGTCAATAATTGCAAAGAGTATTAGCTACAAGTGCTTATAATAAGATTTTTATTGTGATAAGGCTTTTAGTAAATATTAGGCTATTTCAAAATTTCTTAGAAATCATTATGATTGGTCTTGTAGTCATTAATGTAAAAACATTTTTCTCTAAATCCTTAATACATAGTCATTTTTGAGATATATGAAAACCATGAAGTGGAAACACATTTGCATCCATGATTTGTGGAAACACATATCTTTCATATGAAAAGTCATGTCTTTGTGTTTATATAGAGTCACATTTCCTTGATATATGAAGACATGATAAGAAGACACATCCTTGTGATTTAGGGAGACATTTTACAATACATGGAAAAGTCTCACAATTAGAAACATACTTATAAGAGTACCTCATGAGCCATAGTGCTTCAATACCCTCATTCATAACAACCAAAGGTTATATTCAACAATATGTTAAAAAGAATAAACACTCTTGTAGTCTTAACTTCTTAGTATAATTTAGGGTTTGGAATGGGATTTAGGATTTTAGAGTTTAAGATTTAAGATTCTGAAATTTTAAATTTGATACTTAGTTGTGTTTAGAAATTCATTGCCAAGTTTTGTTCTTCCTTAACATGTTCATGCATCTTAAGGGTTTGGAATTTTAGATTTAAATGTAAATCTTAAAGAGAAGCAAACATCCACTCCCACTAAACCCAAACCCTAATAATGCCACGTGACTCCATTATCAATAGATTACAAGATTGAGATGTAAATAATCTACTCAATGCCACAAGTTTGCACTATCATTATATTACAAAACTTAGATGAGATGACCCATATAATGGCAAGTAAGAGCCTTGCACTATCATTATATTACAAAACTTAGATGAGATGACCCATATAATGGCAAGTAAGAGCCCCATCACACGTCAACCTCAGTGTTTATGGACAAGCTGGACTTGGACTCACTATTGTACTATTATCAGTACTCCATAATGACCAATAGCTAATCAGAAAAGAAAGCCTCTCCATATCTCCCTTGTATATGTGGAATTGTCCTTGCTGCACTGTCTCCATCCTTCACTGCAACAACCTAAAGTTGGATATGAACACAATGCCCAAATAATGCAACAAAATCAATGTGAAACATCCCGCAAAGATTCTGCAGCATGTAATATTAGAAGAAACTCCTTGTATTCCCATCACAAGGAATTCAAGGAAAGACTAGTAGCTATGCTACTCAATTGGCTCCATTTGTGTGGATATGACGAGACAAGTGAGCAAATGAAGGCGACATACCAAAGAAACATTCTGTTGTTAGCATACCAGTACCCAGCAAAACGTTGGCAGATGAACAAGCTAAATATTGAGACCTCAAACATACTTACACGTAATACAATAACACTTACATAAATACCTGTACATATAGCTCAAGTAGCCTGCCAGTGTTCTGGCTTCCATAACATGTACTATATTCAAAAGATTATCTTTCGAGGTGAGAAAACTGCTTCCAGAGTTCGTCACTTGATCTGCCACTTATAGCGATCAAATGGGGTTCAGAAAGGATACAAAGAGTATAAGATCAAACAATCGACAGCCACAACTCAAAAAGAAAAAAAAAAAGGCTACAGCTGCTCTTTACTTTGGGCTAAAGTTCAGCAAAACCACTCAACATCTGGCTCTCCAGCTCCCAGTAGGAGCACTTGTGCTGTCCTCAACCATCCTCATTAAACAATTGGCCACCACTGCCAGCGTGTTCCCATTGTTCATACATGCCTGCTTGAGGCACGGCTGCAGCACCTCTATCACCTCGATCGCCACCAGATGCTGGCAAAGTGGTTTCTCTCTCGTTGGTGAGGAAAGCTCCTGTATCCAGTTCGCCTGAGACTTCTCCAGGTTGGCGTGCACTCCCAGATGTGCAACTATCTGACGGGGCTTGCGCTACGGATCCTTGCACCTGTGCAGGCAGAGTGCTTGCATTGCTTGCTGGTAAGTAAGGCTGGGGAAGAAAGACTCCCTGAAGAGGTTGTTGTGAATAAGTTTGCTGACTCAGCGGGGCTTGAGAGAAAGATCCTTCACTCTGACGAGGAGAAAACGTGGCCCCTGCTCCAAATTCGGATTGAGGAGAGTGGAAAGCTCCACCACTAGTTCCTTGGGCAGATCCAGGTTGCATGAATGGTCCCCCAGGTTGCGAAGCTCTTGGGACTTGCTGAGTCTCTAATTGCCCTGTCTGAGGATGGCCTGCTCCATCTTCTATTCGGGTCCGTTTGGGAGCACCTTGGTCGGGCGAGCCTTCAGTCAAAGGTGGGTTCGTGAACGAGTCATATGCATACGAGGGCTGTGAAGGCTGCTGTTGAGAAGGAACGATGGCCGTTTGAGCAAGTCCTAGAATACTTGCAGACACAGGCACTGTTGCAACATTGTTGGAAGGAGGAGCTTCAGCTGTTGAAACGGACGTCAAGAGCGGTTTAGGCTTAATATCGACGACTGCACCAGGCTGTTCTTGGGTCACCTCTGTTATAGTAGTAGCAGTAGGCGTCCCCGTCTCAGTAGTACCTTGCCGATTATTGAGAGCGCCAAATCTTTGCTGCTCTTCGATGATCTTTTGTAAATACTTCCCCTGAGCTTCAATCCGTAGCTGTAGATGACGTTGCACCTATTGCAAGGAATTAACATCATCAGTGTAATTCATGGGTCATGCCTATCTAAACCATCGACCCCATTTCATGCCCTTGAACATCAGCTGACTACACATTGACAGCACATTCTACTGCAACTGTGGATAGATAATACTAGAGAAGGAGGTCATAAACAAACCTCAAGCTGCTCATGCAGTCGCTTCTGCACTTCCATCTGCATGCGCAAAGCTTCCGTGATTTGAATACCCCTAAAATAGCAGAGAAGTTCATGAGTTGTCCATCTAGACAGAATATAATATAGGGATATTGCACAACATCCTGGTTGTTGGACATATAAACACCACACAGAAAGAAGGCGGACAAGAACTTACGAGGTTGCATCCAAAGTTGGAAGTATGTCTGCTGGATTTTTTTTCTTATCTGACTTTCCCCCTGTACACAATCACAAGAAGCTCATTGTTTAGATTCATGAAGACCAGTTTTGAAGAATTAGTTTTTCCACTCATGGTCAATTTAAAATATAATGCACTACCTGCCATCCAGATTCAAAAAAATACCCCAACACTAGAAGGTGCTTTTTTGCCTTCATATCAGCACATTATTCCAGTAAACACTTCGTTCACACTCATAGAGTACTGTACAAACGATAAACACGATAAACAGCTGTACTTGTAACATCCTACAATGGCCTCTGAGGAAGGTGACTCACCATCTGACAACGACTCTGGAATATACTTTGCTAGACGGTACTTCTGCAGGCAGGGATGAACACATCAGCAGATTCCACATCACTAGTAATCATAGGATACCAACAATTCACAAGGACTCATATAAGTACTAGTTCAGTTTGGTTAACCACGACGGCTTCTAGCTTATCAATGAAACTCACATATTATCGCAGTGAAACACACCCACATGAATGCACTGAAAATTTTGAAAAATCCAGACGCAGATGAAAAGCGTAAGATAAAACAGTTGGTTACCTGTAAGTGACTCTTCACATGATAAATTGTAAGACCTTGGACACCCATGACCCTTAAAACCCCTTTCGGAGTAGCACCTGTCATGGGATTCACCATATTTGTTCAGATACTAGCAGAAGCATCGTCAGATTCGATGTGAAGCATCCCAGAATGTGACGGCTCGTTCCGCCAGGCATGCAAAAAATATGTTACGTTTTCTAAAACTAGCATATGGATGACACCAGGTGGAATATACTAATGTACTATCCTTCTAGATGCCTTGCCTTCCGGTCTATAAAGTGCCTAGACAACGAACTGCAACTATACTTGTGACAGGTTGTAAAGGTTACATAATTCTAGAGGGACTTCAAGTTCAGAGACAATGTGTCACAGCGATAAGCTACCTCATTACTTCCTTAAGTAAGGGTCTCATATCACTCTACTGGCACAACAAGTGAACAAGCATGGACGGAGCAGGTGGTATAGCACAATAACCATGTCAATAACTCCAGGTACTGTAGAACTGTACAGGACCACACTTCAAAGGAATTCGGCCTATAGTCAACTGCCAAGACGAATATTCTAGCATAATTCAAACATTGCCAGGACACCGATTTGCCTCCCCGCCTAAAATCCAAATCTAGCCAACCTATTGCAAACAGGAAGAGTAAGCTGGAGCTTACGTTCAGGACCGCCCAACTGAGTGACGGCATCCACAAAGCGGTCATGGAGCTCAGGTGTCCAACGTAATCGCTGCTTTGCTGCAGAGCCAGCACCTCCAGAGCCCCCACCCGGGCTGCCAGCGGAATTGGTGGAGGCTCCTGGTGCACTTGACCCTCGCGGCTCTGGTGCCTGACTTGCAGACCTCTGGGGCATTAAGCTGGTTGTAGAAAACTTCTTGTTTTGATACATGATCTGGGAAGAAATTAACATCATACTCTAGAAAATAAGGCACATATGCTCGTGATACATTCGATTTTCTAGCCATCCAAAGATTGCCTGAACTTACAAGCAGGTACCTTGATAAATTCTGAACTATATTTGCATTAGACAAAAAACTCGAGAGCAGCTTGTAGCTAGTAGTAGGAAGCTGACGCTATAACAAGCAAGCAAAACCTACTTGGCTGGTTAATTTGGAAGAGATGCTGCAAAACAAAAGCATTGAAAACGAAGTATTACAACCTGATTCTGTACAATCTAGGTTGACATTAGGCAAGTTATGCTATCAACAAAGTAGACGACTAATTTGGTGCCCAGACTACTAGACACATCGTCTGGAGGAAGTGAGCGTGTTCATAAGCGGACGAGGTTCAAGACGATTTAGTAGGGTCTTAGAACCAACCTTTGCAAATTGTCTTCACGAAACAGAGCCACGAGAATGTGTAATACGACACCTGCAGTGTATACTAGAGCAGAAAAAACACGCCCTGGCAAGGTCCTTGCGTATCCTTCAACCTCAATCCACTTTCGAAAAATGCCCCCAACTGAAAAACTCACTCATGAGCCACTTACTCTATGATCTCTTCCTTCATACATGATCCCCAGCCTGAAACACACCTAGCCCTTTTTCCTTGTGATCATCGAGGGTAGGAAAATGCAGGGAGCTCAAATGCCCAGGTTCTTCAAATCCAACGACAACCCACAGTCCACACCCTGAACAACAACAACAACAACAACAACAACAACTGGGCCAAAGTGCGAATCTCGCAAACTTCACTAGCCCATAAACCCCACCCACCCACGCATTCCCCCACAATCTGAGAAAACACCACAATCCCGACACCACCCAGCAAGCAACGTCAGCAGCGCCGCACTCTGTACACAATTCTCCGCAATCTCTGTCACATGGATCTGCAACCAACATCCACTAATTTCAACGGAACCCACATCCACAAACGCAACATTCTAGCTACCAATGCGAGGGGAAACCCTAGAAGGGCGAAAGCAAGGAACTGGACAGGACAAGCGCAATACCTCACTCAGCGCACAGGCCTAAATTGTCGCCGCTAGGAAGGAAGGTAATGACAGGGGCGATGGGTGCAGTGAGGGGAGGGGCAGGAGTGGCAGCGCAGCAGCCAGGAATCCCTTTCACCAGTCGTCCCCCAAAGCTTGGGAAGTGGACCGAGATGATGAGCAACAACAGTAGTCACGAGGGAGAAGGAAGAAGACGATGGAGAGGGATGAGGTTCTGTGGGTTCGACGCCCACAACCGGCCCGCTCTCGTGAGGGCCACTTGTTGACTGATTACTACGCCCCCCTCCAACATTTAAGCTTAACTTACTCCTCTCCACTCAAAAGCTTCTCGTTCCTCTCTTTCCCAAGTGCCCGCGTCGGAGCCAGCCCGGTCTAAGCTTAGGCAGCCCAACACCCGCCACACCCATGACTCGTTCCCAACTCACCCTACTATCCCGGGCTAGGGCTACCCCTGCTTCGGCCCGGACCTCCGCCCCGAACCAACCCGCTCCCCTCTGGCTCTGCCTATCAGCCAGAGCAACGTCGAGAATGCGACAATTATTAACTCCCGTTTACTCCGATTCTTGTTACCGCCTCCAGCCATCATGACGATAATGACTCTTTCAAAATCAGGCCTTATTTAATACCCATGACCATTAGATTGTTGGGACGGTCTGCGTTGGGTACTGGCGCAGCCCCAATTATTTTTTGATTTCACTGCCTGCTCAGCTCCAGTCAGGCCAGGGTTATGGACTTCCCTTGAGTAATTGAGGTTATGGACTTCCCTTGAGTAATTGAGGTTATGGACTTCCCCCTGAGTAATTGAGTAGCCTGTTTCCTGTACTTCCGGTCTTTCATGACAACCTCCTGCGTTGCGTTGCGTGAATGAATGAGCCCGGCCCGCTGTCCGATGCCAAGCAATGATGAGTTGATGACCCTTTTCTTGCTCGCATTTGCACCCCCATTATGGCCTCTTCAATTCTTCAAGCCTGCCTGCCTGTTTTGGTTGCTCAAATGTTAATGGAGCTTACACGATTTCATTCCTTCTACCTTCCTTCGTTCCCCTTAACAACTTGGTGTCGAACCCTGGAACGTTGCACTGCCCAGCCAACAGGTTTTCTTTCATACCCTAGAGCTGCGATGTCGAACGCAGAAACACTGAGGATTATTATTCTGCACACCTAATCTAGGATGATCATATCAATATCCCCTTTAAGTCTGATTGGTTTCCACCTTCTGTATCATGCTTCAGTGGTTAAATGAGAACTCTAGAGTCTAGAGCGTATGTTTCTTAATCAGCTGGCTAAATAACATTTAGAGCCTGAGAAAGGCCTCAGAACAGCTTGAGCGAAGAACCGTTGTAGAAATCCTGAATAGTAGCATTGGTTGATGAAGTGGTACTGTTGAAGGCCTTATAGGGCCATTCGAGTCTGTTATAATGTCAAAGGCATGTGGTTATCGCCTACAGCAAGGTCCGGGAAGAACCGACCACTAGTAGGAAATTTACCAAAAAAACTCAAATATTTCCCGGACCCTGGCCTACGGACACAAACACAAACTCGTCTAGCAGGCCTACAAAGAGTTTCTGGCCACTTGCAATAAGCCACCAGCTATGTGGACTTCTGAGATGCAACGGACACCAGCAAAGGTCTCACTCACAGAGTCTCCTCAACCTGCGCAGTGGATGATGCATTCTGCAAACGTGATTCATGGAGAGATTTCTACTTGTGAGGCTGCTTCGGATTATGAAGATTCCTTCGGTGCGCAATATTCACTTGCGATCCATGGATCCTGTAGGGACTCATTTGCAGGTTGTGCTTTTGACCTGATGTGTCAAGCTTAATAAATGCTTTCTCAATGAAAATTATTGGAGTTGAAACCCTGAAAATATGTCGCAACTTCGTTCATGTCCTAAGTGTTGGAGCGCTAGATGCATCAAGCATGCTAAACTTATTACCTGAAAATATATCTCTCGCACGATTGAGTTCACATTATTCCACTGATCATGACCCACAATTCAAGGTCAGTGTGAACAAAAACTGGGTTATCACATTCCCAGTTCCCGTACGTATCATCGACACACAACCCCCACGAAGATGGTGGTACCGTATGTTCTACTTAACCTACATATTTGTACACTGGTACATGATAGATGTTGCTGAGATTCAGTAGGCGGCGTGAGATAATCGTGATTACAGTTGGATGGTGCCTTCGATAATCAAGATCTAAACAACTACTGAACTATGCTAGTGTTGCAGCACATAATATTCTCAGACTTCGTAACACAATGCAGGTGAGAAAACAGTAACAAAGCATTTGATGTGCTCTAAAAATTTCAACAGAACCACCATTTTCACTAAACGCGTAGAAGATACTAAAAAGGCTTGTGAGGAAAAACCTTGCAAAGTAAGTTTTGTGGCCATCCATTTCCTATTTGGGCTGTTGCTCACCCTTGTAGGTTTTGTGACCTCACATTTAGTTGAATCTCTAAAATAAAGGAGCTCATTATCTACCAAAACATTAGATTGTTATCGTGAAATGTATTGCAATTAAAAATACTAGATTGTTTCATTTTGGAAGCCTGAATAATGCAAAAACCAACAAGCTCTTGTAGGTTTTTGAAACTTTGCAAAAGATTGAAGGGGTTTGTAGGTCACATTGCATGTGCACTTCTAGTTCCAAATAAACTATGCTCAAATCCATCTTGAAGGGTAGAGAAAAGGATGGTCATGCTGGCCTCCAAAGAGCACCTGCCAGCTGAAGCTGCAAACAGTGATCACAATCACAATCTTGCTGTGCCCCCCATGCCGCCATATAAACCACAATACTGTCACAAAATTCTGCAAAATATCAACCACTCAAGATCTGTTACATCCTGAGAACCTCAATATTATGCAGGTTTTCATTTAAGTAAACAAAGTTTGCAGAATGTTACTTATAGAAAAGGAATTTATAGTAGAATGTTGCAGTGATCCTAATTCCACGAAAAAATGCAGAATGCGTTGCTTCGGTTGCTATTGAGAATTAGAGATGCATAGCCTCATCAAATAAACATGGCGGTTCAGAGAATTGAAAGCCAGATTGTTGGACCTAAACCTAGCTAGGAAAGATCACATATTCCAGAATGACAGAGTTATCTACGTCGTATACATGCATAAGAATAATCATATTCATCACCATGAGAGCCTGGAAAAAGCAACAGGATATACAAAAACCTGAAGGAGCCATACAGCATTTGTTTAGAATACGCCACGTTAGTAGTAAGTGCGCCCATTCGTACATTGTGACTGATGAGATACTGATTCTTATAGAGAAATAGTAATGCAACAGAAAGGATACAACTGATAGTGAAGAAAAGAACAGCATCACGCCTATCACTACGGTCGTTCCACCTGTGCTGGGCTCTAATCACTAGGAATTCTGCCATAGCAAATTGCAGACACAAAGATCCCAATTCGAAGTCAATAATCTGCTTGAGATCATAAGCCTAAGATGCAATCAATATGCCTGCTCAATGGAGCCATTACAAATCAAAATTGCGTGGAAACAAATGTTCATTAAGTTAGAACTCTCTACCAAGAATGCACAATACCAATCAATTTCAATATCCGATAAATCTCTAGCCACCTGCCATAGCAGAGCATCAAATAAATCTGTACGGTATTTCTGCGCAGATTTCAAAAACCTGCTTGATATCTTATTGACATACCTGACCCAGTGAAGCCTCCTTCCGATTACCAAGAACCTGCAAGAGTATGCACTTCATGCTAAAAGGAAATAAGCAAGGTTGAAAGTTTCTATGCTGCTACACCAGCGATACTTCTCTACGGACGTAAAAAGAGGGAACAGCAACTTAACCACGTGCATGTAATTACATTGCCCGAATAGATATTTAATAGCTTATCTAAGATGTGCTTAACTTCATACCTGAACAATAAACTACAGATTCCTTCATGAAACCCTACGGTCCTTCGTCAGAGCAGAATAGATACAAAACCACCAACACAAGAAAAAAAAACACCAGAAGCGATGTGTCTGAAGCTTTTCTTCACTTCTCTGGTAACAGGTTCACGTCAGTTGGAAAATGACAGATTTTTTTTTAGCAGTAAGTACCTTGAAGTCGTGGAGTTCATTATTTAAAAAAATGCCAAGTCATAGGGACGAGTCCAAGAGTCACCAGCTTCAGTTGATCAAACTTCAAAATAATAAGAGCTAATTCACCGTGCACAACTATTAATGAAGCACAGAGCCATCCTAACTACTCGATTGTTAGCGTTTACAAGCGCAATTTACCAACACGCCACCCTTAGAAGCTTACCTTTCATCTCATAGGCCTCGGCATCAACTTTACAGATCTTCATGCAATCGGTTCTTTTGAAAAACGCAGAGGGAAAGACTCCAGTGCCAGCATACACAATGGACTCAAAAATGTTGTCAACCTAAACCTGATATGCTAAGGGCGAAGATTTACAATCCAGCCTGCTTGAGATTGGAAGTTGTTTAGCAAGGGTCCCTTCAGGACACACGACTGTCACGAACACCATATCAAAAAAAAAACCCCTTTGTAAAATTCAGCCTGACAATGAGCAAAATCTAAACCATCTTATTCTTGTCTGGTCAGTGAAGATTAACACTCAATAAATACCCTCAAGTTGTCAATTTCCAGACATCGAGCAAGCCTCAAATTCAGAGCCGTGTAAGAAATGGGGCCACAGAAGCACGCTGATACTAGTTCCTGTTTACATCTCCACCACCCCTAACTGGTGAATAGCTACACATCCGAAATCTGTAAAAAAAAGAACCATAGAATCGATCCTACAGTAAAGTCATTCAAAGTGGCTCACTGCACCTTTTTGTTTAGAGCCAAGCCCTGCTGCCATTTGATACGCTTGGTTTGTCACCGTTGCTCATCCATCAGTATCAGCTAAGAATTCTTGGGAAAGAGTAGCAGAGAACAATATTGCCGAGGCCATTTTTCAAGGTGATACTGAGAATCGCGAAAATACTGAAGCTCAAATAACCGCCGTGTTTTGGCACGCTTCATTCCTGGATTATTGAAAGGAGCTGCTGCGCCGCTCATATGCGCAGGACTGTCCTCACGTAAAGTGCCATTTAGCATAGCTAATTCATGAAGTTGAGCCTTCTTTACAAGATCGAGTGTCTCATTCTGAAGACAGCGCACAACAACCCACTCGTATAAGTGGCCACTTAGTATAACATGGAACGTATCAGACTGGTTGAATGCAAACTGGACAATGGATAAGTATGCACTTCCTAGCCAACAAACATCACCTTAATAACCTTCCTGTGCAACGGTCTCTTTATTCATTAGCAAAGAGCCTGATCTAAACTTACCACATGCTTGAGTAATTCATAAAGTATCTCACGCGCATAAATAAGTTGCTTACCAATTATATTAGCTGGGAGCTCTGCCTCGACCAACGAATGCAAAGACTCGTTCAAATGCTCAAAGCCTGGTTTAACCCTCATTTTGTCTTTCCTGTAAAGACACATGCCTACTAGATAAGAAAACGAACAAGGAACCCAAGTACAGCTTCCAATCTGAAGGTGCCATATACAAGCCAACGACTGTTCAAACCTAGTATCAATAGTGCTAAGACTGCGGTTAATTGTTTGCAGGAAAAACCCCAAATACGGGAGAATAAGAAAGGGTTTTTCTCACAAGAAAAGCAACAACACGTAAACCATATTGAACAGCAAATAAATATCCAAATATAAAACGAATCTTGACTTCTTTCAATAAGGTTTGGAATAAAAGAATTCACGATATTTCATTGTGACTACAGCGCCTGGTTTCAGTATTTATAAACACGAACTGCAAAACTCGACATGACTCAGTCAATCACAACTTCTACAAATTTCAAAACTAATCTGACCTGATAGGTGTCTTTGATAGAACCCCAACTACGAATTAATACACGGCAGCCTGTTGTTGCCTCCACACGCTTCAGGAAATTTCCTCGCGGGCCCAAAATTTTCCCAACAAATTTACACTGCCAAATGGAGCAATTGTCTACGTTAGCATGAATGGGACGAGAAAACTTGAAGAAATTTAGGATTTTAAGCGAAGCTTCGGGGATGCAAAAGCCCGCTTCAATGATGAGCAAAGGCTTCAATATCACGTTAAAGGTGACCGATCAATATTCGAGGACAAAGTAACAGGTCAATATATCGACCTGCAACTTATAACTTCTGCGCATGTTAAACACAGGTAGAAGAGGTATACAAGGACAACTGGTAAGCCCTGCTCCTATTCACCACCAAATTCGAGAACAGTAATTGCACTGCAAAGGAGCAAAATTCATTTTTTATGCATGCAAATTCATAGACTGGAAGCAGAAAGCATCGTTTATAGAGTGCCTCACAATGAACTGACCGAAAAAACTTCAGAACAAGTGTTGTGTTTCGCACATTAGGGTCCTTATCTACTAGAACGTCGATGCGTTGAGTCTTCTTCAGTATCGGCCCAGCGGGTGTGGCAGGAGCCCCATGCCAGCCTACTTGGGGTAGTCGAAGCCTCTGGATCGTCATATCCACAAATGTATGACAATTGTTGGAACTAGCCACACAGGAGACGCGCAACATGAAGCTACAGGACAGCCTTTGCAAGCTGAGCAAATAGATACACCACCTGAGTCGACGGAGAATGAAGTGATCCTATACACGCTTCGCCCCAGCCATTTAAGTCGCCTGAACCATTGTTGTTTAAAATTGAGCCCGACGAAAGACGACTTTCATGCTCCAGCCCATCCTGATCGAGAAAATATGATTTTCCAACCAGCGCCGTTACTCGCACAATTTCTGTGTTCCGTGAATCCTCAGAATAAAAACAATTATATCTCGCACAAAAGTCCAAGATACGAAACACAGCTCTTTCAAACCAGAAAGAACAGACAACGAACTAGTCTTCATGAATGTGAACTGCATGATAAGGTTTTATTGTTCGTTTGCAACGAAAAGCTTCATCCTAAATGGAAAACATGAAGTCAAAGCCCGTCTCGACAGCTGAGTAGAAAAAGCTCGAAATCATATGAAGATCGGAATTCGAACTCACCTTGATTCAGCAAACGACTACTGTTGGGAAGAACTAGCATCAAAAGGACGTAGATTTTGCCTTTCCGCAAGCAATTCTGACAAATATCTGCACATTAATTACGAACTCACCTCAGCCAAGATTCAAAGAATGTGATACCAGAGAGAACGCAAAAACTTAACCTGCAAATGGAACTAATAAGACTGAAACGGAGGATCTCCTGCGTATCTCTTGACGAAGGGGTGGACACTGTAAACATAAATGATGAAAACTCGTGCTTCGTAAACTCGGACGAGCGGCTGAGCCTCACATGACCGGTGTTCACAGATGTGGCTAAGTTTAGCAGAATTTCTATCAATATTTGTTTATAGCTACTGAATATCACAGTGCTAAATTTGAAATTTTACCTTGTTTAGCATTGTCTTTAGCCACTTGAGCTAACTATGAAAATCACATTTGGGATCAATGCAAGCAACAGAAAACATTAAGGTCCACCTCCACGATAAGCAACTGCACCAATCAAGATCAGAACCGATTCTAGATTTGCAGCCAAATTTGTTTTAGGCAGAGAGTGAGAGCGGGAATCCCGAGGCCACGCCATTTTCTACTCAATTGCATAGCTACCGATTCTGAGAGAATCGTGATGCTACTAAATCTACTGTGATTATGTACTATTTCAAGCCTCCCTCTGATGCCAAGCTTTGAATATTTCATCTATCAAGCCTTGCGAGAATTAACATTGTCATACATAATTGCCGAGCAACAGAATCGGTGAAGGGCCAAAAATAAAACGACCATCTTAGCACCAGAAGAGACCACGGACAATTGGACAGGTTGATCAAATCCTCCGTACATAAAAGTGCTACCTATTTCTATATGCATCCGAGGTGCAAGCGCAAAACAAATACTGGTGCGAGGAGAGGACATTCAACCAAACAATATGCAGGCAACAATAAAGGTAAAATCGAATTGAAAGATTGAAAACGTGTGCCAATGAGAGACTCGCTCAGGTAAGGCGACAATACAAAGCAAAATGAAATTTGGAATACGTACTTGTCGTGCTCAGCAGCAGCAGCAGCAGCAAAAGAGCGAATTCCTACTTGCGAAGAACCACCAGCGGATGGTGAAAATTGCATGTACCTCCCCGCCATTCCAATCCCCTGTACAAAGGGCCGGTGTGCACAGTCTCGTTCCCCTCCCTTGCCCCGAGCACTGAACAACACCGGGCCATAGGCAGAAGAGCATCCTTGTAAAATTGGCTGACGTCCTAACGGCAGCACAGAACGCATGAGCGAGAGTTAACGGAACTTGCGCAGTACCTTAGCAGCAGCAGGAGCAGCAGTGAGGGCAGGGGCGAGCAACAGAATGGAAGAGCTCAGTGCCTGGGAGCATGCAGCAGCAGAATTGAAGGGAAGGAGTCGCGAGGGAGGGAGAGAGAGACGACTCTCGAGGCTTGAGTCTTGACTGGCGTGGCCAGAGTCCGGGGAGAATCACAGAGCGTGAAAGGGCGTGCCAGAGTGGCACGGCAAGTAAGGTAGGAGCACCCATGGGCGTCACGTCCCCATGGCGTCACGTTCCTGACAGTGAGCAAATGGTTATGGATATTTAAGTTATAGTTATGGGTGATAAAGTGATGGCTGAGGGTATTGGCATGGCAGTTTTGAGTACCCATCTCACTATTTAAGAACCAATAAGCCTTGTTTGTAACTTTTCTTACACATGGTTCTTATAATTTTAATGATTTTGGACTTTGAAATTTTTTTGTGAACAAATGCTTGCAATTGGAACCTTGAAATTGATGCCAATATTTTTGGTTTCCATTTCCTAACTTACAGTATTTTTTTCAAAGTTAGTCAATTGTTTTACCTCCTCCAAAACCCTTATTTCCAGGCTTATGGGTGCGCTTACCTTAAGTAGTTACTCACCATTTCACGGCAAGGGCAGTGACTGGGGAACCTAACATAGCAAGCCCAATTCAAACTAGCGACCGTCCGAAAATTTCTTGAACGTGGTTGGTTGAAATTTGGTTTTCTTGCGCAGTTGGGTTTAAATTGCGAGTTTGTCCGGTACCTTTACATCCAACTTCACCAGCCTTGAGACCACCTTTATAGCCAAGGCAGCAGCCAAGATAGTGAAGATTTGGGGTCTGCTCCAAGGGTGATACCAAACTTGTCCAAGAGAGGCACACTCTTGGATGACGCAGGATTACACAAAAAGTTTCCGTCAAACAAATCACTGACAAAGGTGCCCGTTTTGCTACTTCGTCCTTCCGGTAGTCTAAACCAGACCTTAAGGAGTTGTTCACACTTCACAGTATCTCCCATCATTCCCATGTGCCAAAGTCCTACACTAAATATTGCATTTAGGTTCCTTGACAATTAGATTGCCTTATCTTGGAAAATTACCTTATGATTCATCACTTGGTCACTTGGAGTTGCATGGAACACTCTAAAAATTTGGATTTTGCATGGTTTATGACTTGGAAGCCATTGGTTTGTTGTTCTAGAGTTTTGTTGTTGTTGCTAGATTGTTTGAATTTATTTATTGCAATAATTAATTATTGATGAAGATTACTATAACAAGCACTAAATATTTAAATAGTATAAAATGCCAAGAGATTAGTGTGGGGCAACCTAAATGCAATATTTAGTGTAGACAAGTGTGAAGTCCCAAAAGGTTGGAGTTGGAAGATTGTAATAGTATTTGAGAGATTTAGGGTTGACTTGGCTATAGTTGTTGAGCATTGGAAAAGCTACAAACAACAAACATTATGAGTCATCACATTGGCTCACAATTTAGTTTTGGATTATTAGTACATTATTTAGTTATTTGGAGCATTAAGAAAGACTTGTGAAAGGACTTCATGACAAAAACAGATTAGAAGGTTGGGTACAAAGTGAATATTTTAAAGACAAATTACCAAACACACAAAATTTCATTAGCTAGAATTTGGAGATGAAAAAATTTAATTTTCAAAAGCACAAAACTAATCAAGAAAGCTAGAAGGAACACTAAGAAACAAACACAGTTGTAGGCACTCTAAAGTAGAGAAAATGAATCAAGTTAATGTGGCTCACAATGAAGTAGTGTATTATACAACAAAATAGTGCATTTTATGTCAGTTTAGTGCATTTTTCAATAAACTAGTGTAGGGATGAAGTTTCAATGGATAAAACTCCAAATCTAATGAGTTTTAGTGTAGGAGGTTAGGTTAAAAACCCTTTCTTTCTTCTGTGTGTGAGGGTGTGTGTTTATGTTTGTTTTTGAGAATTAGAAGAAAAATAAATCTTAGAAGTTGAGGGATCGTTTTGGGAGGTTTGGAAAACTATGTAAAATTAGCACAATTGTCAATTAGGGTTTTTTCCATATTATTCCCTAAAAGCCCAAGCCCTATCTGGGCTTCTTGGACTTTTCATGAAATTGGACAATCAATCAACCTTTTCATAAATTCCATCAAGTTTTTTTCAATTGTAACCGTACAAATTTAAACTAAACATGTTAGAGATTACATGGAAAAAGAAAACACATCAATATCACTTATAGTTTGAAAGATTATAATGTTTGAACATGAGGGTGTTAAAAGTCCAAAAGTGACTTAAAGCTTTCTAATCCTCATTTCACATGTCAAATCTGAAAAGTTGGTCACTAAAAAAATATGAGTTTTAAGGTCATTACATGTCTTACTCTAATCAATTCACAGTTTTTAAAATCTACTCCTACATTTTTTTAAATGAATTTCTAATGTGGATTTTTCTCCAAGCTCTAGTGTATTTAAGGCTCATTTTCAAGATCTTCGTACACTAGAAAACTCAAGATTGCAGTGGACACCCTTGTACAAAATATTGAGTAGAAAAATCATCAACTTTCATTGTCAAAATTAGATTTTTGATGTTGAAAATAGACTTCAAAACAAACTTATTTTGAAAAAAAATACTGAAAATAATGATTTGATAAGGTTTTATTCATCTTCAAAGTTTTGTAAAGATCCAGATCTGGTCGCTTAGGCATTTAGGGGTTATACAGAAGAAATGAGTAGAAGAAGTAGAAGAGAAGTTCAAAGAGAAAGTATATCAAGGTAGGAGATGAACCTACATTAGGAGCAATAACTTTAAAGGAGAAAGTTGGAAAGACAACAAAGACTTTAATGCTACTTTTTGAAAATACAATGCACCTTTAAGTAAGCCTTTTAACAAGCCCAAGTTCACATCAATTGAAGTAAGAACAAAGTTGTGGTAAATTTTTGAGTGGAGAATGGTATGTTGCAACCACGGGATTGGGAGCATCAACTTTAGAAGAAAATATTTGAAAGCTAACAAAGATTTCGGAGTTAATTTTTGATGAAATGGTGCACTTTTAAGCCCGCTTTCAACAAGCCTAGCCTTACTTCAACCTAATTAAAGAGAAAATTGTGGTGAGCATTTGAGTAGAAGAATTTTTGTTGCTCTTAAGTGGAATCACCATTTTTAGGGTTTGTGATTATTATGTTTGTATTTGAGTTAGTTGCAAAGTTTTCTTGCATATTGGGTTTTCAATTGAAATTGGCTACATAAATAGTGATACATGATCATTGTTTTGACCTTGCAACTTATTTGATTAGTGGGTGTTTGGATTTATTATAACAATAATTTGGAGAAGAGGGTAGATTTTGTTAATGCAAGGATTAGATGTTAATTGAGGAAGTTAACCCAAGTGTCTATTCAACAACCACTTGACAACTCATGTAGGGTCATGTGGAGTCAATAGTTTTATTGGATGTTCTTAAAATTGTTACACAAGGTGCAAATATGTATTTCCCAAGTGGAAATGTAAATTTTTCCCCAAGCAAATGCGCAGTTCAAAAGTTATGTTGCCCAAAGGAAATTGGGTAGCTTGAGCAATTTGGACATCTTAAGAGAATTTTATTCTAAAAATCTTCATCAACTTTTGAAATTTGGCAAGTATGTAACTAAACAAACATCGTGTATAATTCTCAAAAAAAAAAAAAAAACTAAGCTCTCACACCACATCCTAAGAGGAGTCAAACTTTATTAACTATGTTTGGGCAATTCACTTAACCTCCTTGCATTGCAAGGTGATTTAGAATAAGCTAGAATCTGTATTTGCATCTAAAAAATTTCACAAGTGAACCTACCATCATAAACTTGTGAATGGTCAAAAAACTCTTTTTTTGTAAAGCAAAAATTTTACTCTAGGAAGGCTTAAAGTCAACTGACCTTGTTTTGCAGGAATGAAAAAAAGTTGTTTTTCTCACTTCAAACGTTATGTTCTTACAATCTGAGCTATCAAATGGGCTGAATTTTTTTCCACATATTAATTTATCTATTACACACTTTTGTAACGTTGAGATTGAGAAAGAAAATTTTTTTTTTCAATTTTGAGCAATACCCTAAAAGTAAACAGTTTCTGAGGTTTTTTCTCAAAAAACACCATTGGTCCTTCAGGGGTTAAAATGCATGTATTTAAGTTAATTAAAAAATACTAAGCCTAATTTGCTACAAGACATCATGAGATTCAACATCTAATTATAGTCAACTATAGTTGATCCTTAGGAAATACATTGTTTGGAGCATTTCTGTCATCTATGATTCTTCCCGAACTCTTTTGAAAGGCAATCTTTCCATTGCGGTTAAAAAATTTCATATTAATGCGTGAAAATGTAATAAGAAACAACACAAAGAGAAAATAGAAATAGTGTTTTAAAGAAAGGGAATTGATATGTGTACCACACCCTCTCAACTACTATATCACAGCCGAAGGTAAATTTTAGATTTCTACCATCAAAAAGCTGAATACAAGAATTTGGAATTCAAATTTGGACTTCAAGATCAAGATTTAGTTTAGAACCACAAAAAAAGTTGCAATTCAACAACACCCAATGAAAAAGTTTATCTTTTTTTACAAACAAAAGTAAAAGTAACATTTTTCTTCCTAGTTAAACTTTTTCATTGGATGTTGTTGAATTACAACCTTTTTTATGGTTCTAGACTAGATCATGGTCTCTAAGTCCAAATTTGAATTCCAAATTCTCAAATTTAACTTTTTATGGTAGAAATCTAAAATTTACCTCAGAGTGTGGTACAGTAGTTGAAAGGGTGTGGTGCACATATCAATTCCCTTTAAAGAAATAGTGTTCGAGTAAGTTTTTTGCCATAAGGAAATACGTTTTTTAAATTCAGAAACATTAATCACAGTCCCTTGTTCCAGCTTCTACCAGCTTCTAGTTGGCCCTTTGAGGCACATAGTGTGAAGGCCATAGCCTCGACTTAGGTTTCAAGTGCCAAAACATGTTACGTACGCATTATGGCACTGCAAAAACTTGGAATTTACCAACAAAACGATCTCCAACGATTTTCTTAAAAAGTAGAAAACCATTCATCCATCAAAATTATCTTTAGTTCTTGTAATGGTTAAACAACACTCAATAGGGGGTTTCAAATATGCCGTTCACAAGCACATTCATTCACTAAAATTGGTGAACAAGTTAGTCAAGCCATCGTTCATGTCGTCACAATCACTTATTCAAATATTTGAATTGTAGTGAACTACTCACCACCCTGTCAACTTTGCCCACAATCATCAATTCCGTAAGGATCCCTTAAACTCCATCATTGTTGCTTCTAATCTGGAACCCTTTGTCTCCACAATTGTCTGCTTCTAATCAAGATCTCTTCAACTCTACCATTGTCGCTTCTCGCACATTGCAATTCCTTGAATGACCTTGACCTAGCAATCAACTCTACATCCAAACAGTCTAGACACGCAGAGCGAGAGCCAGAGGCGCAGAGCGAGAGCCAGAGGCGCGGAGCGAGAGCCGAGAGGTGGGCAACAACACAAACGGGCACTGGAACAACAAGAATATGAGCGGAGCTAGCAGGAGAGACGAGGAAGAAGAGGCTTCAAGTAGTTTACGCGTGAACGAGCCATGAGGACCTCCTAAAGATCCTCATGGGGTCGTTCACTTTTGTGACTTCACGTTCACCATGAACAAAAACTTGTTCACAACCATTCGTTCACTGTTTTTTTGAAATATCTGAAACCCCCTAATAGAGGCTTCAAATATCAAAATTTTCAAGTGACTCAAGTCACAATTCACCTCCATGAATTCACTAGTGAAAAACATGGGTCACCATTGGAATTAGGGGACTTCAAACATCAACTTTTTTTGGTGACTCATGTCGCATTTCACCTTTGTGAATTCACTTGTGAACCTTGAAATGACTCACCTCCAAACTTCACTCCTAACATGATTCACGTGAGGAGTGAATATCAAAAACTCACTTCTGTGGCTTTGCGGGGCTCATTTGCCGTGTCTTCAAATCCCCAAACTTTTTTTGCAAAAATTTCCACACACTCACGGGTGTCTCAGACTTTGCGCGTGCAAGGGAACAAAAACAATTCACTAGTGAGTAGAAATCTGTGAGCTGAGAAGTTCAAAGGCTAGATTTCATGTTTGAAGCCCCCTATTTACTAGAGAACAATAAAGTGAATCACCTCTGAAATTCACTCCTAAAATGATTCACAGACAGCCTCACGATTGTCTCAGCCTCACGATTGTCTCAGCCTCACGATTGTCTCAGCCTCACGATTGTCTCAGCCTCACGATTGTCTCAGCCTCACGATTGTCTCAGCCTCACGATTGTCTCAGCCTCACGATTGTCTCAGCCTCACGATTGTCTCAGCCTTTTGGCATGCGAGTGAACATAAATAATTCAGTAATGAGCTGAGACCCTATGAGGTGAGAAACTCGTAGATCAAATTTTATGTTTGAAGCCCCCTAATGGCGCAAATTCCCAAGACCACATCTTATTAACGTCCACCAAGAATACTATCTTTAACACATTGTATATTGAAAATATGTCAAAGTCAAAAGCCCATCTTTCACATAGCAAACAGTGGCATCAAGAACTAAGCTGCACAAAAAAAATCTCAAAATACCCCAAAACCAAGTAAACCCAAAGGTTTATAATAACAAGTCCACTGCAACTAATTTTCCTGTAAAACTGACAATCGCTTTGATCGTAAGAAAATCTACAAAACCTCTTTAGAAACAGGGTAACAAATTTTACTTACAAGTATTGGTCATACGCCAGAAATCATATCCTTACCAAATCGAAACCTACAAGATTTGTTCAAAAACACATCCACATTTTCTCCTAAATTGGCTAAATCTGAAACACCTTTTAAAAAATTCAAATAAGGGGATGCGTCAGATATTTGGGGGTTATGATTCAAAAAAACTTGCACAAACGCACCGACTATCACGTAGTGGAGAATCAGACACAATGATCCTCCCTCTGGCCCCAAAGAGAGGGATTGAATACAAAAAGGTTCTGGCCAGAGCAACCTGATGCAAATGAGCCATCTGCCACCGCACTTTTATACACAGCAATTTAAAACCAAAATCTACATGATGAGGCTGATTTCTGTATAATAAACCAACATGCTAACCACCTTGTCACAAAGAACTTCCAAAATTCAACAATCCCTATAAGCCACTCAATCTAAAAAATTGGTCAGCCGTGTAAAAAAACACGAAGTCATAGTGCACACAATCGAGCCTCGATTGGGTTTATCATCAATTCGGATATTGGCAATAAAATAATTCTGCAGTTCTCAGCTCCAACTCAGTAATACGAGGTTGATATTGAATGGAGTAATCAAGCGACAGACAACTGTTAGTATCAAGTCCTCATCCTGAATTGCCAAATTCAACTACATCAGCTCAATATTTCATCACGATCATAGATACTGGAGTCAAGACGCACCTGGAGACGTTGGAACCCTAAATCTCTGCACTGAACATACAAGTGCCTCTCAAAGCTCCCGCTCCGAGTTGCCACCGCCGCTCTGAGCGCTGAGCCTCTTCCGCTGCTGCTCGCACCCCCCTCACCTGTCCGCAGCAAATCGCACACTGCCTTCACAGTGCAGAACCCCCGCTCCCCGTACCTCGAGGGGCGCAACCCCCAGCCCTTCGCCAATCCTGTCTGTGCGCTCGCCCCACCACCCAGGCCTGCCACACTCACAACCACCCACGCCACTCCCCCATGACCGTCCACCTCGCCTGCCGCACTCCCCTCCACAGCCCAAGCCCACAACACCTCCCACCCGCATTGCATTGCATTCCATTCCAATCCATTCCACTGCATTGCATTCCGACCACAGAGCTCACGCCACACACCAGACCCTCCCAATCCCACTTTCCACACGCGCACCACACCACACCACACGCGCCCAGGCCACGCCAGGGCGCCACCGCCACGTTTCGTGAACCACTCGTTGGGCCAGGGTCCAACGCTATTTTTCTTTAAAAAATCGTATGAAATACATGGTCGAGCAGAGGCAGAAGAAGGCGCCGCAATCCAGCAGCCCGACCGCCGGTACGCACCCAACACTGCCCGGGTGCCACGGAAAATAATCTCATTCTTTCTAAGCGCACGCTCTAAGCTCAACAAAACGCCCGCCACGTACGCTGCGTGCTACTACGAAGCCGCAGACCCTGCGCTCCCGAAGACGGGGCAGTGCCAGACAAAGAGAGTGGGAGGGGGAACCACCGAGGCAACCACGCGCGAGCGAGCGAGACCCGCGTCCCTTACTGGGACGGGGCAGTCTCCGAAATCACGTCCTGGATGAGGTCCGCGGCATTGCCCACCGTCACGATCTTCTCGCCCGCCTCCTGGTCCAATTGGATGTTGAACTTCTCCTCCAGAGCCATCATGATCTCCACGGTGTCCAGCGAGTCTGCGCCCAGGTCGACGAACTTGGCGTCCGGCGTGATCTTCGCGATGTCACAC